>OX377619.1:47797904-48505876 GCA_947397865.1 Polietes domitor
GATCTACAACTGTAGGACTAGTCCAAGAACGTTTCCTGGAACAGTTCATTTTCCCGTAAGGTAGTTACTAATTCGCACATATGCATAACGTTGTTCTTCCCAACTTTATACAACACCCTCGCACTTTGTCGAGATTTTGTAA
This sequence comes from Polietes domitor, assembly GCA_947397865.1. Lineage (NCBI taxonomy): Eukaryota > Metazoa > Arthropoda > Insecta > Diptera > Muscidae > Polietes > Polietes domitor. The sequence goes on from OX377619.1 coordinate 47,798,047, forward strand.
AAAACATGTCAACACTGAAGAACAACGATTTTTGCATGTTATGGCGTTGCGACGTCATCTCGATGCCAATTCAAAAGAATCGCTTATGAATGTTCTTCTGGGAATTTCTGAGAATTTGATTAATAATCCATCCCGGCTACCGAATGGATGTGTGGTGACGGCATGACATGCGAATGGCGGCTTGTGGTGCGCCATGCTTACGCTGATGTTCAGGTGGTGGTGGCATAGTAACCGATACTCTCATAACTACCTAACTACGAATACTTTTGCTTGCGGTCTTTGGCGAAGAACTCAACTCGAAAATTATTAATTTTGGTTTTATGGCGATGTCAACGCTCGCACGTTTAATTAGGCACATGTGCAGATGCTGATTATGTGGTATGTCGTTGCTGTTGATATGCATTTAAAAAGATTACAAATAGAATCGAGAGTGATTATTGTATAAAAAACTGCGAGGCAAATTATTCATAAATGTATTAAGTATATTTTTTATATAATTTTTTTTTGTCAGCCTATGCTCGTTATTTTTTACGAGTCTCATATATAGTAGATAGATATGTAAATATTTAAAAATGAATATTTAATTAGATGCAAAACATGATATGTTGATGTTGTATTTGTGCAGAACGCACACACATACCCACGTACATATGTTTACGTTTGTTTGTACATATCAATTACATTCGTCGTTTAGTAGCATTGATACCCTATATTATCAGGCGGCCGAATAAGTTCAAGTTGGGGATTGTTAAGTTGAAAGAGAAGAGCATGTGACAGCTAGTCAACGACAAACTGCGAAGCTTGGAATCTTGGATGATAAGCCGAAATGAAAATAAAAACAAGTCTAAAGGCTTTAATTTCGGCCGGGCCGAATATTATATAGCCTCCACGGTGGCTGTCGGTATTACCGGCAGATTAAAGGCTGTCGACTTCACGAATAAGTGCAGTAAAATATAATATTAATTATTTATTTTTTATACACTCCACGAGAGTATTATGTCTTTCTCCATTTGTTTGTAACACCCGATTGACTTAGAACCACTTTTTGGATCGATCCGTCTGTTTGTCCATCTATTCTTGTAATCACGATACAGGTCTCAATTGTAGCCAGAACCACATGAAACTTTGCACAATGAAGTTTTCGGGATAAGGACGAACGCTATTTAATTTGAAGAAAATCGGTTCAGATTTAGATATAGCGCCCATACGAATTTCACTCCTGATTTGACTCTTTGCACTCTAGATACCACATATCTTAATAGATTTTCTTCAAACTTGGCACAAAATCTTAAATTTAAGCTAGGAACACCTATAGTGAAATAGGTCAGATCGGTTCAGATTTATATATAGCTCCCATACAAATTTCGCTTACAAAATGTGAACGTCCTTTCGTTAAGATGGTAGCATTAGGGTGTGTTGATTTTATACAATTTTTGATTTTCAAAAACGTGTAGTTAAAAAGTGGTGGAATGCTTTGTCATTCTCAGATATAATTTTATTTTTGTGATAACATTTCATTGGAGCTGAATATGATCATATACACATGAATCTGGAGATCGTGTGTAGAAAAGCTTTGTACTCATTCGGTGATCTTGTCTCTTTTTACAGGACTATTAATTTCCAAAGGATATATATGTTTCAATAATTTATTTTCATACTAATCCTGGTCAAATGAAAGAACAAAATGTCTGTTAAGTATTAACAAATATTAGTTTAGTGTTGACAACTATTTAAAAGTCTCCTCTTAAAAAGTTAACGTTTATTTATTTTTATTTTATAAGCAGGAATTTTTAAATGGTTGTTAATGCTAAACTTTTACGGATAAAACCCGGAAATTTTTAGTATTTTTAACAAATAATCTTTTCTTTCATTTGATATCCATACAGCTCGGAAAAGTATGGAAATAAATTATTAAAACATATATAGCCTTTGGAAATTAAAAGTTCTTTAAAAAAGAGAAAAAATCAATCATCAAAAGGAAAACTGAGTACACAATTCTCCTATATACGACGGCTAGTTTGACGTGTGAAACTCCAAAAAATTACTGTCGCACGGTGTTCTAAAATAAAACAAAATATTTTGTTATCTATCTAGTGAAGTAATTTTTCGAGCGATGTAACCAGAATTTTAAAATATCATGATTTTCTTTTAAAAAATTCTCTTGCGTCTACTAAGAGGTTCATAACATCTAGATTTATCCTCAGATCCTCAGATTTTTTTATTTTCATGGGATATTTTCTTACCGTCAAACAAGATTGCAAAAATCATTTTTTTCTCTGTTTGTATGAAATTTTAATTTTTTGTGGTCTACGTGTGCGCTCTCCAGAGAGTGTTTATTGCCTAAAGTCCATTTTGAATACTTTTGGTAAAAAAATAAAAAATGGATCCATAACAAAATATTTCCGTTTTCGAGATTAGGAAGCCAATATATTTATCAGAAAATTTAATTGAATGGTTATATAAGCTCCTCCTTTTATGGGTCAATTTCACCCGTTTTCGAGAAACTCAAGGAAAGTATTTTTAAAAATGGCATTTAAGGAATAAAATGTTCTACGAACTCTTCACGCTTAAATTACAAAATAACACACCAAATTACACAACAAAATTACTTGGGTAAAAATATGTCCATATTTTTGGAAGATCTATATTATTCGACCAAAAATGTGGATATTTCGGTAGAGCGCGCTAAACCAAAAATAGAAATTGAATATTTCTGCAAAATTTTCATTTGCGCGTGAGCTATGATTTGTAATTCTTGATTTGTAATTCTCTCACAATCTATCCAATGGACCCAGGAGATATTTTTCATATGTATTTATAACCAAAGACCCTTGTAACACATATGTAATCAGTCGCGAAAAAAGCTGCAATTGTTGCAAAAATTTACAATTCGCGGTTCCAATTGCAATAAACAATAAAAATAAAACAATTCTGTCACAAATATTCCCTATTTAGTCAGCAAACACATGCCATAAAAATATTTTAGTATTCTCTATCTGATAGAAAGATATGCAGGTTTTTCTAAAGACACTTTTTACATTTTTTTTACTTTTCAGCCAAAATTTATCCTATTTCAGGATATGATGGAATTTGACAATACAATATACCTTAAATAGAGAAGATTTATTAAACAATTTGTATTTTTTGTTTTCGCGCAATATTATACGTGTCCCTTTGGAAAAATTGCATTGTAACACCTTGAAATCTTCATCGGAGACCCCATAAAGTATATATATTCTGGGTCGTGGTAAAATTCTAAGACGATTAGCCATGTCCGTCTGTCTTTCTGTCTGTTGAAAGCACGACAGCGGCCGAACGAAATGAGCTAGGAGGTTCAATTTTTTCCTAAATGTGTTGCTGATCGGTTGGGATTGAAAGTGGACGAAATCGGCCCAGAGGGAAAAAATTTTCCCTCACAAGGACTGAAAATACCCCTAATATTTAGAGTATTTCAGCATGTTTTTTGAACATATTAGCTTGTATTTACTTGACATTTGCAATGCGCATGCCCTTTATAACATAAAAGGGCACCATAGAGTGATTTTTATTTTTAGGGGGCGAAATGGGACAAAAAGGGATAAAAATGTTACCTATCAAACGACAACAGATGGAAACACGAAATTTGGCGTGTACATTCCACTAATAGAGTAGATACATAATATAAAAGTATTTTTTTTAATTCGTACTTTTAAGGGGTTAAATGGGGATAGAGGGATAAAAATAGTACCAACCTAACGGCTGCACCTAGAATAATGAAATTCGATATATACATTCCTCTGATTGCGTAGACACGTAAAATAAAAGAACTTTCTAAAATTAGTAGTTTTTGGGGTTCAAATGGAAAAAGGGGATAAAAATAGTACCTACCAAATGACAGCAGCTAGAATCATGAAATTCGGAGTATACATTCCTATACTGCGTAGACACGAAAAATAAAACGTTTTTTCCAAATTCGTACTTACAATGGCTACAGGGGATAAAAATAGTACCAACTAAACGAATACAGCTAGAATGATGAAATTCAGTGTGTACATCCCTCTAATTGTGTAGATACGTAAAATAAAGAGATTTTAGATAGTCGTACTCTTGAGGGGGCAAAATTGGAAAAAGGAGATAAAAATGGTACCAAAAAATGGCCGCTGATAGAATCATGGAATTCGGTGTATACATTCCTCTGACTGCATAGCCACGTAAAATATTTTTTTTTTCCAAATTCGTACTTTATTTTTTTGCTTTTACGACAAAAAAATGGTACAATCATGAAGTGGTCTTATACTGCGTACGTGAGAGATAAGGTATTTTCAAAATTTATACTTTTGATATTAAAATAGGATGGAAATACAACCAACCAAACGACTGTAGCTGAAAATACACTCTCTATCCCCCAATATTTAGGGTATTTATGATTGCTCCCTTATATTTACTTTATGAATTGAAGTATTATATCCATTATATATATAGTATACAAATATTATTAGCCTTGGCTTATTAATTAAATTTCTTATTTTCATACAGTTAAATTTGTTGCGGACGTTCCTCTTGTAGCTGGGAAGCACCACAAAGAAAATAAAAGTTTTATTGGGCGAAATGGGACAAAAAGGGATAAAATATGGTACCAATGATACGACAACAACTAGAATCATGAAATTCGGTGTGTACATCCCTCTAATTGCATAGACACGTAAAATAGAGGGTTTTTTCGAAATATAATTAAAAAGAGGGATAAAAATGGGACCTACCAAACCGCTGAAGTTGAAATAATGAAATTTGGTGTATACAAATTTGTACATTTGGGCGGAGAATGGGGCGAATGGGGATATCTTTAAGATTTATACTTTTCTTATCACTTTGTCTGTGATATGGTACTGTGCTTCTATGTAAAGTCGACATCCTTTAATCTGCTGGTAATACTGTGGAATGCACTCCGTGGTGGAGGGTATATAAGATTCGGCCCGGCCGAACTTAACGCCTTCTTACTTGTTATTTCTTAAGTAAGTGTTAAAAAGACCAAAAATATTTAATGTTTAAATAAGCAAAATACGAAATTAACTTCACTAAATTATATTCCGTGACAGGACTCTTTCTTTATATTCAAACATTAGATGGATAGCAGACAATCTGACAGATAGACATAGTGATAAACCAACAGCAACTTATCTAGTGTGTCTAAACCGACAACACTGTGTGATGTAGGGTACACAAAACTTTCCTTAATTAATTCAAATATCAAATAGTCAGTTAGTTTGATTATTTTCCGCTTGTTTATTTAGTAGCATCTATGTATTTATGCCTGATTTAAAATGTCAATAATTATTTTATCTATTTTTTTTCATATTTCTCTTTTTATGACTGCCATTTTTTCTGCGTCAACGTTAATATTAATTGAATTAAAAAAACAAGTTAACATAATGTAGACATAGTTTTGAAATATTAACACAAATAGGGAGGGTGGCGTACATGAACCGTCGTAATGGGGTAAATTAAATGCATTAAAATTAAATTTGTGATTTTGTGATGTCCTCTTCTGACCGACCGCAGCCATAATTAAATAATGAAATTATAAACGCGTATTTATGCACTTTTTTATGGCATTTGCTGTTGATGTCCTTTTTTGCTTTTCTCTTTTTTTCTTTGATACATATTATTAAATTATACATATTTCTATTTGGATATTGTAAATATTTGTTAATAATTATTTTCAATTGTTATGCTATTGTATTGCCCGTTACTATTTAGCCAATTGAAAATGGCAAATGTTTTTCCTCATGTGACGTGATGTTTTAATGGAAAATGCCAAATGCAAAAATTAGATTCGCATGCATACGTAACGTAATATCGCAGCCACTTTTCCTCAGCTGGGATGGTGCTTTTCCTTGCCTTCCAACCACTTAACAAATAAGAATTCCCCCTTTCACAACTCATTAATATTAAAATATCAAAAAGTTTGTTTTTTTTTGCGCACTTCTGTTCTTGCTGCTTTTCCAGCGAGCATTTTTAAGTAGTTCGGTGTGGGTTTTTTTTGCGTTCAGCAAATTCGTTTTTCCTTTTCATTACCTCACTTCTCGGTGCTAATTTTTTCTCAGTCAAGTGTTGGTGGTGTGCTACGTGAAGTAAAACAAATTGAAAACTAAAGCAGCTTTTTAACAAAAAAATAGTCAAAGTCTTCCTGGCGGATGTCAACGACTTTGGAGTACTCTCAAGGAATTGATAAAAAATTAAAAAAAATATGATCCAGAGCAGCTTGGCGGAACTTCATTCAATAGTCCTACCACAATAAATTGTGGAAATCGTTTATTATATACAATTCTTTGTGGTCCTATGACGACTGTATCTGTATGTCCCGAATCAATGATCACGTCGCAAATATTTCAAGATATAATCGAAGTAGTAGTATAAGCACTTAAGAATAAAAAAGAAAACTAACTTCCTCGATGTTCTTCCTGTCCTACCATTTCCGCACTGTGTAGGGTGAATGTACTGGCAAAAAAAAAAGAAAAAACTTAGCATGAAAATGGTCTCAAACCGTGTATGAAATGAGCAATGTAAACGCCGGAGAAAAGTCAGCGGGTGTAATGAAAATTATTTAGTTTTCCAACCATTACACTTTTGTTTGCTTTCTGAGCACTGCACTCATACATATGCATGTATGCATGTGCCACGCAGAGCAGTGGGAGGGAGGGAAAGTTGGAAACTGCATTACTTTCGTTTCTCAAAAACGCACGAATTGAATTTAACTAGCTGTCATTCAAAGAAGCTGGAGCTGGGGAAAATCGTAAATCAACATGGAAAACGAAAAAAATATCGTAATGGATTTTCCGTTGCACATTTAAATTATCTATGTTATAACTCAATCGAAAAATGTAATCAATAGAGTGTTTTTTTTTGAGGATAGAGGATTTCTTAGTATTCTAATTGCCCTTTGTCCAAACAATCAGCGATATAGATCTAGAGCTCAATGAAATAATCATGTTTGCGAAGGAAATCTTTGACAGGTATTGTACAGACAGAATGACCCTCAATAGGCTCACAGCGGATTTTTCCTCTTTGTTAGAGAAATTGTAAGAATTTGAACATTTTCAGAAATCAATTTTTATAGCAAGCTAAATACATATATGTAACTACATACAAAGATTTTTTCCATTTACTTAAATTTGAGATCATTTTTTGTTTTCTCATAAGAAAGTTTGTTATTAAAAAGTGTTTCGGTTGCAGGCAGGGTAAATCCACAATTATCCATAGATCTTTTTTTCTTCATTCGACCTTCTTTTCATCGTTAAGATCCCACCTATTATAGAGTAAATTAAAATATTCACATATCTAATTTGTAAAGCGATATTTAGCCAAAATTAAAAAAAAATCATGATATTTTATAAATTCGTTCTTTCTTTTTCTACAAAGAACTACATACTTCTACATTTATCCATAAATCTTTTACATATAGGCATTGAGTTCTCCGGTAGAATGTTATTTCATGGAGTTCAATATAATCTCTAGATTATTCGGATAAGTTTTTAGGACACTACTTGAAAAAAAACAAGTAAGGAAGGTTAAAGTCGGGCGTGGCCGACTATATGATAACCTACACTTAGTCATTATACCCTATGGTGTAGGATATAAAAAGGTCATTACATTTGAACCGGGTGATATACGATGCAGCTATAAGAGGAGACTATACTACAAATTCCATACTTGTATCTGTATTTGTAAGAAAATTTGAACACAAACTTTGAATGGGAGCTATATACAAATCTGAACCGACCTGACCCAAGTTTAGGAAAGGTTTTCTAGTTGAAATATTAGACGCTTTCCCGAATTTTATGGAGTGTTAAATATGTGGTTTCTAGAGCGAAAAGCACCAAATCGGGAGCTATATATAATCTGAACCGATATGACCTACTTTCGCTATAGTAATTTCTATATATATATTTGAAACACTAGCTGATGTGTCGAGTTAGAAGAAATCTGTTCAAAAATGCTATTTCTAGAGCGGAAATAATCAATTTAGTAGCGAAATTTGTAATGGAGCTATATATATGTAAACTCATCTGACCCATTTTCGCCAGAGCTGTTTCTAGTTGAAATATAAGCTGTTTTGCCGAATTTGAAGAAAATCTGTCAAAGTTTGTGGTTTCTAGAGCGGAAAAAGTCAAATCGGATGAGACATTTGTATGGGAGATATATATAAATCTGAACCGATCTATCCTATTTTTACCAGAGCTGTTTCTAGTTGAAATATACGGTGTCTTGCCAAATTGGAGGAAAATCTGTTGAAATATGTGGTTTCTAGAGGGGGAAAAGTAAAATCGGAAGCAAAATTTTTGTGGGAGCTATATCGATTTGCTTCAAATTAAATAGCGTTCGTCCTTATTCCATAAAACTTCGTTGTGCAAAGTTTAATTTAGTTCTAACAACAATTGCGACCTGGACTTTGATTACAAGAATAGATGGACAGACGGACGGACGGACATCGCTAAATCGACTCAAAAAGTGATTCTAAGTCGATCGGTATAATAAGCGATGGGTCTATCTCTTTTGGGTGTTACAAACAAATGCACAAAGACATTATACCCTGTGGTGTAGGGTATAAAAATAAAAAAATCATAGCAAATTTTGTAAATATAGTCAGTATTCTTATCAGTTCTGCATAATTTCCATAATTAATTTGGTGTAAAGCTTTTCAACTATTTCCAATAACAGTCAAACTGTTGCATTATTTAATTTGATGTAATAAATTCAAATTATAATTGTTTATACTCATATCGAGAAAACATTTTCTTTTCTATAACAAAAATGTGTTTTAATAATTTCGTTGTGAAAAATGTATGTTTGATTTGACCCATGCGCCACATTATTGAATATGGCCCAAAAACAGAAAAAAAAAGAAGTAAGTAAGCTTCAGTCGGCGTAACCGAGAACATATATACCGAAGTTATAAGGAATTATTTTTTACGTAGGACAGGATAATTAGTGTGGAAGGTTCGTGGTATATGGTCCCCGCTTCCACATTTATAAAACAATTGCAAAAACATGATCAAATATGAAGTCATAGTGGATTCCATTCGCAAGTAGAGAAATTATGAAGGATTTAATATTACCTAGGATATAGAGAATTGTGTGGGAGGTACTAGAAGCGGCCTAGGGTTAAAGCGCAAATATTTTTTATGTTTCAAGTGATTATAAAAACATTTTCAAATGTCAAATTGCAAATGATTTTGTATACCCGTATGGATTTTAGGTCGGTTTTATTGTAACCAAACTTTATGCCATTTTGTGTGGCAGGTACCAGAAGGGGTGTGGCAATATCGCCCATATTCTATGGGAATGTAACCTCTATAAAAACATAGCCAATTATCCAATTTCACAGTATTTCTATCATCGGTATAGAAGTTATAACAGCTTTAATTTTACGTAGTTTAGGGTGATTTGTGTGGGAGGTACTGGAAGGGGCGTGGCAAAAACCTCCATATTTAGTACACTTAAAGTGATAATAAAACCTTGATCAAATACCAAAATATAGCTGATTCCGAATATCCGTGTAGAATTTACATTAGTCTTAATTTGACCCAGGAATATATGCCATTTGTGTGGCAGCTACCAGAAGAGGCGTGGCAATTTCGCCCATCTTCGAAAACGGATTTAGTACAAATATAATTAGGTTATTAAGTCAATTCTTCAAAGCGTTCCACTTCTTTCAGTCCCAAATGATATAAACTTTGTAGAGTGAGGGTATAAAAACTATTTTTGGCATAAAATTTGTTATCGATCATTCAAATGTCAATCCGAACATCGTACTTTATTACTTTGGTGCGATTTTTTAAACGCAAATTCGGCAAGTGAGTGGTGCTTCTCGTTCGTTTGTGAGAATCATCTCCTTATAGAGGCCGGGTTTGATGTTGAAAAGTCGCTGCGATGCCACTTGAAAATACTTTTGACATGATCGAAATCATGATCGTGGTAGTCTGCAGCCAAGTAATAAATGTCACCGTGCCATTTGTAAATAAATTTGCATTCTATTAAATATAGATGCAAAATGGTCTTGAGCCAGGACAGTATCCCAGTTCAAATCAAATATAAATTTACTTTGTATTGTAATTCATATTAAAATAAATAAACTTTAATAAATATTAAAATGTAGATGATTCCGAAAATCAGTGTGAAAATAATATGGATTTTAATTTAACATGTGAATATGTGCTTTTTATGTGGGAGGTACCAGAAGGTAGGAAGGTGAATTTGGCCCATCTTCAAACTTAAACTAAGTTTGGGAAAAATATTGCCTTGTGCAAAGTTTGAATTTATTCCTTCACTTCTTTCGAGAGTTATCCTGTACACCAGCCAGCCAGACGGACGGACGAACCTGATCCAAGTAATTTCAGTCTCTCCTTCAATGCGTTACACTTTTTTTCTGTCCCAAATGATATATACCCTCCTACTCTCTAGAGTGAGGGTATAAATATTGTGCATCAATGCACAAAAAAAATATTTTTGAAAGTCTCGTATGTAAAATTTCAATTTGAAGAAACTCGATTCATATTTTGTAAAGGGTGATTTTTTAAAAACTATAGGAAAGTTTTTCAAAAAAAAAAACATAAAATTTAGAAAAATGCATGAAATCTTTATTTGAATCGATAGTACGGTCCATATAATTTAATGTTTGAAGATTATTTCATGCAAATGTTGAACTTGACTGCGCCTCAAATGGTCCATCCGCTTAGTCCAATTTGGGCATTTCCACGTTTTGAGTAACAGAGGCTGCGAACGGCGACGAATCGATAATTGATGGTCATCATTAACACTGGCCGATACAGCTGCGATATTTTCTTCAGTTCGCACTCTACGTAAGCGTGTTGGTGGTTTAATGTCCAACAATGTAAATTTGGTGCGAAATTTAATCGCAATAGCCCGAATAGCCGCTTCAGTGGGTCGATTAAACTGACCATAAAATGGAAGCGCGCGATGAACTTTCTTAACAATTATTAACAATTCTTAACAATTAATTCAATAATTTGCAAGCGTTGTTCGTTTGTAAGACGATTCATGGTTAAATTATAGACCAAACTGAAGATGGTGGTCAGTGAAACAAAACACGAAACGTGCGTCAGCTGTTTAAACCAGTGTTGCCAAAAAGATAATAGCTAAAAAATCACCTTTTATATAAACCACATGTCGTCATCTGAAAAACAAAAAGACGTAACAAAAAAAACTGGCAAAACGAGTTTTGCATTGATTGCGGTACTTCACGTACTACAATATACAATACTAGCAGTACCCACTGCTTCGCACGCGAAAAAAACAGTATTTGATATTAGTTTTATCCGTCTCTGTTTTAGAATAGTATTAATTTGATTTTCTTTTCTAAAGTAGTAAATTGGAAACATAGCACTCATCTACAGTCAAAGGAATGTGCTTATCGATGTGCACTGTTTTAGCTGAACTCCTTTCGTACATATATTTTTTATTATTTTCTACCCAGTTTTTTACAAAAAATTACAACCGCAGAGCATTTTGTTCGAAAAAAAATCCATTTCGATGGCGCTTCTAGATGGGCAGAGGTAGTTACATACTAAAATTCATGATTCTAGTTGCAATTCTAAAGTTTTGTACCATTTTGATCCCTTTTTGTCCCGCTCTCCCCTTAAAAGTACAAATTTCGAAAAATCCATTTTTGTTGCAAGTCTACGTTGTCAGCACGCACCAAATTTCACGACTATAGCATATATAATATTTTAGTTGGTACTATTTTTATCATTTTTTGTCCCGAATTTTTGTCGAAGAACTTACACATCAAATTTTATGATTTTAGCTGCAATACTTTAGTTGGTACCATTTTCATTCCTTTTTGTCCCGCTGAACTCGAAAGATCCAATTTTACTGGGCTTCTACATGGTCAGAAGAACTTACACATCAAATTTCAAGATTCTAGCTGCAATACTTTAGTTGGTACCATTTTTATCCCTTTTTTCCCCGCGCAACCCTTAAAAGTACAAAATGCATTTATATTCCGCTTCTATATGGAGAGAGGAATTTACACACCAAATTTCGCGACTATAGCTGCAATACTTAAATTAGTACCATTTTCATCCCTTTTTGTCCCTCGCAACCCTTAAAAGTACAAATATTGAAAATCAAATATTAACGCGCTTCTACATGGGCAGAGGGATTTACATACCAAATTTCACGCTTCTAGCTACAATACTTTAGTTGGTACCATTTTTATCTCTTTTTGTCCCGCTCACCCTTTATAAGTACAAATTTCGAAAAATCAATTTATATTGCAAGTCTACGTTGTCAGAGAAATGTAAATTCTACCTGTAATTCTTAAATTGGTACCATTTTTATCCCTTTTTGTCCCGCTAGTACAGTAGTACAAATTTCGAAAAATCCCTATTTGTAGCTCGTCTGCATGGTCATAGCAAGGAACACACCGAATTTCATGTTTCTAGCTACTGCCGTTTAGTCAGGACGAAGTATCGATGTTTATCCCTGTTTGTCCCATTTTACCCCCCAAAAATTACGAATTTCGTAAAACTCTTTCTTAGTCGTCATATTTGAGAACTACCCTGAAAATTTCATGACCCTGGCTTCAGCCGTTTGGTCTGGGGGCTGGTCAATGATAAGTCAGTCAGTCAGTAACGCAAGTCTTTTATATATATATATATATATATATATATATATATAGATGACAACATATTAAATTTTTATTAAATTTACATAATCTCTGAAATATATATAAATATATACATTTAGATGTTTTGATAAAGACCTCATACAAATAACCCTCCCGATTTGACCTCTTTTCTTGTGTGCAGATTTAACATTAGCCTTTATATTTCTACTGGGAACATCTATAGTGAAAGTGGATCACATCGGTCCATGTTTAGACAATCCCTGGTTGAATCTTTTCCCTTTGATTTGAGTTGCGTTCTTGTGTCTAGAACCCACACATTTCACATTTTTAGGCTCAAATCTGGCGGAGTGTTGTGTTATATATACACTGATACTTTGTGTTTTCAATATTTGTTATATATTCGGTTTCGCCAGAATTTAGCCTTTTCTGCCTTATCTTCTTTCAATTGTATCCGAAAATGTAAACGACCATAAATTGTTTTACTTTATTGTATTGTTGATATAACCTTGTACAGATGTATACTATTTCGAGATCCAAATTTTCTCGTTGAACAGAAACGCTGTTTCTCATTTTACAAATTATGTTTTAAAAAAACTTACCTTTTCCTGTTTGAATAATTTACAAAAATGTTTACAACAGCTATGTACCAAATGATAACCAATCATTCCCAACACAAACAAAAATTCTAAGCAAATTCATATTTACAGAAACTATTTCAATATAGTCTCATTTGCTCGAGATAAAATAAATGAATAAAAGGCAAAAAAAGTAACGAGAGCTATGCAAAAAAATACTTTTGCACTTCTCAGTACTGCTATTTGGATAATAAACATAAACAAAGTATTCTTAAATTAATATTAATATTGAAATCAAAAAAGTAGCAGCAGCTGCAGCCGAAAAGCAAATAAAGTACACAGAGAGAAAAATAAATATATACAGTTTTCTTTTGCATGTATTAAAAGCTGAAGATTTTATTTCGATTTAGACAGTTAGATAGAATAGAGAGGGATAAAAACAAAAGTAAAAACTTGATGGCATGAATGAATATGAATATGAAAGCTATTCACAAGACATTCATAACGATGCAGATTTTTATTTTATTTCATTTTATTAATATTTATTTGAAAGAAACAAAAAATAGCCAGAAAGAATATACAATTTGTAAAAGTAATAAAATTTACAGTATGTTGTTAGTGTACAAGAGAAAGAGATAAAATAAAAAGTACAAAAAAAAAGAGTTTCGACAAATATTATACAGATAGCTCGAAGGTCCAATTTAATTAATTTTGATAATCAAAACTGGCCATTAGTGTGGCAAAGAAGACGGAGCAATATCTTTACACATTAAGGACGGATATTTGTTATTTTCTTCAACCAAAAATTCTAACCGCAAATCCGCATCCTTTGCAACACTAGCAGCTATCGCAATGTTAGTCAAGTCCAAAATAAAAATTAATAAAGCCAATTAAAGCATTATTGCAAATAACAATATCATTTTATACAAAACTCTACAGAATTTCGAAGGTTTGTTTCTCTGTTTGTTTGTTAAAAATCAATATACATTCATACAATTGTGTTAATTAGTATATATATGTAGTATAGATATAGTATTATTATATCATATAGTTAGGTTAAGGATATGTAAATAAGTAGTAGTAGTTGTATTATATTGTATTGTACATACAATACATATTTAGTAAAAAGGTTTTTATAAAGTTCAAAAATCTAAACTCTTGGCTTTTTTTAGTTGATTGTAGGTTGTGTATGTCTGTATATATGTATGTATAATAAAATAGTTCAATTAAAATTGAAAAAAAAAAACTCGATTGCGCTACAAAAGCAAACTAACTAACTAAGATAAATCCATAACCAATTACCAATCTCTGTTTCTTCTTCTTTTTCTTCTGCAAAGGCAATCCATTTACATATATATCCAAAGACTATTATCATACATTTTTTCAATTAATTTACAATTTTACCAATTTTACAATTCGAAAGTATAGTTAGATTATTAAAGTATGTGAATGAATAAAAAAACAACAAAACAGTTTCCACTGTTTAATATTTTACCTCAGGACCATCGATGTTGCCTTCGATTTCATTGTCGTTCGGTTTCTTGGCCAATGGCTCACGGCGTCCCTCATCGTCTTCTTCGCTGTTAGCGGCCGCTTCCGGACTAGAGGTGACCGGTTTGTTGCTGGTCTTCTGATCGCCGTCCTTAGTGACGGTCTCTTCAACAGTTTCGCCTTCTTCCAAAGGACGTACGTTAACAACACGCACCTTGAACATAGTATGCTCATCGCCATAGACGGTCTCGTTCACTTCGACTTTGTGGCCATCGACAACCTTGTGGAAAAACAGTAGTAAAGGTTAATGTGATCTTAATTGCAATCAGCACAAGAATGGTATGATAAAGTGGGTGTAATGAAGCAAGAATTTTTATCATTCTTCAAGGAAAAGTAAATTATAACACTAATTCTTCGACGTTTTTATTTGGAAGCTAGCCTAAAGGCAAACACATTTATTTGGCTTGCAAGTCGACTGTACTTGGTGCCACATTATAACTTATTTTCGTTCTAAAACCCCCCTAATCGGAATTGTTTTGAGATGGTTTACGATTTTTTCTTATTATCAAAGATTAAATGCTTTCATTTCGATGTAATTGATATAATTTGCGCAATTGTCGATACCGTGGCGTATACGTTATAACAATTACAGATAATGTTACTCATACGCTCCGTTGTCGGACTGACTGAGTAAAGGAAATTATTATAAAGTCAATGTAAGCAAGCAATTCTAACCCTTAAATACATATATGAATATTAAACTGGGTCGCAATACAAAACAAATGAAAAATAATTGCCAGTCACCGCACGGAAATACGAATATATCATTAATAGATCAAGCGGTCTCTCTAAAAATCATTTTTCTCGTGTAACGTTTTGATGTTTTTTTTTCTGAACTAATAGACCCCTTACCCTTAACGAACTTTTAATATACATTTGTACACTTGTATTAGAGTAGTTTATCGGTCCACTTTTTGTACGTTTATAGTATTTTTTGTGGAGTTTCATAGAGACAACTGAAAAATTGTAATATAAATAACTTATAAAAGAAATTAATAACTGCAAACAATTCCATTCGACTGATGTCTAAATGATGAAATTAATTATTATATATAATAATATTTCGACCGATATTCATCCGTTAGGGTATTGATTCCTTCTTTTTATTTTTCATAATAACTTTTTCAAAATGTTTCGCTGAAATACGAGTATTTGAAAAACCACAAAATAAGACAAGAATAACAAATAAGAAAACTTATATATACCCTCACTCTCAGAGAACATACAGTTGAGCATCGATTATCCGGGATGGTCGGGACCGGAAGCGTTCCGGATAATCGATTTTACCGGTTAATTGAGGTAAATTTTTTTACTCGTTTTTACATAAATGTTTGGAAGGTGGTTAAACTGTAAATATTTTTTGGTTTAAAGTGATTGTAAAAACATTTTCAAATATCAAATTTCAAATGAATATGAATACCCCTCTGAATGTTACACCGCGTTCGTTTTAAACGAAGCTTATGTGGACGGTACCAGAAGGGGTGTGGCAATATCGTCCATATTCCACACGAGTATAACATCTATAAGATCATTGCCAAATATTAAATTTAATAGTATTCCGATCATCTCTATATAGTTATAAGTCATATATAGTCATCTCTATATAGTTATTATATAGTTATAAGAGCTTTAATTTTAGGTAGTTTATGGTGGTTTGTGTGGGAGGTACTAGAAGAGCCGTGGCAAAACCCGACATATTTTGTACGCTTAAAGTGCTTAGAAAAGCTTTATCAAATACCAGAATATACATGATTCCAAATATCGTTGTGGAAGTTACAAAGGTTTTAACTTAACATAGGAATATGGTCCATTTGTGTGGGAGGTACCAGAAGGGGTGGCAATTTTGACCATCTTCGAACTTAAACTAAGTTTGGGGAAAATAGTATCATGTGCAAAGTTTGATTCCTTAACTCCCTTCGAGAGTTAGCGAGTACACCAACTAGACAGACGGACGAATGGATGGAGGGACGGATGGACGGACATGGCTTAAACATCTTAAAAAATCGCGAAACGGATTTGGGCCAACGATATTTAGGGTCTTAGGTCTCTCCTTCATTGCGTTACATTTTTTATCTGTCCCAAATGATATATACCCTTCTACTCTGTAGAGTGAGGGTATACAAATTATTATTTAAAGTGCTTTCAATGGTCTATTAATTCAGAAGAAAGATTAGTATAAAAATTCAACTTAAAAAATACGCGGCAAACATGATTTCAGAGGTGTTTTTAGGGCCATTTAGCTGACAGACAGCTTGACCAAAAGACGAAATGTTTTGCAGATCATCATTAAACAATTTAATCTTCATTTGTGGGAGGATTTTTTCGTGACTTTATTGAATTGCAGCTTCTTAAGGATACGACTTTAGCCAAAACGTAAGTTATGTCGAGAAATCCTATGAAATATGCACATAATCTAAAGTGCTACGAAAACAAGTTGTGAGACATTTATTCGGGACTATGCAACAATGGTCCACTTTTAATAGAGGTTGTCATTATAACCATGTCTTCTCTGTCTACATTTAAGGATATTGATGTGGACGGCATGTGGTTCCAACAGGACAACAGATGCAACATGTCAATGTACTGTCTCGTTTTGAAATCAGAATTAGCCCCAAAATTATGTGAATTTACTTTATTGTTTTGTTTTCTGTGGGATTTTTGAAGTCTAAGATCTATGCACATCCATCCGTGTATTCGCCCTAATTTAGTCACATTTATGCAAAATGTATATCTAATGTATATATATCGGAAGGAACATTCAATTAGATCAGGCCGAAGCAGATACTACAGGACGAAGCCGAATAGATATTTGGCCCAAATTATAATATTTGTCCGAAGTCGAAGCCTAATCCGAATATTGCATATAAACATGTTTTCTTTAAAATTATTAAATGTGTCATTTAGTATGATAGTGGTTTAGGTTACATTCCATTCTGAGATATGTAATGGTTTATGTTTGATTCTATTGACAAATATTTTCCCACAGAAGCACACATTTTTTTTCTTAGAATATCCTACCTATATTGAACTTATATAAAATAAAATCGACAACGTTGAAACATCTAATGGAACCACTACTTGCAGAGGATGTACTGAGTTAGACCACTTTCAGTCTTCTCAAAATTGAAAAAATTAAACAAAAAATATTTTATTTTAATTAGCAAAGGTTTTCCTTACCAAAAATTGGAGAAACCTCAAAATATTTGATTAAAAAATCAAAAAGAATGTATAAATATGTACTGGTTGTTCGTCTAGAAAAATTATATTGAAAGTATTATTTACTTTTCAAAAAATTTCATTGTGTTTGTTATTCAAATTATCTAAATCACTTAAAGTGGACATTATAAATAAAAAATGTTTGTTTACATCACCACATATCAATGTCAGTGGATATAGTGTGACTTAGACCACTTTCAAACTATCACTAAAGACAATTTTGGTGTGCAAAAAATGAGAAATGCCATTTTAACGGTATATTTTTATACACTCCACGAGAGTATTATGTCTTTGTGCATTTGTTTGTAACACCTAAAAGGAAACGAGTTAGACCCACCGTTTATTATACAGATCGGCTTAGAATCACTTTCTGAGTCGATTCAGCAATGTCCGTCTGTCCGTCTGTCTGTCTGTCCGTCTGTCCATCTATTGTTGTAATCAAATTACAGGTCGCAATTATAGTCCGATCTTAACAAAAATTGGCACAAGTAAGTTTTGTGGATCAAGGACGAACGCTATTTAATTTGAAGCAAATCGGTTCAGATTTAGATATAGCCCCCATACAAATGTCGCTCCCGATTTGACTTTTTCCGCTCTAGAAACCACATATTTCACTCGATATACTTCATATTTGGCACAGTACCCTATAATTGAAGTGGAAACAGCGATGGTGAAAATCGGTCAGATCGGTTCAGATTTAGATATAGCCCCCATACAAATGTCGCTCCCGATTTGACTTTTTCCGCTCTAGAAACCACATGTTTCACTCGATTTGCTTCAAATTTGGTACGGTACCCTATAATTGAAGTGGAAACAGCGATGGTGAAAATCGGTCAGATCGGTTCAGATTTAGATATAGCCCCCATACAAATGTCGCTCCCGATTTGACTTTTTCCGCTTTAGAAACCACATATTTCACTCGATTTGCTTCAAATTTGGCACGGTACCCTATAATTGAAGTGGAAACAGCGATGGTGAAAATCGGTCAGATCGGTTCAGATTTAGATATAGCCCCCATACAAATGTCGCTCCCGATTTGACTTTTTCCGCTCTAGAAACCACACATTTCACTCGATTTGCTTCAAATTTGGCCCGGTACCCTATATTTGAAGTGGAAACAGCGATGGTGAAAATCGGTCAGATCGGTTCAGATTTAGATATAGCCCCCATACAAATTTCGCTCCCGATTTGACTTTTTCCGCTCTAGAAACCACATATTTAACTCGATTTGCTTCAAATTTGGCCCAGTACCCTATAATTGAAATGGAAACAGCGATGGTGAAAATCGGTCAGATCGGTTCAGTTTTAGATATAGCCCCCATACAAATGTCGCTCCCGATTTGACTTTTTCCGCTCTAGAAACCACATATTTTACTCGATTTGCTACAAATTTGGCCCAGTACCCTATAATTGAAGTGGAAACAGTGATGGTGAAAATCGGTCAGATCGGTTCAGATTTAAATATAGCCCCCATACAAATGTCGCTCCCGATTTGACTTTTCCGCTTTAGAAACCACATATTTCACTCGATTTGCTTCAAATTTGGCTCAGTACCCTATAATTTAAGTAGAAACAGCTATGGCGAATGTGGGTCATATCGGTTCAGATTTAGATATAGCACTCATACTAATGTCGCTCCCGATTTGACTTTTTCCGCTCTAGAAACCACATATTTTACTCGATTTGCTTCAAATTTGGCACATTACCCTATAATTGAAGTGGAAACAGCTATGGTGAAAATCGGTCAGATCGGTTCAGATTTAGATATAGCCCCCATACAAATGTCGCTCCCGATTTGACATTTTCCGCTCTAGAAACCCCATATTGTACCCAATTTTCTTTAAATTTGGCACAACATCTTATAATCCAACTAGAAACACTTATGCAAAAATTGGATAAGATCGGTTCATATTTAGATATAGCCCCCATACAAATGTCACTCCCGATTTTACATTTTCCGCTGTAGAAACGACATATTGTACCCGATTTTCTTTAAATTTGACACAACAGCTTATAATCCAAGTAAAAAGCCTATGGTGAAAGTGGCTAAGATCGGTTCATATTTAGATATAGCGCAAATACAAATGTTGCTCCCAAATCTTTAACCGATTTTGGCCAAACTATACATATTATATTTCACCTATTTCGTTCCAGATTTCAATATACCCACATACAAATGTCCTTTCCGATTTAACATTTTTTGTCAAACACATACATTTACAGGTTACAAAAATCCTTCCCGTTTTCACTTTTTCACCGAATTTAATTGTATTCGTATTGAAAGTGGAGTGTATCATAGAGTCGGCCCCGCCCGACTTTAGACTTTCCTTACTTGTTTAAAAATGTCAAAAAGAAAAGTTTTTAAATTAGAAATTTGATCAAAGTAAAGAGAAAAATTGGCATATCTACCAGAAGTGAATATTTGATTGTATAATCACCTGAAAGCACCTCTAACAAGTAAGTAAACTTCAGTCGGCTAAACCGACTTATATATACCCTCACTCTCAGAGAACATATATACGGAAGTTTTGAGGAATACGATTTTATGTAGGACAGGATAATTTGTGTGGAACTATTAGGTTCGTGTCACATGATCCACTTATAAAACAATTGTAAAAACATGATCAAATATCAAGTCATAGTGGATCCCATGCACCAATATGGAAGTTATGATGGATTTAATATTGCCTAGGACAGAAACAATTGTGAGGAAGGTACAAGAAGGGGCGTGGCTAAACCGTAAATATTTTTTAGGTTTAAAGTGATTATAAAAACATTTTTAAATAACAAATTGCAAATGATTTTGAATACCCGTATGTATGTTATGTCGGTTTTATTGTAACCAAAGTGTATGTCACTTTGTGTGGGAAGTACCAGAAGGAGTGTGGCAATTTCGCCCATATTCCATGGGAATGTAACCACTAAAAAAGCATTGCATACATTATCAAAATATAGCTGATTCCGATTATCCGTGTGGAAATTATACGGGTTTTAATATAGCAATATAGTAATTTTCACGAACATTATTGATCATGCACATCTTATATTCGATGTTTAGTCTGAGCCATATTTATAAAGAGTGATTTTTTTGAGGTTAGGATTTTCATGCATTAGTATTTGACAGATCACGTGGGATTTCAGACATGGTGTCAAAGAGAAAGATGCTCAGTATGCTTTGACATTTCATCATGAATAGACTTACTAACGAGCAACGCTTGCAAATCATTGAATTTTATTATCAAAATGCGTGCTCTGTTAAGAAAGTTCAGAAAGAAAGAAATTGTGTTCAGCGACGAAGCTCATTTTTGGCTCAATGGGTACGTAAATAGGCAGAATTGTCGATTTTGGAGTGAATATCAGCCAGAAGCATTGCAAGAGCTACCAATGCATCCAGAAAAAGTCACAGTTTGGTGCGGTTTATGGGCTGGTGGCATCATTGGACCGTACTTCTTCAAAGATGATGCGAATCGTAACGTAACTGTGAATGGTGAGCGCTACCGTGAGATGATATCCAACTTTTTTTTGCCCAAAATGGAAGAACTGAACTTGGTTGACATGTGGTTTCAACAAGATGGCGCTACATGCCACACAGCTCGCGATTCTATGGCCATTTTGAGGGAAAACTTCGGAGAACAATTCATCTCAAGAAATGGACCGGTAAGTTGGCCACCAAGATCATGCGATTTGACGCCTTTAGACTATTTTTTGTGGGGCTACGTCAAGTCTAAAGTCTACAGAAATAAGCCAGCAACTATTCCAGCTTTGGAAGACAACATTTCCGAAGAAATTCGGGCTATTCCGGCCGAAATGCTCGAAAAAGTTGCCCAAAATTGGACTTTCCGAATGGACCACCTAAGACGCAGCCGCGGTCAACATTTAAATGAAATTATCTTCAAAAAGTAAATGTCATGGACCAATCTAACGTTTCAAATAAAGAACCGATGAGATTTTGCAAATTTTATGCGTTTTTTTAAAAAAAAAGTTATCAAGCTCTTAAAAAATCACCCTTTAGAATAATTGAATAATTAATTTTCTACCCCCTCCCTCATTTTACCCTCTTTTTCATACCACTCTGTCACTTTTTTTCAACCAACCTTAACTGTTGATGTTGTGTTACCCTTCTTGGGATCAAAGTTAGTTGCGATGGCAACACCGCCGGAACCGGAATCTTCATCACTGTCCTCATCACCGCGTCCCAACAAGGTAGTGGGCCACAAGCGGGCGCTGAAGCGGCGGAAAATATCTGTAAGAGAAATCAGAAATTAGCTTAGGAAAATAATTCTGTGAAATTAAAAAATTAAATGAAAAGCCTTCAATCCTTGGCGTTGGGAATTGAAACATCTGTTTCAACATTAGCTACAAAGCTGTAGCATAGGCATTTGTTGTAGTTCCTACTTATTTGCTTTCAACACATTCCTGTGCTATTTGTATAGTTTCGTTGGTGTTGTTGTTGCTGCTGCTGTTTCGTGTTTCCTATGCTAATGCTTTTTCTTGTTTCCCTCTTGTTTTTTGTGTAGTCTTTAATCTGTTAACGTCGTCAAGTGTTTTCTATGTATTCTGGGATTACTCCAGCATACCTATACAATATTGACTAGTGCCTCCTAGGTGCACTGTGGCACAATAGTGACACAGGATCACAGCTATTATAATATTAAACATGATGTTCTTATACAAATTAAAAATTTATACAAAAATTAAAAATAATTTAAAAAATTCGTTTGTGTCTACAATGAGTAATAACTTCTACATTTATCTATATATCTTTTACATGCAGACATTGTTTTCTTCGATCGAATGTTAGCTATCAAAATAAACGACAAAACGTATCTTTCATTTTTTCTATTTTTTATTAGAAAAAAATACTTTTTGGTTTTTTTAATTTTTAATTTTGAGTCTGTTTTAAAACTACTGTCTCTATGCGTAAGTGAAGCTCACAACATTTGTAGCCAGAATAGTTACGTTTAATTGCACATATAAGTAGCTGTAATCGGAATTATATTTCCAAAATTAGAGTACAAATATTAAAGATACTTTGATGAACATTAGAATTTTAGTAAAAAAAAAATAAAAAATTGTCCAAAAATTGTTTGTGTTGGTTTTATTGATCTAAATATTTTTTTAAGTATCGGACACAATTGTTATACCCTCACTCTACAGAGTAGGAGGGTATATATCATTTGGGACAGAAAACAAGTGTAACGAATTGAAGGAATGACTTAAGACCCTAAGTATGTTTGGACCAAATCCGTTTCACGACTTTTTAAGGTGTTGGAGCCATATCCGTCCGTCTGTCTGGCTGGATGGTGTACACGATAACTCTCTAAAGAAGTTAAGGAATCGATTCAAGCTTTGCACATTGCAATATTTTTCTCAAACTTAGTTTAAGTTCGAAGATGGGCGAAATTGCCACGCCTCTTCTGGTACCTCCCACACAAATAGCCCACATTCCAATATTATAACTTCCACACGGATAATCGGAATCAGCTATATTTTGGTATTTGATAATGTTTTTATAATCACTTTATGTGAAATAAATATCACGGGTTTTGCCACGCCTCTTACAGTGCCTCCCACACAAACCACGCAAAGTTATGTAAAATTAAAGCTATTATAACTTCTATACTTATGATCGGAATACTATTAAATTTGATATTTAGCAATGCTTTTTTAGTGGTTACATTCTCATGGAATATGGGCGAAATTGCCACACCCCTTCTGGTACCTCCCACACAAAATGACATAAACTTTGGTTACAATAAAACCGTATGAATGTTATACGGGTAGTCAAAATCATTTGCAACTTGACATTTAAACATGTTTTTATAATCACTTTAAACTTAAAAAATATTTCGCTTTAGCCACATCCCTTCTTGTACCTCCCACACAATTGTCTCTATCCTAGGTAATATTAAATTCTATAACAATAAAACTTCTATACTGTTGCATGATTTGTTGCACCATGATTTGATATTTGATCATGTGTTTATAAATGTGGAAGCTGGGATCATCTGAAACGAACCTCCTAGCACCTTCCACGCAAATTATCCTGCCCTACATAACATTGTATTCCTTATAACTTGCGTATATATGTTCTCTGAGAGTGAGGGTATATATAAGTCGGTTTTGCCGACTGAAACTTACTTACTTGTTTCTTTTTCTATCGTTGCCTAATTTTAACATTTTCCTGAAATATTTTCTACTTTTATTAATACAGTTCGTTAAACTTTCATGAATTGCCTAACCTAACCCACTGTTAATTAATTTTATTTGTTTTCCCACTTTTTTCCTTTCGGTATTTTAGTTCTTCTGTTCCGGCGGAAACATGTAAAATGTACAAGTAGATGATCATTATTTGCAGATGTTGCCTGATTATATATATTTAAAACAGCACAAAGGCAGAAGAGTTTTTTGCTGCTACTAGAGCTCAATATAAAAGAGAAAATTAGTGGCCTTCCTTTGGACATCAGAAGAGCAATATTTGGGAAGTGCGCGGTACAACGAAAATAGTACCACACCTGTCGCATGAAATTATATCAGAAAGTAGAAAGTAATTGGACAGATAATTTGAAATAGTTCATTAACAAAAGGCGAACTAAAAACAAAAAACTCTGGAAAGTACTATTATTGTTCTGTTAGATATTGTCTAGTAGAACAAGAATCTGTATTTGAAATTTGCCAGACACCACCAAAATCTTGAGTTACCCGTAACCCTTTTTTTGCCTTGGCACACATAAAAGCCTATAACCAAATTAGTAATAGAACGATTTCCAATTTTCATCGAATTTGAAAACAAGAACTTTCGATCGATATATAGCTTATTTAAGAAATTTTAAGAAATCTGTGTACTGTTGTCCAACAACAACATATTTTAAACAATTTTTGGTCATTTTTGGACATTGTTGTCTTTGCACATTATTTTGTTTGGCAACAGTGCCACTTGCAAATTTATTTAAATAATTTTAAAGGAGTTTAACGCCGCATTGTTTTTAAAAATCCGTAAATTATTGACTGAGTTATTTAAGTTTTTATTAATACCAAATTTTTGCAAAAATACCATTCCAGTTAACATCTCTCATTATTTTACGAGTTGAAGTACCTAAAATTCATGTAACAGATAAAAGCGATGAAAAAATTTCCCGAATTCCCAAAGTGGGGAAAATGTGTTCCAAAATCGGGGATTTCTTATTAAAATTGTTCGTAATGCTTTTGATTACCATTGTTTTGTTTACCGATGTTATTTACGATTATCTTCTGTGTTAATGCAAACACGTTTACCATAATTCTAAAACAGAGAGAACAAGCCGACCGATTTTAAGCCGCAGCCGCATCATGTTTCTGCACGAGCCGTGCCGCCGCCGATTTCATCGACTCATATCGACTTCAACCACGACGCCGTGATTTGACGGAGTTCACTCAGTCAAATCTTACTAGCAAAATAGACAACCCACATAAAATTATAAAAGAAAATATAAATGTCGACTTAGACAACCTACTGCTGTGAAATATATTTATCTTTCTTTGAATTTGGTATCCACTACTATATATATAAATTGAATGATTGTATTTTGATTTGAAACTCGCATTTATATAAGTCAATTCCACTGCGTGTGGCCATGTGTTCCTATAAATAACAATGAACAACAGCTCCTCTATTGTGCTTCTTTAGTGTGTCAAAGTAGGTAGAAAATTATTATTCTTTGGAAGGATTATGATATTCAAGCCTCTCATGAAAAACTGTAATTCAAAAATATTTATTAAATTCATCCATATTATAAATTTTGGGAATGGATCCCCACACCCAAAAAATTATTGTATGGGATAACAATTAGGGTGTCCAACCGCGATTAATCGAATAATTTTTGTCAAATATTTGTTCGAATAATAAAAAATCATGATTTTCGAATAACGAATAATTCGAATAAATCGTCCCAAATAATCGATTAATCGATATTATAAGTTTTGCCTTAAAAATTAATGAAATCGTCGTATGCTTTGTATGATAAATTGATTTTGAATAGCCAGTTTGCTCCATTTGGGTAAAAAACTATGAAACACCAAATATAAAAGCACTTTTTTTCGATTTTTGATTTGTATGCTCCACAGATATTAAAATAACGATTTATCCGACTTCATTTAAAAATAGCAAAAACTGGCCAATAGCTTTGGAATTATTTAAAATTTAAAGAATAGTAATTTCATAGAATAGTAAATTCATAGAAAAATTGAGGCGATAATAAAGTCAGTTCTGTTATAAATCATATGATCCATATTCGAAAAAAAGTCAATGGATAACTTCTGATATTATGCTCATTTAAGGCAAGGTTCTTTATTTCGATAAGATATTAAGATTTTTGTCAACTTCTAATGAATTTCGAATTTGATATTACAATTTTTAAATAAAATCAGATACGTAATAAACGTTCAATATATAGTTGAAGTAATGAAAAAATTGATATTAAAATTTTTAAATAAAATCAGATAAACGTTCAAGTTGAAATAATGAAAATGGCGTGTCTTGTCTATATAAATCTTATTAATTATATTTTATTTAAGTGGACAATTGTTCGGTTAATCGAATAACTCTCGACTTCATTATTCGACTAATTGGAATTTTTTTGTTTTCAAATAAACGATAAATCGAATAACATAAAAGTCCGAATAATTCGATACCCTATAATAACAATATTACATTATTTGAACATTGGGTAATATTAACGAATATTGAATTACCTGCCAAAAATAAACGAAAATTGTTCCTTCTGTTTTCCCAAAATTGTCGAATATATAGGGGTAATCGAATGACAGAACGAGCCGGCATTTTGAACAGCGCCGCCTCCGCCGATAATTATTGTTCGGCTTGTAAATCTGTTCTAAAAGGGCGTTACTATCATTATACCCTACTCCAATTTGTGGAATAGGGTACTATATGTTAGTTTTCCGCCAAATGTTTGTAACATCAAGAAATATTCGATCTAGACACACTTCTTCTTAAGTATACCGATCGGCTTAGAATCACCAGTTGAATCGATTTATTAATGTCTGTCCGTCCGTCCTTCCGTCTGCTGTCCATCTGAGCTTGTTCGCAAATGTTGCCCGCTTGTCATGAAATTTAGCAGAAGTATTTTTTCCAGCCCAAGGATGATCGGTATTGAATTTGGAGTAAATCGGTTTAGATTTAGATATAGCCTCCATAAAAATATCCCTCCAATTTACCCTATTACTGTTCTAGAATAAACATTTCACATGGGATCATGATAAAATTTTCAGGATCGTGTTGTATTTGAACAAGAAACAGCTAATGTAAAAGTGGACTGCATGGGTTCACGTTTTGCTATATCGAGAAACACCAACTTTGAAAGTCAGCTATATAGGTCCATGTTTTGGTATAGCCCCATACAAATGGGCCTCCAGTTTACACTATTACCGTTGTAGAACACACATCTTACATTGGATCTTGATAATATTTTGCAGATCATATTTTATTTCAGCTAAGAATACCTATTTTGAAAATGATCTTTCTAGATCTACTTGTTAATTTAGCGCCCTTACAAATAGGTTCCCATTTTACTATTACCCCTCTAGAATCCTCAGTTTACATCGGAAGTTTATCAAATTTTGCAGATCGTGTTATATTTCAAGTGAAAATACGTTCTACGATAGTCAAATATAAGGGTCCATATTTTAGTATCACCCCCCCCTCCAAATGGCCCCAATTTGCACTATTACCGTTGGGGAACCTACATTTTACATCGGATCTTGATTACATTTTACAGATCATGATATATTTCAACTAGAAATACATATCGAGAATGAGGCCCATGCTATGGTATAACCCCCAAGTGATATTTTAGGCCCCCTAAAATTGTCCGCCCGATTTATCTTGTTACCGCTATTAAATCTGCATTTGTCATCGGACCTAGGTCAAATTTTCCAGGTTATTTACTCTCGGAATACCTAGCTTCAACTTATTACATCCAATCTTAATGAAAATAATCGTTATATTTTTCCTTAGGCACAGCTACAATAAAATAGAATCATACCGACTTTGTTTGTGTATATGCCGATTTACATTATAGTATGATAATATAATTTATATGAACTAAATAAAATCCGCCCCATAAAGCACCTTTTTTAATAATCAATACCAGGTATATACGCAGGAAATGGTGGAGGTTATTATATAGTCGGCCCTACCCGACTTTAGCCTTTCCTTACTTGTTCAAGTTTAAAGTGATTATAAACAAGTAAGAAGGCGTAAAATTCGGCCGGGCCGAATCTTATATACCCTCAACCACGGAGTTCATTGCACAGTATTACCAGCAGATTAAAGGACTTTACATAGAAGCACAGTACCATATTATGAAAATTGTGATATTTTTATGCACATTACTATAAATAAATGTATACTATACTAAACTATAATGTATACTTATGCGCACTGTTTAAAATCGACAACTATATATAAATAAAATGCTGAAATTGTGAAAGTGAACATGCCTAAATATTAGGCGATTGTCAGTCGCCATTGGAAAGAAGCATTTTAAGATACAGACAAAGTGATAAGAAAAGTATAAATTTTTAAGATATCCCCATTCGACCCATTCTCCGCCCAAATGTACAAATTTCCAAAAAAGACCTTTTTCGAGTGTTCAAAGTCAGAATGTATACACCGAATTTCATGATTTCAACTTCAGCGGTTTGGTAGGTCCCATTTTTATCCCTCTTTTTAATTATATCCCTTAAAAGTACGAATTTCGAAAAATCCCTCTATTTTACGTGTCTATGCAGTCAGAGGAATGTATACACCAAATTCCATGATTCTATCAGCGGCCATTTTGTTGGTACCATTTTTATCCCCTTTTTCCAATTTTGCCCCCCCCCCCAAAGTACGGCTATCTAAAATCTCTTTATTTTACGTATCTACACAATTAGAGGGACGTACACACTGAATTTCATCATTCTAGCTGTATGCGTTTAGTTGGTACTATTTTTATCCCCTGTAGCCATTGTATCCATTGAAAGTACGAATTTGGAAAAAACGTTTTATTTTTCGTGTCTACGCAGTCAGAGGAATGTATACTCCGAATTTCATGATTCTAGCTGCTGTCATTTGGTAGGTACTATTTTTATCTCCTTTTTCCATTTGAACCCCAAAAAGTACGAATTTTGGAAAGTTCTTTTATTTTACGTGTCTACGCAATCAGAGGAATGTATATATCGAATTTCATTATTCTAGGCGCAGCCGTTAGGTTGGTACTATTTTTATCCCTCTATCCCCATTCAACACCTTAAAAGTACGAATTTAGAAAAAATACTTTTATATTGTGTATCTACTCTATTATAGGAATGTACACGCCAAATTTCGTGTTTCTATCTGTTGTCATTTTATAGGTACCATTTTTATCCCTTTTTGTCCCATTTCGCCCCGTACAAATAAAAATCATTCTATGGTGCCCTTTTATGCTATAAAGGGAATGCGAATTGCAAATATCAAGTAAATACAAGCTAATATGTTCAAAAAACATGCTGAAATACTCTAAATATTAGGAGTATTTTCAGACCTTGTTAGGAAAAAATTTATCCCTCTGGGCCGATTTCGCCCACTTTCAATCCCAACCGATCAACAACCATAAGACACATTTACGAAAAATTTGAACCTCCTAGCTCATTTCGTTCGGCCGCTATCGTGCTTTCAACAGACAGACAGACGGACAGACGGACATGGCTATATCGTCTTAGAATTTTACCACGCCCCAGAATATATATACTTTATGGATATACTCCGATGAATATTTTAAGGTGTTACAAACGGAATGACAAAGTGAATATACTCCTATCCTGGAGGTGGAGGGTATAAAAACGTTCACATATCAAATTGAAAATGATTTTGACTATCCGTAAGGATATTAAATCGGTTTTATTGTAACCAAAGCTATTTCGACCATCTTCTAACTTAAATTGAGTTTACCATGTACAAAGTTTGAATTGATTTCTTAACTCCTTTCGAGAGTTATCGTGTACACCAGCCAGCCAAACGGACGGACGGATGGACATAGCTCAAATAACTTATGAAGTCGTGAAACGGTATTGGTCCAAACCTGCTTAGGGTCTTAAGTCACTCCTTCAATGCGTTACACTTCCAAACTTACACTTACTTACGTTACACTATCACTAAAACCATAAAAAACTGAGTACCTCAGGAAAGCACAGTGGTAAGTCGACTTATTTTGCGACAGTGCATTAAACAAACCCAAAATTAACACCCACAAGCCAGCTTAAAATATTTTGTTTTTAATTATGTTCATTAAATATTTATAATTTCGGCTGCGATAACGAAAGTATTATCCATCATGAAACTTACACTATTAGGTGCTAATAAACATTTATATAACAAAAATCGAAGAGGTACTTTTTTGTTAAAAAAAAAAAGAAAAAACAAAATATTTTTTTTTTAATTAAACTAGAAACGATTTGCTATAAATTCGCCAAAACCAATACATTTGTATGTCCTATAACAAAAAAGTTACGATATTGTTTTTTTTTAATTACCTCATGACAAAGTTATTTATTTTCAATCCACTATAGTATCTACAATTTCATATGTTTTGAAACCCGGCAGATGCAGTTTTATTCGCCTTATAGAAAATTTTCAAACATTAATTTAAATCGGAAACACATATAAAGTCGACCGAATCTAATCTTCCGTAATTCACCCCATGTTGGAGGATATATTTTATTCGGCCCGGCTGAACTTGATGTCCTTTTTATTTGCTTTTAATTAAAATATGAGTTATGGTTTCTGTTTACTGAGAAAATACGCAAGCATGTAAATTAGGTGAGAAGTTTGAATGGTTTCAATCATAGCGATTCCGGCGATAGCAAGTTTCCGAGAATTGGTTGCTCTTTGTATTACCTCAAACTGGTAAACTCAATAGTAATTAATCATAATTTTCTATATTCTACAATTATTGAAGTGAAACCAAATGGAAACAATTAATCATAGAATTTAGCTTCAAAACACTGTCTTTAGGTGTGTCTGTGCTCCATGCTGTGTTTCGTCATCTCCCAAAGGAATTGATTACTTTCGTTTTTCTGTTCTGCTGTTGTTTCGTTTGCACCACAATGGCCTCCCATTAAACATCCCCAATAAAATTTAAAAATATTAGACTTAAGTTGTTATTTTTTGTTTGTTTGTTCGGATCTGAAGTTTCGCTTTAAAAAGGCCACGTATCACTTGGGAGGTCCATAAATCTTTTCCGTTTTTCCTTCCTCCGCTTGACATACGCACTCCATAAATACCAAGGATTTTGTGAAATGAAAAATACACTTTGGAGAATACACCAGAATACCCAGAAGCAGCAATATCAGCAGGACTAGCAGCAGATAGCTGTTGTCTAACGTACGAAAAACTTTCTATTTTATGGGAATACTTTTTTTTTGTTTTAGGTGTTCGTGTGTGTGTGCGGAGATATTAAATAAAATAGAACAAGTGTCTGTTTTGGGGTCTCATATTGATTTTAAATGAAACACATTAAGTTATGGCTGTTGATTGTGTTGCCATACAATATATCTAATTGGGACTATCCTTGACGTGATATCTGTGAGAGTGTGAGTGTGTGTGCGAGTGTTTCAGTATATATTAATCCTTGGAGAACATTTATGATTTGATTTAGTGTCGTGTGAGATCACAGAGGTATACAAGAGATTACCACACATTAAACTTATGGAAGAAGGAGGGGAAAATCATACACACAAAGTTTCGCTTACTGTAGGGGAGGACTATTGGACGCCCTACACCATGCCGATTTTATTTTAAGAATTAAGATAAGATATTGTATCGTTTTCCTTCGAGTAATCAGGACATGGCGACTCCATAAGCTGATTTTTCTCAGTTACACTGCCTGTGGTCCTAAAGAAACAGAAGGTGAGATAAAATTCAGATCTTTGTATCACGCAATGTTACAATTAATTGGGGCATCGTATATATTATTTCAATATTTATAATATTAAGAGAGGGAAGCTTTGTATATAGATTAGATTAAGTGATTGGCGAGCATTCCACAAAACAAGAGAAGGCTAGGTCGTTTTACAAATATTATTTGGTTATATATTATTGAACATTAGGGTGTCCCAAAAAATAAAATGTATTTTTTCAACAATTGAAAATAAATTTTGATGCACTTAGAATCACGATAACCTGTGTCGACTTCCATCAAACCATGCCACTACTTTGATACTAAGACACTCGGAGAGAAATTTTCAAAGGCTTTCAACAGAAAACGGCCCAAAAAACACACCAAGATTGTCTGTGAAAAATAATTCTAATTTTATGCTCCTATCTATAATAGGTTAGCATTAACAATCACTTAAATTTGTCCCCATTAAAAATTAAAACATAAATAATCTAAATAAATTTTTTAATGGAAAAAATTGAAAAATTTTCAAGAAAAAACTGATTTGTAGAATTTAATTTGAATGCGCCCAGCTCACGAACGGAAAGTAAAGCATAAAGAAAAGCATAAAGCATAAAGCATGGATTTTTTCAAATCCATGCTTTATGCAAGCAGAATTCTATTGGGCCTAGAAATTCTTTTTTAGTTATCTTTTGTAGAAGGAAAAATTA
This sequence comes from Polietes domitor, assembly GCA_947397865.1. NCBI lineage: Eukaryota > Metazoa > Arthropoda > Insecta > Diptera > Muscidae > Polietes > Polietes domitor. The sequence goes on from OX377619.1 coordinate 47,830,640, forward strand.
CTGCGTTATCAGGAGCAGAAAAAATAGATTTTTAATTTGTGGTTTGTATGGGAGGTACCACGCCCCTTTGTCCATTCCCGCTCATATTTGCAGCAGCATTTAAAAAATATACACCAAACCGACGTACCAAATTTTGTTTAAATACCGTTACCAGGAGCAGAAATAATAGATTTTTAATTTGTGGTTTGTATGGGAGGTACCACGCCCCTTTGTCCAATTGGTCAAATTTTTCCATTTCCTTGTATTGTCATCGAAAATGATTAAGTGTGCAAAATTTGAGCAAAATTGGTTGAGAAAAAAGCTTTCAAAAATTGATTTCAAATTTTGTGGCACACAAACATATATAGAAAGTAACCTTATATAAAGCATGGAATAAAAGAGAAATAAAACCAATATTACATTATAGTCGGAAATATCGACAACTTTAATATATTTAGATATGAATGAAAACATGTAAAAGCTGAGTTAAGTTCGGCCGGGCCGAACTTTATATAACCTCCACCATGGATTACATTCCACAGACGCTGTCGATTTTCGTAGAAGTGCAGTAGTATTACAGGAAAATATAGTTTTTTTTAATATAGCCAAACAAAAACAAATACAAATATTGAAAAATAATTTTGAGTTGTGCTTCTCGTTCGTTTGTGAGAATCATCTCCTTATAGAGGCCGGGTTTGATGTTGAAAAGTCGCTGCGAAGCCACTTGAAAAGACTTTTGACATGGTCGAAATCATGGTCGCTATAGTCTGCAGCCAAGTAATAAATGTCACCATGCCATTTGTAAATAAATTTGCATTCTATTAAATATAGAAGCAAAATGGTCTTGAGCCAGGACAATATCCCAGTTCAAATCAATAAATATAATATTTTTATTATTTCAAACCACTCTTATAAGGCAAATCTACCAATACGTTTACATATCGAAATAATACTTCAAGTCAATTCAAAAGAAAAATATCCTTATATTTATACTTTCAAAAAGCTTAAATACCATAAACATTGGTAGATAGTGGGTGCTACAGTTGGTTGTATTTCCATTCTATTTTAATTCCAAAAGTAAAAATTTTGAAAATCCATCATCACACGTACATAGTGCTTCAACTTCATGATTCAACAATTTTTTGAAGTAAAAGTAAAAGGTACGAATTTGGAAAAATCTTTTTATTTTGCCTGTCAGAGGAATGTATACACCGAATTCCATGATTCTAGCTGCGGCCATTTGGTTGGTACCATTTTTATCCCCATTTTCCTATTTTACCCCCTTAAGAATACGACTTTCTCTTTATTCTACGTGTCTGCGCAATTAGATTGATGTACATGCCGAATTTCATCATTCTAGCTGTAGTCGTTTAGTTGGTACTATTTTTATCCCTCTGTACCCATTGTATCTCTTGAAAGTACGAATGTGAAAAAAACTTTTATTTTTTGTGTCTACGCAGTCAGGGGAATGTATAGTCCGAATTTCATGACTCTAGCTGCGGTCATTTGGTTGGTACTATTTTTATCCCCTTTTTCCATTTTAACACCAAAAAATACGAATTTCGAAAAATCCGTTTATTTTACGTGTCTACGCAATCAGAGGAATGTATACAGCGAATTTCATTATTCTAAGTGCAGCCTTTTGGTTGGTACCATTTTTATCCCTCTATTCCCATTTTACCCCTTAAAAGTACGAATTATATATTATTATATATATATTCTCGTGTATTTCGTGTCTGTCGTTTAGTAGGTACCATTGTTTTTATCCCTTTTTGTCCCATTTCACCCCCTACGAATAAGAATCACTTTATGGTGCACGTTTTTGTTATAGAGGGAATACGCATACCCGATTTCAGGTAAGTACAAGTAGACATATTGAAAAAATATGCTTAAATACTCTAAAATATTAGGGGTTATTATGGGTATTTTTAGTCCTTGTGAGGGAAAAATTTTTCCCTTTGGGCCGATTTCCATCCCAACCGATCTACGACTATAAGACGTATTTGTGGAAAATTTAGACGTCCTAGCTCCTTTCGTTTAGATGCTAGTTGATATTGGGTATGCGCATTGCCCCTATAACAAAAATGTGCACCATAAGTGATTTTTATTCTTAGGGGGTGAAAAAGGGATAAAAATGGTACATATTAAACGACAACAGCTAGAAACACGAAATTCGTTATGTGCATTCATCTAATGGAGTAGATAAATAATATGAAATTATTTTCCAAATTCGTACTTTAATAAAAAATAAAATTGGAATAGAGGGATGAAAATGGTACCAACCAAACGCCTGTACCTAGCGTCATGAAATTCGGTGTATACATTCCTCTGATTGCGTATACACGTAAAATAAACTGATTTTTCGAAAGTCGTACTTTTTAGGGTTGAAATGGAAAAAGGGGATAAAAATAGTACCAACCAAATGACCGCAGCTAGATTCTTGAAATTCCTTGGCTGCGTAGACTTGAAAAATAAAATGTTTTTATCCAAATTCGTACTTTCAAAGGATACAATGGAAAGAGAGGGATAAAAATGACACCAAACAAATGGCTGGAGCTAAAGGGTGATTTTTTAGCTATTATCTTTTTGACAACACTGGTTTAAACAGCTGACGAACGTTTCGTGTTTTGTTTCACTGTCCAAAATCTTCAGTTTGGTCTATAATTTAACCATGAATCGTCTTACAAACGAACAACGCTTGCAAATTATTGAATTTTATTATCAAAATGTGTGCTCTGTTAAGAAAGTTCATCGCGCGCTTCTTCCATTTTATGGTCAGTTTAATCGACCCACTGAAGCGGCTATTCGGGCTATTGTGACTAAATTTCGCACCAAATTTACATTGTTGGACATTAAACCACCAACACGTTTACGTAGAGTGCGAACTGAAGAAAATATCGCAGCTGTATCGGCCAGTGTTAATGATGACCATCAATTATCGATTCGTCGCCGTTCGCAGCAATTGGGCCTCTGTTACTCAAAAACGTGGAAATGACAAAATTGGACTAAGCGGATGGACCATTTGAGGCGCAGTCCAGGTCAACATTTGCATGAAATAATCTTCAAACATAAAATTATAAGGACCGTACGTATCGATTCAAATAAAGATTTCATGCATTTCTCTGAATTTTATGTGTTTTTTTTGAAAAACTTTCCTATAGCTTTTAAAAAATCACCCTTTAGAATCATGAAATTCTTTTACGGCAAAAAATTGGTGAATCATGAAGTTGGGTTATTTTGCATTATGTTCGTGAGATAATGGATTTTCAAAAAATTTTACTCTTGGAATTAAAATGGAATGGAAATACAACCAAGCGTAGCACCCACTATCTATCAATATTTGTGGTATTTAAGCTTTTTTGAAAAAAAAAAATATATATAAGAATATTTATTTTTTGAATTGACTTGAAGTATTATTTCGATATATATAGTGCAAATGTATTTTCTTGCCTTATCAGCGTGGTTTGAAATAATACAAATATTATATTTATTTATCAAATTATTTTTCAATATTTATATTTGTATCCTTCAAAAATGCCAAGTCCCGTCCCTTCAAACGCAAACTCTACTAGACTATGGAAAACTAAATACATTGTTATGATATTTTTCTCGTCAGCTTTCAGAATTATATAGACATTTTCTCACTTTGTTTTACTTAGTCTTCTCTTGTTCATGTTTGCCATCCGACCATTCGGTAAATACCACAAAATTAGCACAAGTGTTAACCTTCAACCTACTACGACGCACCACTACACTTCCACATGTGATACAAATCGTACAAGTTGCATAATTATTTACACATCATTTAACGCCTAAGACGCTTGAGGCAGGCTATCCACCGCCACCACTAACCCCCCACACTTTCTTTGCCATCTCTCCGATGGTTCTTGTCAAAGGAATTATGTCAAGTATGTTGTCGTCGCTAATGGACAGACACTTTCTCGTTTGTAATGTCATCCCATGCCAAGCCCTGCCACCGACATCATAAGTCAGTCGGTGAGACGTATTCAATTTTTTTAATGTGTTTGCCTGTCGTGTGTTCTGTTGGGTGGGGGGGTCACAACATACTGTTGCGTTGCGTGATTGTAGTAGCTATCACCCATACCTTTAAGTTTAACTCGAACAATAAGAATGAACGCGAGCGCGTAATATCGGTCGGCTTGTGCCGCCGACGCCGCCACTGGCGTTTTTACCTTGAATTCGAATTGTATAAGGTTTCGCTGGTTATTGAGAGAATAGCAACAACAGCAACAGCGTCGACTGTCGGCTGCACATTGAAAGTATGCCAAAATATGGTTACAACTGTTATGAGGTCTAATGCTAACTATTTTGCGATAGAACATTTGTAACAATTGCTTAATTAAGTGTATGTGGATGAAAACGCCAACAACAGTTGGAAATGTTGAATAGACAGACAGACGGCCGATAATCGGCTAAGTCGGAACGGCGCCGAATACATAATTGCACTGCACTTTCCTTTAATAACATGAATGTAGAATTTGATATCGCTCATTTACTTCAAGACTGCCATTGTATGCTAAACCATATTAATATCTTATTTGTGAACAGGAACGACTTTTCCACTAGTTTCCATTTTTGTTTTAAAAAATCAGCCGCTACCGGTGCCAAATCCATTTTTTATGGCATAGAGTCGAAAAATAAAGATATAATCTTGTAATTTTGCACATTTGCTAGTCATATCATACTTAAAAAATAAAAAATAAAATTGGGCCGACCACGCCTCTATTACCTCCAATATAAACTCAATATATAACCAACATAATTATCACCCTGTATTAGTACAGGGTGCCCAAAAAAAAAATTTATGAAAGCTTAAAAGAATGAAACTTATTTCCCTTTGACGAAAAATGTACTTGACAATGCAATTTCAATAATTATTTCAGGAAATAATATAAAATGTATACACGTGTATAGAAAAGTGAATAACGTTATATACCACTTTAAAGGTAATTACAGTACTGAGTGTGTAGGTACTCAGGCGAACACTTTCACATTTACACTTTGAGTCAAGTTGAGTCCTACATATATATTTTGGTCCACGACATTTATATGTTATGCTCAATACAAATCACAAAATTACAACACTTAGGAAAACTGACAAGACTATAGTAATCACCAAATTTTAAATATAATTTTTCAACTACTTACGCCGGCCTTCAATTTCAATAATAAAGTCACATCATTATTTTCTTTTTACGCCTTAATTTTAAGTATTTTGTATAACAGCTTTAGACCCGAATTAATCCCACATGTTTTAACGGCAAACTTTAAATGCCTCTCATGCTTGCGGTGTTGCCACCTCGTTTGCTTCAATACATTTTCTTGATAGCTTGGAGTGTTGCCACTAAGAAAATACATACACATTTAACAATTTCCAATTTAATTTTTTTGAATTTCTGCCAAAAAATATGGATTTGGGGCCATAGTGCGGTGATAGAACAGCGGTTGCCACTACGGCACTCTAACCAGTTCAGCTATCCTATGTTGTGATTGGCAAATAACTTAAGTAAACCAATTTGTTTGTTAGAACAAATTACAATAGGAAACTTACAAAAAAATATGTATTTAGTTGTTTGTATGTATTGTTGGTCTGTTATGTTGTATGTGTTGTCATTTATTTTGGTTTAAGACAAAAGGTTGTGCTGAAGTCTTCAGCAGAACCCAAAATAAGCAAAAAGGCAAAGTGAGACCTTTATTGTTGCAGCTAAAAGTTGACTGCTAATAGTTGACTTAAATCAGGGTTCATATTAGTACCAGCGGTAACATACGACAAATGAGAAGCGTTGATAAACAAAATATTCCACCGAACTAAGTCGACACACTAAAAATCTCACTTTGCCAATTCAATGTTATGCATGTGCTCGCATCGCTCGAATGAATTAATATATACCGCAAATTAGTATTAAATTTAATCAGCATTACATAAATTAACACTACTCAATTTTACTGATATTATGCAGTATTAATAATTAATAAAAAATGAAATATTTGAAGTACATGAATAAAACAATAAATTTGTATTATTAAGCAAACATTTTTAAATTGTTAAAATTGTACCAAATAAAACATTGTTTACATATAAAAGTAATTAAAAATAAACAAAAAAGTTATTTTCCAGAGCCGCGTTTCGAACCCGGGACCTTCTGGGTGCAAAGCGAACATCTTACTTCTGTGACCTCAAACCAGAAATTCGTTCCCATTCACTTGTGAAGATGCTACTCGTCATGAAATTTGCAGGGTAGTTCCGAAATATGACGTAGACGTCGACTAAGAAAGGGTTTTACGTAATTCGTACTTTTAGAGGGTAAAATGGGGCAAAAAGGGATAAACATCGAACCTTCGTCCTGAATAAACGGCAGTAGCTAGAAACATGCATGTGTTCCTTGTAAATACCATGCAGACGAGCTACAAACAGGAATTTTTCGAAATTTGTACTTTTAAGGGAGGAAAGAGACAAAAAGGGATAAAAATGGTACCAATTTAAGAATTGCAGCTAGAATCGTGAAAATCGGTATTTACATTTTTCCGACAACGTAGACTTGCTTTAATTTTTCGAAATTTGTACTTATAAGCGGTGAGCGGGACAAAAAAAGGATAAAAATGGCACCATCTAAAGTATTATAGCTAGAATCGTGAAATTTGGTATGTAAATTCCTCTGACCATGTAGAAGCGCGATAAAAGTGGATTTTTCAAAATTTGTACTTTTAAGGGTTGCGAGTGACAGAAAGGAATAATAATGGTACTAATTTAAGTATTGCAGCTATAGTCGTGAAATTTGGAGTGTAAATTCCTCTGACAAGGTAGAAGAAGCGCAAATCCTAATGGTTTTTTTTTCGAAATTTATACCTATAAGTTGTGAGCGGGACAAAAAGGGATAAAAATAGTACCAACTAAAATATTACTGCTATAGTCGTGAAATTTGGTGAGTAAATTCCTCTGACAATGTAGACTTGCAACATAACTGGATTTTTCGAAATTTGTACTTTTAAGGGGAGACGGGTTCCAAAAGGGATAAAAATCGTACCAACTTTAGGATTACAGCTAGATTCATGAAGCGCCATCAAAATGGATTTTTTTTTCGATTTTAATTTTTTGTTAAAAACTGGGTAGAAAATGATAAAAAATCGAATATCGAATATCCGAAAGGAGTTCAGCTAAAACCGTGCACATCGATAAGCAGATTCCTTTGACTGTATATGAGTGCAAAGTTTCCAATTTACTATTTTAGAAAAGAAAATCAAATAAATACTATCCTAAAACAGGAACGGATAAAACTAATAACAAATGTCTGGTTTTCGCGTGCGAAGCAGCGGGTACTGCTAGTACTATATATATCGACATAATACTTCAAGTCAATTCAAAATGTAAATATAAGGCAGCAATCTTCAAAAAAGCTTAAATAACCTCAATATTGGAGGATAGAGGGTGCATTTTCAGCTACAGCCATTTGATTGGTTGTATTTCTATCCTATTTTAATTCCAAAAGTACAAATTTTCTAAATCCATTATGTCTCGAGTACACATTCATGATTCTAACCATTTGTTCACTACCAGTATTATCGCTTTTCCCATTTTCGCCGTAAAAGTAAAAAATAATTTACGAATTTAGATAAATATTTTTATTTTGCGAGTGTATGTAGTCAGAGGAATATTTATCCATCGAAATCCATGATTCTAGCTGCGGCCATTTGGTTGGTACCATTTTTACCCCCTTGTATTCGTTTTGGTTTTGCTATATTAAAAAAATTAACATTTTCCTGTAATGTTACTGCACTTTTACGAAAATCGACAGCCTCTGTGGAATACAATCCATGGTGGAGGGTATATAAAGTTCGACCCGGCCGAATTTAACGCGTTTTTACTTATTTTTTTTTTTAATAAATAAGTTTATACTCAATTTTTTTTGGAGGCTGTTCCTAAACCAATGCTTGTATATGAAAGTTCTTATAGCCATCATAAGTGTCTTTAATTGAACATATAAGTGGGTATTGTCGAACTTATATTTCCAAAATGAAAGTAACAATATTAAAGGTAGCTTCGGCGAAAATTGAAATTTTAATATTTAAATAATCCACAATAAATGTTATATCATTTTTTAGTTTAAAAATCAAAAATACAGCAGAAAATGTTACTTAGCCCTTTGACAAAATTTTTGTTTAATAGTGTTATCTAAGTTTTATGTGGCTATAGCCCAACAAAAAAACTTTATTTTTGGTGTTTAAAAAAGTAAAAAAAAATTAAGATTATCAATTAACATAAGAGACGAAAACATACATTCCCTTGAGGAAATTTTATTCCAATAAGGTGTTAATATGTATGAATTGGCAAAAAATGTCACTCATACGCAACGCAGTGCAACATTCATACGCTCCACTGGACATTGGCAGACAGCGCTTGTTGAACTTGTCATGCATACTTCTGCATATCGCTCTCTGCTCTCACTCGCCATCAAGTTGTTAACACTTTCATTAATTGCATGACAAGTTAAATAAAATAAACGCAATTCTCTTCAAATTTAAATTATCAATAAATAAATAAATAAATGGGGAAAAGCGTCTTTCTGCTGCTGCGATAAAGTTTCCATCGATTAAACGGAGCCAGTTAAAAGTAAACGATGACAATGGCAATGCCAACAATTGAATAAACATATACGATACGACTGCAGCACAACGTTGATATAATTAATTTCACAACATGAAATTCAATAATTGTTTGTTGTAAAAATAATAATAAGCAATTGAATAAAAGCGAGATATCGAAGAGAGATACTCCAATAAAATTAATGCAAAAACATTAAATGCAATAACAGTCTGGACAGCACATACAGATGCAGACAACGGCAATGAGTCGATGCCCGGCACCGATGACGATACCGACCGTAAATGACTCTGCTGTATCGTCATACCGATTACGATGGAGTGACACGGATAGTGGCGGCTGCTGCTACAGCTGCCAAGAGATGTACTGCCGATATGGGCTATGAGCTGAGCTGAGATGAGATGAGTTGATGTCGAAAATCGTTGACAATATGCAACATTTGCACATTGTGAGGTGACAATTTTACGCAACATAAAATTTTAATTAATTCGAATTTTATTACACCACCAGACCAGACATTCCGAGCAGACATAGCATCATCGCACACACACACACGCGCCCACACACAGGATGCCTTCTGCACGCATACCTACAACCGTATAGGAGAAGCGGCGAGGATATGATGACGACAACGGCGAGGAGTGTGCTTGCGTATGTGTGTTCTGGCTTAAAAGGTCATATTAAATTGCATTTATAAATACACCCAACTCCCGGCGGGAACCTAGGTGTCGTCGGTGTCTACAACTGTAGATTTTCACCCTCACATATGCCCTTCACATTCATTGAGAGGAGTGAAGAGAAAATCACTAGCATTTTAGTGCCAACAAGCCAAAAACACTTGTTCATACCCACATTATAGATGCGGTTGAGTGGGTACATATCCCATATGCTCTCGGAATAATTATGATTTTAAATTTCAGTTAAATTTAAAATCAAATCTAGCTAAAGAAATACAAAAACTAAAAAATCTTTGCGGAAAATTTAAATTAAAAAAATATAAATTTGAAAGTATCTAAATTTTGTCCAGTGGCAATCCTAAAGGGTGTTCTTTCAGATATATATAACTTTTAACTAAAATAAAATAATTGCAATTTTACGTTATTGGAAATATAACACCATAATGCAAATGTTAATAGATTAATATTTTTGTAACGTGATATATGATCGAGTACATACCCCCAAAATGTTGTTAAGTTATTGAAGACGACATAAGAATTTAATAAAAATAATAAAAAAAAAACAGAAAAAAAAACAAATAAAACGGCGTTAAGTTCGGCCGGGCCGAACTTTATATACCCTCCACCATGGATTTCATTCCACAGAGGTTGTCGGTTTTCGTAGAAGTGCAGTAATATTACTGGAAAATATAAATTTTTTAATATAGCCAAACCAAAACAAATACAAATATTGAAAAAATAACTTTATAAATAAATATTATATTTTAATTATTTCAAACCACGCTTATAAGGCAAAGCTACCAATACGTCAATTCAAAAAATTAATATTCTTATACTTATATTTTCAAAAAAGCTCAAATACCATAAATATTGGTGGATAGTGGGTGCTACAGTTGGTTGTATTTCCATTCTATTTTAATTCCAAAAGTACAAATTTTGAAAATCCATTATCAGACGTACATAGTGCAAAATAACCTAACTTCATGATTCAACCAATTTTTGCCGTAAAAGAAAAAGTACGAATTTGGAAAAAAAACTTTTTATTTTGCGTGTCTCTGCAGTCAGAGGAATGTATACACCGAATTCCAGCTGCGACCATTTGGTTGGTACCATTTTTACCCCCTTGACGTATTAGAATTTCATCATTCAGCTGTAGTCGTTTTCGAAAAAATCGTCTATTTTCCGTGTCTACGCAGTCAGAATAATGTATACTCCGAATTTCATGACTCTAGCTGCGGTCATTTGATTAGTACTATTTTTATCCCCTTTTATCATTTTAACCCCAAAAAGTACGAATTTCGAGAAATCTGCTTACTTTAAGAGTCTACGCAATCAGAGGAATGTATACACTGAATTTCATTATTCTAGGTGTAGCCGTTTGGTTGGTACCATTTTTATCCCTCCGTACCCATAGTATCCCTTGAAAGTGCGAATTTGGAAAAAAACGGTTTAGTTTTCATGTCTACGTAGTCAAAAGAATGTATACTCCGAATTTCATGACTCTAGCTGTGGTATTTTGGTTGGTACTACTTTTATCCCCTTTTTCTATTTGACCCCAAAAAGTACGAATTTCGAAAAATCAGTTTATTTTCCGTGTCTACACAGTTAGAGGAATGTATACTCCGAATTTCTGATTGGTACTATTTTTATCCCTTTTTTCATTTTAACCCCAGAAAGTATGAATTTTGAAAAATCCGTGTATTTTACTTGTCTATGCAATCAGAGGAATGTATACACCGTGTTTCGAGCTGTTGTCGTTTAATATGTACCATTTTTATCCCTTTTTGCCCCATTTCACCCCCTACAAATAAGAATCACTTTATGGTGCACGTTTTTGCTATAAGGGGAATGCGCATGCCAAATATCAAGCAAATATAAACAGGCATATTCAAAAAACACGCTAAAATATTAGGGATTATTATGGGTATTTTTAGTCCCAAAATTTATACAAAATTTTAACACTCTAGGTGTCATAGAACTGACAATATTCAATAATAGATTTTAACTTCGTATGGGAGGTGCCATGCCCACAGACTAACAATTATTGAACTTTCACAAAAATTCAAGACTCTAGCTGCAATAGTACTCCGAATATGCTAATTTCTAAAAAACTAGTAAAACCCCAATTTGTGTGGGAGGTGCCACGCCCACTGAAAATATCAAAAATGTATATAGCCTATTTTCAACATCGGTTCAGCATGAATATACTGTGAAAATTTCAAGAAGATCGGACCAGTAGTTTAGGCTGCTATAAAGAACAAACAAACACACAAACACAGATTCATTTGCAATGCTATAAAAAAAAGCTACTGAATATTATCCCAAATTTCTTTTTTTATTTGAAAATACATTTCATTCAAATGGCTGCTGAGGGCACCCCACAAATAATAGTCCAACGGTTGAATAGTTGAAAAAAAAAACATTAGATGGCGGACCATATATATAAATGGGAGGTAGGTGTGATTTAGAGCGAATTTAAACAGCTTGTATGAAAATATTCCACTGTGCTATTGGAAAAATATAATCAACAATCTATAGCGTTCGCATTTCCAAATAGTACCTCTTGAATCAATAGTGGACTATTTTCATTCCAAATATGGCAATTTTTCTTTGTCACTTGTCCATTGAGCCAAAAATGAGCCTCATAACTTAGCTGATTGTGGCGATAAAATGTTACCGCACTGAACCTTGATTATCGAAATAAATTTTCGCAATTTATAGGCGTTGCTAGTCATGATGAAATGGTGAACTAAACTGAACAATTTGTGATCGTTTCATCGTTATCGGCAAATGGAACTTCTAAAACTTTCGTTTTCAAATATAAACCAAAGCACCAATCCATTGTCCAATCATTTGTCGCCGTTATGTAGACTGTGTTTCAATCATTTAGGGAGCAATCCAAACATTGTTCGACTAAACCCTGAGGTGTGACCTGAGCCTCCGGCCAAAAACAACATTACCAATATTTAAACAGTTTTCTTTATGCATTACAAACAGTCTAAAGTACTTACCATCAAATGAATCAAAGAATCCGAAATTAAGTATGGAAGGATTTGGTTGAAGGAAAGGATAACCCGAGCCGGTGTCAATGATACCCTTGAAATCCTTAAAGTCGTCATCATCATCAGCTTCGGTTCTGGTCGACACACGGCGAGGATAGCCAATCACTTCAGCATCATCGCTGGGATTACGAGCTGCAAATAAAATAAGTAATAGAAAGATTTGATAAAAGATTTTGAAAAAAAGCTTAAACAGTATTTGTAAATTTTTCAATTTATGGTTTCCTCGCGAACCAATAAAATAAATAGCATACTTTGAAACACTATTTTATAACCGCCCTAACCCATAAGATATGCTCTACACACTTGTAATTTCTAAATGAATACGCTACTTAAATATTCAATTATTTCATCTTAAGTTGTAATTGACAAAGCCACAGCTACTACGGCGCAACACTAACTCTGTCAGCTACGACCATTATTCATCATGATGATTAATGGAAAATATTTGACAAAACGAACTGTCCCTTCCGGCCCAACCCATCAGCCTTCCATCATCCCTGCAACACTAACGACAAACTTGTTACCTTATTTTTGTGACACCCACAACATTATTTGCACACAACATATGGAGTCCACTAGCCCACAAAAATTATTTGAGGTTTTAGAACAGATTTGCCCTTTGCTAACCAACGTCCTCCCCCGCCCACCGTCAACAGCTAACAAATGGAATGCCAATGACAGGAGGAAAGTTTGCCCGCAGAAACAAACCATGTAGACATTCCAAGTCGAAATAATTATATTAATTTGGAAGTTTTGTTTCTATTTAGGCACATAGTCGGAAGTGTACGAGGGTGGGTCGATCAGTGTGACACGTGGCTCATGTGAAAATTTAACTATTTAACTATTTAACTATTTAACTATTTAACTATTTAACTATTTAACTATTTAACTATTTAACTATTTAACTATTTAACTATTTAACTATTTAACTATTTAACTATTTAACTATTTAACTATTTAACTATTTAACTATTTAACTATTTAACTATTTAACTATTTAACTATTTAACTATTTAACTATTTAACTATTTAACTATTTAACTATTTAACTATTTAACTATTTAACTATTTAACTATTTAACTATTTAACTATTTAACTATTTAACTATTTAACTATTTAACTATTTAACTATTTAACTATTTAACTATTTAACTATTTAACGATTTAACTATTTAACTATTTAACTATTTAACTATTTAACTATTTAACTATTTAACTATTTAACTATTTAACTATTTAACTATTTAACTATTTAACTATTTAACTATTTAACTATTTAACTATTTAACTATTTAACTATTTAACTATTTAACTATTTAACTATTTAACTATTTAACTATTTAACTATTTAACTATTTAACTATTTAACTATTTAACTATTTAACTATTTAACTATTTAACTATTTAACTATTTAACTATTTAACTATTTAACTATTTAACTATTTAACTATTTAACTATTTAACTATTTAACTATTTAACTATTTAACTATTTAACTATTTAACTATTTAACTATTTAACTATTTAACTATTTAACTATTTAACTATTTAACTATTTAACTATTTAACTATTTAACTATTTAACTATTTAACTATTTAACTATTTAACTATTTAACTATTTAACTATTTAACTATTTAACTATTTAACTATTTAACTATTTAACTATTTAACTATTTAACTATTTAACTATTTAACTATTTAACTATTTAACTATTTAACTATTTAACTATTTAACTATTTAACTATTTAACTATTTAACTATTTAACTATTTAACTATTTAACTATTTAACTATTTAACTATTTAACTATTTAACTATTTAACTATTTAACTATTTAACTATTTAACTATTTAACTATTTAACTATTTAACTATTTAACTATTTAACTATTTAACTATTTAACTATTTAACTATTTAACTATTTAACTATTTAACTATTTAACTATTTAACTATTTAACTATTTAACTATTTAACTATTTAACTATTTAACTATTTAACTATTTAACTATTTAACTATTTAACTATTTAACTATTTAACTATTTAACTATTTAACTATTTAACTATTTAACTATTTAACTATTTAACTATTTAACTATTTAACTATTTAACTATTTAACTATTTAACTATTTAACTATTTAACTATTTAACTATTTAACTATTTAACTATTTAACTATTTAACTATTTAACTATTTAACTATTTAACTATTTAACTATTTAACTATTTAACTATTTAACTATTTAACTATTTAACTATTTAACTATTTAACTATTTAACTATTTAACTATTTAACTATTTAACTATTTAACTATTTAACTATTTAACTATTTAACTATTTAACTATTTAACTATTTAACTATTTAACTATTTAACTATTTAACTATTTAACTATTTAACTATTTAACTATTTAACTATTTAACTATTTAACTATTTAACTATTTAACTATTTAACTATTTAACTATTTAACTATTTAACTATTTAACTATTTAACTATTTAACTATTTAACTATTTAACTATTTAACTATTTAACTATTTAACTATTTAACTATTTAACTATTTAACTATTTAACTATTTAACTATTTAACTATTTAACTATTTAACTATTTAACTATTTAACTATTTAACTATTTAACTATTTAACTATTTAACTATTTAACTATTTAACTATTTAACTATTTAACTATTTAACTATTTAACTATTTAACTATTTAACTATTTAACTATTTAACTATTTAACTATTTAACTATTTAACTATTTAACTATTTAACTATTTAACTATTTAACTATTTAACTATTTAACTATTTAACTATTTAACTATTTAACTATTTAACTATTTAACTATTTAACTATTTAACTATTTAACTATTTAACTATTTAACTATTTAACTATTTAACTATTTAACTATTTAACTATTTAACTATTTAACTATTTAACTATTTAACTATTTAACTATTTAACTATTTAACTATTTAACTATTTAACTATTTAACTATTTAACTATTTAACTATTTAACTATTTAACTATTTAACTATTTAACTATTTAACTATTTAACTATTTAACTATTTAACTATTTAACTATTTAACTATTTAACTATTTAACTATTTAACTATTTAACTATTTAACTATTTAACTATTTAACTATTTAACTATTTAACTATTTAACTATTTAACTATTTAACTATTTAACTATTTAACTATTTAACTATTTAACTATTTAACTATTTAACTATTTAACTATTTAACTATTTAACTATTTAACTATTTAACTATTTAACTATTTAACTATTTAACTATTTAACTATTTAACTATTTAACTATTTAACTATTTAACTATTTAACTATTTAACTATTTAACTATTTAACTATTTAACTATTTAACTATTTAACTATTTAACTATTTAACTATTTAACTATTTAACTATTTAACTATTTAACTATTTAACTATTTAACTATTTAACTATTTAACTATTTAACTATTTAACTATTTAACTATTTAACTATTTAACTATTTAACTATTTAACTATTTAACTATTTAACTATTTAACTATTTAACTATTTAACTATTTAACTATTTAACTATTTAACTATTTAACTATTTAACTATTTAACTATTTAACTATTTAACTATTTAACTATTTAACTATTTAACTATTTAACTATTTAACTATTTAACTATTTAACTATTTAACTATTTAACTATTTAACTATTTAACTATTTAACTATTTAACTATTTAACTATTTAACTATTTAACTATTTAACTATTTAACTATTTAACTATTTAACTATTTAACTATTTAACTATTTAACTATTTAACTATTTAACTATTTAACTATTTAACTATTTAACTATTTAACTATTTAACTATTTAACTATTTAACTATTTAACTATTTAACTATTTAACTATTTAACTATTTAACTATTTAACTATTTAACTATTTAACTATTTAACTATTTAACTATTTAACTATTTAACTATTTAACTATTTAACTATTTAACTATTTAACTATTTAACTATTTAACTATTTAACTATTTAACTATTTAACTATTTAACTATTTAACTATTTAACTATTTAACTATTTAACTATTTAACTATTTAACTATTTAACTATTTAACTATTTAACTATTTAACTATTTAACTATTTAACTATTTAACTATTTAACTATTTAACTATTTAACTATTTAACTATTTAACTATTTAACTATTTAACTATTTAACTATTTAACTATTTAACTATTTAACTATTTAACTATTTAACTATTTAACTATTTAACTATTTAACTATTTAACTATTTAACTATTTAACTATTTAACTATTTAACTATTTAACTATTTAACTATTTAACTATTTAACTATTTAACTATTTAACTATTTAACTATTTAATTATTCCAACTACTTCAACTATTCCATTAATCATTAACCAAACTTTTCAATCTCTACCTCTACCGCTCTTCTTTTGAAATATGTATTGGGCGACAACGAATCTGCGAATGAATGAAACTGCCAAAAGGGAAAAAAGCTCTTTTTATATCTGCGGCAGGTGTTAATGGTTAATGAGTTGATTGTTTTCGGTAAAATTCTAATTAAAATTGTATTGTTTTGTACTTGTTGCCGGCTGACTCAGCACGATGTTCTAGTCCTCAAACGACATTCTCTCTTGTTATTCTGGTCTATGCCTGCGGCGAATTATGGCCATAACTCATTGTGCCACCACATTCAGTGCCAGCGGGGCTGGGCGAACGAAGTAAATCCTTTTGATTAATTTTGTTTAATTTGCATAATAAATATTTCAGCGTAATTTCTTTACTACTGCGCAGCAGATATGTAATTAGAAAATAATGTTTGAATGTTCTTTATTTTTGCTTTTGTTGTACACTTCTGCCAACTTTACATCCTCATCCAGAGCCAGCAACTAACTAATTTTCATAATTCGTTGTAAATGTCGGTCCTGTACCTCATTCACTATGCGCCATGGTGTGATGTTGTTGCAGGTTTGATAAATTAAGATTTTCCGTTTTCGCATTTAGTGCTGTGTCACCAGTGTAGTGAGTTGGACCCCATCCACACTCTGGCCAAAGGAGACTCACGAACGGTGTGGCAATGTGGTTGAAATTACGACTACTGCCACTAGGACTAATAATTTTAGGTAAGCGTGTGCGTGCGTGTGTTTGCTTTTTGTTTTGTACCTCATTTGTTATTAAATGTATCTGTGAGTCTGGGCTTTTCATTTTACAGTGTTGAACAAATATGAACCGAATAAAATGTCAAAGTTTGAAGTTGATCATTTCTTCCTTTTGTACAGGTAAGAAAATATATTGAGGCCTAACCAAGTAAAACTCATTACTCCGCGAATGTAATAAAAATAATTGATCAAGTCGGAAAATCACTTTCCATTTTCATCGAAACCGTTTAATGCACCTAAATTTGAAGGTCCATAAAATCCCAACCACAAGGAGTTTAAGTAGCCCATTCCATTTCCATTTACTAGGATAATAAAGGGTGATTTTTTAGCTATTATCTTTTTGGCAACACTGGTTTAAACAGCTGACGCACGTTTCGTGTTTTGTTTCGCTGTCAAACTTCTTCAGTTTGGTCTATAATTTAACCATGAATCGTCTTACAAACGAACAACGCTTGCAAATTATGCGTGCTCTGATAAGAAAGTTCATCGCGCGCTTCAATTTTATGGTCAGTTTAATCGACCCACTGAAGCGGCTATTCGGGCTATTGTGACTAAATTTCGCACCAAATTTACATTGTTGGACATTAAACCACCAACACGCTTACGTAGAGTGCGAACCGAATAAAATATCGTAGCTGTATCGGCCAGTGTTAATGATGACCATCAATTATCGATTCAAAAACGTGGAAATGTCCAAAATTGGACTAAGCGGAAGGACCATTTGAGGCGCAGTCAAGGTCAACATTTGCATGAAATAATCTTCAAACATTAAATTATATGGAACGTACTATCGATTCAAATCAAATAAAGATTTCATGCATTTTTCTGAATTTTAAGTGTTTTTTTTTTAAACGTTCCTATAGCTTTTAAAAAATCACCCTTTAGTAGGTGTCTTCTCAGGACAATAATAGATGCCGGGTCGAGCAGTTCATTCCGATTTCCTCACAACTTCAGCGAGTCCTTTAAAATTTCTCCGACTTTAGTTACCCGTTTTCATGAATATATTTGCCTAGAGAGGCACAATTCTGCCCGACAGTGTAGTGTTGTGCATGTGTGCGCGAGTTTGTATGTATTTATTCCAATGCTAGTGTAATTTTTAGAAGACTAGCATCATCTGTTCTCCATTCTATACCATTTAAGTAGAGCGTTTAATAGATGTAGATACAAAATAATTACAAGTCTGCGCGCTTTTGCTACACCATAGAATTTTCCATTCAACATTCAACGGATGAGGTAACTAACGGCGTATGTGACGGTGCTTTCCCCGCCAGGATACACTCACCAGTACGAGTGTTTGTGCTGCAGTGCGACATTGTTTAAACAACATCAAATGGTGTAACCACAATATCTACGATGAGTCTATATTTTAAACTGAGTTTGTGTGTGTCTGCCTGTAATTTGAATGGATTTTTCAGTCGGCTGCTGTTGCTTTTGCTACCGCCTGTCGTTAATGGATGCTTTGGTGTTGTTGCTGCTGTTGCTGTTACTACAGAATCCTCTTAATTTCATAAGAGCAGATAAGTACTTGCAAACTAATACGTATAGTTAACAGTTCCTCTTGCAAACGCATATTAGTTGTAATTACATACAACATGGCTATATATATCGATCCTATTTTACTTGATACACATTTAGTTTACACATCGTGTATTAAAAGAAATGATGGGATTGCTTTTAATTCACAATGGAGCATTTGAATTTTAACTAAAAATTCGCGATGCATCGCTACATCCGCAAAAACTCAATACTTGGTTTGCTGTATGGGCTGGTGGAAGATATTACACTATGGTCAAAAATCTTTGATTTGCGGCAAACAAATATTTATCAAATAGATAGCTTCACTAAATATAATATAAATATAATAAAGTCCATAAACAAAATTTATATATTTGATTTGAGAAATATTGGAATATAAAGGGTCAAAAAAAATGAGAGCTTTATCCATAATATAATTTTATACAGAGATTTCTGTTAAGAAATATTAAAAAATTTAAGAAATATTAAAAAAACATTGCCATGATTTGTAGGTTCCTTATGCGTTCTCTTCTTTGGCAAAAGCAAGAGTGAATCATTCAAACATAGCAAAGAATTGATCATTATTGCAATGTAAATAATTTTCTTAAATTGTTCGCTTATAAAGAGGACCTTCAAGGTGATATATATATAAAATCTGAAGATGTGTTTTAAAGTTATTACATCATTTACAAAGCTATCTAAACATCTAAACATATACAAAGGTCGGGCCGAATCTTATATAGCCTCCGTCATACATTCCACAGTATTATCGGCAGATTATTTTTGTGTTATTCACTATATTAAAATAAACATAAATCAAATATAATCCTGATATACATACATCAAATATAAACTTTGGAACTTTGTAACTTAGACTTAGCTGATTTGAGAACGATTTTTCTTTGCGGTGGATTCGATAACAGAGCAAATGTGAAATATTATCTATAATAAACATTGCGTATACGCCACCAATACGGAATACCAATAACACACAGTCTTATTATAAAATATTAATATAATCAATCACTGTGGAACAGTGACAAGGTTCTCACAACGGGTTCTGATAGAGGTAGTAGAAGAAATATATAAGTGTAACAGCGTTTTGAATGCGGAGTCATAATTTTTCCCTTATGCACATCCTTTCGATCACACCTCTGATTTATGCATATACAACATGTTTTTAACTTATCTTTAGCATAAGTTTTAGAACACCTTTTGTATTTTTTTTCCATGCTTTATAGTATAAGGTTACTTTCTATATATGTTTGTGTGCCACAAAATTTGAAATCAATTTTTGAAAGCTTTTTTCTCAACCAATTTTGCTCAAATTTTGCACACTTAATCATTTTCGATGACAATACAAGGAAATGGAAAAATTTGACCAATTGGACAAAGGGGCGTGGCACCTCCCATACAAAGTTAAAACCTATTATTGAATATTGTCAGTTCTATGACACCTAGAGTGCTGAAATTTTGTGTAAGTGCATCTAGCATCAATGTGCATAGCTGTGCCAAAAATGGGCGGTATTGGAAAAGTGGGCGTGGAACCTCCCATACGAAGTTAAAACCTATTATTGAATATTGTCAGTTCTATGACACCTAGAATGCTGAAATTTTGTGTAAGTGCATCTAGCATCAATTCGCATAGTTGTGCCAAAAATGGGCGGTATTGGAAAAGTGGGCGTGGCATCTCCCATACGAAGTTAAAACCTATTATTGAATATTGTCAGTTCTATGACACCTAGAGTGCTGAAATTTTGTGTAAGTGCATATACCATCAATGTGCATAGTTGTGCCAAAAAGGGGCGGTATTGGAAAAGTGGGCGTGGCACCTCCCATACGAAGTTAAAACCTATTATCGAATATTGTCAGTTCTATGACACCTAGAGTGCTGTAATTTTGTGTAAGTGCATCTACCATCAATGTGCGTAGTTCTGCCAAAAATGGGCGGTATTGGAATAGTGGGCGTACCACCTCCCATACGAAGTTAAAACATATTATCGAATAGTGTCAGTTCTATGACACGTATAGTGCTCAAATTTTGTGTAAGTGCATCTAGCATCAATGTGCGTAGTTGCGCCTAAAATGGGCGGTAATGCAAAAGTGGGCGTGGTACCTCCCATACAAACCACAAATTAAAAATCTATTATTTCTGCTCCTGATAACGCAGTAATTTTTCCTTCTACAAAAGATAACTAAAAAAGAATTTCTAGGCCCAATAGAATTCTGCTTGCATAAAGCATGGATTTGAAAAAAAAATTTTTTGATTTATTTATTCTGTTAAATGATAAAACTATGAAAAATGGAAAATTTGCAACAATCCGTGGACTACTTAAGAGCAATCGGCGTAGAAAAACTTGTTATTCTTACATTTTAAGTATAGGATGTGTTCTGCAATATTATTTAAAACACAACGAATTACATTTTTGTGGAACATTATAAATCTCTAGCTTTTCAACATAGAGATCTTTTCGGTTCACTTTGGTGGTAAGTCAATATTTCACCCGTTTGCACATTCTTATGATGAATCGGCATAGTAAACCTTGTAATTCTTACATTTTAAGTATAGGATTTGTCCAGCAATATTACTTAAAACACTACGAGGAAAATTATTTGAAAAATTTTAACCCTCTGGGTCTTTTTGGATCACTTTGCTTGGTGGCCAATATTCCCACCTTTTACACATTCTTATGATGAATCGGCCATATGAAATCTTGTAATCCTTACATTTTAAGTATAGGATGTTTTTAGCAATATTACTTAAAACACTACGGGGAACATTTTAATCCTCTAGTTACTCAATATAGAGGTATTTTTGTCCCTTTTTGCAAAAGCGTTAAAAGCAATACATATACAAAAATATTTGCCATAAAATTCTTCTATAAGTCTCTACACTCAGAAAACAGCACTCCTAAATTTGAGTAAAATCCATACTTAAATTTAGTTCAACAATTTTACTCCAGTTTAGTAAAAATTTCCTTGAAAATAGGAAAATTAACTAAGTATGAGTAAAGTTTCATTATTTCAAAGTCATAGCAAATAGCTCATTTACTTGAAATAGGGTAGTAAATTCACTTAAAAACATTTCATTGGATCTAATGAAAAATCCTTACAATTGAGTAAATTCATACTTGTGGGGAAGAAAATTTCCAAGGCTTTAAGTAAGAAAAATGTTCAGATTTTTTTGTATGGAAAAAATTTCATTTGGGAGGATTTAACTAAAAAATAAGTTTTATCTTAAAATTAAGTTAATGTATTTACTGAAATTTATGCCGAGTTCTTCACACATTCAAGTATTAATGAACTTATAAAAAATCACTTCAATTTGTTTACAAAATTCTTGAATATTTATCAAAGAAGCAATTATTTTTCGTTTGCAGAGTCTTATTTCTTAAATACTTCAATTATTATTCGAAACAACCATTGCGAAGGCACCTATCCTTGGCAGCAATCATGGAATAATAGCTCTACTACTTATGGCGAAGGTATAATGCATTTTTAAGAAATATTTCATGTTGCCACTTTTTGTATCAGTTTTGAATACTCTGAAGCAAAATCATTTGCTTGAATTATTTTTAGATAAGTTGAACTTATTTAAAGTTCACTTTTTATCTTGTATCAAGTAAATTTTTCCACAGTTGTCCACAGTTTAAGTAAATATTTACTTGATTTGAGTAAAAATTTACTTAGTTTTAGGAAATTGTCAGCAAAATTTTACTTATATTTACATTTTAGAAAAAATTTACTTAGTTTTAGGAAAATTTTACTTGAATTTAGTAAAAATATACTTGGTTTTAGGAAAAAATCACTTAAATTTAGGAAAATGTCAGCAAAATTTTACTTAGATTTGATTTGCGGACAAACTTACTGGAATTTTCCTTTGTTTGAGTAAATACTTACTTGATTTGAGGAAAATTGAACTAGAATCAAGTTCAAAGCATATACTACCTTCAAACAAAAGTTTGAACTTGATATGAGGAAATATTGTTTTACTGCTATACGAATTTAAAATTTCCTAAATTTTAGTTCACTTTAACTCGTCATAGGGTTCACTTTTTTCTGAGTGTACATACACTAAAACTCAGAACTCACCTTAAATGTCAGGAATAATTCGAAACTTTAAATTCACTTTTTTCCGAATTGGTGTTAAACTGTTCCACAAAGTTGAATTTAAATGGGGGTGTAAATGGGAAAAATATTCAACGTTAAATTATTTATAAGACCACAGTGTAATTGTCCATTTGCAAAAGATTACAACATATTTTGGTCAAGTGATTTGGTAGACGATTGATGAAAAAGACATCCAGTGACAATACAAGGTCAAGATGGTATGGGTGGTAGACTCTTACTCAACCACGATAAGATGATTATTTTTTTGGTAAATCTACATATATAAATTACAACCCTCGCGTAGAACTATCCACATAGATTTCAAAAACCAACATCATTTATGATTATTATGGAAATCTGTGTTTTTTAGGTCCAACAAAATTATCGGAATTTTCCGATAATTCGTTATGCGCTGCGGTCTGTCTCACATATATTTTTGTTTGACTAAAAACATTACAAAACCTCAAGAATACTCTCCTTTTGGCCAAAATCAAGAGCAGAAATTGCTGTCCATAAATGTACTTCTAGTTCTAATATATACACTTTATTAATGACATTTCCATTATTATTGGATTAGACACTCTTCATATACTGTGTATGTGAATACTCGCATATCTATTATGCGACATGTCCCCTTAATCCCCCTCAAGTGTGGCAGTAATTAAGCATGGACTTTTCTACATAAACTCCCGTTTATCTTCAAATTTCAACACATTTCCTCTCACAAAATATTAACTCCGATTTCCCCAGTGTCAAAGACAACAGCAGTGACAAGTGCAAAAACAGAAATTTCCCCCAGACTTAATTTATTTCCACATATAGCGATTAGTCAGCCATAATGTCTGGGCCAATATATCAAACCTTCCACTACTCCACCCCCCACCAACGTAAAATACCAGACATTCTAATGAAATTAAGGCTAAAACAAAAACATGTTAGTGATGCTGCTCACTGCGAAAAACACAAACATGAACATGGCTGTCAATCACACATTGGCCAAATGGGATTTGACTGGAGACACTGAAGCACACAAGGATGACGACGAGGACGGCGGCGGCAACAACTTGTGGTAGTTGGAGTGACAATCAGGCAATCAGCCACCACCCTCAAGCAGCCAATAAGCGTAGACGAAGATGAACTACCCCGACCGACGATGTCGAGCAGATGTGTCCCACAGTTGCTGCAAATCAATAAACAGTGACCGAAAAAAGAAACTCTGGAAAAAAATCCCAAAACGAGCAACAGCATTTGATTGCGGTTGTGGAGTGGTAAGAAGGGGGGCGTGTGATAAATGTGGTTGAGAGTAGCACTCCAACGGAACTCTGCTGGCTTGCTGCTGTCGAAATCATAGAAAAGTAAAGTTTGTAATTGAATAATTCACCAAGGCAACCTGTGAGTGCTCCTGGCTGGGTATTAGTCTTCTAAACATTTGTGTAACGTTTGATCCTTCTTTCGGCCCTCGTACACCTCACTCTCTATGTGTCGGTTATTGTCAAGCCTCATTATTGTAGTGTTTGATGCGACACCAGGACATCAATTGGACAAAACAAAACAAAGGTCTCTGGCAAAAGGTTCAAATCGCATTGCTTTGTGTTCCACAACAGGTCAACTGGATACATGTACAAATATACAAACAAGTAAATTGCTTCTATAACACACCAACACCAACCCCATTGAAGACTGTCGTCTTCATATTCGCCATCCATTTCTGATGATGAAGATTAAGAGTCAAGCACTCTTCAAATAGACCAAAATGTGTGGCAGGCACAGTGGGAGATTTTAGGCTAAACTTTTGAATGAACCATTATTTAAAAAATAAAAAAATGGAATTTAATTTCTCCCTACTAGGAATTTTGGGATATTTTATAGGAGGACAATAAAAAATATTTTTTTTTTGTAAAAAATGTGTAACTATTGTTAAATGTATATTTGTGATATACCTGATATTAAAATTCTCACAATTCCTAAAATCGGGAAAATGAATCCCAAAGGTATGTTTTTTTAGAAAAATCACATCATTTCTATTAGGAACAAAAATTAGATTATTTACAGACATATCAGTGGTTAAAATTAAGATTTTCTACAGGGTACACTCAGAAAAAAGTGTACCATATAATGAGTTAAAATGAACTAAAATTTAGGAAAATTGAACTTCTTATAGCGCTAAAGCAATATTTCCTCATATGAAGTTCAAACTTTTCCTTGGACGTAGTACATGCTTTGAACTTGATTCTAGTTAAATTTTTCTCAAACCAAGTAAATATTAACACAAACTGGGGGAACATCCAGTAAGTTTTTCCTCAAACCAAG
This sequence comes from Polietes domitor, assembly GCA_947397865.1. NCBI lineage: Eukaryota > Metazoa > Arthropoda > Insecta > Diptera > Muscidae > Polietes > Polietes domitor. The sequence continues at coordinate 47,856,121 of OX377619.1, forward strand.
TACATTTTTACTAACGCTAAGTAAAATTTTGCTGAAATTTTCCTAAATCTAAGTAATTTTCCTAAATTCAAGTAAATTTTTACTAAATTTAAGTACAATTTTCCTAAAACTAAGTAAATTTTTACTCAAACCAAGTAAATTTTTACTAAATCTAAGTAAAATTTTGTCGAAATTTTCCTAAAACTAAGTTAATTTTTACTCAAATCAAGTACATATTTACTTGAACTGAGGACAATTTTGCTGATTTTTTCCTCAAAACAAGTAAATTTTTACTTAAACTGAGGAAAATTCTACTTGATACAAGGAAAAAAGTGAACTTAAAATAAGTTCAATTTATATAAAAATAATTCAAACAAATAATTTTGCTTCAGAGTACGCAAAACTAGTACAAAAAATGGCAACATGAAATATTTCTCAAAAGCTTCATGAATCATCTGCCATAAAGACTTGAGGTATTACACCATGATAGCTTCGAAGGCAGGATAGGCGCCTTCGCAGTGTTTGTTTTGAAAAATACTTGAATTATTTAAGAAATAAGTCTCTGCAAACGAACGAGAATTGCTTAGATTAATATTCAAGATTTTTCTAAACAATTTCAAGTGATTTTTATAAGTTTATTAATATTTAAATGTATGAAGAAAAATTTCCTAAATGGAATTCTTTACCTGCAAAAGAATTCTTAATATTTTTCTTACTTAAAACCTTGGAAATTGTATTCCACACAACTGTAAATTTACTCAATTATAAAAATTTTTTATTAGATTCAATAAAATGTTTTTAAGTAAATTAACTACTTTATTTCTAGTAAATGAACTATTTGCTATGACTTTGAAATAAGGAAAATTTACTCATACTTAGTTAATTTTCCTACTTTTAAGGACATTTTTACTGAACCGGATAACATTGTTGAACTAAATTGGAGTATGGATTTTACTCAAATTTAGGAATGCTATTTTTCTGAGTGTAGAAATCATGATAGTAGTAGTCTGCGGCCAAGTAATAAATGTCACCAAGCCATTTGTAAATAAATTTGCATTCTATTAAATATAGATGGAAAATGGTCCTGAGCCAGGACGATATCAAACGAGTTCAAATCAAATTTTCGAGAATTTGTGTCAGAAACCTAAAAAATACAATGACCGACAAACGACATCTACATACGACCCCAATTTCGGCTATCGGACGAGTTCAGAAGCATTATGAAGAAATGTAATGATGCTGTTTTGTTTGAAATCTCCTACGAAAAACTAAACAGATGCATTGACAAAAGTCTACATACGAGCTTCATTTTCTTGATTTCTGCAGGATAATAGCGGCAAGGTAACCATATTTTAGTATATATTTTTATGCTACGTTTTAGACTTCGTAGTTTGTTAGTTTGTTATTTCTTGTGGCATTGGATCATCGAAAAGAAATTTTAGCAAATGTTCGAATATTAGTTGTAAACAGCGAAAGTGAGAGCAAATATTTTGATGAAATATCGAATCTCTTGAAATTATGTAAATCAACAGCTCAAACAATTTGTATTCCCTTTTTCCACTTTACCACCCAAAAAGTACGAATTTCGAAAAATTCCTTTATTTTACGCAACTAACAATCTAACATTCCGTACACACCAAATGTCATTATTCTAGGTGCCGCCGTTTGGTTAGTACCATTGTATCCCCCTAATCCCATTGTACGAATTTGGAAAAACCTTTTTATTTTGCATGTCAACACAGTCGCAGGAATGTATACCCGAATTTCATGATTCTACCAGCGACCATTTGGGTGGTACAATTTTTATCCCCTTTTCACTTCACCCACCACCACCCACCTCAAAAGGTACGACTTTTGAAAACTTTTCGTACCTACGCAATCTGAGGAATGTATACATCATTATTCTAGGTTCAGCCGTTTGTTTGCACCGAATTGTATTATTCTATGTGTAGCCGTTTGGTTGGTACCATTTTTATCCCTCTACTCCATATTGTACCCTTTAAAAGTACGAATTTAGAAAAAATACTTTTACATTATGTATCTACTTAATTACCTGTTGTCATTTGATAGGTACCATTTTTATCCCTTTTTCCCCATTTCAATACCTACTTTATGGTGCAAATTTTTGTTATAAGGTAAATGCCTATACCCAATATCAAATAAATATAAGCAGACATATTAAAAAATCATGCTTAAATACTCTAAATATTAGGGGTTATTAGGAGTATTTTCAGTCATTGTGAGGGAAAAAATGTCCCTACTAGAAGGATTTCGCCCACTTTCACTCCCAAGTGATATACAACCATTAGACATATTCTGAAAAAATGTGGGTGTCCTGGCTCCTTTCGTTTAGATGCTAGCGTGCTTTCAACAGACGGATGGACGGGCGGACATGGTTAGATCGTCTTAGAATTCTATGACGATCAAGAATATATATACCTCATACGGTTTCAGGTCGATATATAAAGGTGTTACAAACTGAATGAAAAAATTAGTATGCCCCCATCCTTGAGGTGGAGGATATAAAAATAATGAGTGGTAGCAAATTTTATAAATTTTGTATGGGAGCCCCATGGGAGCATAAAATGAAATCTATTAATTTTTTCCCTTAAGGAGTGGCGATAGGGGGTAGGTATGTTTGGGGAAATGCTGGGGAGGGAAAATGAATGGGAGTCAGTCTTACATGTCTCCCATACTGCGGGACAGTTTTTGGCCTATCTTTCATAAAAGTTATAAAAATAAAAAAACTTAAGGGTTGAAGATAGTGGCCTCCTTAGAGCGGTGGGAGCAAATTTTAATAAAAATTAGAATTTGTATGGGAGCTCCGTTAAGGAGTTGGGACAGGGATTAAGAGTATTGTGAAAAAATGTTAAGGAGGGATAAGTAAGGGGTCATTGTCTTAAATTTAAGCTGGTTAGGGGTGACTTCGGTGCAGTTTTGGGTTTTAATGTCATAAACAAAGTAGAAAAAAAATAAAAAAAATCATATGGGAACAAGCTTAAGGGTTGAAGATGGAAGATAAGTATGTTCAAAAAAAATGCAGGGGCTGACAAAATATTGGGAGTCGGGCATACAATTGACTCCACTAGCGGCCTCCCTGTGCCATTAAGAGCGATCCCCCTTAAGAAGTGAGGATAGAGGGTATGTTTGTTCGATGTAGGATAGGAAAAATTAATTGGAGTTGGTCTTACATTTAAACCCCAAGGGGACAGTTTTTGGGCTTTTTGTGCATTTTTACCTCCTTTTCCCCAACTTTGACCCCGATGAGCGCCCACTACCCCATTTTTTTGGCTCATCAAAATTAGGATATTTAGAATTTGCTAAGTCTAAATACTTTAATAGACTGAGACAACAAATTAATCTCGTAATTATTTCCTCCACCGTTTGTAACACCTGTCTGTCAGTCTGTTGAAAATTCGATAGCCGTCGAACAAAATGAGCTAGGAGGTTCAAATTTTCCCTAAATGTGTCCTGTGGTTGCAGATCGGTTGGGCTTGAAAGTGGGTGAAATAGGCCCAGAGAAAATTTTTCGAAATTCGTACTTTTGGAACAAATATGTATAAAAATGGTACCGATGACAATGACGACAACAGCTAGAATCGTGAAATTCGGTATGTACATCCCTCTAATTGCGTAGACACGTAAAATAGAAGAATTTTTCGAAAGTTTACTTTTAAGGGATACAATTGTAAAAGAGGGATAAAAATGGTACCATGCAAGCCGTTGAAGTTAAAATCATGAAAATAGGTATATACATTCATCTGACTGTATAGACGCGAAACATAAAGGAATTTTTCGAAATTTGTACTTTCAGGCCGAAAATGGGGCGAATGGGGATAAAAATGTTACCAACCAATAGGCTGCAGCTAAAATAGCGAAATTTGGTGTGTATATTGCTCTGACTGTCTAGACGCGAAAAGTAAAGAGATCTTTCGATATTCGTAACTTCGGGATCTAAATGTGATTAAATTTGGCACACGAAATATTTTGGATCTACAATATTAATACTTTTCCTAAAATGGTACGGATATTTGGGCTGTAGCTGCAATCAAGAAATTGAAAATTGAGGAAGAAACAATTTCCTCCTAATAACGACTGGCAATGTACCTGGTATTTAGGGCATATTTTTGAAGATTGCTGATTCACTTTTTGATTACTCTTGAAGTTTTATATATATATTTTTTTTAATTGAAGACTATTATTATTATAATAATGAAGCATCACTATTTATTTATAGTTCACTTAAGTATTCCTTATAGAAATAATAAACAAATATCGAGATGTGCTTAACAAATTTTACAATTTTACTAATATGGTAGTGCACTTCTATATAAAGTTGACAGTCACTAATCTGCCGGTAATACTGTGGAATGCACTCCGTGGTGGAGGGTATATAAGATTCAGCCCTGCTGAACTTAACGCCTTAATACTTGTTTCATATACATAAGCTCATCTTCTGATATTTTTATATATTTCTCTACAAGTTTATATTCTATAAGCGAAATATTTCAACCACCTTTTAGCAAGGAAACCCCAAAATGTTGTACCTTTTGACTTCATTATTACTACTAGAGGCGACAATGAAGATTGTGTAAGTACGTTACTTGTAAGTACCAATAATCAGCTCTAAAAAGTAAAATATTATTTCGAACGGATGAAGAAAACGCAAGCGATCAGTCTAATTTGTTCACAACTGAGGCAACCATTGAGTCTAGGTGACCAAGAAAATGTAAAAAAATAAATTCGAAAATATCTCATCTGTATAACAGAAGTTACAGAATTATTGCCCCCCAACATAAACCGATTTCGAAACACTGTGTATCCCTCTAGGTAAACAGCTTGAGAATTGTGATGTAAAAAAGACAACAAAGTCCAAAACAAATTGAATGAATAAATGAATCTCTGACTGAATGACAACTGACTACTGGTGCTTCTTCATTTGTCTGCCTGCCTGTCGGTCTCTTTGTGTGTCTGCCGTCCATGCCACATGGAAAAAGAAAACGACTGAAATGGCCACCTGTCGCCTGGTGTCTCATTCTGAAGTGTTACAACTCTTAAAAGTGAAAGCTGAGGAGATTTGCCAGCACATGACTCGCCAGTGCTACAGTCAGTGTGTGTGTGTAGCAATGAATTTCGAATCAATTCCATACATAAGGTAGATGGGTGTGTGTTGGTGTCTACATCTGTTCATCACATCCTGGGCTATTGTAGTCAAGGGAATAACAAACAGACTATACTGCACCATTCAGACTTTGCGATGGGGCCAATAACAAATGCGGGCAAACAACCAGAGGAGATTGCAATCATCGTAATCAACAACAACAGACGCAGCAGAAACATCAGCCTCCTCATCAATGAATAACTGAATGAATGAATGGAGGCTGCTGCTGGGGGCTACTACAGCTACTGGCCGATGATGATTCTGATTCCGATTTTGATTTTGTTGCTGTTGATATTACGCTGCCGAGTATCCTCAAAGCTACCTATTCGACACACTACAATATGGCCAACTATTTATGTACGTGAGACTGCTTATGTACTAGTATATGTATATATATATGTATATGTATACATAACAATGTATTTACTATTGCAAATGGTAATCGCAATGAAAGGAGCCAACCAGCTGTTGCCATTTTTAAGTTTAGTCATGTATTCATGGCGAAAGTTGGCACAGTGGTTGAGTTATAGAAAGGGACGCTTTTTGATAAAATAAAAAAATAAATAAATAAATTTGATAAATAAAAAAACGTTATATATCAAAAAGTTATAGATATATAAAAAGTTATAAAATTATAAAAACGGTCCAGTATGCCTTTGACCTAAATGATTTCTGGCCACGTCCATGACACTTTGGAACATCCTGCTTGAATAGGTCATAATATACTTGTTTATTTACATAAATCATATTCATTCACAAATATCCTTCCAGACACTGTGCAGACGAACTGTCTGTTCACTGTTATCGTAAAGTCCTTCTTCTGCTGTTTGTTGCTCTTCTCTGTTATCCTTTGGTAATTTATTAAAGTTTACCTCTAAAAATGGTCGAGAGTATTTGGTTGCAAATGTTTGCATATCATCGAACAGACACTCACACTCGAACACACAACCATAGACAGTCACATAAAGATGCACACACATGCATACACCCACAGCTAGGAAAATTGCCCATGTGTCTGTCGCATTTGTAGCTACTGTCCGTCTGTTTGGCTGCTGTGCTGTGTACGTGTGCAGACGGTATGTGACGTTGCTAGACTGTCAATGATTGACATTTCATAGCAAGTGACAGCTTAATCCCAATAGGCTAACAAAAACTGATTGTCTGTGTCTCTAGCTCAGTGTGTATGGGTGTGTGTGTGTGTGTCTGGGTACGACCACCATCCATCTGTCGCTGTCTAACATTTGCAAGTGTTGACCGTCACAAGAACGTGACTTATTTGCTATGCATTGCAACAACGCCAACAACATCGCCCGGCGAAAAGCGCCAGCTAAACAACAAAACCAAAACTAGAATTTAACCAACAAAAAAGCGAAAAACAAAAAGGCAACCACACCAACAACATCGGTGCGCTCAAACACACACGCTCGCCCATATACACTCTCAATAACAAAACCAGCGATATCGTCAACGATATTTTTCATGCAAGCAAATCTCCAAAACGATGGTGGTCTCGATGACTAACTAACGAGCCACAGTGGTTCCGAACAAAATCAGTTGCACTAATTACCCAGGGCAACAAAATGGAAGGAGGCATTTCCAGCACACTAACGGGGGGTACACTAGTTCCGAACAAAATGCCGGCCATAACCACATGGGAAACTTATTTGCAATGCTTGAAACTATTTATTTGGATAATTCTCCTTTAACGATATTGGTGGCGTATGCGTAATATTTATTGGAGTTAATGTTACTCATACGCCTGTCTATGGGTCTGGAAAGAAAATCCTTTTGCAATCTATAATAACAATGTGAAACTTTTTCGAAAATAGCAAGCTTATGACAACGGATTCCGATAGCGGGGACAAAAAAGCATACATAGGGTGGGCCATTTAAAACTTTAAATTTGAACTACCGATTACTTTGATTTTGAAAGGTAGAATAACATTGCATTTTATTTTTATTTTCAGGTTTATGTTTGACATTTGCAAAATGGGACGCTAAACGCTCGAACAAAATTGGGAAATAATTAGAACTTACGTCCAGAGTAGTGAGCCTTTCACGCAAACTGTAAGAAATTTACTTACGCATATGAGGTTCAGAGAACCCACACGTGACTCTTTAGAAGCCAATGCATCCACCACGAGTCACTGTTTGTTGTGGATTTTGGGCTGTACTGAAAAACTAGGTTGATCGCAAGAGGCACTGCCGAGGCAGTCGTGGTAGTCATATGAATGATATTGTGCTCCATTATTAAACGAAAAAGTTCAAACTTACAAATAAAACCAAAAATTTGAAAAAATAATCAGTGCCTAATTTAAAATGGCCCACCCTACTCTTGTATAGTAATTTTTAAATCAATATTTCTCCCTTTTGCTCATTCTTATGATGTATCGGCATAAGAAACATTGTAATACTTATATTTTAATTATAGGATGTGTTTAGCAATATTACTTAGAATACTACGAGGAACATTTTTGTGGAACATTTTAATCAACTAGCTTCTCAATAAAGAGGTAGTTTTGGTCCACTTTGGTGGTGGTGTTCCACCTTTCTCACTTTAGCACATTTTCAAGATGATGATGATGGCATAGGAAACCTTATAATCCTTAAATTTCAAGTAAAGGGTGTGTTCAGCAATAATACTTAAATTACTACGAGGAACCATTTTGTAGAACATTTTAATCCTCTAGCTCCTCAACAAAGTGATATTTTTGCTTCAAATATTGACCCACTACCAAGATCAACATTTCTCCCTTTTGTATGTACTTATGGTAAATCGACATGATCTTTACACTTTAAGTATAGGAACATTTTTGTGGAATATATTAATCCTCTAGCTCCTCAATAAAGTGGTATTTTTGGTCCATTTTGGAGGTAGTCAATATTTTCCCCTTCTGCACAATCTTATGATGAATCGGCATAGGAAATATTGTGATCCTTAAGACTTAAGTATACAATGTGTTCAGCAATATTACTTAAAATACTACGAGCAACATTTGTTTGGAACATTTTAATCCTCTAGCTGCTCAATATATGGGTCTTTTTGGTCCACCTAAGTGGTGGGTCTATATCTCCACCTTTTGCAGATTCTTATGATGAATCGGCATAGGATACCTTGTGATCCTTAAAAACACTATGAGAAACACTTTTGTGGAACATTTAAATCCTCTAGCTCCTCAATATAGTGATCTTTTTAGTCCACTTTGGTGGGGAGTCAATATTTCTCTCTTGCATGCATGTTCTTGTTATAAATAGACTTAAGAAACCTGCAATACTTATATTTTACATATAGGATGTGTTCAGCAATATTACTCAGAACACTACGAGGAACAATTTTGTGGAAAATTTTATTCCTCCAGCTCCTCAATAAAGTGATATTTTTGGTCCACCTTTGTGGGTGGTCAATATCCATTTGCTCCTCCATTTGCACATTCTTATCATGAATCGGTATAGGAACCATTGTGAGCCTTACATTTTCAGTATAAGATGTGTTCAGGAATATTACATAAAACATGGAACATTTAACCCTCTAACTTCTCAATATAATGATCATTTTTGTTCACTTTGGTGTGGTCAATATTTCTCCCTATTTCACATTCAGCATAGGAATCCTTGTGATCCTTAAATTTGCAATTTGGTGGGGGGCCAACAATATTACTTAAACTACTACGAGGAACATTTTTCTTCAACATTTTAATCCACTAGATCCTCAATATTGTGATATTTTTGGTCCGCTTTATTGTGGAGTCAATATTTCTCACTTTTGCACTTTCGTATGATGAATCGGCATAGAAAACCTTGTAATCCTTATATTTAACTATAGTGTGTGTTAAGCAATATTACTTAGAACACTACGAGGGAAATTGTTGTGGAAGATTTTAACCCTCTAGCTGCTCAATATATGGGTCTTTTAGGTACCGTTTTTGCAAAAGCGTAAAAAACAACCCTAAAATTGGAATTTGACGGGTCAAAATTTTGTACAAAAATATTTGCCATAAAATTCTTCTATAAGTCTCGACATACACTAAAACTCAGAACTCAACTTAAATGTCAGCAATAAGTCAAGACTTCAAATTCAAGTCAGGAAATAAGTCAACACTTCAAATTCATTTCAGTACCGCAATTCTGTAACTTTTCTAACGATATTGTCGTTATCGTTAATTAACGATAACTGTCAGTTGTTTTAGCGAAATTGCTATTCTCTAATTTTTAGTTAACGACTTTTTTCGATAGCATATGTTTTTGCAAGTTAACGACGAATATCGGTGCCAATATGAAAATGTCAAAAATTTATTAGTAAACAATACAAAAGTAAACACTTTTCAAACATTTTTTTGGAGTATTAAATATGAAGAAAATTGTAAGTATATATTATTATAATTAATAATAATTATAATATGTATTTAATAATCATTACTACAAACATATGTATGTATTTACATGTGCAGGAAAAAAATACGCGGTCTCCGCGAGCCACACCGGCACAACATTAAATTAACAGGCCAATTTCAGTGTCGTAAACTTTACTTTATGAAGATAATTCTTTAAAAATAAACTTTTTCTGCAAAAAATCACCTTTTAGGCATGTTTTATATTGGAATTGACAACACTGAAACAAAATATGTAAACACAAAACAGCTGTTTGTATACTTAACGATATTCGGTACGATTTTACTACGGCAATTTTATTGTAGTTAGCCTACCGACAATTTTCGTAAGTTAACGATTCTTTTTAACGATAAAAATCGTTAAGAAAATGTTACGGAATCACTGTTAACGACAATTGTAGTAAACTAACGAATTTTGACAACTTAACTACCGAAAGTTGTCGTTAAAAAGTTACAGAATTGCGGCACAGGGCTAATTTCCAACATTTTTCGAATTAGTACTAAACTACTTCACAAAACTGAATTTTAGGGCTTGGTGTGAATGGAAAATTTTTTCTACGTCAAATTTCACTATAAGTTGCCGAACTAAAGAAAGCTGTAAATTTAAAATGTATAAATAAAATATCAGTATTAATTTGGGTATTTAAATAAAAAAATATTTATTAAATCTTTCTTTTAGCTTTTGGTATTTCTATCCCGTTATTCTATATAATTCTATACCGTTATCAGAATCCGTTGTCAGAACCTAGTTATTTGAAAGTATGATTTTGTTCCTCAGTATTATTTATTAATTGAACGATTCCTCTATAACGATATTGTTAGAGTATGAGTAATATTAATTGGGCATAATATTACTCATTCGCTTATTTATGGGACTCACAGGGATAGAAAATCGTCCTAAAATCGATTATAATAATAACTTAATTTACGACGCCTTTTCCATCAAATATATTTAAAAACTCATGATTTCGATCTCATCTTTTATCGGAATATGGAACCTCTCTGTAGAACAGGGTCAGTTACTTAGTTTCAGGCAAAATGTTTGTAACACAAAAAATATAAGCCCATGTGATATTCATATAAAGCTTGAACGTAAGGTACAGGTCATACAGAATGTGCGATCTGAACATAATCTGATATAGATAATTTGTTTAAGAGAAGCTGCTAACAGATGCTGTGGAAAATATTTAGCAACTTAAAAACCATAATCCAATTCAAATCCATTTCGGCGATACATAATTATCACCATATAATCCTCTTTCGCAAGCACTGTGTGTGATGGTGGTCTCCATGACTGACTAACGAGCCTAAACCAACACCAACAGGAACACGAACACCCCTACGTACATACACACACACATCTGGAACCATCAGTCAGAATGTTCAAAAATTACCATGATGTATGTCTCTGTGTCTGCATACATCCGTACTCTCGTACTCCTATATCGACAACTGCTACCGGGAGAGCTGTTGGCGTGATGGCATGGATTGAAGTTAGGTCGTTAATACTCCAAGTAGTAGTATTAGATACGCTACATTAAAGTTGATGTATCTTCGGGGAGGCCAATTAAAATACACATGAATTTATTGTCAAAGTCCGATAAGAAAGTAGGAAAAAAAGAGAGACCAACGCCAACAGGAGTTGGTTTTGGTCACTCGTTGTGGCCAACGGTGTACCGTGTAGGCTGGCTGGTAACGGTGGCCGGACGCTGGGCTATTGTTGTTATAAATTGAATTTTAAATTTCACCTGCACATCGAGTGGAGAGTTAGCTGGCTGGTTGGCAGATAGCCGTCAGGATATTGGATACTGTTGCTCTGTTCTGTTCTGTTCTGTTGATGGTAATTTGAATTTGAATTTGAGTTTAGGTGCTTCGAATGGGGTCATTATTCATCACTAACTCGTCTCGGTGGACAGATTGTACCTTTTTTCCTGAGTACCAAAGGGAAAGGTATCATATTTTTCTATGAATTTTAAAGCTTTGCTTTGCAGCAGCAGTGATTGATGAATTCTTGAAGAGGAATTCTATTTGATATGCGGATATCAATACAAATATTTGGTTTATGTAACATACTAGCAGTACCCGCTGCTTCGCACGCGAAAAAGCCAGTTATTTGTTAATTTTATTTGTCTATTATTATTTATTTAATTTTCTTTTGGTGGATATAGATAAATCTAAAATAGTAATTTGGAAAACTCCTATTAGCTAGCACTCACACACAGTCAAAGGAATGTGCTTGTCGATATGCACTATTTTAGCTGAACTACTTCGTATGTATAATTTTCTACCAAGTTTTGAACAAAATATTACAATCATTTATATCCTCGATCCCATGTTTCTAGATTCAGCCAGCCAGTATATAACTTTTAGCACTTCTTTCCCAAAAAGTACAAATTTTGAAAAATCACTATAGGTAAAAAGTGTTTTTGCTTCCCCTAAAAATATGTACTTTATTTGGTAACACATTTATTCCTTGTTGTCCCGTATCCCCCTCTTAAGTACAAATTTTGAAATATCCATTTATGTTCCGCGCTTACGTAATTAAATGATTGTACAGCATTTTTATCCCTTTTCGTCCCGCGCACCCCTTAAAAGTACAAATTTCGAAAAATCAAACTACTGCGCTTCTATATGGGCAGAGAAATTTACACACAAAATTTCACGATTCTAGCTGTAATACTAAAGTTGGTACCATTTTTATCTCCTTTTGTCCCGCTCGCAACTTAAAAGTACAAATTTCGAGAAATCAATTTATGTTGCAAGTCTACGTTGTCAGAGAAATTTAAACACAAAATTTCACGACTATAGCTGAAATATTTTATTTAGTACTATTTTTATCCCGCTCATTGTTTATAAGTACAAAATTAGAAAAATTAGTTGGTACCATTTTTATCCCTTTTTGTCCCTCTCGCCCCCTAAAAATAAAAATTTCGAAAAAATCTATTTTTATTTCGTTTCTATATGGTGAGAGGAATTTACATACCTTATTTCACGATTCTATCTGCAATACTTTAGTTGGTCCCATTTTTATCCCTTTTTGTGTCGCTCGCCCCTTAAAAGTAAAAATTTCGAAAAATCCAATTTTACATCATTTCTATATGGTCAGAGGAATTTACATACCAAATTTCACGTTTCTAGCTGTAATACTTTAGTTGGTACCATTTTTATACCTTTTTGTCCCGCTTGCCCCTTAAAAGTACAAATTTCGAAAAATCCAGTTTTACTTCGTTTCTATATCGTCAGGGGAATTTACATACCAAATTTCACGATTCTAGCTGTAGTACTTTAGTTGGTACCATTTTTATCCCTTTTTGTCCCGCTCTCCCCTTAAAAGTACAAATTTCGAAAAATCCAGTTTTACTTCGTTTCTGTATCGTAAGAGGAATTTACATACCAAATTTCACGATTCTAACTGTAATACTTTAGTTGGTACCATTTTTATCCCTTTTTGTCCCGCTTGCCCCTTAAAAGTACAAATTTCGAAAAATCCAATTTACTTCGTTTCTATATGGTCAGAGGAATTTACGTACCAAATTTCACGATTCTAGTTGTAATACTTTAGTTGGTACCATTGTTATCCCTTTTTCTCCCGCTCGTCCCTTAAAAGTACAACTTTCGAAAAATCCAGTTTTACTTCGTTTCTATATCGTCAGATGAATTTTCATACCAAATATCACGATTCTAGCTGTAGTACTTTAGTTGGTACCATTTTTATCCCTTTTTGTCCCTCTCTTCCCTTAAAAGTACAAATTTCGAAAAAATCAAATTTTATTTCGTTTCTATATGGTCAGAGGAATTTACATACCAAATTTCACGATTCTAGCTGTAATACTTTAGTTGGTACCATTTTTATCCCTTTTTGTCCCTCTCTTCCCTTAAAAGTACAAATTTCGAAAAAATCAAATTTTACTTCGTTTCTATATGGTCAGAGGAATTTACATACCAAATTTCACGATTCTAGCTGTAATACTTTAGTTGGTACCATTTTTATCCCTTTTTCTCCCGCTCGTCCCTTAAAAGTACATATTTCGAAAAATCCAATTTTACTTCGTTTCTATATGGTCAGAGGAATTTTCATACCAAATTTCACGTTTCTAGCTGTAATACTTTAGTTGGTACCATTTTTATCCCTTTTTGTACCGCTCGGGCCTTAAAAGTACAAATTTCGAAAAAATCAAATTTTACTTCGTTTCTATATGGTCAGAGGAATTTACATACCAAATTTCACGATTCTAGCTGTAATACTTTACTTGGTACCATTTTTATCCCTTTTTGTCCCTCTCTTCCCTTAAAAGTAAAAATTTCGAAAAATCCAATTTTACTTCGTTTCTATATGGTGAGAGGAATTTACATACCAAATTTCACGATTCTAGCTGTAATACTTTAGTTGGTACCATTTTTATCCCTTTTTCTCCCGCTCGTCCCTTAAAAGTACATATTTCGAAAAATCCAATTTTACTTCGTTTCTATATGGTCAGAGGAATTTTCATACCAAATTTCACGTTTCTAGCTGTAATACTTTAGTTGGTACCATTTTTATCCATTTTTGTACCGCTCGGGCCTTAAAAGTACATATTTCGAAAAATCCAATTTTACTTCGTTTCTATATGGTGAGAGGAATTTACATACCAAATTTCACGATTCTAGCTGTAATACTTTAGTTTTTACCATTTTTATCCCTTTTTCTCCCGCTCGTCCCTTAAAAGTACATATTTCGAAAAATCCAATTTTACTTCGTTTCTATATGGTCAGAGGAATTTTCATACCAAATTTCACGTTTCTAGCTGTAATACTTTAGTTGGTACCATTTTTATCCCTTTTTGTACCGCTCGGGCCTTAAAAGTACAAATTTCGAAAAAATCAAATTTTACTTCGTTTCTATATGGTCAGAGGAATGTACATACCAAATTTCACGATTCTAGCTGTAATACTTTACTTGGTACCATTTTTATCCCTTTTTGTCCCTCTCTTCCCTTAAAAGTAAAAAATTTCGAAAAATCCAATTTTACTTCGTTTCTATATGGTGAGAGGAATTTACATACCAAATTTCACGATTCTAGCTGTAATACTTTAGTTGGTACCATTTTTATCCCTTTTTCTCCCGCTCGTCCCTTAAAAGTACATATTTCGAAAAATCCAATTTTACTTCGTTTCTATATGGTCAGAGGAATTTTCATACCAAATTTCACGTTTCTAGCTGTAATACTTTAGTTGGTACCATTTTTATCCCTTTTTGTACCGCTCGGGCCTTAAAAGTACATATTTCGAAAAATCCAATTTTACTTCGTTTCTATATGGTGAGAGGAATTTACATACCAAATTTCACGATTCTAGCTGTAATACTTTAGTTGGTACCATTTTTATCCCTTTTTCTCCCGCTCGTCCCTTAAAAGTACATATTTCGAAAAATCCAATTTTACTTCGTTTCTATATGGTCAGAGGAATTTTCATACCAAATTTCACGTTTCTAGCTGTAATACTTTAGTTGGTACCATTTTTATCCCTTTTTGTACCGCTCGGCCCTTAAAAGTACAAATTTCCAAAAATCCCTATTTGTAGCTCGTCTGCATGGTCATTGCAAGGAACTCACCGAATTTCATGTTTATAGCTACTGCCGTTTAGTCAGGACGAAGGTTCGATGTTTATCCCTTTTTGGGCCATTTTATCCCCTAAAAGTACGAATTTCGTAAAACCCTTTCTTAGTCGACGTCTACGTCATATTTGGGAACTACCCTGAAAATTTCATGACCCTGGCTTCAGCCGTTTGGTCTGGGGGCTGGTCAATGATAAGTCAGTCAGTCAGTCAGTCAGTCAGTCAGTCAGTCAGTCAGTCAGTCAGTCAGTAACGCAACTCTTTTATATATATAGATTGTGGTATTTCGTAAATATTAAAAGCTAAAAGAACTATCAGCCCTTGACCTGTGGCCTAGTAAAAGTGTGGTAAAGGGGGTCAAAGGTGGGCAAATGTGAAAAATACACAAAAAGCAGCAAAACTGCCTCGCAGATGGTTTAAATGTAAGACAGATCCCCACTATTTTTCCTTATCACCACTCCATAAGGGGCTCCCATACAAAACTATATTCTTATAAAATTTTCTCCCACCCCTAGGCCTAGGCATATTGGTACTGATATTTTATTTATATATATTATATCTACAGACTTCTTCTGTTCTGAGACTCATAGTGAAATTTTACGCCCGTGAAATTCAGTTTTGTGGGACAGTTTAGCATCGATTCGGTAAAAGTACGAAATTAAACCTAAAATAATTTTAAGTTTTGACTTATTTCTAGTGAAATTTGACGTAGAATATTTTCTCCATTCATACCACCCCCCACTAAAATTTAGTTTTAGGGGAGAGTTTTGCATCAATTCGGAAAAAGTACGAAATTAACTCCAATTGAATTAAAAGTTTTTGACTTATTTCTGGCATTTAAGTTGAGCTTGGAGTTTAAGTTTATTCAGAGACTCATAGTAGAATTGTATGGCAAATATTTTTGTAAAACATTTTGACCCGTCAAATCGCAGTTGTAGGGGTGTTTTTTACCCTTTCTCGAAAAAGGAGCCAAAAACACCCCACTTTTGAGAAGCTAGATGGTTAAAATGTTCCACAACAATGTTCCTCGTAGTGTCGTAAGAAATATTGCAAAATATATCTTATACTTAAAAAGTAATAATCACAAGGATTGCTAGCCGATTCATAATAAGAAAAAATATTCTATTTTTCTAATTTTTTGTTTAACTGGTACTGATATTTTATTTATATATATTATATGTACAATTTTAATTTTTTCCTTGACTTGTAGTAAAATTTGGCGAAGAATATTTTTTCCATTCCACAAAAAATTTAGTTTTACGGGGGATTTTGCATCAATTTGGAAAAACAAGAAATTCATCCTAAAATGAATTTTAAGTTTTAACTTATTTCAGACATTAAACTTATGTTTTGAGTTGAGGTGTATTCAAAGACTTATAGTACAATTTAATGGCAAATATTTTTGTAGAACATTTTGACCCGTCAAACCCCAGTTTTAGGGATGTTTTTTAGCCTTTTTCACAAAAGGGCCCAAAAAGGTCCCTATGTTGAGGAGCTAGATGATTAAAATATTCTACATAATGGCTGCTAGTAATGGTTTGAGTAATATGATGTACTCAGCACATCCTACACTTAAAGTGTAAGGATCATAAGGTTTGCGGCATCAGAAAAAAATGCACAAAAGGAGGAAACATATTGGCACGCCCTGAAGTGGACTAAAAATAAAACTATATTGAGGAGGTAGATGATTAAAATGTTGAGTTTCGAGTTTTGGTGTATACAGAGACTGAAAGTAAAATTATATGACAAATATTTTTGTAGAACATTTTCACCCGTTAAAACCATGTTTTAGGGATGTTTTTTTTCACTTTTTCACAAAGGGAACCATAAACACCACCTATATTGAGCAGCTAGAGGTTTAGAATGTTCCACAAAAATGTTTTTCGTAGTGTTGTAAGTAATATTGCTGAACACATCCTATACTTAAAGTGTAAGGATCACAAGATTTACGATATAAGAAAGAATGCTCAAAAAGTGGAAATATTTACACACCACCAAAGTTGACTTAAAATATCGCTATATTGAGGAGCTAGAGGATTAAAGTGCTCTAAAAAAATGTTCCTCATGGTATTCCAAGTAATATTGCAGAACACATCCTATACTATACTTAATGTGTAAGGATCACAAGATTTACGATATAAGAAAGAATGCGCAAAAAGAGGAAATATTTACACATCACCAAAGTAAACTAAAATGATCACTATATTGAAGAGCTAGAGGATTAAAATGTTCCACAAACATGTTCCTCATAGCATTCTAAGTAATATTACTAAACACATCCTATACTCAGAGTGTAAGGATCACAAGGTTTGCGGCATAAGAAAAACTGCGCAAAAAGAGGAAATATTTACACACCACCAAAGTGGACTAAAATGAAAAAAAAAAAATGTTCCACAGACATGTTCCTCATATTATTTTGAGTAATATTACTGAACACATCCTATAGTTGAAGTGTAAGGATCACAGCGTTTGCAGCATAAGAAAAAATGCGCAAAAAGAGGAAATATTGGCACACCACCAAAGTGGACTAAAAATATCACCACATTGAGGAGCTAGAGGATTAAAATGTTCCACAAATATGTTCCTGATAGTATATTGAGTAATATTACTGAACACATCCTATAGTTAAAATGTAAGTATCACAACGTTTGCGGCATAAGAACAAATTCGCAAAAAGAGGAAATATTTAGACACCACCAAAGTGGACTAAAATGATCTTTATATTGAGGAACTAGAGAATTAAAATGTTCCACAGAAATGTTCTTCATAGTATTCTAAGTAATATTGCTGAACACATCCTATACTTAAAGTGTAAGGATCACAACGTTTGCGGCATAAGAAAGAATGCACAAAAAGAGGAAATATTTACACATCACCAAAGTGAACTAAAATGATCACTATATTGAGGAGCTAGAGGATTAAAATGTTCCACAAATATGTTCCTCATAGTATTTTGAGTAATATTACTGAACACATCCTATAGTTGAAGTGTAAGGATCACAAGGTTTACGATATAAGAAAGAATTCGAAAAAAGGAAATATTGACACACCACCAAAATAAACTAAAATGCTCATTATATTGAGGAGCTAGAGAATTAAAATGTTCGACAAACATGTTCCTCATAGTATTTTAAGAAATATTGCAGAACACATCCTATACTTAAAGAGTAAGGATCACAAAGTTTGCGTCACAAGAAAGAATGCGCAAAAAGAGGAAATATTTACACGTCACCAAAGTGGATTAAATTGATCACTATATTGATGAGCTAGAGGATTAAAATGTTCCACAAACATGCTCCTCATAGCATTCTACGTAATATTACTGAACTCATCCTATACCCAAAGTGTAAGGATCACAACGTTTGCGGCATAAGAAAAAAATCGCAAAAAGAGGAAATATTTAGACACCACCAAAGTGGACTAAAATTATCTTTATATTGAGGAACTAGAGAATAAAAATGTTCCACAGAAATGTTCTTCATAGTATTCTAAGTAATATTGCTGAACACATTCTATAGTTAAAGTATAAGGATCCCAAAGTTTGCGGCATAAGAAAGAATGCACAAAAAGAATAAATATTTACACATCACCAAAGTGGACTAAAATGATCTTTATATTGAGGCGCTAGAGAATTAAAATGTTCGACAAACATGTCCCTCATAGTATTCTAAGAAATATTGCTGAAGACATCCTATACTAAAGTGGACTAAAAAGATAGCTATAGTGAGGAGCTAAAGGATTAAGATCTTCCACAAATATGTTCCTCATAGTGTTTTAAGTAATATTGCTCAACACATCCTATACTTTAAATGTGAGGATCACAGGATTTTCCATGTTGATTCATCATAAGACTGTGCAATAAGGTCAAATATTGACCGTCTTCTTTCTTCCAAACTGTAAGAATTTACTTGGAACATTGTCGAGAAGATATCAACCATCATGAAACTCATTTTCATCTTGGTATGTCAATAAGCAAAATTGCCGTATATGGGGTTCAGAGAACCCACGCGTGACTATTGAGAAGCCAATGCATCTACAACGAGTCACTGTTTGGTATGGATTTTGGGCTGTATATGTATGTATGGGCCCTATATATTCTCTTGTTATCCCCTCTATCAGAATCATTTGCCAGAACGGTGACATTTTTAAATACCCAGCTTTGTTATTTGAACTCTTCTTATAGGGTAGTTATTAGCCAATCCTTACCTGTGTTATTTGGGTACAATAATTTTTTTCCGTTAAACAAAAAATCAAAATATTACCCCACCACCCGCATGACTCATATTGGCCAGCACATTTTCAAAAATACTACTATTTAAACTACATTTTGCCAAATTAGTGTTGATATTATTGAATAAACTGAAATGTGTAGCTACACATGCAGGTATTTATTTATTCTGGTGATAAATTGATATGGATTTCGCATTGTAAATATTGAAAATCTGGCACGCATTGGCTGACCATCCATTGCCATTCACCCACCCACCCATTGCTCTCTGCACTGCAAGAGATATCAATCTCGACACAATTTAATTTTATGAATGTTTATGTTTTCACCCAATTATTTGCAATGATCCAGGCGTTTATTTGTAGCCAAAAACATACAGAGAGAGTGATTGAGAAAAAAAACTAAATTGAATCCATTATTAGTTTTTGCAGATTACAAAAGTTTTGGGTTTCGGTCAAAAGGGTCACAGGGGAGGATGGCGGGGTAGAGTTTTCATGGTGTATATGCAATAGGTTGTTAAATATTGGTTTGTTGCCTTTGTTTTTTATGTGGATTTGGACAATTCAACTAAATTTGGTCGACTCACAAGGCACATACCACTGGTCGTCATTGCCTCTCTCCTCCCTCCTGATTGACTTTAACTTTCTTAACGTTTTCGGTTATTTATTCGCTTCCTTGTTTTCTATACCGCCATCCCTTGTTAACTGGCACAGGTCGTCTCAATAAATTTTATAATCACCCCCCATTTCTTGTTTTTTTTTGTTAACAAAAACTTTTCTTTATTTATATGTGTTACCTTTTGTAATAACAACAACCTTGAATCCAATATATTTTCAACTTTTGTTCCTTCTTCAAACCTAAGTATATTGCCAATAACTAGGAGTAGGGGAGGGAGGGTGCGTAAATTCCCGGAGTATACTTCAGCACATAATCAAATAAGTAAAGAGCGTACCATGCTGTACCGTTCCATGTCGACCACCGGCCGACCAATAGGCCGGTCGACCAAAACAACCATCCAGCCAGCCAGCCACCCGACTTTCTGAAGTCATATCACGTCTTTACTGTTCTGGAAGATTAAATGTTACGTTCGTCGCGTTTTAATGAGTTTTTGTTTTTCAGTTTCTTTTTTGTCGGATTTGGCCCTTGTTGCTGTTGTTGTTGGTGGTGTTGTTTGACTTACTTTATTGGTTTCATGCGAACAGAAAATGCGTAGATTATTCGATGTTATTGTTGTGTTGTTGTTGTTGTTGTTCATGCTCCTGTTTCTTCCTACTACGATTATTTGTCAACTGGTAAATTTCTCTTTTTGGTATTGTTTTCTTTTACTGGGGTACTTGTTGTTTATAAAGCTTCTTTCTGTTTGTTTTGGCTTTGAAGAAGCAGACCAGAAGAAGCAACACAACACAAAGAATATATAAGCTCGGGTCGAATTTTTGGTACCCTTCACACATTATTCAATCCAGAAGAAGGAAAACAAGTAACAAGTACAATTGAAAAATAGGGATACAAATAGTATAAGCCAAACCACTGAAGTTTAAATCATGAAATTCGGTGTATACATATGTAATAGTCCGCACAATCAGGGGAGCCTGAAGTTCATGATGCCTTTTCGCATTGTGACCCTAAAAGTACGAATTTGGAAAAATTGTTTTTTATACGTCTGCAAAGTCAGCCAGTCATAAGTATTCTAAACACAGCCATTTAATTTATAATTCATTATATCCTAAGATTTTTATGTTTACGTTATTTGGTTAGATTTTCAAGATCCCCCTTTTTTCTTCAAAATCCCGCTTATTGAATTCATAAATGTATGCCAAATAAGAAATGGTCACGTTAGACTGTATAGACGCAAAACATAAAGAAAATTTTCGAAATTTTTATTTTTAGGCGGCAATGTGGAGAATGGGGATAAAAATGGCACCAACCAAACAGCTACATCTAAAATAGTGAAATTCGCTGTGAGATGCAATTTTTACAAAAAAATAACACTGTGCAACACGAAAAAATATAACCATATAGGGACACCACTACATGATAAAAGAGCTACAACATTGCCTCAGAGAGTAAATCAAAATTCCATACGGTTTGCAAGATATGAGCCTGAGAAAATGATCACTTTTTTTGCAAAAATGACGCCTAGGCCGCAAAACTTTGGGGGCCCGTAAAAAATGCATGACTGGAAGACACGGGTCTTTTTTAAATCTCTTATCACGACGTGGTGTCTGTATATGGCTATATTTCCATGACTTAAAAAATTACACATATTGTAATTAACAAAAAAAAATCCTACGATGAACGATAGTCAAAACCTTCCTGAATAAGAAAACGTTTTGTTTGAATTTTTCAGATAATACCCAAATGACTAAACATGCACACAACCAGAAAGGGTTTTGACAACATGGTCACACTTGACGGCCCATATCTCTGCCATTTTGCAACTTTTCCAATTTTAAATTTTTCTAAATATTGCCTAAAGCTATATACGTACATACAACAATTTTTACTAAGTTTTATAATTGCCGCATAATAAAAAAATTCTTTTTATATTGGTTTTTTGGGCCATCAGGGTGGTGTAACCCATTGAATTAACTGAATTGAATTGAATTGAGTACACTGTGGAAAGCGAAAAACGAACAAGGCTTTGACAAAGGATTTTACTAGAAGAGGGAAAAAGGAATATATGTGTATAGGCATTTTGAAAGTTTATGTATGCATTATTTTTTAGAATTAGAAAGAAAATTAAAATAAAAAGAAAATGTTATGGTGTGTATAGTTGACCTGTTTGATTTCAATGGTTTGTATTATTGTCCGGCTTAAGGTCTCATGTAAATGTTGTTTGTTTCTTATTCTATTTTTCAATTTTGTTCCCGATATTTCGAATGACTTCGTCGATCATCCTCAGGGGCGTTACACTAACAATCAATATACAAACAATTTTGTAAACAATTAATAAAATTACATTACATAAAAAGAAAATTTAATAAATAATTTCTTTTTTAAATACCCAAATTAGTGCTGATATTTTATTTATATATTATATCTACAGCTTACGTTTGTTCGGTGACTTACAGTGAAATATGACGTAGAATATTTTTTTCCATTCATACCACCCCCACTAAAATTTAGTTTTAGGGGAGAAATTTGCAACATACTTTTTCGAAATGAATTTTAAGTTTTTATTTATTTCTAGCATTTAAATTGAGTTTTGAATTTTGGTGTATTCAGAGACTTATACTAGAATTTTATGGCAAATATTTTTGTAGAACATGTTGTCCCGTTAAACCCCTGCTTTTAGAGTGTTTTCTACCTTTTTTACTAAACGCGAACCAAGAGCTAGAGGGTTAAAATGTTCCACAAAAATGTTCATCGTAGTATTTTAAACGATATTGCTGCGATATTGTCTATACTTAAAATGTAAGCATCAAAAGGTTTCTTATGGCGATTCATAGTAAGAATGTGCAAAAGGGGGAAATATTGACCCCCACCAAAGTGGACCAATAAGACCCATATATTGGGGAGCAAGAGGATTAAAATGTTCCACAAAAATGTTTCTCATAGTGTTTTAAGTAATATTGGTGAACATATCCTATACTTAAGATAAAATAATCGCAAGGTTTCCTTTGGCGATTCATCGTAAGAATGTGCAAAAAAGGAAATATTGACACTAAAATATAAAATGATCTCCATACGCAAACTTTAAACTAGCATTTTAATATAATTTTGATATTTGTTGGCTTATACTAGAATTGTATGGCAAACATTTTTGTAGAACATTTTTACCCCCTTTAAACACATGTTTCAAAGGTGTTTTTTACCCTTTTTCAGAAAAGCGACCAAGATACACCTACATTGAGGAGTTAAAAGTTAAAATGTTCCTCGTAGTGTTTTAAGCGATATTGCTGAACACATCCTATATTTAAAATGTAAGGATCACAATATTTGCTATGCCGATTCATCATAATGTACAAAAGGGGGAAATATTGACGCCACCTTTAAAATGACCACAAACTTTCAAAACGCCGATACGCGTTTATTCTTTTTTAACCCCATCTTTCAGAATCCGTTATCAGAATATTGCTATTTTTTGTGTTTTATAGAGTAATGAAAAAATGTTCTCCGGCAAAATTTCATTACGTTTGTTATTACTAAAACAAGTAAGGAAAGGCTAAAGTCAGGCGGGGCCGACTATATGATACACTCCACTTTCTGTCCGAATACAATTCAATTCGGTAAAAAGTGAAAACGGGAAGAATATGGCCCGGTCAAGTTTGTCAAATCGAAAAGAATATTTGTATCAGGGCTATATCCAACCATGGATTAAAGTGACTAACTTTCAAAATAAGTTCTTCCAGTTCAAATATAACGTGTTATGCTCACTTCAAAGAAATTCGGTGAAAATTCGTGGTTTCTGGGGCGGAAAAAGTCTATCTGGGAGCGAAATTTGTATTGGAGCTATATGTAAATCTGAACCGATCTGACCCATTTTCACCATGTCGAAATATAAGATATTTTGAAAGATTTGATAAAGATCTGTTAAAATATATGGTTTATAGAGTGGAAAAAGTGAAATTTGTGTGGCAGCTATATATAAATCTGAGCCGATCTGACCCATTTTCACCATGGCTGTTTATAAAACAATTATAAGATACTAGCAGTACCCGCTGCTTCGCACGCGAAAAAGCCAGTTATTTGTTAATTTTATTTGTCTATTATTATTTATTTAATTTTCTTTTGGTGGATATAGATAAATCTAAAATAGTAATTTGGAAAACTCCTATTAGCTAGCACTCACACACAGTCAAAGGAATGTGCTTGTCGATATGCACTATTTTAGCTGAACTACTTCGTATGTATAATTTTCTACCAAGTTTTGAACAAAATATTACAATCATTTATATCCTCGATCCCATGTTTCTAGATTCAGCCAGCCAGTATATAACTTTTAGCACTTCTTTCCCAAAAAGTACAAATTTTGAAAAATCACTATAGGTAAAAAGTGTTTTTGCTTCCCCTAAAAATATGTACTTTATTTGGTAACACATTTATTCCTTGTTGTCCCGTATCCCCCTCTTAAGTACAAATTTTGAAATATCCATTTATGTTCCGCGCTTACGTAATTAAATGATTGTACAGCATTTTTATCCCTTTTCGTCCCGCGCACCCCTTAAAAGTACAAATTTCGAAAAATCAAACTACTGCGCTTCTATATGGGCAGAGAAATTTACACACAAAATTTCACGATTCTAGCTGTAATACTAAAGTTGGTACCATTTTTATCTCCTTTTGTCCCGCTCGCAACTTAAAAGTACAAATTTCGAGAAATCAATTTATGTTGCAAGTCTACGTTGTCAGAGAAATTTAAACACAAAATTTCACGACTATAGCTGAAATATTTTATTTAGTACTATTTTTATCCCGCTCATTGTTTATAAGTACAAAATTAGAAAAATTAGTTGGTACCATTTTTATCCCTTTTTGTCCCTCTCGCCCCCTAAAAATAAAAATTTCGAAAAAATCTATTTTTATTTCGTTTCTATATGGTGAGAGGAATTTACATACCTTATTTCACGATTCTATCTGCAATACTTTAGTTGGTCCCATTTTTATCCCTTTTTGTGTCGCTCGCCCCTTAAAAGTAAAAATTTCGAAAAATCCAATTTTACATCATTTCTATATGGTCAGAGGAATTTACATACCAAATTTCACGTTTCTAGCTGTAATACTTTAGTTGGTACCATTTTTATACCTTTTTGTCCCGCTTGCCCCTTAAAAGTACAAATTTCGAAAAATCCAGTTTTACTTCGTTTCTATATCGTCAGGGGAATTTACATACCAAATTTCACGATTCTAGCTGTAGTACTTTAGTTGGTACCATTTTTATCCCTTTTTGTCCCGCTCTCCCCTTAAAAGTACAAATTTCGAAAAATCCAGTTTTACTTCGTTTCTGTATCGTAAGAGGAATTTACATACCAAATTTCACGATTCTAACTGTAATACTTTAGTTGGTACCATTTTTATCCCTTTTTGTCCCGCTTGCCCCTTAAAAGTACAAATTTCGAAAAATCCAATTTACTTCGTTTCTATATGGTCAGAGGAATTTACGTACCAAATTTCACGATTCTAGTTGTAATACTTTAGTTGGTACCATTGTTATCCCTTTTTC
This sequence comes from Polietes domitor, assembly GCA_947397865.1. Classification (NCBI taxonomy): domain Eukaryota; kingdom Metazoa; phylum Arthropoda; class Insecta; order Diptera; family Muscidae; genus Polietes; species Polietes domitor. The sequence continues at coordinate 47,881,633 of OX377619.1, forward strand.
TCCCGCTCGTCCCTTAAAAGTACAACTTTCGAAAAATCCAGTTTTACTTCGTTTCTATATCGTCAGAGGAATTTTCATACCAAATATCACGATTTTAGCTGTAGTACTTTAGTTGGTACCATTTTTATCCCTTTTTGTCCCTCTCTTCCCTTAAAAGTACAAATTTCGAAAAAATCAAATTTTATTTCGTTTCTATATGGTCAGAGGAATTTACATACCAAATTTCACGATTCTAGCTGTAATACTTTAGTTGGTACCATTTTTATCCCTTTTTGTCCCTCTCTTCCCTTAAAAGTACAAATTTCGAAAAAATCAAATTTTACTTCGTTTCTATATGGTCAGAGGAATTTACATACCAAATTTCACGATTCTAGCTGTAATACTTTAGTTGGTACCATTTTTATCCCTTTTTCTCCCGCTCGTCCCTTAAAAGTACATATTTCGAAAAATCCAATTTTACTTCGTTTCTATATGGTCAGAGGAATTTTCATACCAAATTTCACGTTTCTAGCTGTAATACTTTAGTTGGTACCATTTTTATCCCTTTTTGTACCGCTCGGGCCTTAAAAGTACAAATTTCGAAAAAATCAAATTTTACTTCGTTTCTATATGGTCAGAGGAATTTACATACCAAATTTCACGATTCTAGCTGTAATACTTTACTTGGTACCATTTTTATCCCTTTTTGTCCCTCTCTTCCCTTAAAAGTAAAAATTTCGAAAAATCCAATTTTACTTCGTTTCTATATGGTGAGAGGAATTTACATACCAAATTTCACGATTCTAGCTGTAATACTTTAGTTGGTACCATTTTTATCCCTTTTTCTCCCGCTCGTCCCTTAAAAGTACATATTTCGAAAAATCCAATTTTACTTCGTTTCTATATGGTCAGAGGAATTTTCATACCAAATTTCACGTTTCTAGCTGTAATACTTTAGTTGGTACCATTTTTATCCATTTTTGTACCGCTCGGGCCTTAAAAGTACATATTTCGAAAAATCCAATTTTACTTCGTTTCTATATGGTGAGAGGAATTTACATACCAAATTTCACGATTCTAGCTGTAATACTTTAGTTTTTACCATTTTTATCCCTTTTTCTCCCGCTCGTCCCTTAAAAGTACATATTTCGAAAAATCCAATTTTACTTCGTTTCTATATGGTCAGAGGAATTTTCATACCAAATTTCACGTTTCTAGCTGTAATACTTTAGTTGGTACCATTTTTATCCCTTTTTGTACCGCTCGGGCCTTAAAAGTACAAATTTCGAAAAAATCAAATTTTACTTCGTTTCTATATGGTCAGAGGAATGTACATACCAAATTTCACGATTCTAGCTGTAATACTTTACTTGGTACCATTTTTATCCCTTTTTGTCCCTCTCTTCCCTTAAAAGTAAAAAATTTCGAAAAATCCAATTTTACTTCGTTTCTATATGGTGAGAGGAATTTACATACCAAATTTCACGATTCTAGCTGTAATACTTTAGTTGGTACCATTTTTATCCCTTTTTCTCCCGCTCGTCCCTTAAAAGTACATATTTCGAAAAATCCAATTTTACTTCGTTTCTATATGGTCAGAGGAATTTTCATACCAAATTTCACGTTTCTAGCTGTAATACTTTAGTTGGTACCATTTTTATCCCTTTTTGTACCGCTCGGGCCTTAAAAGTACATATTTCGAAAAATCCAATTTTACTTCGTTTCTATATGGTGAGAGGAATTTACATACCAAATTTCACGATTCTAGCTGTAATACTTTAGTTGGTACCATTTTTATCCCTTTTTCTCCCGCTCGTCCCTTAAAAGTACATATTTCGAAAAATCCAATTTTACTTCGTTTCTATATGGTCAGAGGAATTTTCATACCAAATTTCACGTTTCTAGCTGTAATACTTTAGTTGGTACCATTTTTATCCCTTTTTGTACCGCTCGGCCCTTAAAAGTACAAATTTCCAAAAATCCCTATTTGTAGCTCGTCTGCATGGTCATTGCAAGGAACTCACCGAATTTCATGTTTATAGCTACTGCCGTTTAGTCAGGACGAAGGTTCGATGTTTATCCCTTTTTGGGCCATTTTATCCCCTAAAAGTACGAATTTCGTAAAACCCTTTCTTAGTCGACGTCTACGTCATATTTGGGAACTACCCTGAAAATTTCATGACCCTGGCTTCAGCCGTTTGGTCTGGGGGCTGGTCAATGATAAGTCAGTCAGTCAGTCAGTCAGTCAGTCAGTCAGTCAGTCAGTCAGTCAGTCAGTCAGTAACGCAACTCTTTTATATATATAGATTTCGCCTAATTTGAAGAGGGTCTGTTAAAATATGTGGTTTCTGCAACAGAAAAAGACAAGTTGGGAGCGAAATTGTAGTGGGAGCTATATGTAAATCTGAACCGATCTGACCCATTTTCACCATGGGTGTTTCTAGTCGAAATATAAGATATTTTGAAAGATTTGATAAAGATCCGTTAAAATATGTGGTTTCTAGAGCGGAAAAAGTCAAATCGGGAGCGAAATTTGTATGGGAGCTATATATAAATCTGAACCGATTTTCTTCAAATTAAATAGCGTTCGTTCTTCGTTGCGCAAAGTTTCATTTGGTTCTGTCTACAATTGCGACCTGTATCGTGATTACAAGAATAGATGGACGGACAGACAGACAGACGGACATTGCTCAATCGATTCAAAAAGTGATTCTAAGTCGATCGGTATAATTAACAATGGGTCTATCTCTCTTCCATTTGTGTGTTACAAAAAAATGCACAAAGACGTAACACTCTCGTGGAGTGTATAAATAGAAAATATCGAATTTCAACAAAATATACAAATTCATATTTTATTCCCATTTTTCCAATCATGTTTATGGTTTTAGTAAAACCGTGGGACAATTTTATATTTATTTGAGGGACCTGAACATGACAAGATAGTTACATGTATCTTGTCTTGCGAGAGATCGTATGTAGAAAAATTGTACATTCAATTTTTAATTTGGTGGTCCTTTCTGCTATTTACAGGACTTTTAATTTCCAAAAGATATAGATGTTTAAATATTTATTTATTTCCATGCTTTAACGAGTCATGTGGCCTTTGACATGGGTATCAAATGAAAGAAAAGAATATCTTTTAAAAATATTTTAATATAATGTTTCTATCTGTATTAGTTTAGTATTAACAACAATTTCAAGTTCCCCCTTTATTTATTTAGTTTATTGATATTTTACTCTTTAGGGGGGGTGGGAAATAGAAATGGTTGTTAATGCTAAACTAATACAGATGGAGACATAACATTTTTAGTATTTTTAACATAAATTCATCTCCTTCATTTGATACCCATATCGTGCGTATGTATACCTGCGTATGGCTCTCTAAAGTATGAAAAACAAGTAAGGAAAGGCTAAAGTCGGGCGGGGCCGACTATATAATACCCTACACCACTCCCTGCGTATGTACCTCACTTTGATTACTAAACCCAGGTATTTCATGGGAACAATTTTATATAGTTCATACAAATTATATAAATTATATGAATATAATGTATATGCTATAAATTAATCTTTAGTCAAATTTAACGAATATGGTAAATAATATGGTAATTGATCCAATTGTCCTACAGACAAATACAAATTATACAGTAGTTAACCAAAGTCATACCAAAGTATGGACATATGGGCATCACCCAAACAATTCAATTCGGTAAAAATTGAAATCGGGAAGGATTTTTGCATCCTGTAAATGTACGTGTTTGACAAAAAATGTTAAATCGGAAAGGACATTTGTATGGGGGTATATTGAAACCAGGAACGATGTGACGCGCTTTCACCATGTCTGTTTATTGGTGAAATATAATATGTAAAATTTGGTCAAATTCGGTTAAACATTCGGGAGCAACATTTGTATGAGGGCTATATCTAAATCTGAACCGATCTTACCCACTTTAACCATTGGTTTTTTAGTTGGATTATAAAATGTTGTGCCAATTTTAAAGAAAATGGGGTACAATATGTGGTTTCTAAAGCGGAAAAAGTGAATTCGGGAGCGACATTTGTATGGGGGCTATATCTAAATCTGAACCGATCACACCCACTTTCAGCATAGGTGTTTCTAGTTCGATTATAAAATGTTGTGCCAATTTTAAAGAAAATCGGGTACAATATGTGGTTTCTAAAGAGGAAAAAGTGAATTCGGGAGCGACATTTGTATGGGGGCTATATCTAAATCTGAACCGATCTTACCCAATTTTTGCATACGTGTTTCTAGATGCATTATAAGATGTTCTGCAAAATGTAAACAAAATCGGGTACAATATGTCTTTTCTAGAGCGGAAAATGTCAAATCGGGAGCGACATTTGTATGGGGGCTATATCTAAATCTGAACCGATCTTACCCAATTTTTGCATACGTGTTTCTACTTGGATTATAAGATGTTCTGCAAATTTTAAAGAAAACCGGGTACAATATGTCGTTTCTAGAGCGGAAAATGTCAAATCGGGAGCGACATTTGTATGGGGGCTATATCTCAATCTGAACCGATCTTACCCAATTTCGGCATAGGTGTTTCTAGTCAGATTATAAGATGTAGTACCAAATTTAAAGAAAATCGGGTACAATATGTGGTTTCCAGAGCGGAAAATGTCAAATCGGGACCGACATTTGTATGGGGGCTATATCTAAATCTGAACCGATTTCCTCCAAATTCAATACCAATGGTCCTTGGCCAGAAAAAATAACTTCTGCCAAGTTTCATGACAATCGAACAACAATTGCGACCTGTAGAGTGCGAACAAGCTTAGATGGACAGCAGACGGACGGACGGACGGACGGACGGACGGACGGACGGACAGACGGACAGACAGACATCATTAAATCGACTCAGCTGGCGATTCTAAGCCGATCCGTATACTTAAAGGTGGGTCTAGCTCAATTATTTCTTGGTGTTACAAACATTTGGCGGAAAACTAACTTATAATACCCTAGACCACGAAGTGGTGTAGGGTATAAAAATTATGAAGACAAATATATCCTTTGGAAATTAAAAGTCCAGTAAAAAGGAGAAAATATCACCAAATATATTCGTTTTTGTAGGCTTTGACTTACACTTTCAAAAAACTCGAATATTATCAAATTTGGGCGAAAACGCTTTTGTTTGGCAACTATTAATTTAATATTTATTTGTTCACACCCGATGTGACCCACTTCGGGACTCTGTAGCTCAAAGGCCATTTAGGCTATTTTTGAAAATACATTGCATATGTGTGTACGAATTCGATCGACTTAGCTCATACAAAACATAAGTTACAGAATTATTTCTCAAATAAATCGAGTCACCATTGTGCGGCGCTAATTTGAAAAGAGCTTTGTATTTCAAAAACGATAGAGTCAAATGTCCAAATGGTCCAATTTGCAATTTGGAAGTGTATCAAACAACATGACAAACTCAAAACACCTTCCCCGTTGCTATAGCGGTCAACAGAAAAAACATCAAGCTTCATAAAATCAATACAATAAAAGTGAAAAGAAACGGTGTGCAGAAACTCCAAATTGTTATTGTTAATTTTCTTGTACCCGTCTGCCAGGGCACGATACCAGCGACAACAATTTTCCAAGTATACAATGGCTGTCCGTGCCATTATGATTGGTTGAGGGGTGGAAATTAAAGTTTATGTCTGAACGTGGATTAGGTACAGTTGAGTTGAGTTGTGTTATTACAGGAGCCATAAAGTAAATGAAGCAGAACAAGTCGATGTTATTTTTGCTGTTTGGGCTGAGCAAACATTATGCTCTTTCATGTACAATAATATTTAAGTTAAATTAAACATTTAATTGTATAATTACACGCGACATATATTTAAATGATTTAACTTAAAGCAAATTGCAGCAATATTGAAATTAACTATCGATAAAAATGATTTGACAAATTTAGTTCATCCGACAATACCGGCAATTGTAGCCCAGCAAAAAGAGAGGGAAGAAGTGAAAAAGATTATCATCTTGTGATTGGGAAGTTGTCGAAATTAGAATCTACTCCAATAATTTTAACATGGAGTTGTCACAGTAGGGATGCCCTTTATTTTGAAGGGCTTTAAAATTTATTTTTCTATAGCTGCAAAGAATCCACTTCTTCACTACTTTCTATAATCCGCCGCCACCAAGGGTAGAACCTTCTGGTTGCTACTACTGCACTCTTACCATCTGTCCTCTCTGAGAATTGACAATAGGGAACTTAACAAAATAGTTTATATAACGCAAATAAAAATACTAATTTAAATTAGTATTAAATTAATTAATACTTGCAGCTATAATCGTGAATTTTGGTGTGTAAATCTAAATGGATTTTTCGAAATTTGTTCTTATAAGGGGTGAGCGAGACAAAAAGGGATAAAAATGATACCAAGCAAAGTATTGTTGCTAGAGTCGTGAAATTCAGCTTGTTCATTCATCCGACCAAGTTGTACTTTTAAGGGCCGAGCGGGACAAAAAGGGATAACAATGGTACCAAATAAAGTATTGGAGCCATAGTCATGAAATTTGATGTGTAAATTCATCTGACAACGTAGTAGCGCAATATAAATTGATTTTTTTAAAGTTGTACTTACAGGGGCTGAGCGGGACAAATGGAATAAAAATGGTACTAACTAAAGTATTACAGCTTTTTGTACTTTTAAGGTGTGCGAGGGTCAATAAGGGATAAAAATGGTACCTATTTAAATTTTTCAGCTATAGTCGGAAAACTTGGTGTGTAAAATCCTCTGACAACGTATAGGGTCCGCCAAATAACTTTTTTTTTTAATGCTATAAAAAAAACTACTGAATATTTTCTCAAATTTCTTTTTTTATTTGAAAGTACAATCCTTCCGGTTAATAATGGAAAATAATTTCATTCAAGTGGCTAGTTGAAAAAAAACGTTAGATGGCGTTAGAAGCTCAATCTAACTGCATTTTTCTAAATTTGTACTTATAAGGGGTGAGCGAGATAAAAAGGGATAAAAATGGTACCAACTAAAGTATTACAGCTGGAATCATGATATTTGGTAAATCCCTTTGACCACGTAGAAGTGCAGTCAAATTAGATTTTTTCGAAATTTGTTTTTTAAGGGGTGTGCGGGACAAACCCGGATAAAAATGGTGTACAGCCCTCTAATTACGTGCTCGCGGAACATAAATGGATATTTAAAAATTTGTACTTACAAGGAAGATGCCGGAGGAAAAGGGATAAATGCCGTGCCAAAAAAAGTACATGGTTTTAGGGGAGAAGCGAGAGCACATGTTACCCATAGTGATTTTTCAAAATATGTACATTTTGGGAAAGAGGTGCAAAAAGTTATCAAATGGCCGTCTGCATCTAGAAACATGAGATCGAGGATATAAAAGGCTCTGCGGTTGTAATTTTTTGTTCGAAACTGGGTAGAAAATGTTAATAATTATACATACGAAGGTAGTTCAGCTAAAAAAATGAGTTCAAGCACACTCCTTTGGCTGTGTATGAGTGCTATCTAATAGGAAGTTAGATGACTATTTCAGATTTATCTATATCCACCAAAAGAAAATTCAATAAATACTATCCAAAACAGAGATGGTTGATAGTGATAACAAAAAACTGTATTTTTCGAAGTAGCGAGCACTGCCAGTAGTTTTAAAAAAACTAAATATTTGAAGTGCACTCATAAAACAAAAATTTGTAAAATTCTTGAATAATTAAAATTGTACAAAATTACACATTGTTTAGTTATAAAAACATTTTTTCCCGAACCACGATTCGAACCCGAGACCTTTTGGGTGCAAAGCGATTGCCTTATCTCTGCGTCCCCGTACGAAAAATTCGTTTCCATTCACTTGTGAAAATGCTATTCGTAAAATGTTACATATTATCAACTTTTTTGGAAGTTGTTCAAAAGAACGTCCTCAAATAGGAATTGAGGGATGCGACGAAAATCAACTTCATCTGGAAGTACTTCAATATTTTGGTGGAATTGCGTACAACCTTTACAGGATCAGACTGACCAACAGACGGACATGGGCAAATCAACTCATCGAATCCAATAAATAAACTTGAAGTTGTAGAACGAGTATTTCTTTTTCGCAGAAATAATACAATTTTTTAGCAATTAATACAATTTTAAAACTAAGCCTTCAAAAAATATAATGATTCCAATGCCCATCCATCTATATGAATAAACCGAAATGCGTTGTGAGAGAAGTGTAAAATGTCCATCATATGTGCAGGGTGGGCCATTTAAAATTTTAAATTTGAACTACCGATTACTTTGACTTTGAAAGGTAGAATAACATTGATTTTTATTTTTATTTTCAGGTTTATATTTGACTTTACACTCGAAAAAAATTGGGAAATATTAAAAACTTACTTTCACTTACTTTCGCATTCATCTTCATCATTTTCATCTCGATGGCTATGTCAATAAGCAAAATTGACGCATATGGGGTTCAGAGAACCCACACGTGACTATTGAGAAGCCAATGCATCCACAAGGAGTCACTGTTTGGTGTGGATTTTGGGCTGTACAGGAAAATTGGGTAGATCGGATAAGGAACTGCCGAGTCTTATGAATGCTATTGTGTTCCATTATTAAATAACAAAGTTCAACCTTTCCAATAAAACCAGAAATTTTAAAAAATAATCACTACTTTTTTATAGCCGATTCTAATTTTAAATGGACACCATGTATATGAATAAACCTCAATGCGTAGTCAGAGAAGTGTAAAATGTTCATCATATGTATATATATATAAATATGATTGAAATTTACACATATTTATGCCACACGGACAATTTCTAGAATCCCATCATCCAACGTACACGAATTTAGTGAATTGTGTTTGTGCATAAATCTGATTTGCTTGCAACTAAAATATTCGATGCGAGTGCTAGTACTCATGTTTTCATATCGATGAATAGCGATGCACATGTCCTTGGACATCTAAATATGTACATATATATGCATGTTGTAAAACAATTTTTATATTAAAAACCGGTTTAAGGTTTTTTTTATTATTTTTTAATAGATTTAAGAAGAGGTCTTGTATTCATCGATCTTTTAAATAAAACAAAACTGAAATGAGAACTAATGCAAAAGGGGATCCGGACTACTGAAAGTTAACTTTTAAGCTTTCAAAATATTTTCAGAGATTATAATCGCCATTATGGACGATTAACCGAGTTTTCGGTTACGGCTATAAATACTCCAATTGAAGAGTGGATGTATGAATATGCTGTGTTCTGTGAACCATTTAATTCCACTTATGTACATACGTAATCCAATAAGTTTTATTATGGCCCGTATTTTGTGGACGTGGCCAGACATGAACTCCGCATAACCTCCTCCTCCTCCTGTCCCACCAACACATATGCAACCACATGTGTCCAATATACCACCCACGCCCCAACCACATAGCCCCTTGCATTGTTTTCCACGGGCACTACAACTGTAGTGTTTCGTGTACTTGTTGAGGGTAGAAACATTTCGGGCTAGAATTTGTTCGAAATAGAAAATTAATTTTTATTTTTATTGGTTTATGCGTGTTTACCAAATTGATATTCGTGTAATCGAATTTTATTACAATCATGCTGTCTGTCTCTCCGACTCTCTAACTCACTCATTGTGGACTGAGCGAGCCGGCCAGGCTTGTCCATTGATTCATTTTTAGATTTTGTTGTGCCAGGCCACTTTTTTCAATTTTTAGTTGGGAAAACTAATTAAACTTTAGTTTATTTTTTTCGTTGTCGCTGCTGTTGCGGATGAGTTCAATAATCTGTTGCTGTATGTTTCCGGTAGCCGCTTCTTTTGCAAGCGGGCGGACGTGCGTTTCATGCACTTTTCATACTTCATTTGCTCGTTTCGCTCAATATGATGCACGACGGGCAGATAATCTAAATGAATCGATACTTTACTTTTGGGTTGTTAATCATTTTCAATTATTAGTTGTTGTTTTAATGTTCTTTCTCCCTTTAGACAATTTACATAATTTAATGAAATTTTAATTTGCAAACATTGGATAAAAAAGTTTCGGGGACCGTGGCAGGGTAGAGAAATTGGCTGATAATGGATAAAAGATAGGATTAAATTAGATCAAAAAAACGAAAGCGTTGCTGAGTATCATCCTTCTATTTACGGATGAATGTGGACTTATAGAACTTTTACTTCAAATAACCCCACAGAAAAAAACTCGAATGCACGAAAATCACCCAAACGATGATAAAAAATTACCCATCCAAAAAAGTGATTTTTCGGCGATACGTAAAATCTCAAAAAAAATTGAAAAATTGGTAAAAAAAAATGAAAAATGGTCCGAAACGGAAATTGAAAAATTAAAGAAAAATCGTCCATATCAAAAATGAAAAATCGTCAAAAGAATTGTGTCATGTTTCATAAGAAAAATCGTCCATAAATGTTAGCATATTTTAATATAAAAATCGCCCAAAAATCATCTACGGTATGTCCAAATCCGGAAGACATGTATATTGCATTTATGAGAAATCGTACACAGGGTAATTCTTCATATTTCACCCAATGGGTTTCATTATGAAAAATCAACCAAAAACCAAATATGAAATATGGCCCAAAAATTGTGTTTTTGGTAATATGAAAAATCTCCAATTTTTCTATGGGTTTTTTGGGGTTATTTTTCATAATTTCGTGCTCTTGATTTTGCATATGAATAATTCTTCATATAAAATCATATAAATCGCCCAAAAAAATATGAATATCGACCATTGTGTGCTACTTCATAAATACAAATATTAAAAATTACCCTTTTGGGCGATTTTTCATAAATACAACCCAGAAATATATATATATATATTTGGGCGATGTTTTCATATTAAAAATTACTAAAATTTTTGGACTATTTTTCATATGAAAAATATTAAAATAACACCAACTTTCGAGTTTCAAATTATATGATTATGTAATAAAGGGTGGGCCATTTATAATTTTAAATTTGAACTACCGATTACTTTAACTTTGAAAGGTAGAATAACATTCATTTTTATTTTCAGGGTTATGTTTGACGTTTGCAAAATGGGACGCGATACGCTCGAACATAATTGGGAAGCATTAAAAACTTGCTTCCAAAGTAGTGGGTCTTTAACTCAAACTGTAAAAAATGCGGCATATGATGCTCAAAGAACCCACACGCGCCTATAGAAGCCAAGGATTCCACAACGCAGTTGATAGGATGAGGTACTGTCGAGCTAGTAGTAATAGTCATATGAATGATATTGTGTTCCATTATTAAATGACAAAGTTCAATTTGAAAAAACAATCAGTACATTTTTATAGCCTATACAGAAAATATATAAGTTTTTGAGTCTATGAAATTAAAAATCTATTGAATTTGAAGAAAATTGATAAATTTTAAAATTTAAATAAATTAATTTTAGAACATAACATTTTTTAAATATGAAATATATTTTATGATTCTAGCAGAAGTCATTGGTCGGCATCTATTGTACAGCCTTTCCCAATTTTGACCCTAAAAGTAGGAATACCTAAAGATCTCATTACACTGTGGAACACAAAAATTCTGAAAACGGAATCTGATAGAGGGATGCAAAAAAGAATATACGTATGTCGGCATTTTGAATCAACATTTCTCAATTTTGCTTGTTATGAATCGGCATAGATAACCTTCTGATCCTTATATTTGATATGTTCAGCAATATTACTTAAAACATTAAAACAAACAATTTAATCCTATAAAAATCCTACATACTTTAAAGAATATTTTAAGCCTCTTCGAATAACGAAATTCTAGTCATTTCCGAAGTTACAGCGCTTAGAAATTGGCGCGGTAGAGTCGGTACAAAGCTTTTCTCCGAATCTGCTGAACCGATTTGGCAATTTTTTTAATTATTCATTACAATGTTATCTGTCTCACCAAAATGTTGTTGATAAAATTCGAGTTTTTTCAATAAACTTTCATCTTTACAAAAAAGTCCTACGATGGGCGATAGCCATAAATATTTCAGATGATGATCATCTCTGCCATTTTGCAACTTTTCTAATTTTTTTTTTTTAATGTTGTCATCTAAATATTTTTCTAATTTTATAATTCTTGCACAACAAAAAATTATTCCCTTAAAAATAGGAATTTAGAGAAATTCTGTTATTTTATATTCGTAGCTGCTGTCGTGCTACTATTATCCCTTTCTAATCGCTTTCACAGCCTAAAGTGTGACTTTTTGGCAATAATCACTTTTTGTTTATTTCCGAAATACGAAACTTTTCAAACTACCTTCGTATTGTATAAAAGTTAAATTGGTCTTTCATGTGCCAGTAAATATGTCCATTTATAAATGACATTCACATGCAACATTTCCAACATTAATGCCCAGAGAGCTGGGCCATTTCTTTTGTGCCACAATGTACGAGTATGTATGTATGTGTGTGTATGTATGTGAGTAGACATTTTTCTAAAGATGATAACAATTTACAAAACACAAAAAATATGTAAAGTTTTGTAGCAGTTTACATAAGTTTTTTTACTCACTCATATGCCCTACTGTTCCGCCGCCCTTCGTCACCTTTGCAGTTTCGTTATGATTCTTGTAAAATACCAGAAAATATGCTGTAGACAATTTTTTAAATCGGCTTAAAACAAATGCCAGAAACAACAGCCAACAATAAAAACTACAATAACAAATGTGGATGAGGGAAATGTGGGTTGGGATGGGAAGGGAAGGGGAGAACGTTGTGTCGCCGCCCTAATGCCCTTTTGCCTTTTGTTCTCGTGTCTAAGACATACATACATTCTCATAAGGGTGTCACGTTCACATTACGCATCACGTAGTATTTGCATTTTCCCTACATTGCGATGTTGCTGCTGCTGTGCTCCAACATAAAGTAGCGTGCGCGCGGCGCGGTCCCTTAACATAGATGGCTTCCCCATGGTCGTCTCGAGCATATTGCGTAGTTTTGCAAATATGTTCTGCTTCTGAAGACGATGATATGTGCCAGCCAATAAATTGGGGGAATAAGGGAGAGCATATGCAAATTATGGTTGAACATGGCTGGGCCACGTGATGCGCTACAATAGAGTGGTGGTCACACAGAGCGTAAAATATGAATTTTTAAATCTGATTTATTACGAATATGACACATTTAGAGGATAGTTTTGACTTCAACGATGGAAACGTAATAAACTAAAAACCCAGACGTATGATACAAATAGCCCACAATTCCCAAAAAGAAAAAAATCACAAAAAAATTTATTTTTATAGCCTTTAAAAAATTTAATAAAATACTTTTTGCTATTTTTAATTTTTAAAATAATTTTTGGGCCAGCAAAAAAATTCGAAAAATATAAATTTTTTTGAGACTGCTCTTTCTATTTTTTTATAATATTTTTTCGAAAAAAAAATCTTTTTTTTTATAATTTTTTTCGCGTCAGCAAAAAATATTTTTTCAAAAAAATTCTTTTTTTTTCAATTTTTTGGCGAATGTTCATTAACCACCGTTGCAATGTGAAAGTGCAATATTTATAGCACTGAAGCCAGGGTCATCAAATTTTCAAGGTAGTTCCCAAAAATGACGTAGACGCCGACTAAAAAAGAGTTTAACGAAATTCGTACTTTTAGTGGGTAAAATGGGACAAAAAGGGATAAACATCAAAACTTCGTCCTGACTAAACGCCAGTAGGTAGAAACATGAAATACAGTGTGTTCCTTGCACTGCCCATGTAGAAGAGCTAAAATAGGGATTTTGTAATTTTAAGGGAGAAAAGTGACAAAAAGGGATAAGAAAGGTACCAATTTACATTTCTCTGACAATTTTCCTCTGACCATTTAAAAGCGCAGTAAAATTGGATTTTTCGAAATTTGTACTTTTAAGGGTTGCGCGAGACAAAAAGGGATACAAATGGTACCAAATTGACCTATAGTCGTGAAGTTTGGTGTGTAAATTCTTCTGACAACTTAGAAGCGCAATCAAAATGGATTTTTCCGAAATTTTATTTATAAAGGGTGAGCGGGACAAAAAGGGATACAAATACGATATTTGTTCATCGGGACAAAAAGGGATAAAAATTGTACCAAGCAAATTACTACAGCTATAATCGTGAAATTTGGTGTGTACATTTCTCAGACCATTTAAAAGCGCAGTAAAATTGGATTTTTCGAAATTCGTACTTTTAAGGGTTGCGCGGGACAAAAAGGGTACCAATATGAGTATTGCAGCTACAGTCGTGAAGTTTGGTGTGTAAATTCTTCTGACAACTTAGAAGCGTAATCTAAATGGAGTTTTCCGAAATTTTACCTATAAAGGGTGAGCGGGACAAAAAGGGATAAAAATGGTACCAATTTAAGTATTGCAGCTATAATTGTGAAATTTCGTGTTTAAATTACTCTAACAACGTAGAAGCGCAATCGAAATGGATTTTTTCGATATTTGTTCTTCTAAGGGGTCATCGGGACAAAAAGGGATACAAATTGTACCAAGTAAATTATTACAGCTATAATCGTGAAATTTGGTATGTAAATTCCTCTGACCATGTAAAAGCGCAGTAAAATTGAATTTTTCGAAATTTGTACTTTTAAGGGTTGCGCGGTACAAAAAGGGATAAAAATGGTACCAATTTGAGTATTGCAGCTATAGTCGTGAAGTTTAGTGTGTAAATACTTCTGACAACTTAGAAGCGCAATCTAAATGCAGTTTTCCGAAATTTTATTTATAAAGGGTGAGCGGGAAAAAAAGGGATAAAAATGGTACCAATTTAAGTATTGCAACTATAGTCGTGAAATTTGGTGTGGAAATTCCTCTTATCGCATAGAAGTGCAGCAAAATTGGATTTTTTGAAATTTGGTATTTTAAGGGGGGCGCGGGACAAAGGGATAAAAATGGCGTACAGCCCTTTAATTACCTAAACACGGAACATAAATGGATATTTCAAAATTTGTACTTATAAGAAGGTACCAAATAAAGAACATGCTTTTAGGGGAGAAGCGAAAACACATGTTACCTAGAGCGATTTTTCGAAATGTGCACTTTTTGGGAAAGATGTGCAAAAAGTTATAGACATGAGAGATCGAGGATATAAAATGCTCTGCGGTTGTAATTTTTTTGTTCGAAACCGGGTAGAAAATGATAAAAATGATACATACGAAGGGAGTTCAGCTAAAATAGTGCACATGGACAAGTACATTACATTTATTGTGTATGGGTGCTATCTAATAAGGAGGTTTCCAAATTACTATTTTAGATTTATCTCTGTCCACCAAAAGAAAATTAAATGAATACTATCCATAGACGCATAAATCTAATAACAAATAACTGGCATTTTCGCTTGCGAAGCAGCGGGTATTGCTAGTTACCTATAATTGACCGGATGTGATTGGACCTATATTTCCAAAATGGGAGTACAAATTTTAGGGTATCTTCCGCGAAAATTGAAATTTTAATAAAAATAAAAACTTTAAAAGTACTTTTCGCGAAAATTGGAATTTTATTCAAAAAGTAATAATAAAAAATGCTTCAGTATGTACCAATGCATTTAAAAAATATAGTTTAGGTCTCGGACAGAATTTTTTATTTTTTTTTTTTCAATCCATACCAATTGGTATTTCGAAGTTATAACCCCATTGCATATCTTTTGCTACCGCACCACATTATGTCTTGTGTAGGGTACTTAAAATCACTGACAAACTTTATACTGTTCCTTGAAATGTATGTTGAGTCATACAGACTCAACATCATTGAGGACAAAAAATCTCGGCGCTCATATTCGTCTCCATGCGAGTTGTTTGGTATGTTGGAATGGATGCCACATACTATTTACAGGGAGGGCGAATCGGTGTCATTGGTGGTGTTTGTTTTCAAACAGCAGCCAACAGAACTATTGACAATGATTTATTTGTACGAAGGTAAGCAGTGTGTAAACAGAACGTGTACACAAATGTCATTTCGTTGTCATTCCAACAATTGTTTCGGAAGATTTAAGTTATGCTTGACGGTGATGTTGATGATGCTGATACCCATGGTGTCTGTATAACAACGGTAATGGATTTAAAATGTTGATTATAATCCACTTGATGATATTTTCTGAATTAAACTCAAACAGATTAATAATATATCTCTTGTATAGGGTGGACCATGTAACATTTTAAATTTGAACTACCGATTACTTTGACTTTGAAAGGAAGAATATCATTCATTTTTATACCCTCCACCTCCAGGATGGGGGTATACTAACTTTGTCACCTTGAAATATCGACCTGCGACCCTATAAAGTATATATATTCTTGATCGTCATAAAATTCTAAGGCGATCTAGTCATGTCCGTCCGTCCGTCTGTCCGTCTGTTGAAAGCACGCTAGCATCTAAAGAAAGGAGTTAGAACGTTCAAATTTTCCATAAATGCGTCTTATAGTCGTAGATCGTTTGGGATTGAAATGGGGCGAAATCGGCCCAAAGGGATAAATTTTTCCCTCACAAGGACTAAAAATACCCATAATAATCCCTAATATTTTAGCGTTTTTAAGCATGTTTTTTTAATATTTCTGTTTATATTTGCTTGATATTTGGTATGCGCATTCCCCTTATAGCAAAAACGTGCACCATAAAGTGATACTTATTTGTAGGGGGTGAAATGGGGCAAAGAAGGGATAAAAATGGTACATATTAAACGACAACAGCTAGAAACACGAAATTCGGTGTGTACATTCCTCTAATTGAGTAGATACATAATATAAAAGTATTTTTTTCCAAATTCGTACTTTTAAGGGGTAAAATAGGAATAGAGGGATAAAAATGGTACCAACCAAACGGCTGTACCTAGAATAATGAAATTCGGTGTATACATTCCTCTGATTGCATAGATAAGTAAAATACACGGATTTTTTGGAGTTAAAATGAAAAAAGGGGATAATAGTACCAATCTAATGACCGCAGCTAGAGTCATGAAATTCGGAGTATACATTCCTCTGAGTGTGAAGACACGGAAAATAAACTGATTTTTCGAAATTCGTACTTTTTGGGGTTAAAATGAAAAAAGGAGATAAAAATAGTACCAATCAAATGACCGCAGCTAGAGTCATGAAATTCGGAGTATACATTCCTCTGACTGCGAAGACACGGAAAATAGACAGATTTTTCGAAATTCGTACTTTCAAGGGATACAATGGTACAGAGGGATAAAAATAGTACCAACTAAACGACTACAACTGGAATGATAAAATTCTAATTGCGTAGAAACGTCAAGGGGGTAAAAATGGTACCAACCAAATGGAATCATGGAATTCGGTGTATACATTCCTCTGACTGCATAGACACGCAAAATAAAAAGTTTTTTTTCAAATTCGTACTTTTTCTTTTACGGCAAAAATTAGTTGAATCATGAAGATAGGTTATTTTGCACTATGTACGTCTGATAATGGATTTTCAAAATTTTTACTTTTGAAATTTTTTTTTTGAAGAATGGAAATACAACCAGCTGTAGCACCCACTATCTACCAATATTTATGGCTTTGAAAATATTTTTTAAAATATAAATAGAAGACTAATTATTTTTTGAATTGACGTATTGGTAGCCTTGCCTTATAAGCGTGTTGTGCAATAATTAAAATATTATATTTATTTATAAAATTAATTTTTCAATATTTGTATTTGTTTTGGTTTGGCTATATTAAAAAAATTATATTTTCCTGTAATATTACTGCACTTCTACGAAGACCGACAACCTCTGTGGAATGCAATCCATGGTGGAGGGTATATAAAGTTCGGCCCGGCCGAACTTGACGCCTTTTTTACTTGTTTTTATTTTCAGGTTTATGTTTGACATTTGCAAAATATTTCGATACGGTCGAATAAAATTTGGAAATATTAAAAACTTACTTGCAATGTAGTGCGCCTTTAACGTGGAAATGAAGCTCATTTTCATCTTGTTGGCTATGTCAATTAGCAAAATTGCCGCATTTGGCGTTCAGAGAACCCACACGTGAACCCTATTGAGAAGCCAATGCATCCACAACGAGTCATTGTTTGGTATGGATTTTGGGCTGGCGGCATCATTGGGTTATGTATTGAAAACTTAGATTGATCGGATGAGGTATTGCCGATCCAGTCATGATAGTCATATGAATGATATTGCGTTCCATTATTAAATGACGAAAATCAACCTTTTTTATAACCAATTTTAAATGGGTATATAATTTTGCTGTAAATGTCTTTGTCATAAGACTGTACTTATTGCACAGTGTTTCATCGCCTCCGTGGCGCAATTGGTTAGCGCGTTCGGCTGTTAACCGAAAGGTTGGTGGTTCGAGTCCACCCGGGGGCGAATACTTTTTATATATAATTATATTTATTATTATTATTGAGTTGCTGAGAATTGTAATTGTTATCGTATTTTATTTACTACAAACCGATTTTTCCACTTCAAATCTAGGGAATTATTTATTTTTATAACATTTATAAAACCAATATTTAATTATTTATGACTTTTTATACAATTTGGTTTAATCTCTTAGATGATCTAGCCATGTCCGTCCGTCTGTTGAAAGTACGCTAGCATCTAAACGAAATGAGCTAGGACGTCCAAATTTGACATAAATGTCTCTTATAGTTGTAAATCGGTTGGGATTGAAAGAGGGCGAAATCGGTCCAGAGAGAAAATTTTTTCTCTCACAAGGACTGAAAATATCCATACCCTAGTATTTTATAGTATTTAAGCGTATTTCTTCAATATGTCTGCTTGTACTTACTTGATATTCCCCCTATAACAAAAACGTGCACCATAAAGTGATTCTTATTCGTTGGGGGTGAAATGGGGCAAAGAGGGATAAAAATGGTACATATCAAACGACGAGCGATAGAAGCATGAAAATCGGTGTGTACATTCCTCTAATTGAGTAGATACATAATATAAAAGTATTTTTTCCAATTTCATACTTTTAAGGGGTAAAATGGGAATAGAGGGATAAAAATGGTACCAACCGAATGGCAGCACCTAGAATAGTGAAATTCGATGTATACATTCCTCTGACGCGTAGACACGTAAATAAAAGGTAGTATTCGAAATTCGTATTTTTGGGGGTAAAATGGAAAAAGGGATAAAAATAGTACCAAACAAAAAGCGACAGCTGGAGTCATGCAAAACATTTTTTTTAAATGTCGTTTCTTGGAGAATCCTTCTAAACCACTGTTTCTCAGTGAAAGTGACAACATTTGTTGTCATGTGTTCCATACAATAAAATAAATATTTAGGTCTCGGACTCAAATTTTTCATTCTTTTATTGCATAGTGCTATTAGTTTCGTATAATATCCAAAACATTAAATAGTGTTAATTTATTTAATACCAAAAAGCGGCAAATTAACAATGCCAGTTGATACACATATAAATCTGCTGATGATGAAATTCTCATATGATACAAATAATAAAATAATACTTGAATTGGAAGAGAATTATTGAGTGGACTTGTTGTTGGAGCTTAATGAGGCACAAGAGTATTTACATAAATAACAATCCAAAGTTTTGAAATATAACTTCAATATTTGTTCATGAAATTAAATAGTCTACATTTTATCACCCTGTAGCCAAGTTGCCTCCGTGGCGCAATTGGTTAGCGCGTTCGGCTGTTAACCGAAAGGTTGGTGGTTCGAGTCCACCCGGGGGCGAATTGTTTTTTTTTGATAAATTTTAATTACCCTAATATTTTTTAAAAAGCCCACACAAAAATAGAAGTACTTTCAATAAATTAACCACCATCAAATAGATGCCTGATTTCTGAAGCTGTTCTCTGCACCACAGTAGTGCAAAACAACACTTTCCACCTTACTACAACAACAATAACCAATCCAACTTCATTCAATCTTCTTTTAATACAACATAATATACAAATGTTGTGTTTCAATTAATCAATACCAAAAAATACGGATCATTTTTAATTTTTTTCCGATTTTCGTCGAATGTACACCGTAAATATAAGCCCGATCACAAGAGGAGCCAAAACTTCTACCTTTTTCTAGAGATTTTCTTAAACTGGACCTTGTTTTCTTCGTTAAAACTCAAGTTATTATAAAATAAATATTGTGTTATTCATTTCACAAAGGGCCGGGCCGAATCTTATATACCCTCCACCACGGAGTGCATTCCACAGTATTACCAGCAGATTAAAGGATGTCGACTTTACGAAAATTGTTATATTTTTATGCACATTACTATATTTGTTTACTACTATATATAAATAAAATGCTGAAATTGTGAAAGTGAACATGCCTAAATATTAGGCGATTGTCAGTCGCCATTAGAAAGAAGCATTTTCAGATACAGACAAAGTGATAAGAAAAGTATAAATTTTAAAGATATCCCCATTCGCCCCATTCTCCGCCCAAATGTATAAATTTCGAAAAAACCCTTTCTCGAGTCTTCATAGTCAGAATGTATACACCGAATTTCATGATTTCAACTTCAGCGGTTTGGTAGGTCCCATTTTTATCCCTCTTTTTAATTATATCCCTTAAAAGTACGAATTTCGAAAAATCCCTTTTTTTTACGTGTCTATGCAATTAGAGGGATGTACACACCGAATTTCATGATTCTAGCTGTTGTCGTATCATTGGTACCATATTTGATCCCTTTTTGTCCCATTTCGCCCGATAAAACTTTTATTTTCTTTGTGGTGCTACAAGAGGAATGTCCGCAACAAATTTTAACTGTATGAAAATCAGAAATTTAATTAAAAAGTCAAGGCTACCTATATTTGTATACTATGTATATATAATGGAAATAACACTTCAATTAAAAAAGTAAATATAAGGCAGCAATCATAAATACCCTAAATATTGGGGGATAGAGAGTGCATTTTTAGCTACAGTCGTTTGGTTGGTTGTATTTCCATCCTATTTTAATTTCAAAAGCATAAATTTTGAAAATACCTTATCTCTCACGTACGCAGTCGTAAAAGCAACTAAATAAAGTACGAATTTGGAAAAAATATTTTACGTGGCTATGCAGTCAGAGGAATGTATACACCGAATTCCATGATTCTATCAGCGGCCATTTTGTTGCTACCAATTTTATCCCCTTTTTTCAATTTTTGCCCCCTTAAGAGTACGACTATCTAAAATCTCTTTATTTTACGTATCTACACAATTAGAGGGATGTACACACTGAATTTCATCATTCCAGCTGTATTCGTTTAGTTGGTACTATTTTTATCCCCTTTAGCCATTGTATCCCTTGAAAGTACGAATTTGGAAAAAACGTTTTATTTTTCGTGTCTACACAGTCAGAGGAATGTATACTCCTAATTTCATGATTCTAGCTGCTGTCATTTGGTAGGTACTATTTTTATCCCCTTTTTCCATTTGAACCCCAAAAAGTACGAATTTTGGAAAGTTCTTTTATTTTACGTGTCTACGCAATCAGAGGAATGTATTTCATTATTCTAGGTGCAGCCGTTAGGTTGGTACTATTTTTATCCCTCTATCCCCATTTAACCCCTTAAAAGTACGAATTTTATATTATGTATCTACTCTATTAGAGGAATGTACACGCCAAATTTCGTGTTTCTATCTGTTGTCGTTTGATAGGTACCATTTTTATCCCTTTTTGTCCCATTTCGCCCCCTACAAATAAAAATCACTCTATGGTGCCCTTTTATGCTATAAAGGGAATGCGCATTGCATTAAATACAAGCTAATGTGTTAAAAAAACATGCTGAAATACTCTAAATATTGGGGGTATTTTCAGTCCTTGTGAGGGAAAAATTTTTCTCTCTGGGTCGATTTCGTCCACTTTCAATCCCAACCGATCTACAACCATAAGACACATTTAGGAAAAATTTGAACCTCCTAGCTCATTTCGTTCGGCTGCTATCGTGCTTTGAACAGAAAGACAGACGGACATGGCTATATCATCTTAGAATTTTACCACGACCCAGAATATATATACTTTATGGGGTCTCCGATGAATATTTCAAGGTTTTACAAACGGAATGACAAAGTGAATATACCCCCATCCTGGTGCAAGAAAATCTTGCATTTTTAATATTCTATTGCGTCTACCTTTATCCACACATTTATCCATAGACCTTTTTCATGTTGACGCTGGTTTCTTCTTTAAAATGTTATTAAAAAATATAACAAAATAATTTTTTCGGATTTTTTCTATTTTTTATAGTTTCTTTCGTGCCAGCAAAAAAAGAAATATATTATTTAAATCATTTTTTTCTCAATTTATGATATTCGCAGCATTTGTAACCATCAAAATTACCTTTAACTGAACATACAAGAGGGCGTTATAGGACTTATATTTCCAAAATGAGAGTACAAATGTAACAGACACTTTCGGCGAAAATTAGAAAATTTGTTTTTTTTAACAAAATGGTTCCTGTAACAATGTTTTTAATATCTTTTTCGAGTTTAGAATTCCAAAGTACATAAGAAACTATTATATCTTGCCCTTCAGTAAATTTTTTGTTGCTAGTGTTACAAATGCTTTTAGTTTAGTTGTATATGCTAGCTCTAGCGCACAGTGGTCACGTTGCCTCCGTGGCGCAATTGGTTAGCGCGTTCGGCTGTTAACCGAAAGGTTGGTGGTTCGAGTCCACCCGGGGGCGGGCGCACACTTTTTAATCAGTTAAACTTCCAACTTTTCCAGAAAAGCAGCTACTTACAAAAAAGTTTCTTCTTTAAAATGGTCCAACTTTAAAACTACAGAAGTCATAGCTTCATGGTCTTCATGGTGATATATACAATATATTTATATACCTCGAATAATACATATTTTAATCATATAGACGATCGCAGAAAAATCTTACCTAAAAAGAAAGAGAAGGAAAAAATAGATGATCATTAGTTTGCAATATCAGAGGATAGAACTATTATGTTGTACATATAACAAATAGGAATAACATATAACAATAAGGAAGCATCGCATCCTAAAAATCTAATATACATTTCCCCGCTTTTGAGAATGTTCCCAAATGTTTGTTAATAACATTTTACTATCACTTAACAATTTACTAATAACATTTTGTATTACTTCCTGACAAAACTCAGCAAAAACAAGTAAGAAGGCGTTAAGTTCGGCCGGGCCGAATCTTATATACCCTCCACCACGGAGTGCATTCCATAGTATTACCAGCAGATTAAAGGAAGTCGACTTTACATAGAAGCACAGTACCATATTAGGAAATTTGTGATATTTTTATGCACATTACTATATTTGTTTACAATTTCTAACTATTGTGTATACTTATGTGCACTGTCTAAAATCGACTACTATATATAAATAAAATGCTGAAATTGTGAAAGTGAACATGCCTAAATATTAGGCGATCGTCAGTCGCCATTAGAAAGAAGCATTTTTAGATACAGACAAAGTGATAAGAAAAGTATAAATTTTAAAGATAAAGATAGCCCCATACGTATTTCGAAAAATCCCTCTATTTTACGTGTCTATGCAATTAAAGGGATGTACACACCGAATTTTATGATTCTAGCTGTTGTCGTATCATATTTTATCCCTTTTTGTCCCATTTATTTTCTTTGTGGTGCTTCCAAGCTACAAGAGGAAATAAACTGTATGAAAATAAGAAATTTAATTAATATTTGTATTATATATATATATGTAATGGATATAATACTTCAATTCATAAAGTAAATTTTCAGCTACAGTCGTTTGGTTGGATGTATTTCCATCCTATTTTAATTTCAAAAGTATAATTTTTTAAACTTCATGATTCTACCATTTTTTGTCGTAAAACAACAAAATAAAGTACGAATTTGGAAAAAAATATTTTACGTGGCTATGCTATGTATACACCGAATTCCTTGATTCTATCAGCGGCCATTTTGTTGGTACAATTTTTATCCCCTTTTTCCAATTTGCCCCCTCAAGAGTACGACTATCTAAAATCACTTTATTTTACGTATCTACACAATTAGAGGGATGTACACACTGAATTTCATCATTCCAGCTGTATTCGTTTAGTTGGTACTATTTTTATCCCCTGTAGCCATTGTATCCCTTGAAAGTACGAATTTTGGAAATAAAACGTTTTATTTTTCGGTCTACGCAGTCAGAGGAATGTATATTCCGAATTTAATGATTTCAGCTGCTGTCATTTGGTAGGTACTATTTTTATCCCCTTTTTCCATTTGAACCCCAAAAAGTACGAATTTTAGAAAGTTCTTTTATTTTACGTGTCTACGCAATCAGAGGAATGTATATATCGAATTTCATTATTCTGGGTGCAGCCGTTAAGTTGGTACTATTTTTATCCCTCTATCCCCATTTAATCCTTTAAAAGTACGAATTTAGAAAAAATAATTTTATATTATGTATTTACTCTATTAGAGGAATGTACACTAGGGCGTACCTCAAAAAAAAAGTTCGCCGTACACCTTCGAATATGAAGTATTATTGAAAGGTAGTTTCAAAAAAAAATTTTTATTTTTTTATGCCGAACGTAGGGGTCGCGCTTTTACATTTTTCTATATAACTTGTATTTATAAACGGATTTTAAAGTGTGATACATCGATGTTTTTGTCTCGACGAGGCCGATTTTTTTGTCTTTGAAGTCATTGAGCTCAAGCACCCCCTTCTGGTACTTACCCATCATTTCTCAGTTGCTACTACCCTAATGTACCACTCTAATAATCGAAAATTAAAGCTCGCATAAAATCATGAATCATGTTTGAGCTCAATGACTTCAAAGACAAAAAAATCGGACAAAAACATCGATGTATCACACTTTAAAATCCGTTTATAAATGCAGAAGTTATATAGAAAAATGTAAAAGCGCGACCCCTACGTTCGGCATAAAAAAATAAAAAAAATTTTTTGAAACTACCTTTCAATAATACTTCATATTCGAAGGTGTACGGCGAACTTTTTTTTTTTTACTTGTAACCTGGTACGCTCTAATGTACACGCCAAATTTCGTGTTTCTATCTGTTGTCGTTTGATATGTACTATTTTTATCCCTTTTTCGTCCCATTTCGCACCCTACAAATAAAAATCACTCTATGGTGCCCTTTTATGCTATAAAGGGAATGCGAATTGCAAATATCAAGTAAATACAAGCTAATATGTTCAAAAAACATGCTGAAATACACAAAATATTAGGGGTATTTTCAGTCCTTGTGAGGGAAAAATTTTTCCCTCTGGCCCGATTTCGCCCACTTTCAATCCCAACCGATCTGCAACCATAAGACACATTTAGGAAAAATTTGAACCTCCTAGCTCGTTTCGTTCGGCCGCTATCGTGCTTTCAACAGACAGACAGACAGACAGACAGACAGACAGACAGACAGACAGACAGACAGACAGACAGACAGACAGACAGACAGACAGACAGACAGACAGACAGACGGACAGACGGACAGACGGACAGACGGACAGACGGACATGGCTATATCGTCTTAGAATTTTACCACGACCCAGAATATATATACTTTATGGGGTCTCCGATGAATATTTTAAGGTGTTACAAACGGAATGACAAAGTGAATATACCCCCATCCTGGAGGTGGAGGGTATAAAAATCGAAGTACTTCCGTAGGAAGCACATTCTAATTGCATCTCATAATCCAAATGTTTTTTGATTTTTTTTATTACTTTTATAAATTATTAATAATGCATAATATCAGTAAAATAAGTTAATGCTAAAATAATTTAATATTAATTTGCGTTATAAAGGGTGATTTTTAGCTATTATGTTTTTGGCAACACTGGTTTAAACAGCTGACGCACGCTTCTATAATTTAACCATGAATCGTCTTACAAACGAACAACGCTTGCAAATTATTGAATTTTATTATCCAAATGCGTGCTTTGTTAAGAAAGTTCATCGCGCGCTTCCATTTTATGGTCAGTTTAATCGACCCACTGAAGCGGCTATTCGGGCTATTGTGACTAAATTTCGCACCAAATTTACATTGTTGCACATTAAACCACCAACACGCTTACGTAGAGTGCGAACTGAAGAAAATATCGCAGCTGTATCGGCCAGTGTTAATGATGACCATCAATTATCGATTCGTCGCCGTTCGCAGCAATTGGGCCTCTGTTACTCAAAAACGTGGAAATGCCAAAATTGGACTAAGCGGATGGACCATTTGAGGCGCAGTCCAGGTCAACATTTGCATGAAATAATCTTCAAACATTAAATTATATGGACCGTACTATCGATTCAAATAAAGATTTCATGCATTTTTCTGAATTTTATGTGTTTTTTTTTTTTTGAAAAACTTTCTTATAGCTTTTTAAAAAATCACCCTTTATAGGATTTCATAGTTTTTATGAAATGTTTCATAACTTAGAACTACATTTTTAGTGTATCGACTTTATTCGGTTGAATGCTAGCAATTCTCATTTCTCCTCTGTCATAAGTATATACCCTGCTTTAGGTCAAAGGCAAGTCAAACTTTTTTTTCGCTTTTTTGCATATATTGGAAACTTCAGTACAAATTATAAATATTTTTGCAACTTTTTCATAAAATTAATGAAGTTTCTTTATAAAATCTATGAACATTTTCATAAATTATGTTTGGAAAACTATTGAACTTGAATGACAAAAGTTCATCGAATGAAAAACTGCATATCATATATTTAAAATTTAATTTACAAAGGCATTCCATGTTTGACTCGGAGTTTTGCTGTCTTCGAAGTTTTTTTTTAGTTATTTTCCTCATAGAAAACCGGTTGAGATCGATTTCAAAACCGCGATTTCGATCTCATGTGAAATAATCGGTTATCCCGGTTTTCGACCTCGGGTTTGATCAATCCAATGACAGCCCCATGTTAAATTCACAGGTGAATATCCCAATTTTCACAACTTTCGAATCACAAGATGAGCATCTTTTCCACATGTTCGCATGGTCTCGCTTTTTGGTATCAAAAATATGTGAATGTACAGATCAGAGGTTCAATCATTAGTACTCCAGTTCTAATGCAACCCCATGCTGACTCATTCACATGATCTGGTTTACAAGTTATTGTGAAATATTAATGATATGGATGTATATTTTGTGCGGGGATATAATAATATTCGTTTCGTCTACGTGACATTTACGTTGAGTAACTGAAACTACGATTACAACCTAAACTAGTATGATTATCTAAGCTACGCTTTCAATCTCAAGGTTTGCCTATTCCGGCCTTTCAACATCTTGTGTAATACTAAACGATTTTGTTGTGTGTCAAGACCTATGGCTATTAATCTTAATGAGATGACATTATGATATAAAACAATTAGTGTGCTATTCACTATTCAATGTCCCAGATGAGTCACCTCCTTTGGGGGGGGGGGGAGCGTTGTGTTTGCTTGCTTCTTTGGAATCGATGCCATTGTGCAATTCCCACTAATGAGTTTAGAACAATTCTATTATATATATAACAAATGAGATATAATCAATTCGAATGATTTACTAAATCCTGGCAATTTAAAATAATTTCGCTTTTAATGCACCGTTCAGATCATGGCAAACTCTCCGGTATGTTAGCGTTTATTGCGGGAGTATTTTAATATTTATTTAAACATTTCTGTGCTGAAATTATGACTTTAATTTCATTTGATATTCGACATTCATATGGCATGTCCAGACATACATGCACACATACATATGTATGTGTGTCCAGCTCACATACCAATATTAAAAATCAGTAGCGAATCTATTTCGATGTCTGTTGGCTGTGTGGCTGAATATGTCTGTCTGCAGTGGATTTGTGGGAGGTGGGGTTTGGGTATTGGCATTATTGCATAAACGCCCATGGGGTCAGATGCATATTAATATTTGATGCATTTTACAAATCTCCAATTGCCTGCCTGGCTGCCAGTCCGGGAGAAACGAACGAATCCGAATGAATGAATATTCATTTTGACACATACAATCGTCCTAACCAGTCACGGAGTCAATGTCTACGCCAACACATGCAAACACACCCACACACTCACTCACACGGGGCGCTTGTATGGATTTATGTACGAAATGCACATAGCATATCGTTAGATGAAGTGCGAAGTAACGTAACTAATATTTTTAATTTTATTCACAGGAATAAGAATAAAATAATAATGGCTAAATGGATTTAGAAAATGATTCGAAATCGTATAATAACCCAGCAAAAAGAGAGCACCCAAAGAAGTGAAAAAGATGTTCATATTGTGATTCGGAAGTAGTGAAAATTGGGATCTTCACCAATGAATTTAACATTGAATTGTCATGGGAGGGAAGTCCTTTATTTTGAAAGACTTAAAAGTTATTTTAAAGTGGTGCAGAGGAACCACTTTTTCACTGGTTTCCACTTCTGTTTTAAAAGATCCGCCGCTACCGGGGGTAGAACAGCGGACCTTCTGGTTGCTACTACGGCACTCTAAACATCTCAGCTATCCTCTGTTGTGAGTGCTGAATAACTAAAACAAATCATTTAGTTCGGTAGAACTGACAATAGGAAACTTACCAAAATATGAACTAATATATAACAAATAAATATAAAAAATGCTAATTAAATTTAGTATTAAATAAATTGACACTACTTAATTTTACTAATATTATCCAGTACCAATAATTAATAAAAATTTGAAATATTTTAAGTACATTAAAAAAACTAAAAGTTTGTATTTTTTAAGCAAAAAATGTTAAATTGTTAAAATTATACAAAATTAAACATTGTTCATTTATAAAATTAATAAAAACAAGTAAGGAAAGGCTAAAGTCGGGCGGGACCGACTATATAATACCCTACACCACTCCCTGCGTATAAACCTCGCTTTGATTACTAAACCCAGGTATTTCATGAGAGCAATTTATTGTAGTTCATATAAATTATACAGTTACTATAAATTGAACTTTAGTCGAATTTAATGAGTATGGTAAATAGTAAAGTAAGTGATCCAATTTGCCAGCAGATATTCTGAGTAAAGTAAATATAACATGATCTGGAAAAATTGATCAAGATCCAAAGACAAATACAGATTATACAGTGGTAATAGGATGAATCGGCCGGACATATAGCAACACTTGAAGCCTGTGCCAAAACATGCACCTATATATTTCTCATCCACGATAGGTATTCCTAGTTGAAACATATAATGATCTGCAAAATTTGATGAAGATCCGATAAAAGATGTAGTTTCTAGAGCTGTAATAGAGCAGAATGGGACCCCATTTGGGTTATACCAAAATATGGACATATAGGCATCTCCCAAACAAGTAAGGAAAGGCACCTTCTCATTATAATTCAATTCGGTAAAAAAGTGAAATCGGGGAGGATTTTTGAATCATGTAAATGTATGTGTTTGGCAAAAAATGTTAAATGGAAATGGAAAGGACATTTGCATGGGTGTATATTGATACCTGTAACGATGTGACCCGCTTTCACTATGTATGTTTATTGGTAAAATATAATATGCAAAAATTGGCCAAAATCGGTTAAACATTCGGGAGCGACATTTGTATCGGAGCTATATCTAAATCTGAACCGATCTTACTCACTTTCACCATAGGATTTTTAGTTGGATTCTAAGATGTTGTACCAATTTTGAAGAAAAACGGGTACACTATGTGGATTTTAGAGCGGAAAACGTCAAATCGGGAGCGACATTTGTATGGGGAGTACATCTAAATCTGAACCGATCTTACTCAATTTTTGCATAGGTGTTTCTAGTTGGATTATAAGATGTTCTGCAAAATTTAAAGAAAATCGGGTACAATATAACGTTTCTAGAGCGGAAAATGTCAAATCGGGAGCGACATTTGTATGGGGGCTATATCTAAATCTGAACCGATCCTACCCAATTTTTGCACACGTGTTTCTAGTTTGATTATAAGATGTTCTGCCAAATTTAAAGAAAATCGGGTACAATATGTCGTTTCTAGAGCGGAAAATGTCAAATCGGGAGCGACATTTGTATGGGGGCTATATCTAAATCAGAACCGATCTTACCCAATTTTTGCATAGGTGTTTCTAGTTGGATTATAAGATGTTCTGCCAAATTTAAAGAAAATCGGGTACAATATGTCGATTATAGAGCGGAAAATGTCAAATCGGGAGCGACATTTGTATGGGGGGTATATCTAACACTGAACGGATCTTACCCAATTTTTGAATAGGTGTTTCTAGTTGGATTATAAGATGTTCTGCAAAATTGAAAGAAAATCGGGTACAATATGACGTTTTTATAGCGGAAAATGTCAAATCGGGAGCGACATTTGTATGGGGGCTATATCTAAATCTGAACCGATCTTACCCAATTTTTGCATACGTGTTTCTAGTTTGATTATAAGATGTTCTGCCAAATTTAAAGAAAATCGGGTACAATATGTCGTTTCTAGAGCGGAAAATGTCAAATCGGGAGCGACATTTGTATGGGGGCTATATCTAAATCTGAACCAATCTTACCCAATTTTTGCATAGGTGTTTCTAGTTGGATTATAAGATGTTCTGCAAAATTTAAAGAAAATCGGGTACAATATGACGTTTCTAGAGCGGGAAATGTCAAATCGGGAGCGACATTTGTATGGGGGCTATATCTAAATCTGAACCGATCCTACCCAATTTTTGCACACGTGTTTCTAGTTTGATTATAAGATGTTGTGCCAAATTTAAAGAAAATCGGGTACAATATGTCGTTTCTAGAGCGGAAAATGTCAAATCGGGAGCGACATTTGTATGGGGGCTATATCTAAATCTGAACCGATCTTACCCAATTTTTGCATAGGTGTTTCTAGTTGGATTATAAGATGTTCTGCAAAATTTAAAGAAAATCGGGTACAATATGACGTTTCTATAGCGGAAAATGTCAAATCGGGAGCGACATTTGTATGGGGGCTATATCTAAATCTGAACCGATCTTACCTAATTTTTGCATACGTGTTTCTAGTTTGATTATAAGATGCTCTGCCAAATTTAAAGAAAATCGGGTACAATATGTCGTTTCTAGAGCGGAAAATGTCAAATCGGGAGCGACATTTGTATGGGGGCTATATCTAAATCTGAACCGATCTTACCCAATTTTTGCATAGGTGTTTCTAGTTGGATTATAAGATGTTCTGCCAAACTTAAAGAAAATCGGGTACAATATGTCGTTTCTAGAGCGGAAAATGTCAAATCGGGAGCGACATTTGTATGGGGGCTATATCTAAATCTGAACCGATCTTACCCAATTTTTGCATAGGTGTTTCTAGTTGGATTATAAGATGTTCTGCACAATTTAAAGAAAATCTGGTACAATATGTCGTTTCTAGAGCGGAAAATGTCAAATCGGGAGCGACATTTGTATGGGGCTATATCTAAATCTGAACCGATTTCCTCCAAATTCAATACCGATGGTACTTGGCCAGAAAAAATAAATTCTGCCAAGTTTCATGACAATCGGACAACAATTGCGACCTGTAGAGTGCGAACAAGCTTAGATGGACAGCAGACGGACAGACGGACAGACGGACAGACGGACAGACGGACAGACGGACAGACAGACATTGTTAAATCGACTCAGCTGGTGATTCTAAGCCGATCGGTATACTTAAAGGTGGGTCTAGCTCGATTATTTCTTGGTGTTACAAACATTTGGCGCGAAACTAACTTATAATACCCTAGACCACGAAGTGGTGTAGGGTATAAAAATATGAAAAAAGTTTTTTTCCCGAGCCACGATTCGAACCCGAGACCTTGTGGGTGCAAAGCGGACACCTTACCTTCGTGACCGCATACTAAAAATACGTTCCCATTCAGTTGTGAAAATGCTATTCATAAAATGTTACGGAATATTATCATATTATAAACTTTTTTGAAGTTGTTTAAAAAAGCTTCCTCAAAAGCGGGAAAAAGGCACATTTTTATTTTGAGATGCAATTAAAATGTGTTTCCTACGGAAGTACTTTCAACTTTTTTTGCTGGGAAACGATGGGTGTTCAGTCAAATGCTCAGAAGAGGGTATAAAAAGTAATAAACGATTCGAACTCAAGGCCTACTGGATGCAAAGCATACTCGGTTGAATTGACTTGTGATAATAACTTGACTTGTGAGATAATAAAATCAGTTGTGGTCGTTTGTATTTCAGCTGACAATATGCAGTTTTGTGTATGAATTTAAAACCATATAAATATGAAATGTATTTATGAATAGACGACATGTAGACATACACATATAGATACATACATACAGACACATATCATAAGACCGGATGGACGGACGAACGG
Source organism: Polietes domitor (assembly GCA_947397865.1). Lineage (NCBI taxonomy): Eukaryota > Metazoa > Arthropoda > Insecta > Diptera > Muscidae > Polietes > Polietes domitor. The sequence goes on from OX377619.1 coordinate 47,913,785, forward strand.
CAAATATACGAACAAATACAAATAAACAAACAGATTTGTTCAAACATATGCATGTATATGTACCAAACACATATACATACCTACATCATATCTATGTTGTGTCTGTATGTGCGTAAAATGAACATTTATCAAACAGATGCGATCAGAGGCTGTTGCGAAAATGTTTTACTTCAATTGCAATTGTCTGATGAATTTCCATAGGGGGGATGGGATGTGTAAAAGCATCCCATCACTGCTAAAACGGGGAATCAGAAAAAAGTGATTTTTTAGAAAAATAACAGCCATTACTTAATTTCGACAGAGGACAAGAAGAACATTCTTTTCAGCCTTTACTTTATAGTGAAATGCTTTGGGGTTCGAGAATTAATTTTGAAAATAATTTATTTTTTATGAAAATTGATCATAAGAGTAATTTTATGCTATCTTTTCCAATTATGTGCTTTCTTATAAAGCGAATAAAACTTCACAAGTGAAGTATGGGGTCACAGAGTAAGGTGTATGCTTAGCACCCATAAGGTTTCGGGTTCGAATCGTACATCGGGAAACAAAAGCTTTTTGGTTTTTATTACTTTTGTAAATAAATAATGTGTTATTTTATATAATTTTAACAAGTTAAACATTTTTCCATAAAAAATATTAATTTATTGTTTTATTAATGTAAAGGGTGATTTTTTAAAAGCTATAGGAAAGTTAAAAAAACACATAAAATTCAGAAAAATGCATGAAATCTTTATTTGAATCGATAGTACGGTCCATATAATTTAATGTTTGAAGATTATTTCATGCAAATGTTGACCTTGACTGCGCTTAGTCCAATTTTGGCATTTCCACGTTTTTGAGTAGCAGAGGCCCAATTGCTGCGAACGGCGACGAATCGATAATTGATGGTCATCATTAACACTGACCGATACAGCTGCGATATTTTCTTCAGTTCGCACTCTACGTAAGCGTGTTGGTGGTTTAATGTCCAACAATGTAAATTTGGTGCGAAATTTAGTCACAATAGCCCGAATAGCCGCTTCAGACGGTCGATTAAACTGACCATAAAATGGAAGCGCGCGATGAACTTTCTTTACAGAGCACGCATTTTGATAATAAAATTCAATAATTTGCAAGCGTTGTTCGTTTGTAAGACGATTCATGGTTAAATTATAAACCAAACTGAAGATGTTTGACAGTGAAACAAAACACGAAACGTGCGTCAGCTGTTTAAACCAGTGTTGCCAAAAAGATAATAGCTAAAAAATCACCCTTTAAATCAAATATTTAATTTGTTATTAATTATATTTGCATTATATATTAGTTTGTATTAAATAAATATTTTGTTAAGTCTTCTATTGTCAGTTCTAACGAACAAAATGGTTTGTTTTATTTATTCAACAACAACAATTTATTCACAACAGAGAATATCTGATATTCCATATTTACTAGAACAAAAATTATTGAATTTTTGCCGATGGATTTTGATTCTGATTTTTAGATTTTTAAAAATCTTGGCTAAGTTAGTGGGAAGACTTAGCCATGCCTACCTCCAATGTTACAGAAAACTAAATATCGTAATATATGATTTGAACTGGCATATTGTCCTGGCTCAAGACCATTTTGCATCTATATTTAATAGAATGAAAATTTATTTACAAACGGCATGGCGACATTTATTACTTGGCTGCAGACTACCACGATCATGATTTCGACCATGTCAAAGGTCTTTTCAAGTGGCTTCGCAGCGGCTTTTCAACATCAAACCCGACCTCTATATGGAAATGCCTCTCACAAACGAACGAGAAGCACAACTCACTTGCCGAATTTGCGTTTAAAAAATCGCACCAAGTAATAATATAATAAAGTACACATGCCATTGTAATATATTTATTTTTTATACCATCCACCATAGAATGGGGATATACTAAATTTGTCATTCCGTTTTCAACAACTTGAAATATCGTCCTGAGACCCTATAAAGTATATAAATATAGGGTCTGCCAAATAACTTTTTTTTTGAAAATGCTATAAAAAAACTACTGAATATTTTCTCTTTTTTTATTTGGAAGTAGAATCCTTCCAGTTAATAATGGAAAATAATTTCATTCATACAGCTGCCTCGGGCGGTTAATAATGGAAAATAATTTCATTAAAATGGCTGCTGAGGGCACCCCACAAATAATAGTCCAATGGTTGAATAGTTAAAACAAGTAAGGAAAGGCTAAAGTCGGGCGGGGCCGACTATATAATACCCTACACCACTCCCTCGTATGTATCTCGCTTTGATTACTAAACCCACGTATTTCATGGAAGCAATTTTATGTAGTTCAAAAAATTATACAGTTTCTATAAATTCATCTTTAGTCATATTTAACGTATATTGTACAGACAAATACAAATTATACAGTAGTGATAGGATGAATCGGACCGACATTTCAAAAGGGGATCAGATTGGGCCCCATTTGGGTTATACCAAAGTATGAACATATGGACATCTCCCAAACAAGTAAGGAAAGGCTAAAGACGGACGGACTTTCTATCACATTACAATTCAATTCGGTAAAAAATTGAAATCGGGAAGGATTTTTGCATCCTGTAAATGTATGTGTTTGACAAAAAATGTTAAATCGGAAAGGACATTTGTATGTCAAATCGGGAGCGACATTTGTATGGAGGCTATATCTAAATCTGAAGCGATCTTACCCAATTTTTGCATACGTGTTTCTAGTTGGATTATGAGATGTTCTGCAAAATTTAAAGAAAATCGGGTACAATATGTCGTTTCTAGAGCGGAAAATGTCAAATCGGGAGCGACATTTGTATGGGGGCTATATCTAAATCTGAACCGATCTTACCCAATTTTTGCATACGTGTTTCTAGTTGGATTATAAGATGTTGTACCAAACGTAAAGAAAATCGGGTACAATATGTGGATTTTAGAGCGCAAAAAGTCAAATCGGGAGCGACATTTGTATGGGGGCTATATCTAAATCTGAACCGATTTCCTCCAAATTCAATACCAATGGTCCTTGCCCAGAAAAAATAACTTCAGCCAAGTTTCATGACAATCGGACAACAATTGCGACCTGTAGAGTGCGAACAAGCTTAGATGGACAGCAGACGGACGGACGGACGGACGGACGGACAGACGGACAGACGGACAGACGGACAGACGGACAGACAGACATCGTTAAATCGACTCAGCTGGTGATTCTAAGCCGATCGGTATACTTAAAGGTGGGTCTAGCTCAATTATTTCTTGGTGTTACAAACATTTGGCGCGAAACTAACTTATAATACCCTAGACCACGTAGTGGTGTAGGGTATAAAAACGTTAGATGGCGGACCCTATATATATATATTCATAATCGTCACAAAATTCTAAAACGATCTAGCCATGTCCGTCCATCCATCTGTTGAAAGCACGCTAGTATCTAAATAATATGAACTAGGATGTCAAAATTTTCCATTAATGCGTCGAAGATCGGTTGGGGTTGAAACTGGGCGAAATCGGTCCAAAGGAAAAGGACTATAAAAACCCCAAATAACGCATAATATTTAAAGTATATCTGCATGTTTTTTGAATATGTTTATTTATATATTACTGATATTGGGTATGCGCATTCTTCTTATGGCAAAAACACGCACCACTTTGATTCTTACTCGCAGGGAGTGAAATGGGGCAAAAAGGTACCTATAAGGTGTGTACATTAGGGCGTACCTCAAAAAAAAAGTTCGCCGTACACCTTCGAATATGAAGTATTATTGAAAGGTAGTTTCAAAAAAAAAATTTTTATTTTTTTATGCCGAACGTAGGGGTCGCGCTTTTACATTTTTCTATATAACTTGTATTTATAAACGGATTTTAAAGTGTGATACATCGATGTTTTTGTCTCGACGAGGCCGATTTTTTTGTCTTTGAAGTCATTGAGCTCAAGCACCCCCTTCTGGTACTTACCCATCATTTCTCAGTTGCTACTACCCTAATGTACCACTCTAATAATCGAAAATTAAAGCTCGCATAAAATCATGAATCATGTTTGAGCTCAATGACTTCAAAGACAAAAAAATCGGACAAAAACATCGATGTATCACACTTTAAAATCCGTTTATAAATGCAGAAGTTATATAGAAAAATGTAAAAGCGCGACCCCTACGTTCGGCATAAAAAAATAAAAAAAATTTTTTTGAAACTACCTTTCAATAATACTTCATATTCGAAGGTGTACGGCGAACTTTTTTTTTTTTACTTGTAACCTGGTACGCTCTAGTGTACATTGCTCTAATGGAGGGGATACATCATAAAAAGTATTTTTTTGAAATTCGTACTTTTAAGGGGTAAAATGGGAATAGAGGGATAAAAATGGTACTCATTAAACGGAATTCGTTCGGTGATTGTGTAGACATATAAAATAAAGGGATTTTTCGGAATTCGTACTTTTAGGGGGATGAAAAAAAAGGAAAAATTGTACCAACCTCCGACTGCGTAGACACTAAAAATAAAAAGGTTTTTCCAAATTCAAATTTTCACGGCATACAATGGGAACAAAGGGATAAAAATGGTGCAACTAAACGACTACATCTGGAATGATGAAATTCGGGGTGTTCACCCCTTTAATTGTATAGACACGAAAAATACAGAGATTTTTGAAAGTCCTACATTTAAGGGGGTAAAATGTGAAAAAGTGGATAAAAATGGCCGTAGCTAGAGTCATGGAATTCGGTGTATACATTCCTCTGACTGCGTAGAACCGACAAATAAAAAGAATTTTCCAATTCGTACTTTCTATGGATACAATGGTTACAGCTAGAATGATGAAATTTGGTGTGTACATCCCTCTAATTGCGTAGTCACTTAAAATAAAGAAATTTTACAAAGTTGTACAAAGTCAGGGGGAAAATGGTATAAAAATGGTGCCAACCAAATGGACGCAGCTATAATCATGGAATTCGGTGTCTACATTCCTCTAACTGCATATTTTGCATACGCAAAATAAAAAGTTTTTTCCAAAATCGTACTTTTTTACTTTTTCGGCAAAAATTAGTTGAATCATGAACTTAGGTTATCTTGCACTGTGTATGTGATAGATAATGGATTTTCAAAATTCATACTTTTGGCATTAAAATAGGATGGAAATACAACCGACCAAACGGCTGTAGCTAAAAATGTTTCCACTATCCACCAATATTGGTGGTATTAAGGCTGTTTTGAAGATTGCAACCTTATATTTACTTTTTGAAGTGACTTGAAGTATTATTTCGATATATATAGTATAAAACATATTGGTAGCCTTCCCTTCTAAGCGTGGTTAAAAATAATTAAAATGTATATTTATTTATAAAATAATTTTTTCAATATTTTTATTTGTTTTAGTATGGCTATATTAAAAAAATTATCATTTTCCTGTAATGTTACAGCACTTCTACGAAAATCTGTGGAAAGCTATCCATGGTGGAGGGTAGCAAACGCCGTTTTTACTTGTTTTCTTTTTCTAAGGTATAGAGGTGTCCTTCTCGACAAATATTGCCTTCACTTTTGCAGCAGCCCCCCAGTGTGAGTGTGTCATCAGTGGATAGAATGATTTGATGGGTGCACTCCGTATACGAAATGTTAAGTTTGGGTGCATTTTGTTGAAACCACAAATTGCTATTAACGAAAATCTAATCATAACCGGAAATTAATTTGACAGAAATCTCATTAAATTTACAGCTACCACAAAACATATGAAACTATGTACATATGTACATACATACGTGGCAAAGACATGTGTACATCCAGACATACACACATATCGATGATATGCATATCTCTCTAGTACATGGATAACATGACAGACGTTTTACATACATATTTGTATTTGCTCGCTCGCTCGCTCGCTCGCTCGGAGGATGACGCTGTTGATGTTGATAATAATGGCAATGGCCATGGCAGGATGTTTCAGGCTGACTGGCTTATGGCTGATGGCTATGTGCCCGATGATGACTGGACTGAGCTCATTCCCAGTAATTCATGTTTGAGTTGGGAAACGTAATACTTTCAGCTAAAACTTGCCGCAAAATATGAACGTTAACAATAACAACAATAACACCAGCAGCAACATCGCAGGCAGAAAGTTAAGCTGAACAACAATATTGGAACTTTCAGTTAGTGAGATGTAAATCAAAGGATTGCGCTCTGTGGATTTGTGCATTTGATGGCTGTTGCCGCTTTCCGGTTGCAAATTTTTAATAAAATTAAAAGCCTAAAGAATGTTTGATACTATTGTTGTTGTTGTTATTAGTGGTATTGTCACTGTTGTAAACACTATGTTGTTGCAATAGTCTAATAATGTTGCCAGACAAATTTTAAATATGACATCGAATAATTCCCTGGATCGCACTAGCACAGCAAACTGAACGACACAAAAGAAACAAGTAAAAACTACTCTCCACCATGGATTGCATTCCAAAGAGGCTATCGATTTTCGTAGGAGTGCAGTAACATTACAGGAAAATGTTAAATTTGTTTTAATAGCCAAACCAAAACCAATAAATATATTGAAAACAAGTAAGGCAAGGCTAAAGTCGGACGGGGCCGACTATATAATACCCTTCACCACTCCCTGCATATATACATCGCTTTGATTACTAAACCCAGGTATTCCATATATTCTATCAATTCATCTTTAGTCAAATTTAATGAATATGGTAAATAATAAAGTAATTGATCCAATTTTCCAGCAGATATTCGGAGTAAAGTAAATATAACAGGATATGGAAAAATTTATCAAGATCCATATGTTTTTTTAGTTGGATTATAAGAAGTAGTGCCAATTTCAAGGAAAATCGCGTACAATATGTGGTTTCTAAAGCGGAAAAGTGAAATCGGGAGCGACATTTGTATGGGGGTTATATATAAATCTGAACCGATCATACCCACTTTCAGCATAGGTGTTTCTAGTTCGATTATAAAATGTTGTGCCAATTTTAAAGAAAATCGGGTACAATATGTGGTTTCTAAAGCGGAAAAAGTGAAATCGGGAGCGACATTTGTATGGGGACTATATCTAAATCTGAACCGATCTTACCCAATTTCACCATAGGTGTTTATAGTTGGATTATAAGAAGTAGTGCCAATTTCAAGGAAAATCGCGTACAATATGTGGTTTCTACAGCGGAAAAAGTCAAGTCGGGAGCGACATTTGTATGGAGGCTATATCTAAATCTGAACCGATCTTACCCACTTTCAGCATAGGTGTTTCTAGTTCAATTATAGAATGTTGTGCCAATTTTACAGAAAATCGAGAACAATATGCGGTTTCTAAAGCGAAAAAAGTGAAATCGGGAGCGACATTTGTATGGGGACTATATCTAAATCTGAACCGATTTCCTCCAAATTCAATACCGATCGTCCTTGGCCAAAAAAAGTAACTTGTGCCAAATTTCATGATAATTGGACAGCAATTGCGACCCGTCTGGACGGACGGACGGACGGAAAACTAACTTATAATACCCTAGTCCACGAAGTGGTGTAGGGTATAAAAGTGAATTTGGGACCAGTTTGGGACGGACGGACATGGATCGTCTCAGAATTTTCTAACGATGAAGAATATATATACTTTATAGGGATTCAGGTCGCTATTTTATGGTCTTAGTATACCCCAATCCTGTCGTGGAGGGTATAATAAACTGTAACTTTTAAGGGGGGAATTTAAAACAGATGTTAATGCTAAACCAATACCGATGGATGCATGCCATTTGAACCGTTTTAAATAATATTGTTTGGAAAAAGGGGTTGTAAAACCACTTCTTCACATATCAAAACATTTACGCGGTCCGTTCAATGATTCTCCGCAGTCAATATTATCTCTTCCCAAACTGTTCCTAGAAACCTTCGTATAGCACAACACATACTGCAAATAATCCTTTCTCTGCAAAACAACAACAGCAACAACAAAACAAACCCCTGAGTAAACAAGTTAAACTTTTATAATAAGAAAAATATACAAGACATTCTTCGCAGCTTCATTGAGAAACTTTAGCTTAAAAAGACAACAAAAGGTTGAGGAATTATATCGAGACGAAAGAAAAAAACATACGTATTCCCACAAATAACATTCCGATAAATATGTTGTACGTACGGGTGCGGATAGTTTATTGTTGATGTCGTTGTCCATACATACATACGGACAGATTCTGATTCTGATGCTGAACAAAAACATGCAATATTTTTGTCCAAGTAAAGTAGAAAATTGTTTTTAAATCACTTTATCAGTTTCAATTGCAATCAGAGCGTTTCCCTTTCATGTTCGTTATTATTGGTCGTTTTATTTGGTCTATTCAGACCGGTCGATGTGGCACTAGTTGGTTGCAGTTGAGAGGCTAGCACGTGAATTAACAACGAGGGAGAATCAGTAAGTATATACTAAGGATATGAAAGATAGTTCCCTAGTTCCCTAAACCTGCTCTCAGTACTTTGATGGGTAGACGCATAGTGTATTATCAGCGGCAACAACTTCCAAATTTCATGCGCCCAAATCTCGACTTTACCGATTGAATTTTGCAAAGAACATTCCTATCATGCATATTCTAAAATATTTTGCAGGTATGGCGGCTAAATATTGCTGTAGATGCATTTAAAGTTCATAAATGTTAAAATAGTTGAAAATTTCATCATGATAGAGGTTATTTTATAGGAAACGATGCATCGTATTGGAATTTCGTTAAGTTCGTAGAAAACAGGAGCTCTTAAGGTGTTCTTTTGCATTTAAAAAAGTGTAATTACGTTTTGGCTTTCCTTTCAGACAGTGATTTGCCTGAAGGTTGTAGTTATTTAGTATTGTTAATTTTCTACAGTATAAAACCATATTCGCGAGGTCGACCGATGCCTCGGCATTTACAAATATTGCTAAACTATTGTCTTATTTATTCATTTTAAAAAGAATGTTCTACTTATAGCTGCAAACATCGATTTAACAACAGAAATGACAAAACCTTGTAAGCCAAAAATGTAGTTATACTTTCACTGTTGTTCCGTGTGTTAATGTATTTTGGAAAAATTATTTAAAGCATACTTTAGGGATGTAAGGTTTTATGACTACATGCGAGCGCATGTATATATAGTGGGCCGATATTAATATTTCATAAAAGGCTTTTGAAGGAAAAAAGTTCTGTTGGTCCCAAGGAAGACATCTGTTCAAAAAGGATATTTTTTTACAATAATCATTTCAACCAAACTATATTTGCCACAAACGTAGTTTTGGCGTCATAATAAAGCTAAGAAACAACAATTTCTAATAAAAAATTTGAGTGCAAAATCTCTTAAAATGTGTGAGAAACAGTTCGACAAATTCTCAAAAAGAAATTACTTTTTTTTAATTTTCTAAATCTGTAATAAAAAAAAAATAAAATTTTGTTCTTCGCATTAAGAACAAACACATATTTAACATACACAAACATATGTTAAAAAACATAAAAAAAAAATAATTTTCCTTAAAATCAAAAGTAGTCAACTTTGGGCCGTAATTCTTGGGTCCTTGTCTAATTTTGGTTTTTTACAGAACTCAAAAATGTCTACTAGAACAAAAGTTATTGAATTTTGGCCAATGGATTTTGATTCTGAACCACTGTGCGATGGTTCTATGTCATTTCCCTTTGAGCGTTACAAATAAGTGAACAAAGACACAATTTCCCAATGGAGGACAAAATAGTCTCTACATTTTATTATTTCCGGATCTGATCCTATTGAGCCTTTTTCCGATGTGTGTGTGGCATGTCCACCACAGGTGGGGGGTATACTAAGTCTGTCATTCAGTTTGTAACACCTTGAAATATGGACCTGAATTCAGAGCGCCCCGGTAGTCGAGTTGGTAGCGTGCTCGGTTATCAGCGTGGGGGTCGTGGGTTCGATTCCCACCAGAGGCTCTGGTCTGTCGCTGCAATAACTAGCTACTATGGTCGTAGTCACCCCGGCTCAATTCCTGGACCCAAAATTAGAATATAAATTTACTTTGTATTGTAATTCATAATAAATAAAATAAAAAATGGACCTGAAACCTCATATTCTTGATCGTCATAAAATTCAAAGCCATGTCCGTCCGTCTGTTGAAAGCATGCTAGCCTCTAAACGAAGGGAGCTGTGAGGTAAAAATTTCCCATAAATGTGTCTTATAGTCGTAGATCGGTTGGGATTGTAACTGGGGAAATCGGTCCAAAGGTCCCTCACAAGGACTAAAAATAACCTAAATATTGAGAGTACAAAACCATGTTTTTTCAATATGTCCGCTTTATTTAAGCGGATATTGGGTATGCGCATTACTTTATAGTAAAAACGTGCACCATTAGTGATTCTTATTCGTAGGGAGCGAAATGAAGCAAAGAGGGATAAAAATGGTACCTATAAAACGACAGCAGCTAGAAGCATGAAATTTGGTGTGTACATTCCTCTAATTGAGTAGATATATAATATAAAAGTATTTTTTCCAAATTCGGACTTTTAACGGGTAAACTGGGAAAAGAGTGATAAAAATAGTACTAATCAAATGACTGCACTTAGAATAATGAAATTCGGTGTATACATTCCTCTGATTGCGTAACCACGTAAAATAAAGAGATTTTCGAAAGTGATACTTTTAAAGGGGTAAAATAGGAAAAGGGGATAAAAATGGTACCAACTAAATGGTCGTATTCGGTGCATACTTTCCTCTGACTGCATAGATACGAAAAATAAAAAGGTTTTTCCAAATTCGAATTTTCAAGGGGTGCAATGGGAACAGAGGGATAAAAATGGTACCAACCAAACGGCTGATTGCTAAAGCACGTAAAATAAATGATTTTTCCGAAATTCGTACTTTAAAAGGTTAAATGGAAAAAGGGGATAAAATTGGTCGCTGAAAAAAATGTTTTTTTCAAATTCGAATTTTCAAGAGATACAATGGGATATAAGTGGTACGAACGGCTTAAAATAAAACAATGAAATTAGGTGTACACATTCCTCTAATTGCTTAGGCTCGTAAAAAAATGATTTTTCCAAATTCGTACTTTTGGGGGTAAAATGGAAAAAGGGGATAAAAATTGTATCAACCAAATGACCGCAGCTAGAGTCATGAAATATGGTGTATAGATTCCTCTGACTGCGTAGACACGAAAAATAAAAAGGTTTTTCCCACTTCGTACTTTCAAGGGATACAATCGGAACAGAGGGATAAAAGTGGTGCCACTAAACGGTTACAGCTAGAATGATGAAATTTGGTGTGTACATCCCTCTAATTGCGTAGACATGTAAAATAAAGAGATTTTCGAAAGTGGTAGATGGTGCAAAATGGGAAAAAGGGATAAAAATGGTACCAACCAAATGGCCACAGGTAGAATCATGGAATTCGGAGTATACATTCCTCTAACTGCATAGATACGCAAAATAAAAAGATTTTGCCAAATTCGTACTTTTTTACTTTTACGGCAAATATTGGTTGAGTCATGAAGTTAGGTTATCTTGCATTGTGTACGTGAGAGACAATGGATTTTCAAAATTTGTAGGATGGAAAATGCAACCATTATCCCCCAATCTTTAGGCTATTTAAGCTTTTTTAAAGATTGCTGCCTTATATGTACATTTTGAATTGACTTGAAGTGTTATTTATTTCAATACACTGAAAGAATTTTCCCTCATAATATTTATGACATCATAAAAGGTTTTTCTTAATATGTATGAAAAATTCGTAAATAAAAATGTTTCAGACATTTTTTCATAAACATTTCATATTTCATAAATCAAAATTGGTAAATTAGTGAAACTTAGTTTCATAAGATCAAAGAAAGATTTCACTGTATTAACGAAACAATTCATAAAGATTATGAAATATGTCATAACCAATAAAATATTTGTGTTATAAAATGTCTTCATAAATATAATGAAGGATTTCATAGTTTTTATGAAATGTTTCATAACTTACAACTACATTTGTCGTGTGTCGACTTTATTTGGTTGAATGCTAGCAAATCTCATTTGTCCTCTGTTAACTCTGACACAAGTATTTACCCTGATTTAGGTCAAAGACATATTCAAAAACTCTCGCAATGATGGTGTGTGTTGATTGGTTAGTCAAGAAGTCAGACCTTTTTTGTGCTTATATTGGAAACTTCAGTATAAATTATTAATATTATCTATGAAAATTTTCATAAATCATATAATGAAAAATAATGAACTTGAAAAATGAAAAAAGTTCATAGAATATGAGACATGTTTCATACATTTTATGAAGTATTTCTTTGGTGACTTTCAAATGAAAATTTTCACTGGGGTTAAGACAAAATCATAAATATTGTAAAGATAATTCTTGCAGTGTATATATAATTGAAATTGAATATAATTGAAATTTTATATTTATTTATAAAATTATTTTTTCAATAAAAATTAAAAAACTAACATATTCCTGTAATTTGAATGCACTTCTATGGTGGAGGGTATATAAAGTTCGGCCCGACCGAACTTAACGCCGTTTTTACTTGTTTATTTTTATTTTCACAAATTTTCAAATAACTCAACCATATTCCAGTCCATTTAGTTTTCAACGTAACCACTCGGCTGTTGCTAATCATAATATCTATACCTCTGAACTTTTCCACGGATGCCTTGCTTCTTGTGAGCTTTGTGTGTGCTTTGCTCAATTTAAGTTCTAAAGAGTTTTGCTATAAGCTTCTTCTTCGTCTTTAGCTTCTTTTATTATTGTTGTTATTGTTATTATTATAGCTTTTTACAACAGCAGTACCAAGAACAACGGCAACAACAATATCAACTAGAAAATTATTTGTTTATATGTTGTTGTTTTCTGTTTGTTTGTTGTTATTTCTTAATATCCTTAGAAAACGTTGCGTTGCTGTATTCGAAATCCTTGGCCGAAATGCTTGAACAGGCGTTTGTTATTCTTGGCCAACATAAGAGGATTTAATTAATTTGTAAAATAACTTTTGTTGTTCTTATTCTTGTTCTTGTTCGACTTCTCCCACATCTTCTCTCCGTCTGTGTGTGTGTGTGTTTTGAAATTAAGCAATGAACACTAAATCCCTGTTCTGCACTGTTTGTGTTGTGTTTCCTTGAGATTTTGGGATCATTAAAACCTCAACCGCTCCTCCCAAAATCCAAACTAAACTCATTTAACTTTTAGCAGCAACAACAACAGCAACAGCAAGAAAAAACAATTATAAAACAATTTTTATTAGACAATTGTTTATTTTGAACAGCAGGCAAAAACTATATTTGCATATAACGTCTGGTTTCAGCTGGCTGAGCTCGTTCAGGAAATTCCAGCTAATTCTATTCGTTATTTACGACCGGCCGAAGAAACCACAAACAATAACAAAAAAAACAAAAGAAACAGCAACAACAATAACTAGTTGTTGTTGTTGTTTTAATTTGACTTGATGATGAATTTCTTTGCAGTTATTTATCGATGACTTCGAAACGCTTTATTGGAATTGTTGTTCTTATATATTTATGCAAAGATAATAATTCTTTCAGTGTAGTGCAATACCGACTTCAAGGACTAGGTGATGTACAGTAGAGCGGAGCGAAATTTTGATTTTTGTATGTAACAAAAAACAAGTAAAAACGGTGTTAAGTTCGGCCGGGCCGAACTTTTTATACCCTCCACCATGGATTGAATTCCACAGAGGCTGACGATTTTCGTAGAAGTGCAGTAATGATTTTATAAATAAATATAATATTTTTATTATTTCAAACCAATCTTATAAGGCAAGGCTACAAAGCACAAATTTTTAAAATCCGTTATCTCTCACGTACACAGTGCAAGATAACATATGAAGCTACATGAGTCAACCAATATTTAAAAGTATAAATTTTAAAAGTAAAAGTAGGGAATTTGGAAAATCTTTTTATTTTGCGTGTCTATGCAGTCAAAGGAATGTATACACCGAATTCCAAGATTATAGCTGCGACCATTTGGTCGGTACCATTTTTATCCCCTTTTCCTGTTTTACCCCCTTAGGAGTATGACTTTGTAAAATCTCTTTATTTTACGTTTCTACACCTTTAGAGCGATGTACACACCGAATTTCATCATTCTGGCTGTAGTCGTTTAGTTGGTACTATTTTTATCCCTCTGTACCCATTGTATCCCTTGAAAGTACGAATTTGGAAGACATCTTCTATTCTTCGTGTCTACGCAGTCAGGGGAATGTATATATCGAATTTGATGACTATAGCTGCGGTCATTTGGTTGCCACTTTTTCCATTTGAACCCCAAACAGTACGAATTTCGAAAAATCCGTTTATTTTTCAGAGGAATGTATACACCGAATTTCATTATTTGAGGTGCAGCCGTTTGGTTGGTACATTTTTTATCCCTCTATTCCCATTTTACCCCTTTATAAGTACGAATTTGGAAAAAAATACTTTTATATTAAGTATCTACTCAATTAGAAGAATATACACACCGAATTTCATGACTCTATCTGCGGTCATTTAGTTGGTACTGTTTTTATCCCATTTTTCCATTTTAAACCCAAAATGTACAAATTTCGAAAAATCCGTGTATTAAACGTGTCTACGCAATCAGAGGAATGTATACACCGAATTTCAATATTCTAGGTGCAGCCGTTTGGTAAGTACCATTTTTATCCCTCTATTCCCATTTTACCCCTTAAAAGTACTAATTTGGAAAAAATATTTTTATATTATGTATCTACTCAATTAGAGGAATATACACACCGAATTTCGTGTTGCTAGCTGTTGTCGTTTGATATGTACCATTTTTATCCCTTTTTGTCCCATTTCACGCCCTACGAATAAGAATCATTTTATGGTGCACGTTTTTGTGGTAGGGGGAATGCGCATACACAATATCAAGTAAGTACATATTGAAAATATTAGGAGTTTGAAAGGTACCATTTTTATCCCTTTTTGGCCCATTTCACCCCCTACGAATAAAAATCACCTTATGGTGCATGTTTTTGTTAAAGGGGGGAAGCGCATACCCAATATCAAGTAAGTACAAGCAGACATATTGAATAAACAAGTAAAGAAGTTTAAAGTCGGGCGTAGCCGACTATGTGATACCCTAAACCTAGTCACCCTGTGTAGTAGGGTATAAAAAAGGCGTTGCATTTGAATCAGGTGATGTCCGATACAGCTACAAGAGGAGAATATACTATAAATTTCATATTTCTTGCTATCCGTATGTGTAAGAAAATTTAAACGGGAGCTATATATAAATCTGAACCGATGTGACTCATTTGGTTTCCTAGTTGAAATATAAGACGTTTTCCCAAATTTGAAAATATGGAAATATGTTAAATATGTGGTTTTAGAGCGGATTAGAGCGGAAAGATTCAAATCGGGAGTCATTTATATGGGAGTTATATATAAATCTGAACCGATGTGATTCACTTTCGCCATTGATGTTTCTCTTTGAAATATTTTCTGATGGACCGCATTAGAAGAAAATCTGTTCAAATATGCTATTTCTAGAGCTGAAAAAAATTATATTTACATATATGTATATATATATATATATATATATATATATGGAAGCTATATATAAATCTGAACCGATCTGGCCGATTGTTAACCAGAACTGTTTCTAGTTGAAATGTATGGCGTTTTCCAAATTGGAAGAAAATCTGTTGAAATATTTGGTTTCTAGAGCGGAAAGAGTAAAATCGTGGGCAAATTTTGTATTGGACCTATATATAAATCTGAACCGATGTGGCCCACTTTAGCCATAGATGCTTTCAGTTGAAATATGAGCTGGTTTGCCAAATTTGAAGAAAATCAGTAAAATATGTGATTTATAGAGAGCGAAGAGTCAAATCGGGGGAGACATGTGTATGGGAGCTATATATAAATCTGAACCGATCTGGCCGATTTTTACCACAGCTTTTTTTAATTGAAATATATGGCGTTTTGCCAAATTCGAAGAAAATCTGTTGAAATATGTGGTTTCTAGAGCGGAAAGAGTAAAATCGTGAACAAATTTTGTATGGGAGCTATATCTAAATCCGAACCGATTTTATTCAAATTAAATAGCGTTCGTCCTCATCCCATAAAACTTCGTTGTGCAAAGTTTCATTTAGTTCAAACGACAATTTCGACCTGTGATTACAAGAATAGATGGACAGACGGACGGGCGGACGGACATTGCTAAGTCGACTCAGAAAGTGTTTCTAAATCGATCGGTATAATAAACGGCTTATATCGTCTCCTTTTTGGCGTTACAAACAAATACACAAAGCCATTACACCCTGTGGTGTAGGGTATAAAGATGCTTAAATATTCCAAAATATTAGTGGTTATTATGGGTATTTTTAGTGCTTGTGAGCGACTAATCGGCTCTGTGGTCCGATTTCACCCTGTTTCAATCCCAACTGATCTACGACTATAACACGCATTTGTGGAAAATTTGGACATCCCAGCTCCATTCGTTTAGATGCTAGCGTGCTTTCGCCAGACGGACAGAAAGACGGGCGGACATGACTAGATCACCTTAGAATTTTATGACGATATTTTGTTCCATAAATAATTGAACCATACCAATATTATCATAATAAAAAGAAATGACAATAATTAACTAAATAATTTGTGTTCTATTCAAAATCAACATCGGCCCATGAAATGTAACCACCCTTTACGTATGTATTTCGTATCCTGTGAGGGTATAAGTCATCAGTGGATCTTCTGCATAGAGCACATGCGTTAAGGTGTTCTTATTCACTTCTACGAAAATCGACAGCCGCCCGGTCGAATTTAACGCCGTTTTTACATGTTTTAGATCTGATGTATTTCTAAATCCTCCAATCTTAATACCAAAATAGACAACCAACTTAAAATTACAAAATAAAATATAACTGTCGAATTAGGTATCTAACTACTGTGAAATATATGAATCTTTCTTTGAATTTTGTATCCCACTATATGATGGCGTCGATAGTAAAATGGATGATTATATTTTGATTTTAAAGTCGCATTTATATAAGTAAATTCCAGTATGCGTATACTCTAAGCAAAGTGTATGTTTGGAAGGCTTTATCATTTATGGTGCACTTATGCTTCCTTTCATAGTTATATTTAATCTGAAGATGTTCCTCTTTGGCCACTTTTGTATGAGACACAAAGCCATAAATTTAGGAAATGAAGCACTGTCCTCCGATTATAATACATGGAAATTGGCATGGGATAATAATATTATATTAACGAATATTCAACCAATACAAATTGTTACTTCTCTTTTCTCAAAATTGGCAAATAAATTTCGTAATGAGAGAACGAGCCGACAAATCAGCCGAAAGCCGCCGCCGCCGACCCATTTTGGGTAGCGCCGCCGCCGATAATTCTTGGTCGGCTTGTAACTCTGTAACAGTCTTCAATGAGATTGTTTTTAGCGAAAAAAAAATAATAAAATTAAAATAATTTTTCTTTTCGTAAAAATATTGAAATTTATATTCCGAAAAAATTATATTTAAACAAATACACTAAGGCTGATATATCACAGATGTCTGAAGAATACACTCTGAAATTTACAGAGTATTTAGAGCACAGTCATTTGCTGAGAAAAAATCAAAAAGAAAATGAAATAGCGTCCATAGTAATTTTATTGTTCAACAAACCAGCACAGCACTGGTAATCGTTATCCGATCGAATTAATATTTATCATGTCAGCTATAGGGTCAAATATAAAAATGTAGAGGTATGCGTTTCGAAATTCACAAAAAAATGTCCACCATTAAATCCTGGGACCCGACTTATCTTCATTTTTATTTAAAGAATTTTGAATTGTAATCTCCAATATTAATTGCACGTCCCAGGAAGTCGCCCCCCATTTTCATAATTGAATTAAAGCACACATACATCAAACGAATTTGAGTGTTTCCAATGTAGATGATATCCGGGTTCATTAGACGGCATTCAATATTTTTGGTTTTTCTTTTTGTGTAAAAGAATCATCGAAGCCATTACCATGCCATCAGCCAGCCATTATTCTCCACGCATTTGCATTTATGGCAACAACAAGAAGCTAAAAAAATCGCCGAGATAATTTACATCTTATCAATGAAGATTTTTACAACCCACCCAGCAGCAGTAACAACATTCACATTATTATCGTTTCTTCCTCATGAGTATTTATTATTTTTTTTTGGTTTTCGTTTTTTTTATGAGAAACCGAGAAAAACAACAGAATACTTATACTCCGATTATCTGTAGCAAGAAGTCTATGCTGATGCGAGGGGGGCGAAGATGTGAGGAAGCTGTGGGGATGATGAATCAATAATCACACCATTTCACCAACCATAAACTTTTGTGGGGGAGGGAGGGGGGAATTTCCAATCATTATTACATTGTTTTTTTTTATGATAATAAAAGTCACTTCTTCTGTTCGTTGATGATAGCAAGCGACCGACCGGCGGACCATTGGATGAAATAATGAACCACTCCACCCATCCATCCATTTATTTGTCCTTTTATGAGCTCTTTGGCAACATCATTATTTGTCGACAACGCCAAATGGTGGATGGTTGGTTTTTTGTTGTTGTTTTCCCATGGATGTTGTTAGGCAAACAGGCTTAACAACAAAACCTAACAACGATTTGTTGAGGTCGATACAAAGGATTTGCTAAAGATTCGCATATTTAGAATGATTTTGCAAATCTCGATGTGGAATAATAATAATATCTGTTGTTGGCAGATAAAATATAAGTACGAATACAAAATGTATCAACGCTCACTGCCTACACTATGATACAGAGAATTATGATGACTTTATGACGATATTGGAGACACTCTACGAAGACATATCACATTGAATTTGTCGGAGCCTAAGCTTATAAACGCTCCATCATGGAAAGCATTCCATTACACTATGCAACAAGAATTTGGTCGAAAGATCGTGTATAACATTTTCTAATTTTTTGTTTGGGTATGTTTTCTCCTTATAAAAATGTGAAATGATTCATTAATTATTATTTTGAAACTGTAAAGTAGTGTTCTTAGATGTCTTTTTAGTGACTGTGTGAGTTTGGCAGTGGTGAAATGGTGGCTTGAATTTTTTATGAATGAATGGAGAATTTCAGTGAAAATCTTCTGAATGATATTTTTCATTAGTTTATTAATTTCAAATCATCTCACCAATTAACACCTCTACTCCATGCATATGAAATTTCATCAAGATATCACTTCACTCCGTTCAAAATATACAGAATTATTTCGAAAAACATAGATTTGGTACCACTGTGTCATGTAGGTTATCACATGATCGGTGGTGTTCGACCGCTTGCTTTATAATAGGGTACTTAGTGTGGTGTATATGTCTGCTTCCATTTATAAAGCAAATACACTTTGAGCTAACAATCAATAGCTTCAAATATCAGCAAATGAACGCCATAAAAATAGTGTGCGAATCGTAGCAAACGGCGCGTTTTTGGTTGCAACAAATTCTTGCTAACTGCGAATTGAAAAGGCTGATGTTTTTAAGAGGTTTCCGCTTTGTTTTACAATGAAAGGATTTATGAAATCATATCATCGTTCTTTGAAAACTTGAGTGTAAACAGCGAATATGGAAATAGAAATTTCCTAGTATCGGCTACAATTGTTTAGATAATACCACACCACCACATAGGCCAAAACTCAAATTTTTGTTTATTATTTTTGTTGATACACTTCAGAGTATCGCAAAAAAGCATTCTGTTTTTCTTGTTAACAATAATAATAACCATTAGTCGACGAAATAACAAGTGGAGAGTGTTTTAGTTAAGATTGTAAACATAAACAGTAAGTCACTTTTTAGAAATTTGTATCGTTTTTATACTCTCCATGAGAGTATTATGTCTTTGTGCATTTGTTTGTAACACCCAAAAGGAAGGGAGATATAGATATGCCCATTTTCAATTATACCGATCGACTTAGAATCACTTTTTGATTCGATTTAGCAATGTCCGTCTGTCTGTCTGTCCATCTATTCTTGTAATTACGATACAGGTCGCAATTGTAGACGGATCCAAATGAAACTTTGCACAACGAAGGTTTTCGGTACAAGGACGAACGCTATTTTATTTGAACAAAATCGGTTCAGATTTAGATATAGCCCCCATACGAATTTCACTACCGATTTAACTCTTTCCACTCTAGATACCACATATTACAAAATGGAGTTGATTGGCGGAATATAAAGTTTCAAAGGGTAACATTTTTCAAAATAATTTTTTAAATACTTTTTCTCATCTTATGAGTGTCAAATTAAAGAGTAAAAAATTAATAAACTAAGGTGTAAAACTTGAAAAGGTTGTCAATGCTAAACGAATGCCAATAGCATGAAATTTTATGTATTTTTAACAGACTGTCTCCTCTTTTATTCAAAACTTATATAGATATCGCAGTATGCGGAAAAGAATTTGAAGCATTTTTTGAATTTGAAAAACTGAAGACCCCAATTAACTCCAATTTGCCTGCAGTTTTAGTGTACATTTCACCGCGCGACTAGATATAATATGTAGAAAAACTGTGTACTATGTTTTTCATTTGATGATCTTTTCTCCTTTTACAATTTTTTCCATTTATCCCTAGGTATTTCACATGTAGGCATTGTTTCCTGCGTTAGAATGCTAGCTATTAAAAAATGGAACAAAAGGATTTTTCCGATCTTTTTCTTTTTTATTTTATATTTATTTTTTTTCTTTTTTCGTGATTGCAAAAAATAATTTTAATAAATAATATAATTTATAAAAAAGTAAATTTTTTCACAATTTTATTATAGAAACAGTGTCTTAGAAAGCTGTTTCTACTATGATGACAACATTTGTACTCATCATAATTACCTATAATTTAACATATAAGCTGGTGTGGTACATATATTTCCAAAATGAGAGTACAAATCTTAATGGTACCTTCTGCGGAAATTGGTAATTTTATTAAAATTACCATAAAAATTGTTAATATCATTTTCGAGTTTAGAAAATCAAAAGACATAAGAAAATGTCTATTGGCAAATGTCCTTCGGCAAAAATGTTGCATAGTGTAATTCTCAAATATTTTCTTTGCTTTCTTAAAACTGAGGAAATTGTCTTCCGCACAACTCAGAATTTATTCAATTTTTTCAAGAAAATTTTCTACCCTATCTCTACACCTTTTCCAGTTTATAATGAGAAAATGTAATTTATAATCCGAATATGTAAATTCATAATTAGAAATGTAAATTCATAATAGGAATATGTTAATTCATAATCAGCACTGTAAATTCATAATGAGAAATGTAAATTCATTTTGAGATAAATTCATAATAAGAACATACAAATTCTTAATGAGAAATATAAATACAAAATGAGAAAATCCTAATTAATAATGAGAAAATATATATTCATAATCAAAAACAGTAAAATGTTTATCGAAGCTATAGATGTACGTTCTTCTATGGATATTTCCATTGAAACATATATTTTGTCAAAGTTCCCATTATAAATTTGTATTTCTCAATATGATTTTATATTTTCTCATTATGAATTTATATTTTCTAAATTTGAAAATAAGAAAATTATTATGAATTTGGATTTTCTGATTATAAACCTGTATTTCTCATTATGAATTGGTATGTTCCTATTATGAATTAATAGTTCCCCAGCATAAACTTGGTAATGACACCTCATTATTATAGGCATTACCTAGTAATGAGAGCCCATTATGCCCTGCATTATTTTGAAGTATGAAATAATAACCTCGTTATAATGGTTTAAAAAAGTACTTATTAGTAACAAAACATCCATGTTTTGGTATACATTGAGTTGTGTGTAGCTTTGTCTTCCAGTCATTTCGATGCTGCCGCGACCGTCTCTCGAAGATTGAACGGATTTGATATTTTCGATTGGTGAAGCAAATTTAGTTGCTTCATTGTTGAATGTGGATTGTTTCTTTGCAGAATCACAAAGTTAACTTGTTGAACTATATTGGAATTTATAAAAAAAAAATATTTTATTTTATTATTAAAATAGTATTATAATACTATCTTATCAACACAACAATAACAATAAGAAGAATGGAAAATACATTTCACATTCTTCTTATTGTTCCGTACCTTTTGTTACGACAACAAAACTGTATTTTTTGTGTATACGTTCGCTTGCCGAGATGTGGTTGTTCATCATACAAATTTTGAAATATAATGAAGTTGAAATAACGTGAAGTTGCGAGAAATCTTTTGCTGAGTTTGTTCAAACCCCCAACCAACATACTTACCAACCAGTACTTATATATTAACTTTTTGTAAGCGTGCGTGGAAGTACTTATTTCTGAACTTTTTGTATGCGTGCTTGGAAGTACTTATTTTTTTACAATTCCTTTATAAAAATAATTAGAAACGGATCCGAAAAATAAGTAGTGAAGGTTTCTGGTTTTGCATTATTCCCCACATTACTTGGTAATGAGAGTTTTTGCTGGGTCTCAATATAAATTAACAATTCTCATTATTAATTATTATTTCTCATTATGAATTAACATGTTCCTATTATAAATTTACATTAGCCATTATGAGTATATATGCTTCTAATATGAATTTACATTTCTCAATATAAATTTGTAAGCTTGAACAGGTGTAGTAAAAAAATTATTTACTTTGACTTTGAAATAAGGAAACTGTATTCATACTTCCTAAATTTTGCTTCCTTTAGGAAATTTCTGATCTAAATTCTAGTATGAAATTTACTAAGATTATTTTTCTCTGTGTGTTTCGATTGAAATTATAAAAACGTCATAATTTTGTAAAATAAAAAATTCTCATTTTATTAAGAAGCCATATTGTTGGCCCACAAAAAAACAATATTAAGGCTTTCACACTCTTTTAATTGTGTCTGTCTTCCCGCAAATTTTCACTTTAACGACTGTAAAACACACAAAATAAGACAACCGTCAGAAATTTAATTTGTTTACACAAATTCCACCTTCTACATCGTATGAATATAGATTTTTACATTTGGTGGATGACGCCCAGCCAGCCGGTGGCCACCAACAACCAGTCATTATTGCCCGTAAACTCGTGTACAGAGGCAATAAAAAATCGCACCAAAAAGGAATTAAATTTTTTATTAACATTTTATATTTTCAATTTAATGCGAAAGAGAAAACAAACGAAACGAAACGAAAAAAAATGTGATGAAAAAGAAAACGAAACCGAAAGCAGATCGCATATGAACTATAATGCTAGGGATTTCGTGGAAAATCTGGTCAGATTTGTTGAATGTTTTATGACTCAATTAATACGACCGCCCGCCCGTCCGTCTGTTCGACCACCAGCATCTGTTCTCAGTTCCTGCTGTCCGTATGGCCGGCCGACCGACCATGTCCCCGCTGAATGTGCGACAATTTTTGCTTTTAATTGCCGCCCATTTGTGCCCCAAATAAACGACATGAAATAAATTTTAAACAGAACGCCACAACAAGCGCAAGAACAATAATAAAAACGAGGCATTTAAAAGCGATTTTTTATGTTATGGCCCGCCAAACATTCATTTAGGCCATATGCATATGGCATCGATTGTGTTTTGGGTGTGCGTTGTTGCTGTTCTGGCTGACATTCACTTTTGTGCAACTTCGCCACACGCGTGGCTGATGATGAGATGCTGGCGGCGCCAAAAGAGAAAGAATGTGCCGGCAAGTAACAGGCCTGTGTTGCAAATTAACTTAAGTTCAATTTATATTTTTTAATTGATGGCAATTTAAATAATTTCATTTGGCCAGTTGTTCTGTTACAGCTTTCTTTGTTGTTTGTTTTGTTCTTCTTCGAATAGCGGTTGTTAATCATTAACTTGATCACCTTACAAAGTGTTGCCAATTTAGTGCAACTTTGTTCAACATTTATCACAATTCACGCTGACATACTTTTCGTGTGTGAAAGCCCAAAATGATTGTTTAACTCAGCCGGCCCATAATTCTTTTTGCAAAATTTTTGTATTCGAGCGGTTTGCAATGCAATTTAAACTCATTTGAACCCAAATATGTTGTCGGAATGGTTTTCATGGTAAATGAAGGTTTGTTTTCAGAGTATTAATTTGCCAAATGCTTGCTGCAAAGGGATTTGGAGCCCAATAGGATTTATGGAAAATTCCACAGATCCAACGGAGTACTAAAAGATGTATATTCAATTTCAAGATAAAATCCGAAAGTTATAATGTGAAAGGTTCCAGGTAGCTCATAACCCAAAAAGCATAGTGTTGAGGTTTTCGGATATATACACATAAGAGCAAAAGAAGGAGTGAACAAATCATCATATTAGTTCAATATTTTCCTTGAAATAAGGACATTTACTTAAACCGAAGAAATTTTTAGTATTTATATTCTTAATCGTAATTTTTACTTAAACTGAGGAAATTTAATTTATTGGGAGGAAAAATAAAAAATCTGTGTTCGAGACTTAATTTTTTTTTGTACGGATTCGTAAAATAAACATGAAAAGTTGTTTATACCCTCCACCTCCAGGATGGGGGTATACTAACTTTGTCATTCCGTTTGTAACACCTTGAAATATTGACCTGAGACCCTATTTAAAATTCTAAGACGATCTAGCCATGTCCGTCCGTCCGTCTGTTGAAACCACGCTATCATCTACACGAAAAGAGCTAGGAGGTCCAAATTTTGCATAAATACGTCTTATAGTCGTAGATCGGTTGGGATTGAAACTGGGCGAAATCGGCCCAAAGGGAAAAAAATGTTCCCTCACAATGACTGAAAAAACTCATAATAACCCCTAATATTTTAGAGTATTTAAGCATATTTTTTCAATGTGTCAGCTTGTACTTACTTGATATTGGGTATGTGCATTTCCCCTATAACAAAAACGTGCGCCATAAAGTGATTTTTTTTTTTGTAGGGGCAGAAATGGGGCAAAAAGGGTTAAAAAATGGTACATATTAAACGACAGCAGCTAGAAACATGAAATTCGGTGTGTACATTCCTCTAATTGACTAGATACATAATATAAAACAAGTAAGGAAAGGCTAAAGTCGGGCGGGGCCGACTCTATGATACACTCCACTTTCTATCCGAATACAATTTAATTCGGTGAAAATGTGTAAATGTAAATGTGTGTGTTTGACAAAAAAATCGTAAAGGACATTTGTATGGGGGTATATTGAAATCTGGAACGAAATAGGTGAAATATAATATGTATAGTTTGGCCAAAATTGGTTAAACATTTGGGAACAACATTTGTATTTGCGCTATATCTAAAACTGAACCGATCTTAGCCACTTTCACCATAGGTTTTTTACTTGGATTATAAGCTGTCGTGCCAAATTTAAAGAAAATCGAGTACAATATGTGGTTTCTAAAGCGGCAAAAGTCAAATCGGGAGCTACATTTGTTTGGGGGCTACATCTAAATCTGAACCGATCTTAGCCACTTTCACCATAGGTTTTTTACTTGGATTATAAGCTGTCGTGCCAAATTTAAAGATAATCGGGTAAAATATGTGGTTTCTAGAGCGGAAAATGTCAAATCGGGAGCGACATTTGTATGGGGGCTATATCTAAATCTGAACCGATCTTACCCAATTTTTGCATAGGTGTTTATAGTTGGATTATAAGATGTTGTGTCAATTTTAAAGAAAATCGGGTACAATATGTGGTTTCTAGAGCGAAAAATGTCAAATCGGGAGCGACATTTGTATCGGAGCTATATCTAAATCTGAACCGATCTTACCCAATTTTTGCATTGGCGTTTATAGTTGGATTATAAGATGTTGTGCCAAATTTAAAGAAAATCTAGTACAATATGTGGTTTCTAAAGCGGCAAAAGTCAAATCGGGAGCTACATTTGTTTGGGGGCTATATCTAAATCTGAACCGATCTTACCCAATTTTTGCATAGGTGTTTATAGTTGGATTATAAGATGTTGTGCCAAATTTAAAGAAAATCGAGTATAATATGTGGTTTCTAGAGCGGAAAATGTCAAATCGGGAGCGACATTTGTATGGGGGCTATATCTAAATCTGAACCGATTTGTCTCAAATTAAATAGCGTTCGTCCATGATCCACAAAACTTACTTGTGCCAATTTTTGTTAAGATCGGACTATAATTGCGACCTGTAGTTTGATTACAACAATAGATGGACAGACAGACGGACAGACAGACAGACAGACGGACAGACGGACATTGCTAAATCGACTCAGAAAGTGATTCTAAGTGGATCGGTATACTTAACAATGGGTCTATACCGCTTCCTTTTGGGTGTTACAAACAAATGCACAAAGACATAATACTCTCGTGGAGTGTATAAATAGTTTTTCCAAATTCGTACTTTTAAGGGCTAAAATGGGAATAAATGGATAAAAATGGTACTAAACAAACGGCTGCACCTAGAATAATGAAATTCGGTGTATATACTCGTCTGATTGCGTAGACAAGTAAAATAAACGGATTTTCCCAAAATCGTACTTTTTGGGGTTAAAATGGAAAAAGGGGATAAAAATAGTACCAACCAAATGGCCGCAGCTAGAGTCATGAAATTCGGAGTATACATGCCTTTGACTGCGTAGACACGAAAAATAAAAGGTGTTTTCCAAATGGGTACAGAGAGATAAAAATAGTACCAACTAAACGATTATAGCTAGAATAATGAAATTCGGTGTGTACATCCCTCTAATTTCGTAGACACGTAAAATAAAGAGATTTTAGAAAGTTGTACTCTTAAAGAGGTAAAATTGGAAAATGGGGATAAAAATGGTACCAACCAAATGGTCACAGCCAGAATCATGGAATTCGATGTATACATTCCTCTGACACGCAAAAGAAAAAGATTTTTCCAAATTCGTACTTTTGCTGCAAAAGAGATAATGGATTATAAAAATTTGTACTTTTGAAATTAAAATAGAATGGAAATACAACCAACTGTAGGTAGTGGGTACCTACCAATATTTATGGTATTTAAGCTTTTTTGGAAATATAAATATAAGAATATTAATTTTTTGAATTGACTTGAAGTATTATTTCGATATATATTGTGTAAACGTATTGACAGACTTGTCTTATAAGCGTTGCTTGAAATAATTAAAATTTTATATTTATTTATAAAATTATTTTTTCAAAGTTTCTATTTGTTTTGGTTTGGCTATATTAAAAAAATTATATTTTCCTGTAGTATTAGTGCACTTCTACGAAAATCGACAGCCTTGTGGAATGCAAAGTTCGTCCCGGCCGTAATTAACGCTGGTTTTACTCAACTTCAAATTTTTGTTGAATGTACCTTTAATATTTGTACTGCCATTTTGGAAATATAAGTCCGATCACACCTGCATTAGGGGTGTGATAGTGCACGACTTTTCGATTTTGTTATACTAGAAACCCTAATTTTGTGAGTTTATGCGCCAAAAAATGGGGATGGTGTGGTGAGTATAAGTGGTGGTGAGTATGAGGTGGTCCTCATACGAATTTTTTATTTTTAATAATTTTTGTTATGAAGCTCAAAATTGCTACGGAGTCGCCCCTAGTTGGATTAAATGCAAGACCTACCTCCATTAATTTTCCCTCCCCATTTTTTTTCGAACAAACTTACCCACTTCTTAATGGACTTCCATACAATAACTAATTTCAAAAAATTTGCCCCCCACCACTCTAACTGCCCCAAGGAGGCCCCGAGAGGAGTCCAATGTATGACCAACCTCCAATATTTTGTTCATCCCCAAAATTTTCTCAGAACGTACCTTCCCTCTATCTTCAACGCTTAAGATGGCCCCCACACAATTTTTTTTTTTCATTTCTTATATTTATACACTCCACGAGAGTATTATGTCTTTGTACAATTGTTTGTAACACCCAAAAGGAAAGCAGATAGACCCATTGTTAATTATACCGAACGACTTAGAATCACTTTTTGAATCGATTTAGCAATGTCCGTCTGTCTGTCTGTCCGTCCATCTATTGTTGTAATCACGATACAGGTCGCAATTGTAGCCAGAACCAAACGAAACTTTGCACAATGAAGTTTTTTGGGACAAGGACGAATGCTATTTAATTTGAAGAAAATCTGTTCAGATTTAGATATAGCCCCCATACGAATTTCACTCCCGATTTGAATCTTTTCACTCTAGATACCACATATAACAACAGATTTTCTTCAAAATTGGCAAAACATCTTATAATTCAACTAGAAACATCTGTGGTAAAAATGTGTTAGATCGGTTCAGATTTATATATAGCTCCCATACAAATTTCGCTCCCAATTTGAATTTTTCCGCCCTAGAATCCACATATTTTAACAGATTTTCTTCAAAATTGGCAAAACATCTTATAGTTCAACTTGAAACACCTGTGGTAAAAATAGGTCAGATCGGTTCAGATTTATATATAGCCCCCATACGAATTTCACTCCCGATTTGACTCTTTTCACTCTAGATACCACATGTTACAACAGATTTTCTTCAAAATTGGTAATACAACTTATATTTCAATTAGAAACCCCTGTGGCAAAAATGTGTTAGATCGGTTCAGACTTATATATAGCTCCCATACAAATTTCGTTCGCAATTTGATTTTTTCGCTCTAGATACCACATATTTCAACAGATTTTCTTCAAAAATGGCAAAACATCTTACAGTTCAATTTGAAACACCTGTGGTAAAAATGTGTTAGATCGGTTCAGATTTCTATATAGCTCTCATACAAATTTCGCTCCTGATTTGACTTTTTCCGCTCTAGAAACCACATATTATATCAGATTATCTTCAGATTTGGCAAAACATCTTATATTTAGACTAGGAACACCTATGGTGAAAATAGGTCAGATCGGTTCAGATTTATATATAGCTCCCATACAAACTTCGCTCCCAATTTGAATTTTTCCACTCTAGAATCCACAGATTTTAACAGATTTTCTTCAAAATTGGCAAAACATCTTACACTTAAACTAGGAACACCTATGGTGAAAATAAGTCAGATCGGTTCAGATTTATATATAGCTCCCACACAAATTTCGCTCCTGATTTGACTTTTTCCGCTCTAGAAACCACATATTTTAACAGATCTTCTTCAAACCTTGCGCAATATCTTATATTTCAACTAGAAACGCCCACGGTGAAAATATGTCACATCGGTTCAGATTTACATATAGCTCTCATACAATTTTCGTTCCCCCAGAAACCGCGTATTTTCAAAGAATTTCTTAAAATTGAGCATAACACGTTATACTTCAACTGGAAAAACTTATTGTGAAAGTTAGTCACTTCATTCCATGTTTGGATATAGCTCCGATACAAATATTATTCTCGATTTGACAAATTGGACCAGGTAATATTAGCCTGTGATTAGGAAACATACAAAAATGTTTCCCGTTTTCACTTTATTACTGAATTAATTTGTTTTCCGATAGAAAGTGGAGTGTATCTTATAGTCGACCCCGCCCGACTTTAGCCTTTCCTTACTTGTTTTTGATGAAGGAAAGGCCCAAAACTGCCCCTAGTCACTCCTAGAGGTAAGACATGTAAGACTGACCCAATTAATTTTCTCTCCCCGAAATTTTCTTCAAACATATCTGTCCACTATCTCCACTCCATAATGGGGCTCCCATACATAAATATTTATAAATATAAACGGTATATTTTTTGATTATAGACTAAAGAAGAAGAAAAATATATTTTTTTAAGATTTCGCATTTTTTGTAAAACTAGAAGAAATAAGTATTTGCATCTTATACAAAAAAAAATATTTTTTAAATTACCTAACGACAAATATGTTTTTTCTTCGATCGGGGGATCTAATGTTTACAATTTCTTAGTTTATATATATATATATATATATATATACGAATTGCAAACACAGTCTTTCCGGGAATACCTGCAGTCATTGTTGGAGACTTTGAAACATTCCTTTGAATCAATCGAACGAAGTGAAGTATTCACACAATAAAACAATCAACCGGAAGAGCCAACAATCACACAAATGTTAAGGCAGTTGTGAACAGTTCAATCAGTAAATAATTCAAAAGTCATTAGCATGGATCGCCATTAGCAGAGTCAAATAAAAATGTCATTGAATTTTTGCATTAATAAACCTGATTTCTCACAATACGGAAATTTGCAATCACCCAAAGAGATTCAGTGAAATTATGAATACATTTTTTATTTATTTCTTATAAGATTTTAAGGGTCAAAATGGACAACTAAACTCTATCTGATATCGAAAGTTTAAGTCCTAAATAATTGTATATGGAATGGATGAGTAAATGATTCCAGTGAAGTTTTCGAATGGCTACAATGCCAGTTGGGAACGTACGTCATGTTTGTTCTCTTCTCCTCCCCCGTACACTCAATATCTGAGGAATATCTCCCTGTATCGATTCATTTCGTTCGCATGTACATTTTCCCAAAAATATTCGATATTCTTGAGGAGATACCATACCGTCATCATCAAGAACGTTTTCGCATTCGAATACTGATTTCTTGGCTTCATTTGTGAAAGTTTGGCTCATGTCTAGAATAATTCTAGATATTGGAGTATTCTGATTTTTTTTTGGCTCATGTCTAGAATAACTCTTGATATTGGGGAATTCTGAATGTTTTTTTTTGTATTTTTATGTTTAGGCGCGTTTAGGCTATATTATGTCAACAACAAAAAAAAACACACACACTCCACCAATTTGTTTGTTTACTCGCATATTCATGATGTGTGTTATTTATTCGTAAATTTCATTAACAATAAATTATTCAATGAAACCGACAATAAGAACGTCTACAACGTCATATCAACATATGTACAAAACAACATGTGTATACATTAGACCGGCACGTAGTTTTCACCATTATAGTGATGTATTCTTTTTACAAAATAAATTGTGTCAGTTAATTTCATGCCTCAACACTAGGTGGGAAATTCGATAAAGAAAGTTGATTGCTAGTGCAAAAAATACATCTTTTAAGAAAATAATTTGTGTTCGTTTCTCCAAGTTTTTTGGTGTAGTCCATGTGTATCTCATCTGTACACAATACGCCCGATGTATTAAACGAGTTGCAGGAATTATTAATTATTGAGTAGTGTTTTTCTAATCTAGCAAGTTGTCTAAGAACACGATAAGCACTTGGATTATGATTTATTGACAATACTGCTGCGACAAGGTAAAACAATCTGACAATATTAACTGAAAATATACGAGTTTAACACTATGCAACAAAAATCTTGCCGATGGTTTATATATAAAATGATTCTGATCTCTTCTAAATTCAAAAATGATATGGAAATTTTTTAATCTACTTTTCGCCGAAGTTACCTTCAATATTTGCACTATCATTTTGGATATATAAGTCCGATAACATTCGCTTATATTCAATTAAAAGTTCAATTAAAAGATGGCTACAAATGTTGCGAATTTCACTATCGCATAGAAACACTCTCCAAAAAATTTGAGAAAACATTTTTTTCAATAAAATAAAAACTAGAAAAAAATCGGGAAAAAAATATTTTCTTCGATTTTTAATAACATTCTAACGTAAAACAACTATTGATAAATTTAGAAGTTAGTTTGTAGCCGTAAACGGGTTTTTAAGAAAATCATAATGTTTTAAATTTCTGTTTAGTAGGAAAAAATCTTTACAATTAGGTAAATGATTTGTAATAGGTGGCATCTTAAAGAAGAAAGTAAGTTCTATTAGAAGAATATGGATAACTGCAGAAGTTTTTTTCTTTAATTGATTAAGGCAGGCGACATGTGCATCTACAGGAAGGTCCATAACTTCTACATTCATCCATAGAATTTCTCCAATTATGTCTTGTTATCTTCGGTAAGATGCCACCTAATCCATATAAAATAAAATATTAGTTGTAAATAAATTTGCATTCTATTAAATATAGATGCAAAATGGTCTTGAGCCATGACAACATCCCAGTTCAAATCAAATATTGATTACAGACCAAAAAATACAAACAAAAAAACTAAAACAAATGAGCGTTGGCACGCCAGAAGTATTGCTGGGTAACTATACCTGCATATACACATACTTACATATGCAACTCAATGAGATGATTGTAAGATGGAATGTGTACTTTATTACTTGGTGCAATTTTTTAAACGCAAATTCGGCAAGTGAATTGTGCTTCTCGTTCGTTTGTGAGAATCATCTCCTTATAGAGGCCGTGTTTGATGTTGAAAAGTAAAAAAAAAGCCACTTGAAAAGACTTTTGACATGGTCGAAATCATGATCGTGGTAGTCTGAAGCCAATTAATAAATGTCACCATGTCATTTGTAAATAAATGTCATTTGCAAATAAATCCCAGTTCAAATCAAATATTGATTGTAGACCAAAAAAAAATAGAACCAAAAAAAAACTAAAATATTAGTTTACTTAATTTGTAAAGTTTTTTCGTGCTAATTACGAGAAATGATAATTTTTGTCTATAAAGAGGAACTTCTAGATTTGTACTTTATTTAGCGAGTAAAATGTTAATTTATAATGGAAAAAATAACATTTGTGGACAATTTTTAACAAATTTATGTTATATTAAAAAATATAAAAAATTATTTTGAAACCAAATTTTATTATACTTTTTTTCGTAATATATTTATTTTTAAAAAATATATTTCTTTTTTATTTTTATATTTTTAAATTATTTTTATTGTAGTTTTAAAAATTTGTAGGTAATAAATAAATTTGTTGAACCTCAATAAATGTAAAAGCTATGTCTGAATACAAACGGATTGTATTTTTTATTATTAATTTTTCAATGATGAGTTCAAATCTTCAAAAATTTCGACGGTCTCATGTACATTTACAAGCAAACAAGGTTGAGAAATTGAAACTAGCCAGGAGATGTTGAAATAAATAAAAAACTCCGATTTCAGAATATATGCTCCTAACATTTAAGCTATTTGGGAAATAACGCTTAACAAAAATTCTATAAAAACACTAAAAAGTTCGGAAATGATGCTGAAAATATATATATTTTATCCAATAAAAAACATATTTTTTTCAATAAAAAAATATTTTTTTTTTCAAAAAAAACAAAATATATATTTTATTTTCAATAAAAAATATATTTTTTTTTTTCAATAAAAGAAAATATATTTTTTTTTCAATAATAACAACATATATATATTTTTTTTAATAAAAAATATATTTTTTTTCGAAAATAATAAGGAATAATAGAGGATAACAATTTGTTCCACTTCCTAAAATCACAAAATTTATTTAGATTGCACAATGTGTCCTCTTTGATTGTCATTTCCTCAAACATTTTTTAATAGTTTTTACTAGACGCATAATTACACTGTACCACAAATTCAATTGTTTTTGTAATCTTTTGAAAATGCTGACTCACATCTATCATATCACTCAGATGCCTATTTTATGTTGTTGGAAGAAATTGAGAAAGAGCGTATGAAGAACAAATTGAAGAGGAAAACTTAGTTTTAGATACCGAACTAACAATTGATGAAATTTAATAATACATTTTTTACGAACTGGCGAAAATATATTTAATAAAATATCAAAGTATGTTTTTGAGCCAATTCTTATTATTATTTCGCTGCTGGGAACCATGTACTATAGGGCGTACCTCAAAAAAAAAGTTCGCCGTACACCTTCGAATATGAAGTATTATTGAAAGGTAGTTTCAAAAAAATTTTTTTTATTTTTTTATGCCGAACGTAGGGGTCGCGCTTTTACATTTTTCTATATAACTTCTGCATTTATAAACGGATTTTAAAGTGTGATACATCGATGTTTTTGTCCGATTTTTTTGTCTTTGAAGTCATTGAGCTCAAACATGATTCATGATTTTATGCGAGCTTTAATTTTCGATTATTAGAGTGGTACATTAGGGTAGTAGCAACTGAGAAATGATGGGTAAGTACCAGAAGGGGGTGCTTGAGCTCAATGACTTCAAAGACAAAAAAATCGGCCTCGTCGAGACAAAAACATCGATGTATCACACTTTAAAATCCGTTTATAAATACAAGTTATATAGAAAAATGTAAAAGCGCGACCCCTACGTTCGGCATAAAAAAATAAAAAAAATTTTTTTGAAACTACCTTTCAATAATACTTCATATTCGAAGGTGTACGGCGAACTTTTTTTTTTTTACTTGTAACCTGGTACGCTCTAATGTACTAGCCTAAAAATTACATATTTTTTGAACAACGATTTTTTATATGGGGTGATAACAACAGTGTAACACAAGCACTCTACTGAAGTTCTACTGATGAGATATTCGCACATGATACGAAATAAGTATATGGACAAAGTATGTATATTTGAGTGTGGTTCTCCTCCTTTCCGTTGCCCAACATTTCCTTCATAAGAAGAAAAAGCTAGAGACTTTTCATTTAAATTCGAGATATCCTTCATTTATGCGTTATTAGAAAGATATAGAATCCTACTGTTAATTTTTCAATAAGTTTTTAGTTGTCACTTTGAAAATCACTATAAATAGCCAATAATTGAAGAGCTTTCAAGGGTACATTAATTGGAAAAGAAATTTTTGACAAGAAAAAGTACCCTAGGAAATAAGGATTTTTAGGAATGAAGGGACGAAATATTTTTCAAAACCAACATTAACCACTTTTTTGTTTAAAACGACCCAGTCTAATGTCCACACCTAAATAAGTACTCGTATATGGGACACAAGTGCCCAAAAACATACATAAATAATTATTTTTAATTCGGTTACGTTTTCTGACCCACTTACCTGGTAATGACAATGCGCCATCCAAAGCCAAAGTGGCGACAATGAGTAGACCAATGAAAAACTTCATTTCGGCAGCTGCTTCTTTTCCCTTGTTTTTATTCGTTAAGCACTGAAGCACTTTTTATTTATTTTCCTCTTCTTTTTTATTTCAGACAAAAATCGATTTGTCTATTGACTGAACAAGTGTCACTGTTTGATTTAAACTTTTGCTGATTTCTTGATGAAAATATGTTTTGTTTTGTTTTTTTCGGCGTTATTCTCGAACGTAAAATTTCTAGAAAAATAAAAAATAAAAGCAGGAAATATTGCAATTTTTGTTTATTCAAATGTGTTGTTGAGCGAATTTCAATTCATGCGAAGAAAAATTGCCCACTTGTGTTGTGTTGATTGAAAACGCCGCGTGTTGTGTTTGCGATGAATTTGTTGAATTAGTTTAGTTTTATTCAAATTTATTTGAAAAAGAATTTTTTCGAAATTCAATTTTATTTCGTACTTTTTTTTCAGAATTCTTAACTTGTTGTCGGTGTTTGTGTTGTCTTTGCGCGTCTGTAGTCTACAAAGGTTTGTTAAAAACTTGGCCGGTTTTGGAATACAATTAAAAGCGACAGGTTCTCCGTCGCTCAGTTTATACTCAATTCTAGTTTGGGACGGACGGACGGACGTTTCGTTTCGTATCGGTCGCTTCAGAACGCGGCCCCTCTCCCCGCCACACACACAAGCAAAAGCAACGCCGCCACACAGTGAGTACGTGTGGTGTGGTGTGGCGTGGCGTTGTTGTTGCTGTTGCCTGCATTCTCGCTTTGGATTCAATGCGATTCCATATAAATGAGTCTCGAAATGAGCTGATTGAGCGGCTACGTTCAACGTTCAAAAGCATGCATGAGTGTCCGACGAGTGTCTTTATTGCTGTTGTCTTTTTTGTTTTGTTTTGTTTTTACTTCTCGGATGTATAATTTTTTTATTTAATTTTTTTTGTTGCAGTTTTTTTTCTGTTGTTGTTATTTGCGCTCAAACGTTTGCACATATCGTTACTCTTTAATGTAGAAAGGGCCTAACTCATATTATTTATGAAATCGTGCATTTTGTCGATTACAAAGGAATTAAGAATATCTTTAAGTTTCGATTTCTATAAAAACTGAGTTAGGGCTTTTCTATATTAAGCTGGTGTGATTTTTAAACAATATGAACAACGACATCAACAATATAACAAATTAAGGGAAGCTCATCGTTTTTGTTGTCATTTGCTGTTATTTCAATTATAGTATTATTGTCGGACAGTCGTGCGCTTTTAAGTAGCACTGATTTCATGGGAACCATCATCATCATTGCACTCACATGCAAAATATTAGGGGAATTATACATTCTAAATAAGAACATATATAATTTTGATATTTCGCATTGCGCTCAACTGAAACTGAACACCTTTTTTACATCACCATTTCTGATGATAACTAAACGCTTTAAAATATTGGATTTAGTAGGGACAAAACAAATCGAATTTTTTATTTAAATTATAACCCATTGAAAATGGTTAAAACCAAAAAAAAGTGCGGAAGTACCTCCAGATCTGAAATACATTTGAAAAGATATTGATATCTAGCTTGGATATCGGACGTTAAAGTTGGAATTTTTTTTCGTTCAAACGGATTCGAAATCAATATTTTTTTCAGTTATCGATAACTGTATTAGTAGTCAATAACTTCCAAAGTTATTGATTGTGGAAATTCGATAAAAATGATTTGTAATATTATTTAAAGCAAAATTAAATAAAATGCATGTATATCCACGAGGGAATTCAATAATTACACTGTCCAATAAATTAAGACTTTTTGATTGGAACAGACTAGCGGCCCTATAATTATGGAAATTTTAATGGGAGTCATAAAAGACACCAAATTTGTAAAGTGAGACAGATCTTTTTCGACCATCCAAAATCTAGAAAACTTTTTAAACACGAATAAAATAGGATAAATATAGGCTGTAAGGTCAAAAATTGTGAAAAGAGCGTTTAGAAAAACCCGTGTATTTTATCATATAGAGAATAACAAAATATTTTTTTGGCATCTGGTTGGTGTCTCAAGAGGGAATATTTGTGACAGAATCTGTTGGTTAGATCGCGAGAAAATTACAAAACAAAAATGTCTTGCCTACAAATCATTTTCGTCATATCTCCCGCAAAAATGAACATGAAAATTACGCATAACGAGAGGCCTCTAGTTCTAGCTGGACTATAAGTTTATTCTACAAAAATGGTCTACACAACATGGCCTTTCAGAATTATATTTCAGAATTACTCTGTTCAGTCGGAAATGTTGTTGGACAGTCAAAGGAAACATTATTTTAAAATATTCGCCCGATTTTTGTGATACAATTTTTCAACAGCAGCTTTCTCTCGAGGTTTAAAAAAACGAAAATTATTTAAAAATAACCGCTCGATTTTTTAAAATGGTTTTGCTCTTTTGATATTCTATAAAAGCCAAAATTATAGAATATTGTTTACCATTTTTTTCGTTTTTTATTAAAATAGTAAGAAAGTGTTAAAATCGATTTTTTTTTTTCAATTTCAATATTCGATAACCAAGATAGTTATAGAATTATTTTATTTTATTTTGCTTTTTTTGTTATATTGACCTTTTACAAACAAAATTATCAAACTTTAACAATAACTCGATAACCCATCGAGATATCGACAATTATCGAAGATAGTTATCGAATATATATTTTTGTTTTTTTTTTGTCATATTGACCTATTACAAATAAAAAATTTTTCAAACTTTAACGATAAGTCAATAACTAATCGAGTTATCGATAATTATCGAAGCTAGTTATCGAATATATTTTTTTTATTTTTATTGTCATATTGACCTCATTACATTTCGATAACCAAGATAGTTATCGAACAATTTTATTTTATTTTGTTTATGTTTTTTTTTTATTACATTGACCTTTTACAAAAAAATATCAAACTTTAACAATAACTCGATAACCAATCGAGATATCAACAATTATCGAATATATATTTTTTTGTTTTGTCATATTGACCTATAAAAACACATTTTCAAACTTTAACGATAAGTCAATAATTATTTTAAAATAACCGCGCGATTTTTAAAAATGGTTTTGCTCTTTTGATATTCTATAAAAGCCAAAATTATAGAATATTGTATACCATTTTTTTCGTTTTTTATTAAAATAATTAAAATAGTAAGAAAGTGTTAAAATCGATTTTTTTCAATTTCAATATTCGATAACCAAGATAGTTATCAAATAATTTTATTTTATTTTGTTTTTTTTTGTTATATTCACCTTTTACAAAAAAATTATCAAACTTTAACAATAACCCGATAACCAATAGAGATATCGACAATTATCGTACATTTCGATAACCAAGATAGTTATCGAATACTTTTATTTTATTTTGTTTTTTTTTTACAAAAAAAAATTATCAAACTTTAAGAATAACTCGATAACCAATCGAGATATCGACAATTATCGAAGATAGTTATCGAATATATATTTGTTGTTTTTTTGTCATATTATTACTATTACAAATAAAAACATTTTTTCAAACTTTAACGATAAGTCAATAACTAATAGAGTTATCGATTATAGTTATCGAATATCTTTTTTATTTTTATTGTCATATTGACCTCATTAATTTTTTTTAACTTTAACGTCCGATAACTTATGGAATTATCGATTATTTTGAGGTCCTCTTTTCAATAATATAGTAGGATCTTGGCCTGGCATATCATACTCTTGCCAGGTAAGAACATATGAAATCAGAACGGATAGGGTTATGCTAAGGAACCAGGAAGGAACACCAATCCCTAAACAATAAGGGCAAAACTTTTACATCTATTTTGCAAAGCAAAAATTTATAAAATCATGATTTTTTTATTTTTTATTCATAGATCTCTTACCTATAGACTTTATTTTCTTCGTTAAAATGTTAGCTATAATAAATAAAACAAAATTTTTTTCCAATAATCTTTTTTTTCAATTATTTGGAGACTATTCCTATACCAATGTTGCTCTGTAAAAGCGAAATTCGCAACATTAGCGACCATTAAAACTGCATTTAAAATTAGTAAGCCAATATTAAAAACACGTTGACGAAAATTGGAATTTTAGTAAAAAAATAATAACAAAATTATCCACAAAACATTTATGTTGATTTTACGAAAAAAAATTTTCGGTCTCGAACAAAAAATGTATATTTTTGGTTGCATAGTGTAATATGTTAAATCGAAACGGCATTTGTATATATAAAGAGTGATTTTTTTGAGGTTAGGATTTTCATGCATTAGTATTTGACAGATCACGTGGGATTTCAGACATGGTGTCAAAGAGAAAGATGCTCAGTATGCTTTGACATTTCATCATGAATCGTCTTACAAACGAACAACGCTTGCAAATTATTGAATTTTATTATCAAAATGCGTGCTCTGTTAAGAAAGTTCATTGCGCGCTTCCATTTTATGGTCAGTTTAATCGACCCACTGAAGCGGCTATTCGGGCTATTGTGACTAAATTTCGCACCAAATTTACATTGTTGGACATTAAACCACCAACACGCTTACGTAGAGTGCGAACTGAAGAAAATATCGCAGCTGCATCGGCCAGTGTTAATGATGACCACCAATTTTCGATTCGTCGCCGTTCGCACCAATTGGGTCTCTGTTACTCAAAAACGTGGAAATGCCAAAATTGGACTAAGCGGATGGACCACCTAAGACGCAGCCGCGGTCAACATTTAAATGAAATTATCTTCAAAAAGTAAATGTCATGGACCAATCTAACGTTTCAAATAAAGAACCGATGAGATTTTGCAAATTTTATGCGTTTTTTTTAAAAAAAAGTTATCAAGCTCTTAAAAAATCACCCTTTACCATATAGGGTGGGTCATTTAAAATTTGAATACCGTTTACTTTGACTTTGAAAGGTAGAATAACATTAATTTTTATTTTAAGGTTTATGGTTGACATTATCAAAATGGCTATACCCAACCCAACAAAATTGGGAAATATTAAAAACTTACTTCCAAAGTAGTGAGGCTTTAACGCAAACTGTAAGAAATTTACGTGGAAGAGATCAGCCTGCAGTTCAGCCTTCACGAAGATCATTTTCATCTCGATGGCTATGTCAATAAGTAAAATTGCCGCATATGGGGTTTAGAGAACCCATACGTGACTATTGAGAAGTCAATGCATCCCCAACGAGTTAGATTTTCTCCGTCATAATGAAAATGTTTGTGAAATCTCTGGAAACGAACGAGAATTTTTATACACTCCACAAGAGTATTATGTCTTTGTGCATTTGTTTGTAACACCCAAAAGGAAATGAAAGGCGAGATAGACCCATTGTTAAGTATACCGATCGGCTTAGAATCACTTTCTGAGTCGATTTAGTCCGTCTGTCGTAATTTTAGTCCGATCTTAACAAAAAAATGGCACAAATAAGTTTTGTGGATCAAGGACGAACGCTATTTAATTTGATGCAAATCGGTTCAGATTTAGATATAGCCCCCATACAAATGTCGCTCCCGATTTTACATTTTCCGCTTTCCCGATTTTCTTTAAATTTGACACAACATCTTATAATCCAACTATAGGGTCCGCCATCTAACGTTTTTTTTTCAACTATTCAACCGTTGGACTATTATTTGTGGGGTGCCCTCAGCAGCCATTTGAATGAAATTATTTTCCATTATTAACCGGAAGGATTGTACTTTCAAATAAAAAAAGAAATTTGAGAAAATATTCAGTAGTTTTTTTATAGCATTTTCAAAAAAAAAAGTTATTTGGCGGACCCAAATATATGTCGCTAAAACAACGACAGAATCGAAGGGATATTTGTATGGATTATCAGATATTCTCCGTCATACCAACAAATGAAAATTGCGGTAAGTTTTTCCTCAAACTAATTACATTTTTACTAAATCTAAATACAGTTTAGCTGGAATTTTCCTAAAACTAAGTACATTTTTCCTCAAGCCAAGTAAATTTGTAGTAAATTTAAATAAAATTTTCCTAAAACGAAGTAAATTTTTACTATAGTTTTTACTTAAACTGAGACAACTAAAAATAATTCAAACAAATGATTTTGCTTCAGAGTATGCAAAA
This sequence comes from Polietes domitor, assembly GCA_947397865.1. NCBI lineage: Eukaryota > Metazoa > Arthropoda > Insecta > Diptera > Muscidae > Polietes > Polietes domitor. The sequence goes on from OX377619.1 coordinate 47,954,530, forward strand.
CTGATACACAAAATAACAACATGAAATATTTATCAAAAGTTTCATAAAAGCTCTGCCATAAAGAATTGAGATAGGCGCCTTCGCAGTGGCTGTTTAGAATAATATTTAAAGTGTTTGTGAAATAAGTCTCTGGAAACGAACGAGAATTGCTTCTTAGATTAATATTCAAGAATTTTCTAAAAAAAATCTATTTTTACTGCGTAATTTTTGAGTTTTATTCAAGTGTATTATTTTTCACAATTTTGCTTTATTTTTTTTTTCTTCAGAAAAAAAAATACCATTCCCAGTCGTTGTATTGTTTACCTTGAGGCACAGTAAATAGCATGTGAATCGTCTGCATATACTCTGTAGATGATATGATGTGAATTGTGAATGATGCGCCTTTAGATATACAAATTTCTCCAAGTGTACAGCTAAGATTTGAAGATTAGCACATCGAAAAATATGGAAAAACGCTTAGTCTTTAAATCATTCTTTATCTTGGAATTGTGTGATTTCAACAACCAAAAATTTAACAATTCCAACAACAAGAACAACAACTTACTTAATTTAAATTAAGATCTAAAAAAAAAAAAACAAAACAATTTTAATGTCCGATCATGTCTTGCAATTGCTATGGAACAATTGAATTGTTGCATAATTGAGTAATTCCATTTGAATAATTAAATAATTGATTATGTAAATAAATTTGTCTATAGTCTATATATATACAATATATTTTTAGCATAACTGTACTAACGAACCTTTTAGTGCAGCTATGCAGCAGAACGACCACGTAAGCGTTGACGCGAACCATGAAACCGGCAACGGTATTTGCAATATCACAATACACTCAGAAAAAAAAACGAATTTTAACTCTTGATATGTATGTCTCCCAATTAAGATTGTCGTCAAATAAAGTCTATACTAAATGTCACCAAGTCCATTTGTAAACAAAATTCCATTCTTACAATTTGCATAAAATATAATATAATTTTCCATATCTGGCTCTTGTCACGAATGTACCATTGATGACCTCTAATAATACTATGTAATGTTCAATATTATGGAGATATTCTCTAAGATAGAGATATTCTAAAAAAAAATTGCGTAATTCGTTTAATTAAATTCGTTTCTCTGTGTGTAAGCCGTTTAAAATTGCAATAAAACTAAAAAAATAATTTGAGACATACATTGTCTGTCTCTCTATTTGTAAAGCGAAACAAAAAAACTACTTAAACAAGTAAGGAAAGGTTAAAGTCGGGCGGGACCGACTCTATGATACACTCCACTTTCTATCCGAATACAATTTAATTCGGTGAAAAAGTGAAAAAGAGCAGGATTTTTGCATCCAGTAAATGTTTGTGTTTGACAAAAAATGTTAAATCGGAAAGGACATTTGTATGGGAGTATATTGAAATCTGGAACGAAATAGTTGAAATATAATTCGTATAGTTTGGCCCAAATCGGTTAAACATTTGGGAGCAACATTTGTATTTGCGCTATATCTAAATCTGAACCGATCTTAGCCACTTTCACAATAGGTTTTTTACTTGGATTATAAGCTGTTGTGCCAAATTTAAATAAAATCGAGTACAATATTGTTTCTAAAGCGGCAAAAGTCAAATCGGGAGCTACATTTGTTTGGGGGCTATATCTAAATCTGAACCGATCTTACCCAATTTTGGCATAGGTATTTCTAGTTGGATTAAAAGATGTTGTGTCAAATTTAAAGAAAATCGGGTACAATATGTGGTTTCTAGAGCGGAAAATGTCAAATCGGGAGCGACATTTGTATGGGAGCTATATCTAAATCTGAACCGATCTTACCCAATTTTGGCACATGTATTTCTAGTTGGATTAAAAGATGTTGTGTCAAATTTAAAGAAAATCGGGTACAATATGTGGTTTCTAGAGCGGAAAATGTCAAATCGGGAGCGACATTTGTATGGGAGCTATATCTAAATCTGAACCGATCTTACCCAATTTTTGCATAGGTGTTTATAGTTGGATTATAAGATGTTGTGCCAAATTTAAAGAACATCGGGTACAATATGTGGTTTCTAGAGCGGAAAATGTCAAATCGGGAGCGACATTTGCATGGGAGCTATATCTAAATCTGAACCGATCTTACCCAATTTTTGCATAGGTGTTTCTAGTTGGATTGTAAGATGTTGTGTAAAATTTAAAGAAAATCGGGTACAATATGTCGTCTCTAGAGCGGAAAATGTCAAATCGGGAGCGACATTTGCATGGGAGCTATATCTAAATCTGAACCGATCTTACCCAATTTTTGCATAGGTGTTTCTAGTTGGATTATAAGATGCTGTGCCAAATTTAAAGAAAATCGGGTACAATATGTGGTTTCTAGAGCGGAAAATGTCAAATCGGGAGCGACATTTGTATGGGAGCTATATCTAAATCTGAACCGATCTTACCCAATTTTGGCATAGGTATTTCTAGTTGGATTGTAAGATGTTGTGTTAAATTTAAAAAAAATCGGGTACAATATGTCGTTTCTAGAGCGGAAAATGTCAAATCGGGAGCAACATTTGTATGGGGGCTATATCTAAATCTGAACCGATTTGCCTCAAATTAAATAGCGTTCGTCCTTGGTCCACAAAACTTACTTGTGCCAATTTTTGTTAAGATCGGACTATAAGTGCGACCTGTAGTTTGATTACAACAATAGATGGACAGACAGACGGACAGACAGACAGACAGACAGACAGACAGACGGACAGACGGACATTGCTAAATCGACTCAGAAAGTGATTTTAAGTCGATCGGTATGCTTAACAATGGGTCTATCCCGCTTCCTTTTGGGTGTTACAAACAAATGCACAAAGCCATAATACTCTCGTGGAGTGTATAAAAATAGAAAGATTAAATTGCTCTCTCCGATATGAATCATCGTTGTGGATTGCGCGTTAGCCTACAGTTGGAAAACGTTTAGATAAGTATAGAAATTGCGATGCATTTATTTATTATGAAATATGGATTTTTTTCACTGATAAATGAGGTATTCTTAATACTGGAAATTATCACGTTTGATAGATTAATTTGATGACAGCTAATATAGGGTGGTACATTTAAAATTTTAAATTAGAATCGGCTATAAAAAAGTACTGATCAAATTTCTGGTTTCAATGGAAATTTCTGGTTTCAATATCATTCATATGACTACCACGACTGGTTCGGCAATACGTCATCCGATCAACCCAACTTTACAGTACAGCCCAAAATCCACACCAAACTGTGACTCCGTGTGGATGCATTGGCTTCTCAATAGTCAAGTGTGTGTACTCTGAACTCCATATGTGACAATTTTGCTCATTGCCATAGCCACTGAGTTGAAAATGAGCTTCATCTGAAACATGAAAATTTTCCCCGTAAATATCTTGAAGTTTGCGTTAAGTAAGTTATTAATATTTCCCAATTTTGCTAGTCATTTGGTTGATACTATTTGTATCCCCTTTTTCCATTTTAACCCCAAAAAGTACGAATTTCGAAAAATTAGTATATTTTCCGTGTCTACGCAGTCAGAGGAATGTATACTCCGAATTTCATGACTCTAGCTGCGGTCCTTTGATGGGTACTATTTTTATCCCCTTTTTTCATTTTAACCCCAAAAAGTACGAATTTTGAAAAATCCGTGTATTTTACTTGTCTATGCAATCAGAAGAATGTATACACCGAATTTCAATATTCTAGGTACAGCCGTTTGGTTGGTACCATTTTTATCCCTCTATTCCCATTTTACCCCTTAAAAGTACGAATTTGGAAAAAACACTTTTATATTATGTATCTACTCAATGTACACACCGAATTTCGTGTTTCTAGCTGTTGTCGTTTAATATGTACCATTTTTATCCTTTTTTTTTGTCCCATTTCACACCCGACAAATAAGAATCACTTTATGGTGCACTTTTTTGCTATAAGGGAAATGCGCATACCAAATATCAAGCAAATATAAACAGACATATTTAAAAAACATGCTTAAATACGCTAAAATATTAGGGATTATTATGGGTATTTTTAGTCCTTGTGAGGGAAATTTTTTTCCCTTTGGGCCTTTGGGCCGGTTGGGATTGAAAATGAGCGAAATCTGTCCAGGTTTCCGCTTTATATTTAATTGACTTTTATATCGTGAACATGCACCATATAGTGATCCATACTTTTAGGCGGTGAAATGGGCAAAAAGGGATAAAAATTGTACCATTGAAACAGCCACAATTAAAAAGGTGAAATTCGAATCTGCACGTAAAATAAAGCGATTTTTCAAACTTCTCACTTTTAAGAGGAGGAATGTGGAAAAAGGGATAAATATGGTACCGACAAACTGGCTGCTGCTAGTATGATAAAATTCGCTCTGTAAATTCCTCTGGCTGTATAGTTGTGCAAAATAAAGGAAATAAAAGGAAATTTGTACTTTAACAAATAAAAAGACGATAAGTTCGGCCGGGCCGAAGTGCATTCCACAGTATTACCAGCAGATCTGAGGCTGTCGACTTTACACATATTAACAATATTAGGAAATTTGTAATATTTTTTTTTTGCACATTACGATATTTATTTAGTTATTCAAACTAAAAAGCATACTTATGTGCACTGTTTAAAATAAATTGTGTTGTTTTATTATTCACTCATTCCCTCAGGGTCGATTTTCTCCTCTTGTTTCCAGCTACAGGCCAAATGTATTTACCATTTTGATACGAAAAGTGCTGTACTGAAGCTCCATTATATTTCGCGTCCACGATGGAATGTAGAAACCTAATTTCAAGATTCTAGCTACAGCCGGTTGTTTGGTACCAGTTTTATTACTTTTTATATATCCACCTCCTGGATGGGGGTATATTCACTTTGTCACTCCGTTTGTAACACCTTGAAATATTCCACGGAGACCCCATAAAGTATATATATTCTGTATCCTGGTAAAATTCTAAGACGATTTAGCCATGTCCGTCTGTCTGCCTAGGGTTGGGATAGAAAGATCGGTTGGGATAGAAAGTGGGAGAAATCGGCCCAGAGGGAAAATTTTTTCCCTAACAAGGACTATTAAGCAATTAGTTTGAAAATTTCCGATTCTTAAACACATGAAATTTGTTTCGTACCTTCCTCTAGTAACATGTAATCATCAAAAAGTACAAAAAAATATATAGCGGGTGAAATGGGACAAAGAGGGATAAAAATGGTACCAATGATGCGATAACAGCTAGAATCATGAAATTTGGAATGTACATCCGTCTAATTGCGTAGATACGTAAAATAGAGGGATTTTTCAAAATTCATATTTTTTACAATTTGAAAAGAGGGATAAAAATGGTACCTACCAAACCGCTGAAGTTGAAATCATGAAATTCGATGTGTACATTCATCTGACTGTGAAGATGCGAAATAAAGAGGATTTTTTTGAAATTTGTACTTTTAGTCGGAAATGGGGCGAATGGGGATACAAATGGTACAAACCAAACGGCTGCAGCTATAATAATGAAATTCAGGGTGTACAATTCTCTGACGGCGGTGATCTAAACGGAATTAAATTTGGCTACAATCAACGGTTGTAACTAGAATCATGATATTCAGTATTTGCACTCGCCTGTCTACGTAGACGTGGCACGAATTTAGGCTGTAGCTGGAATCAAGAAATTGCAAATGGGGAAATCGGACTTGAGGGAAATTGTTTCTACCTAATAATATTTAGGGTACATTTTTGAAGATTTCTGACTAATAATTACATATAGTATAGGACTATTTATATTATAATAATGAAGAATAATAATTTATATTATTATAATCAGCGATTTGGTCGGTAGCCCTAATAAGTACAATTTTCGAAAAAGTCCTCTATTTTAAGTATCTACGCAATTAGAGGGATGTACACAGCGAATTTGATGTTTGTAGCCGTTGTCGTATCATCGGTACCATTTGTATCCCTTTTGTACCATTTTAACCGCAAAATCTTTTATTTATTTTATGGTTCTATCAAGCTACAAGAAGAATGTAAAATTTTCAAAAAAAAATACTTAAATAATCTAAATATTAGAGAATATTTTCAGTCCTTGTTAGGGAAAAAAAATTCCCTGTCGCCCGATTTAGCCCACTTTTAATCCCTATCGAGTATCCCAAAAAAATTGTGAAAGAATTGGATCAGAAACCCAGATAAAGAAAATTTAAATAAACGCAATTGCAACTGCGATGTTTGGATTTTTGCGACATATATGTATATTACAAGTGACATTAGTTTTTAATACTTGCAAAAATCAGCTGGATCGGTTGGATAGATCGCGAGAATTAAAAAAAAAATACAAAAACAAGTAAGGAAAGACTAAAGTCGGGCGGGGCCGACTATATGATACACTCCACTTTCTATCCGAATACAATTCAATTCGGTAAAAAGTTGAAAACGGGAAGGTTTTTTGTATGCTTCCTAATCATATGCTAATATGACCTGACCCAATTTGTCAAATCGAGAAGAATATTTGTATCACACATGGAATGGTGTGACCCACTTACACAATAAGTTCTTCCAGGTCAAGTATAACGTGTTATGCTCAATTTTAAGATATTCTCTGAAAATAAGTGGTTTCTTGGGCGAAAAAAAAACATGGGTCCGCTAACGTTTTTTTCAACTAGTGCTTATTTCGTGAATGGTAACACTTAGCTCATGTCTGATTTGACAGATAACACTAGTCAACAGTCAAAATGTACTCGGGATGCGATAATTTTTTCTGTGTAGATAACCTTGACATGAGCTCGAAAAACGCAATAAAAATTTTTTTTTTCGTTTGGTTTTTGTTTTATTTTTTTTTTTTTTTTAATTTTAAAATTTTTTTTTTTGATTAATTTGTTTCGTCCGGCATAACTCGGGAACCACTAGCCCGATTTAAAAAAATGTCAAATCTTATTACTTTTACGTAAAGTCACATAACCTATGAGCAAAATGAGACAAAGATCATGAAAATCGATGCACGCGTTTCGCTTTTATTCGCAATTGAGTAAAGGTATGAATTTCAAAAATTTGCTCGACATATGCACAACTTTGTCTATGGTAAGGTTTTTTCTTTTTTTTTTTTTGATTCTCAGAATTAACAAAACGGAATAAACAAAGGGTTATTTAATTTTTATGATTGCGTAAGCAAAGTAATAAACGCTAATAAATGTGCGTGAACAATTAAAAGGAAAAAAGGAAAGGGGACTTTTTTAATTATTTGGGTTTTCCGTTGGCTACCTGTATGATTTTTTTACAGAAATGCAACCCACATTTAAGGGTGGTCATTATTCGGAAAATTTAAGACTCACACATGGTGAAACAGGTATGTAGCCACCGTAAAAAAATATACACCCATTTATAAGTACCTATCAGTAAAATACTAAACAATACACAGTATAAATAGGTCTTCATTGATCGATTTTACTCATTCAACAAGTGTCGACGAACGCGATAGTTAAAATGAGCAAACGTTCGCGAGGATTTGAATGCAATACCAATCCAAGTAATTTTTGTTACATGTGCGGAGAATACGTTTCTGAAAAAAACAAGCGTTGTTTTTCACCTAAATTGAGAGATTCATTTGAAGAGAGCTTCAATTTAAAGGTCTCAAACATAGATGAGCGGTGGACACCAAGTGCTCTATGTCCAAGGTGCTACGTACAGCTAGCTGACTCAAGGTAAGTGTAGATTACGAAATTCAAGAACATATATAACTTATTATTGAAATTCTTTCAGACGACAGCCGAGAATCATCATGCCAATGCTTTGGAGAGCTCCGCTTTGCCATGTAACAGATTGCTACTTCTGTCTTAGCAAAAAAACAGGCGTGGGAAAAAATATACGATGGACTTACGCTGCTGTTTCAACAGTGAATTTTCCAGTGCCATTTTGCGAAGAACCAGTGGACCCGCAACCGTCCGTTTCAAGATGGGCATCTAATAATGAGGCGATACATCCAACATCAGATCGGGAGACAGTAGAAACCACATCAGAATGCGAGTCAACATATACATTGCATGGAGGTCAACGCTTATGTTTCCAAGCAGAACTGAACGATTGGGTTAGAGAATTGAAACTCTCCAAGGAAGATGCAGAGTTGCATGCATCGCGCATGCAACAGTTCGGTTTCTTGGCTCCTGGTGTGGTGACAACAATCTACAGGAAGCGTCATGAACCATACGCAAGGTACTACACAAAAAAAGACAACATCTGTTTTTGTAAGGACATTCCCGGATTATTTGGTGAACTCGGGTACTCTTACGATCCAGGAGAGTGGCGTCTTTTCATCGACAGCAACAAGCAGAGCCTTAAAGCAATTTTACTGCACAACGGCAACGAGAAAACTTTCGATTCCAATTGCTCATGCCGTTGACACCAAGGAAACATACGAAGTCATGGACAATCTACTAAAGTGCCTTAACTATGAGAGGCACGATTGGAAAGTTTGTGCCGACCTTAAGGTTATCGGTATCCTTTGTGGATTACAAGGTGGATTCACAAAGTACTGTTGTTTTCTCTGCCTTTGGGACAGCCGCGATCGTCAACATCATTACACCAGGAGGAGTTGGACAGAAAGAGTTAACTTCATCCCCGGCAGCGACAACGTGAAATATACACCACTCATAAAAAAGGAAAATGTTTTTCTCCCACCTCTTCACATAAAGCTCGGACTCATAAAAAACTTCGTGAAAGCTATCAACAAAGATGGCGAAGCGTTCGCCTATTTAAAAACCATTTTTCCTCACCTTTCATCGGCAAAGATTAAGGAAGGCGTTTTCGACGGTCCGCAAATTAAAAAGTTGTTGCAAGACCAACAGTTTGAGCACATTTTATCACCAAATGAAGCTGCAGCTTGGAACTCATTTCGGCAAATTGTTTCCGGATTTCTTGGAAACAACAAAAGCTCAAATTACAGAGAGATCGTCGAACAACTACTCCAAAATTATAAAAAAATTAGAGCAAATATGTCGCTTAAGATACATTTTCTACACTCGCACTTGGACTTCTTTCCGGACAACCTGGGCGATGTGAGTGACGAGCATGGTGAGCGTTTTCATCAGCAAATGAAAGAAATTGAGCACCGATACCAAGGATTTTGGAACGAAGCTATGATGGGGGACTATATCTGGTTCCTGATAAGAGAAACAGACCCACAACAATATAAAAGAAAGACAAAAGCACATAATTATTTTTAATTTGAAGGTTTTTATTTTTGTGTTTAGATATTTTTTTTAAAACTTTTTTATAATTAATTAATGTTGATATCCTTAGGATAATTTCTTGTACATATATCGAATTGTTTTTTAATTTAAAGTCATATATTTTTGTCACCCAACAAATTTTATTTTTTTTTTGTAATAAAAAAGAAAAAACCTTACCATAGACAAAGTTGTGCATATGTCGAGCAAATTTTTTGAAATTCATACCTTTACTCAATTGCGAATAAAAGCGAAACGCGTGCATCGATTTTCATGATCTTTGTCTCATTTTGCTCATAGGTTATGTGACTTTACGTAAAAGTAATAAGATTTGACATTTTTTTTCATTTTGGATTTTTTATGGATTTTTAAAAAAAAAAATTTAAATCTTTAGGCAAAAAATATATATTCATTTTTAACTTGGAAACTGTTGCTTGTATAGGAAAACAATATATGAACAGATTAAGGGAATTGTAATTTTAAATTTTTTAAAATTTAATTCAATTAAATCGGGCTAGTGGTTCCCGAGTTATGCCGGACGAAACAAATTAACCAAAAAAAAATTTTTAAAATTAAAAAAAAAAATAAAACAAAAACCAAAAGAAAAAAAAATTTTTATTGCGTTTTTCGAGCTCATGTCAAGGTTATCTACACAGAAAAACTTATCGCATCCGGAGTACATGAAATTTTTTTCATTTTGTTGAGTAGTGTAATTAGTTTTATCCTTCCGCTGAACGAATATGGTTGTGTATACGCTTGAACAACGCTGGGAAATATTGCGACATTACTTTGAAAATTTTGCCCAAAAAATCATCTTTTCAGATGAAGCTCATTTTGATCTTGGCGGGTATGTAAACAAGCAAAATTTGAATTGAACGTGTCACTGTTTGGTGCGGATTTTGGTCCAGAGGCATAATTGGACCATTTTTCTTTGAAAATGATTTGGTTTCAACAGGACGGCGCTACGTGCCACACATCCGAAGCTACACTCGATGTTTTGCGCCCTGTTTTGGAAGATCGCATTATCAGACGCAGAGCTGATGTCGTTTGGCCACCTCGGAGCTGCGATTTGACACCGTTGGACTATTATTTGTGGGGTGCCCTCAAAGATAAGTGTTACGCCGACAAGCCAGAGACAATTGACGCTTTAAAGGACAATATTCGTGAAGCCATTGGTGAAATACAGCTGCACACAATCGATAATGTGCTTAAAAATTGGACCGATCGTGTAGGCTACTGCATGGCCAGCCGAGGCAGCCATTTGAATGAAATTATTTTCCATTATTAACCGGAAGGATTGTACTTTCAAATAAAAAAAGAAATTTGAGAAAATATTCAGTCGTTTTTTTATAGCATTTTCAAAAAAAAGTTATTTGGCGGTCCCTTTATATCTGAACCGATCTGACCAATTTTCACCATGGGTGTTTCTAGTGGAAAAATATTATATTTTGCAAAATTTGAAGAACATCTCTTAAAATATGTGGTTTCGAGAGCAGAAAAAGTCAAATCGGAAGCGTAATTTGAATGGGAGATATATATAAATCTGAACCGATCTGACCTATTTTCACCAATGGTGTTAAAAATTTAAATATTAAATTTTTTGCCAAATTTGAAAACAATCTGATAAAATATGTGGTTTCTAGAGCGGAGAAAGTCAAATTGGAAGCGAAATTTGTATGGGAGCTATATATAAATCTGAACCGATCTGACCAATTTTTACCATGGGTGTTTCTAGGTGAAATATATGATATTTTGCCAATTTTAAAGACAATGTAATGAAATATGTGGTTTCTAGAGCAGAAAAAATCAAATCGGAAGCGAAATTTGACTGGGAGATACATATATAAATCTGAACCGATCTGACCTATTTTTACCAATGGTGTTAAAAATTTAAATATTAAATTTTTTGCCAAATTTGAAAACAATCTGATAAAATATGTGGTTTCTAGAGCGGAAAAAGTCAAATTGGGAGCGAAATTTGTATTGGAGATATATATTAATCTGAACCGATCTGACCAATTTTTACCATGGGTGTTTCTAGTTGAAATATAAGATATTTTGCCAAATTTGAAGAAAATCTGTTATAATATGTGGTATCTAGCGTGAAAAGAGTCAAATCGGGAGTGAAATTCGTATCTGAACCGATTTTCTTCAAATTAAATAGCGTTCGTCCTTATCCTAAAAAACTTAGTTGCGCAAAGTTTCGTTTGGTTCTGGCTGCAATTGCGACCTGTACTTTGATTGCAAGAATAGATGGACAGACGAACAGACGGACATTGCTAAATCGACTCAAAAAGTGATTCTAAGTCGATCGGTATAGTTAACAATGGGTCTATATCGATTCGTTTTGGGTATTACAAACAAAGACACACAAAGACATAATCTCGTGGAGTGTATAATACGATAGATCTTCCAAAAAAAAACATGGACCTATTTTAACCTGAGCAATTTTGTTGTGTAATTTGGCGTGTAATTCTGTCATTTAAGCGTGAAGAGCTTTATTTACAACATTGGTGTCTTCGGCGACCTCCACTGAAATTTTATGACAATTTTTTTCATGGAACATTTTAATCCTTTAATGTCCTTTTTTAAGGACATTTTTGATTTTCTCGAAAAATGGTCAAATTGCCCATAAAGAAGAGAAGCTAGAGAGTTAAGATCTTCCACAAAAATGACGCTCATAAGATTCCATAATAAAGTTCTGACAATATAAAATTCTCTCAGACATTAACTTACAACACTTTTCTATAGGGTCACTATTCTGTTCCATTCAAAAAGTCTTAATTTGTTGGACGGTGTTATTAGAACAGCATAATACCAATAACATTAAGGAGTATTATATATTTTTTAATTAGCGGTGGATTTCATAAAATGAAATGAAAAGTAGTAAAAAGTGGATCCTTTGCCAACTTTAAAAAAATAGCTTAAAAGTATTTCAAAATAAAGGACGTCCTCCTTATGACATTTTCTCGCCTGAACAGTGATAATTCTGTCACACAACAGATTTATATTAAGATATATAGAGTAATCTTATTATTTCCTTCGAAGGTTATAACTCGTCACCAATAGAAATGTTCAGAATATTCAAAAGAATATAGAAATAAATATTCCGATTGTTCTATAAATTAACTTCACTACTCAAAGTTTAGCTTTAGAGGCCTGTTCACACCACAGTGTGATTTTTCAGGCGACTTCTGTTCCTGGCAATGCTCATTAGTACAGTTGTGCACATATGTTAAATTTATCGCCATCATTTAAATACAACAAATCGCCTAAGTCTTAGCCTCTAAAAATCCCTTCCTAAAAGTCAATTACAAAACACCCTCGCTTTAGACTGCCACACTCAATGATAAAAATCGGTGTTAAATGGTCATCCACTACTTGTCGCTAATGCAGAGATATGTGTCGCCTATCACAACTCAATTAAATCATTTAAATTACAAATATCTGGAATTTTTGTTTTGTATCAGCAGCAGCAGTTGCTTCAACAACAACAACAGCGACAAAATTGAAATCTGTCATTTCACAGTGAGCGCCTGATGCCGATGTTGATGCTGGTAATGCATTTAATTATAATTTTTAAACGTATGTGTGTGTGTATGTGTGCACCAAACCGATTTCCATAAACACCCGCATTTAGGCATGAACGATACTGATTTAAGCGGACTACTAATTTTTTCCAACTCGATTCCCTGGCTCCACCCCACTCGCTCGCAATTAGATTGAAATGATTCTATTATTTAGGCCTTTTTCACTTTGCATGTGAAAGAGTGTGTTTGCGTGTGTGTGTGCATTTGAAAATGAAACTGAAATTGGCGCACATTGGGGCAGGCTATACTAAAAGGGGAAATTTGTAATTATAGTTAGAAAATTGCTCCTGGGTTTAATGTGGAATTCCTCTATTTAGACATTCCAAATGGATTTTCCAACAATAGTCATCTCATATCCAATTTTGTAATACACTGATGATGTTTTATTTTGAAGAATGCTGGGCAAAGCAAGAGAATTCATTCTCTAATAGCTGACATTTGCTGGATATTGGTTGAGAACGTTATAGAATTGCCAAGAGCTAAAAGAACATTTGAATAAATAATTTCTTGTTTAACTACCCAAACTGGTACTGCTATTTTATTTATATATATTATATCTACAGACTTCTTTTGTTTGGTGTCTTATAGTGAAATTTGACGTAGAATATTTCTTCCATTCACACCTTCCCCCTAAACTTCCGTTTTGTGGGCCATTTTAGCACCAATTCAGAAAGAATAAGAAATTAGCCATAAAATGAATTTTATGTTTTGACTCATTTCTGGCATTAAAGTTGAATTTTGAGCTTTGCAGTTTTCCGAGACTTATAGTAGAATTTTATGGCAAATATTTTTTTAGAACATTTTAACCTGTTAAAGACTTTTTTAAAAAGGTAAAAACATCCCTTAAGTTTTTACTTAAAAAAAGGGTCAAAAATATCCCTTTATTGAGCAGCTAGAGGGTTAAAATGTTCCACAAAAATGTTCTTCGTAATGTTTTAAGTAATATTGCTTAACACATCCTATACTTAAAATGTAACGATATTAAGGTTTCCCATGCCTATTCATCGTAAGAATGTTGCAAAAGGCGGAAATATTGGGTCTCCTCTAAAATGACCATCAAGGGCCCAAAAAGTCCCTTATATTGAGGAGTTAGAGGATTAAAATGTTCCACAAAAATGTTCCTCGTAGTGTTTTCCGTAATGTTGCTGAACAAATCCTATACTTAAAATGTAAAGATCGCAAGGTTTCATATGCTGACTCATTATAAGAATTAGCAAAACGGGTGAAATATTGGGTCTCCTCTAAAATTACCTCCAAAGGACCAAAAATACCCCTATATTGAGAAGCTAGTGTGTTAAAATGTTCCACAAAAAAGTTCCTCGTTGTGTTTTAACCAATATTGCTGAACACATCCTATACTTAAAATGTAAGGATCACAGGGTTTCGTGTCGATTCATCGTAAGAATTTGGCAAAAGGAGTACATATTAACCCACCTCTAAAATTACCTCTAAGTGACAAAAAGACACCTATATTAAGGGGAAAGAGGGTTAAAATGTTTCACAAAAATGTCACTCGTAGTGTTTTAATTAATATTTCTGAACGCATCCTATACTTAAAATGTAAGGATCACAAGGTTTACTATGCCGATTCATGGTAAGAATGTTGCAAAAGGAGGAAATATTAACTCACCCAAAATAACCTACAAGGGACCAAAAAGACCCATTTATTGAGTTGCTAGGGGTTTAAAATGTTCTGCAAAAATGTTCCTCGTAGTGTTTACGGTAATATTGCAGAACACATCCTATACTTAAAATGTAAGGATCTTAAGGTTTCTTTTGCCGAATCATCGTAAGAATGTTCGGAAAATGAGTACATATTAAGCCATCTCTATCATTACCTGCAAGGTACCAAAAAGACACCTATATTGAGGAGCTAGAGGTTTAAAATGTTCCACAAAAATGTCCCCCGTAGTGTTTTCGACAATATTGCTGAACACATCCCATACTTAAAATGTAAGGACCTCAAGGTTTATATGCCAATTCATTATAAGAATGTGCAAAAAGGGGAAATCAATACGTAAAATTTCAAAACCTCGACACACGTATATTCTTTTTACCCCCCTCTCGCAGTATCCGATATCAGAACCATTTATTTTCGAAAAAGTTTAATTTTTTTGTTCCACTGTGTAATACTAGGGAAGGCATGGATCATGGATTTAGTTTAAATTTTAACGTTCTAAAGGGTCCGCCATCTATCATTTTTCTCAACTATTCAAACGTTGGACTATTATTTGTGGGGAGCCGAGGCAGCCATTTGAATGATATTATTTTCCATTATTAACCAGAAGGATTGTACTTTCAAATAAAAAAGAAATTTGAGAAAATATTCAGTAGTTTTTTTATAGCATTTTCAAAAAAAAAGTTATTTGGTGGACGTAATACCCCTAATAAAGGGTCCGCCATCTAACGTTTTTTTTTCAACTATTCAAACGTTGGACTATTATTTGTGGGGAGCCGAGGCAGCCATTTTAATGAAATTATTTTCCATTATTAACCGAAAGGATTGTACTTTCAAATAAAAAAAGAAATTTGAGAAAATATTCAGTAGTTTTTTTATAGCATTTTCAAAAAAAAGTTACTTGGCGGACCCTATTCAAGCCATACAAATTGGCTAAGTAGAAATGTTTTTTACTTGCCCTCCCTTTGAGGCTCCTCCACCCAATTAATCAACGTAATGTTTTCGCTATGTTCTGCCCCATAGTGAAGAGTGGTCGAACTGTTTGAGTAGATTTAATTTTTAGATTTCGCTTAATTTATTCCCCACATGTAATTTTCGTAAAATATACCAACAGCAACAACAGCAGCAACAAAAGTGGGCGACAACAAAAACAAATTGATGTTTTAGTTTTCATGTCCCCCATGTTTCACACAGACTCGAACACAACCACACACACACGTGTACTCGTACTCGAACACCTAAATTGTGGCGATATGAGCAGGCAATTAGTGTGACAGTGTTTAGAGGGGTGACACTTGCTTCCATGGTGGGTAGCCTGCTGTTCCAAATGTTTGCCACTATCATTGAACATTTCGCACTCAGCAGAGTGGAGACAAAACCTTTAGAATTTCGAAGATGAAAAAACGTGACACCCTTTCTTTTTTGGCGTCATTGTCGACTACTAAATAGAAATTGACACAGCAACTTAGACAAGTACTTGGAGTGGTATGATAAGGCATGTTAGAAATTACATAGAGTGAAAAAGATGATCATGATGATGATTCGGAAGTTGTGAAAATTGGGATCTTCACCAATGAATTTAACATGGAGTTATCATAGCCGGGATGTCCTAGGACTAGGGATGCTGTAGGACTTAAAATTTATTTTTCAGTAGTAGCAAAGGATCCACTTTTTCACAACTTTCCATATGACTAACTCCATGTGAAATGAAACAGAAATTTAATTTAAATAGAATAAATACTTTTCTGATAATTAAAAAATTACAGGAAATCTGCTGGCGGGAACCACTACCTTCAGAGAATGTACATTCTTCTCAAAATTTAAAAAATTTAACAAACAACATTTTTATTTTTTTTCGCAAAAGTAATATTTCATTACCAAAAATGAAGGGAAACACAATTATTTTATTAAAAAAAAAAATAAAAATATTATATAAATATTTATTTAAATAACTTTATATCGAAATTATTTTTTACTTTTCACATAATTTCATTTTATATGTTCAAAGTATCCGAACCTAAAATGGCCATTATTAATAAAAAATGTTTGTTTGCATCGTTGATATATAGTGTGACTTAGACAACTTTCAAAGTAACACTAAAGACAATTTTGGGGTGCCTCAAATGAGAAATGTCATTGCAAGGGTACATTGTTAATAAATGTCAAAAATAAAAGTTCTTAAATTAGAGATATGATCAAAGTAAAGAGAAAAATTGGGATATCTCAATTTTTATGGATTTTTGACTTAGACCATATAAGTCAGCAATCTTCACAAAAGCCTAAATACCCTAAATATTGGGGGTGCATTTTCAGCTATTCTTTTTGGTTGGTTGTATTTCAATCCTATTTTAATTCCAAAGGTATAGATTTTGAGAATTTCTCACGTGCACAGTGCAAGAGTAACTTCATGATTCAAGCAAGTTGCTCGCTACCAGTTCCCGAAAATAAAGTACGAATTTCGAATGTTTTTTTAGTCAGAGGAATGCATACACCGACCTTTTGGTTGATACCAGTTTTTCCCCGTTTACACCTTTAAAAGTACAACTTTCTAAAATCTCTTTATTTTACGTGTCTTCGCAATTAGAGGGTTGTACACACCGAATTTCATCAATCTAGCTGTAGCCGTTTAGATACCATTTGGATGGATACCATTTTTATCCCTCTGTTTCCATTGTAGCCCTTGAAGAACGAACTTGGAAAAACCTTTTTATTTTTCGTGTCTAACCTCTAGCGGGAATGTATACACCAAATTTCGTGGTTCTAACTGCAGCCATTTGGTTGGTACAATTTTTATCCCTTTTTTCCATTTCCCCCCTTTAATGTACGAATTTCGAAAAATCCCTTTTTACGAGTCTACACAATTAGACCGAATTTCATCATACTAGCAGTAGCCGTTTAGTTGGTACCATTTTTATCCCTCTGTTCCCATTATATCCCTCCAAAGTACGAATTTGGAAAAATCTTTTATTTTGCGAGTCTACGCAGTCAGAGGAATGTATACTCCGAATTTCATGACTCTAGCTGCGGAATTTGCAAATTCGTACTTTTAAGGGGTAAAATAGGAATAGAGGGATAATAATGGTACCAACCAAACGGCTGTACCTAGGATAATGACATTCGGTGTACACATTCCTCTGATTGCATAGATAAGTAAAATACACGGATTTTTCAAAATTCGTACTTTTTGGGGTTAAAATGAAAAAAGGGGATAAAAATAGTACCAAACTAATGACCGCAGCTAGATTCATGAAATTCGGAGTATACATTCCTCTGACTGCGTAGACACGGAAAATAGACGAATTTTTCGAAATTAGTACTTTCAAGGGATACAATGGTACAGAGGGATAAAAATAGTACCAAATAAAAAGTTTTTTTTTTTCAAATTCGTACTTTTTCTTTTACAGCAAAAATTGGTAGAATCATGAAGTTAGGTTATTTTGCACTATGTACGTCTGATAATCAAAATTTGTACTTTTGGAAAAATTGTACTTTTGGAATTCAAATAGAATGAAAATACAACCAACTGTAGCACCCACTATCTATCTACCAATATTTATGGCTTTAAAAATATAAATATAAGAATATTTATTTTTTGAATTGACGTAATCGTAGCATTACCTTATAAGCGTGGTTTGAAATAATTAAAAGATTATATTTTTTATAAAATTAATTTTTCAATATTTGTATTTGTTTTGGTTTGGCTATATTAAAAAATTATATTTTCCTGTAATATTACTGCACTTCTACGAAAACCGACAACCTTTGTGGAATGCAATCCATGCTGGAGGGTATATAAAGTTCGGCCCGACCGAACTTAACGCCGTTTTTACTTGTTTTTTTATAATAGTAATAAAAAAAAATATATTTTTTCCGAACCACGATTCGAACCCGAGACCTTCTGGGTATAAAGCGGACACCTTATCTCTGTGACCACATACGAAAAATAAGTTCTCATTCACTCGTTCCCATCACATATTATCACAGTTTTTGAAAGTTGTTTAAAAAGAAGTTCCTCAAATGTGGTAAATATGTAAATTGGGATTTTGAGATAAGACGACAATGTACTTTCAATTGTTTTGCTGGGTTTCATTTCTTTACAATTTGAATACAATATGCCTAACACACATCAAAGTACCCTCGTGTCTAACAGTGTCGTGGAAATTATTTTTGAAAAGTCTACAATATTCATATCGAAATAGGTTAAGCAGTAGGCAAAGTTCAAGAACGACCATGGCCTATGAAGAATGTTTTTTTTCTTGTTACCCCCTAAGTACTCATGCACCCACCTCACAATGAGGTTGCGAACAATCTATGTCTATCTATGTATGTTATGCGCCAGAACGAGTATAGCGACCCCAATTATCACTACATATTACAATCCATGAACCCCTATGTCAGACAGACCGTAGAGGGGTCTTCGCCAATATATGTTGGTTGATATTCTTTCGTGCATGCAAACAATGTACGACCATTTGCTTTTGGGTTTCTGTGGCCAGCGCTGCGTTTATTGCATTAAAAACGCCATCAGACAGACTATGACAAAATAAAATTAAAGCCAAACAAAACGGGCAGAAAAAAGCAGCAGCAACTCAAATGACACACAAAAAACAAGTGTTGTTTATAGCTGGGCTCTGCTGTTAAAATCTAGTGGAATTTTTCACTTTTTTTCACGGCATTTTTTACATTTCGTTAATTTTCAATATCATTGACCTTACACAAAAAATTATATGTATGTACATATAAAATTGAATTTAATTACAATATTTTCCACGGAAATGTGCAAACATGACTACATACGTAAGTAAAGGGTGTTTCGTGCGGAGTAAAACGATACCTTTTTTTGGACAATACATCAGTAATTGACTGAGTTATTGCAGTATTCGCTGAAGCAAACTTGTTGCAAAAATTTTTGGTGACTCCAGTTCAAATCTCTCAAAATTGTATGAATTTGTGGTCCAATAAAAATACCTAAAATTCATCAAAACAAATAAAAACTTCAAATAAACCAGGGAGGTTTAGCAAAAAAATTTGCAAAATTTGGTACACACTTCCCCACTTGGGGAATTTTTTGTGAATTGTAAAATCGGCCAAAAATTCATAAAATTTTGAGAGATTTATAGGGTGGCCGCCCAAGTCAAATTTTAAATTAGAATCGGTTAAAAAAGTACTGGTTTTATTGGAAATGTTAAGCTTTGTCATTTGATAATGGAACACAATATCATTCATACGACTACCACGACTGGCTCGACAGTACCTCAACCGATCAACCCGGTTTTCAGAACCGCCCAAAATCCACACCAAACAGTGACTCGTTGTGGATGCATTGGCTTCTCAATTGTCACCGAGATGAAAATGAGCTTCATCTGAAAACACGAAAATTTTCCACGTAAATTTCTTACAGTTTGCGTTAAAGACTCACTACTTTGGATGTAAGTTTTCGATATTTTCCATTTTTTTCGAGCGTATCATCTCATTTTGCAAATGTCAAACATAAACCTTAAAATAAAAATGAATGTTATTCTACCATTCAAAGCCAACGTAATCGGTAGATCAAATTTTAAATGTCTAACCCTATATATTAGCAAAAAACAAGTAAAAACGGCGTTAAGTTCGGCCAGGCCGAACTTTATATTCCCTCCACCATGGATTGCATTCCACAGAGGTTGTCAGTTTTCGTAGAAGTGCAGTAATATTACAGGAATATATAATTATTTTAATATAGCCAAAAATAAAACAAATACAAATATTGAAAAATTAATTTTATAAATAATATTTCAAACCACGCTTTAATTAAAAAATAAATATTCTTATATTTATATTTTCAAAGCCATAAATATTCCAAAGCCAATTCCAAAAGTACACATTTTGAAAATCCATTATCAGACGTACATAGTGCAAAATAATCTAACTTCACGATTCAACCAATTTTTGCCGTAAAAGAAAAAGTGCTAATTTGGAAAAAAAGTCAGAGGAATGTATACACCGAAATCCATGATTCCAGCTGCGCCCATTTGGTTGGTACCATTTTTACCCCCTTGACGTTTCTACGCAATTAGAATTTCATCATTCTAGCTGTAGTCGTTTAGTTGGTACTATTTTTATCCCTCTGTACCATTGTATCCCTTGAAAGTACGAATTTCGAAAAATCCGTTTATTTTCCGTGTCTACGCAGTCAGAGGAATGTATTCTCCGAATTGCATGACTCTAGCTGCGGTCATTTGATTGGTACTATTTGTATCCCCTTTTTTTTTCATTTTAACCCCAAAAAGAACGAATTTTGAAAAATCAGTGTATTTTACTTATCTATGCAATTAGAGGAATGTATACACCGAATTTCATTATTCTAGGTACAGCCGTTTGGTTGGTACCATTTTTATCCCTCTATTCCTATTTTACCCCTTAAAAGTACGAATTTGGAAAAAATACTTTTATATTATGTATCTACTCAACTAGAGGAATGTACACACCGAATTTCGTGTTTCTAGCTATTGTCCCCTACAAATAAGAATCACTTTATGGTGCACGTTTTTGCTATAAGGGGAATGCGCATACCAAATATCAAGCAAATATAAACAGACATATTCAAAAAACATGCTTAAATACGGTAAAATATTAGGGATTATTATGGGTCCTAAGACGCATTTATGGAAAATTTGGACGTCCTAGCTCCTTTCGTTTAGAGGCTAGCGTGCTTTCAACAGACGGACGGACATGGCTAGATCGTCTTAGAATTTTATGATGATCAAGAATATATATACTTTATAGGGTCTCAGGTCGATATTTCAAGGTGTTACAAACGGAATGACAAAGTTAGTAGTTATTCTACCATTCAAAGTCAACATAATCGGTAGATCAAATTTAAAATTGTAAATGTCTAACCCTATATATTAGCAAAAAAATTTTACTGAAAAATTTAATAAGACTGTTTTTCTTTAAGCCGGGGTAAGAAGCTGCGATAACAAAAGTTTATTGAAAAGTTGATTTTTCTAATTGTCTTCAACTGCAATACAAAATTTAAAAAATAATAATGTTAAAGAAAAAGAATAATGTTGACATTTTTGGGCATAGCCTCAATAGCCATAAATTCCACTTATACTCAACAGTTATCCAGGCTAGGTCAGCAAATTGTAATATAAAATTATTTTTGGATAATTTTGTGGCATTACTAAACGTTATTTGTTGTAATAATTTATCATTAAACAATCGAAATGGTATTTTTATTTATGTGCTATTTTGTTCGTCACCCAGCCTAATGTATGTCTGCAGAACAAGCATTGTTTACTTTGAGGTCATGGTATTAATTTTTCCATTTTATACATGTTGTTGCATGTGTCGACATACATGCAAAAGGGTTAACAAATAAGTGATATGTATATGTATTGAAGTAATTGTAAATTTTAGAGACTATTGTTCCATTTAGAAAATTGATAGCTAAAATATCACACATTTTGGCATGTCCAGTTTGATATGGGAATTATAAGTAATAACATTTAATATTTGTATACCCTCCACCAACCCCTTGAAATATCGACCTGACACCCTATAAAGTATATATGTATATTCTTGATCGTCATAAAATTCTAATACGATCTAGCCATGTCCGTCCGTCTGTCCGTCAGTTGAAAGCACGCTAGCATCTAAACGAAAGGAGCTAGAACGTTCAAATTTTCCATAAATGCGTCTTATAGTCGTAGATCGGTTGGGATTGAAATGGGGCGAAATCGGCCCAAAGGGAAACATTTTTCCCTCACGAGGACTAAAAATACCCATAATAATCCCTAATATTTCAGAGTATTTAAGCATATTTTTCAATATGTCTGCTTGTACTTACTTGATATTGGGTATGCGCATTCCCCCGATAACAAAAACGTGCACCATAAAACGATTTTTATTCGTAGGGGTGAAATGGGACAAAAAGGGATAAAAATGGTACATATCAAACGGCAACAGCTAGAAACACGAAATTCTCTGTGTACATTCCTCCCATTCCCATTGAGTAGGTACATAATATGAAATTATTTTTTCCAAATTCGTACTTTTAAGGGATAAAATGGGAAAAGAGGGATAAAAATAGTACCAACCAAACGGCTGCACCTATAATAATGAAATTCAGTGTATACATTCATCTGATTGCGTAGACACGTAAAATGAAGGATTTTTCGAAATTCGCACTTTTTGTGGTTCTAATGGGAAAAAGGGGATAAAAATAGTACCAACCAAATGTTCGCAGCTAGAGTCATGAAATTCGTTGTATACATTCCTCTGATTGCGTTGACACGTAAAATAAACGGATTTTTCGAAATTCTTACTTTTTGGGGTTAAAATAGAAAAGGGGAATAAAAATAGTACCAGCCAAATGACAGCATCTAGACTCATGAAATTCGGAGTATACATACCTCTGACTGCGTAGACACGAAAAAAAGTTTTTTCCAAATTCGTACTTTCAAGGGATACAATGGGTATAGAGGGATAACAATAGTACCAACTTAACGGCTACAGCAAGAATGATAAAATTCGGTGTGTACATCCATATAATTGCGTGGACACGTAAAATAAAGATATTTTAGAAAGTCGTACTCTTAAGGGGGTTAATTAGGAAAAAGGGGATAAAAATGGTACCAACAAAATGACCGCAGCTATAACATGGAATTCGGTGTATACATTCCTATGACTGCATAGACACGCAAAATAAAAAAATCCAAAATCGTACTATTTACTTTTACTGCAAAAATTTGTTGAATCATGAAGGTAGGTTATTTTGCACTTGAGATACTAGATTTTCAAAACTTGAGTTTGTTTTGGTTATATTCAAAAAATATATATTTTTACCTGTAATATTACTGCACTTCTACAGCTTTTAAAAAATCACCCTTTATTAAATAAACAATTCTTAAAGATTATGGAATATGTCATAAACAATAACATATTTGTGTTATGAAATGTCTTCATAAATGTGATGAAGGATTTTGTTGTTTTTATGAAACGTTTCATAACTTACAAATAGAGTTTTAGTGTGTCAACTTTATTCGCTTGAATGCTAGAATTCTCATTTCTCCTATGTTAACTCTGACATGCATAAGTATGTTCCCAGATTTATTTCAAACACATATTCATTGCAAAGATTCTCGCAATGGTGGTGTGTATCGACTGGTTAGACCTTCTTTTGCGTTTTTATTTAGGAAACTTCAGTATAAATTATTATTTGTGAAACTTTTTCATTAAAATAATGAAGTAAAATCTATGAAACTTTTCATAAATTATATTATGAAAAATAAATAACTTGTATGACAAATGTTCATTGTATGAAGAACTGTAGTTCATAGTTTCTATGAAATGTTTCATAAATTATATAACACTTTTCATTGATTTTGCTTTATGAAACGTGTTTCATATATTTTATAAAGTGCTTCTTTGGCGACTTTTTAATGAACATTTTCACTGAGGTTATGACAAAATCATAAATATTATGAAAAATAATTCTTTCAATGTAGAGACGTTCGAAATCATCTCGGAAAACAACTCTACTCTAAGTATGTGAAATTTCGTCGAAAATTACAGAATTATTTCCAAAAAAATCAATTTGAAGGAGGCATTAAACCGAACGATGCTATATTTATAAAGCAATTAAAACCGATTAGGTGGTGCAATGATCTTTTCGGCGATTTTTAGCAAACAGTGATTCCAATGACTGCTCCATCCGAAAAACTAAAAGCTAAAATAATTGGTAGAAATTAGCAATGCCAACAATAATCTTGATATTTCGATTTTCTGCTAATATTCTCCATGATTTTTTTTCAGTTCGCCGTATTGAAAACCGAACCCTTACGAAACGTGTTCCTAAATATTGTTCAAATTCCAGTTGAGCGAATGATCTTACGTTTGAAAAAGTATACCTGCGACAGAACTCATCTAGCTAATATTCTTGAACTGAATTGAATATCTTATGGCCTTATGTTCCACAATGGAACGATGAGAATAAATAATAAATTTGAATATTTATGGCCGTATCCTTAATTTAAATGTCCATGACAGAAATTATTAATGGAAACAATGATTATTGAAAAATTATTTTTTCTCATTTATTTAAATCATCAATTTTGTTTAAAAATTGGAAATTGATTTTCAAAAATTAATAATAAAACATGTTGGGTCCGCTAGTGTAATATAAAGTTAAAAATTTCATCAAGATCTGAAGTAAAATTTGGATGCTGATCTGACTTTCTTAACATTCAAAACCGATCTCCCAGGCAGGCGCTCAATTATTTGTTGGTGTTTCAAACATTTGTAGTGAAATTCGAAAAAAGCCTTACATAAATATTTAGCACCAGTGTCATAACCCTTTATATAAGCCAAATAATTACACTACTTAACTAGTACGTTTTTTAATTAATTCTTTGACATTATCGCTATTGTTGTTGTTGCCATTGTGGTAATTCGATAAATTTAATTATGCGTAAAAGTAAGAATGGGACAGGTAATGAACCTCGTTTGCTACAACACATTCAAGGTAAAAGAAGGAAGGAAAAAAATAGTTATTTGAATCCCGATAATTTCGACAGACAACTGTCGAAAGTCACCTTTACATTATCTATATATATAAAAGAGTTGCGTTACTGACTGACTGACTTATCATTGACCAGCCCCCAGACCAAACGGCTGAAGCCAGGGTCATGAATATGACGTGGACGTCGACTAAGATGAGGTTTTACGAAATTCGTACCTTTAGGGGATGAAATGGCCCAAATGACCATTTAAATTAAAAGAAGTAAAATTGTTCAACTAAAGTATTACACCTAGAATCGTGAAATTTGGTATATAAATTCCTCTGACCATATAAAAGCGAAGTATAGTTGGATTTTTCGGAATTTGTACTTTTAGGGGGCGAGCGGGACAAAATGGGATAAAAATGGTACCAACTAAAGTATTATAACTAGAATCGTGAAATTTGGTATGTAAATTCCTCTGACCATATAAAAGCGAAGTAAAATTGGATTTTTCGAAAATTGTAATTTTAAGGGGTGTGCGGGACAAAAATGGTACCTACTAAAGTATTATAACTAGAATCGTGAAATTTGTAATGTAAATTCCTCTGACCATATAAAAGCGAAGTAAAATTGGATTTTTCGAAAGGGGTGCGCGGTGCAAAAAGGGATATACTTATAAACGGTGAGCGGGATGAAAATAGTACCAACTAAAATAGTGCAGTTAGAGTTGCGAAATTTGGAGTGTAAATTCCCTGACAACGTAGAAGCGCAATCTAAATGGATTTTTTTTTAATTTGTACTTATAGGAGGTGAGCGGGACAAAAAGGGATAAAAATGGTACCAACTAAAGTATTGCAGCTATAGTCGAGAAATTTGGAGTGTAAATTCCTCTGACAACGTAGACTTGCAACAGAAATGGATTTCTTGATTTAGTATGTAAATTCCTCTGAAGCGCCGTAAAATTGGACTTTCGAAATTTGTACTTTTAAGGGATGCGCGGGACGAAAAGGGATAAAAATTCTGTTCAGGCCTTTAATTATTTAAACGCCGAACATAAATGGATATTTCAAAATTTGTACTTAATACAACGATACGTCCCGACAAGAAATAAATGTGTTACCAAATAAAGTACATATATTTAGGAGAAGCAAAAACACATGTTACCTATAGTGGTTTTTCAAAATATGTACTTTTTGGGAAAGAGGTGCAAAAGTTATAAAGTAGCTGGCTGCATCTAGAAACATGAGATCGAGGATATAAATGTTGGTAATTTTTTGTTCAAAAATTATAAAAATTATACATACGAAGGAGTTCAGCTAAAATAGTGCATATCGACAAGCACATTACTTTGACTGTGTGTGAGTGCTATATAATAGGATGTTTCCAAATTACTATTTTAGATTTATCTATATCCACCAAAAGAAAATTAAATAAATAACAGAGACGAATAAAATTAACAAATAACTTGCTTTTTCGCGTGCGAAGCAGCGGGTACTGCTAGTAAAGGGTGATTTTTTAAGAGCTTGATAACTTTTTTAAAAAAAAAAACGCATAAAATTTGCAAAATCTCATCGGTTCTTTATTTGAAACGTTAGATTGGTCCATGACATTTACTTTTTGAAGATAATTTCATTTAAATGTTGACCGCGGCTGCGTCTTAGGTGGTCCATCCGCTTAGTCCAATTTTGGCATTTCCACGTTTTTGAGTAACAGAGACCCAATTGGTGCGAACGGCGACGAATCGAAAATTGGTGGTCATCATTAACACTGGCCGATACAGCTGCGATATTTTCTTCAGTTCGCACTCTACGTAAGCGTGTTGGTGGTTTAATGTCCAACAATGTAAATTTGGTGCGAAATTTAGTCACAATAGCCCGAATAGCCGCTTCAGTGGGTCGATTAAACTGACCATAAAATGGAAGCGCGCAATGAACTTTCTTAACAGAGCACGCATTTTGATAATAAAATTCAATAATTTGCAAGCGTTGTTCGTTTGTAAGACGATTCATGATGAAATGTCAAAGCATACTGAGCATCTTTCTCTTTGACACCATGTCTGAAATCCCACGTGATCTGTCAAATACTAATGCATGAAAATCCTAACCTCAAAAAAATCACTCTATATAATATAAATATGTGAAATCATCATTAATCTTTTGTTTGTCAAACATGTTTGCTGGTGGATAGGCCGCTTGGAAGTAAACCCGAAGAAAATTGTATCGGAAATTTCCTATTCTAGGTTATGGTGTATAATGCATAAGGGATATTCCGCGACAAATCGGACAGTTTAAAAAATATATATTTTTGATTTCCTATGTTTTTTATATTTTTAAAACAATCTTCTGGCATATTTTGAGTTTTTTTCCTGATTACCCATTAAAAAGAATTAGCTTTTTTAAAAAATCGTTAAATACTCGTTCTTTTTTTCAGCTTTATGCTCATTACTTCTTCGACAATTGGATATTCTTTATATATTTTATATATTTGATTTTTTTAATACTTTTCAGAAAATTCTCTTTTCACTAAGACTCAAAATGTACAGAATAAATAGACGTTTAAATAAAAAATTGAGAAAATCAAAGAGTACAAAGAATTAAAAAAAGTTTTAATATAAAAAGCAAAATTTGTATAATTAAAAATATAAAATCATTTCGAATATTTTTTGGAATATTTTTTCTGAAAAGTACTTAAAAAACAAATATATTAAAAAATAATATCCAACTCGGACCATTTTTGAGGAAGTTATGAGCATAAAACTGAAAAAAGAACAGTATTTAACGATTTTTTAAAAAATATCTTTTTAACGAGTAGTCAGAAAAAAAGTCAAAATATACCAAGAGGTGTTTTTAATGGGTACTAAACAAAATAAAAAATTGAGTTTATTTCCTCCATTTTTTAATTTGTTAACTGTCCGATTTTTCTTGGAATGTCCCATATATCTTCTCAGAGCTAATATTTTACCCATACATATTATAGATTTATTAATTAGCCACACTGTCTGGCTGGCTGGTTGACTGGCTGTAATTAACCCACAATTGTTTTCAGTGCATTATTGTCAAGAACAAATTATAGTTAATGTGTCATCTAATTCGATATTAAATAAAGTATTTAATTGGCTACGAAATGTGGAGCACACATTACGTATGTCAGCCAACCAAAACACATTTTTATTATTATTGTCATTCAGTCAGTTCTCCGGAATTAATTTAATTCCAATTTTCTGCATTTATTCAGTGCGACGACATTTGAAACCGACAATATTTAATAACAAATTGGCATGAGCTACGATGATTGGTGTTTCAATTGTTCCAAAAAATCGAAATATGACAAGCAAGTGGAAACAAGAGTGATCAAAGAACCGGTTTTTTGAAAATTAAAAAAAAAAACAGAGTAGGCGGTATTTGACGAGATACCCAGGTTAAACCAATGGCATCAGTTTTTCTGTGTAAAGGATAGGAAATCAAGGCAGTTGCATTAAGTGAGATTGTTGCACTTACCAAGACCCATAATATTTAGGTATAAGTAATAATAATAATAATAATAAGTAATATTGTCCTAATAGAAGCCCAATCAATGCTTACATAAAGACCTTTAATAACATAATCCCCTTTTATTTTCGTCATATGAGGTATTTAAAGCTTCAGTTCCCTTAATAACATCTTGAAAGCTTTCGTTAATCCATTCGTCGATTTCTTCTGCGAAAAACTCACTCAGTAAATTTGAAATCGATGAAATGTGTTGTGCTCACTGTTCTTCAGTCAACTGATTCCATATGGTAGATAAAGGCAAATCATCCTCATTTGCCCACTAATCATTATAAGAACGTGCAAACAGTTTTTAATAGTAATGCCTGCTACATTGTCCCATGTATTAAACCAAAACCAATTAAATATGTTTGTTCTTAATTCTGAAATTAAGCAGTTTTCAGAGACCTATTTTTAAATAAAGTTTCACTTATAAAGACCATAATGTTGAGGTTGCGCTAATCAGGGTGTTGCAATAATCGGGGTTTGCGCAAATCGAGCTTTTACTGTAGTAGGTAAGTTGAACTTTTGAAAACAACGATTTTGAAGAGGTTAAAGATGATCTTTTCCAAACAATCTCGACAAACCAATTTTCCGTTTATCTCCCACTGTGCGTTGTTTTTACTCTTTTCATGAATATTCCGCAGTCATTGTTCTGGGTACTATTTCTATGGCATTCATTGTTTTGTTTGTTTAACGATTTCTTCACTAAAAGTTCAAAGGTATGATTTGCATTTAAAACTGCATCGGAATCACAACAGCAAAAACACAAAAGTCATTTCCATGAAACCCAATTGAAGAACAATAGTACCTCAGATAATTCTAAGTAAAGTTTAAATAAAATTGAATGTATAAGTAAGTATACATATTTATTTTACATTAGAGTGACCATGTGTTTTGTAATTTGTAAAGATCTTGGAGTTAGTCTTCCTATCAACGAAAGGAAACCCGGGTTTGGCAGCATGACATTTTAAGTGTACATTTCTTGTACATTGCTTAAATATTAATTTTTCGAAATTCGTTCTTTTAAGAGTTAAAATGGGAAAAGAGGGATACAAATTTTACCTACCAAACGACTGAAGTTGAAATTGTGAAATTCAGTCTATACGTTTCTCTGGCTGCATAGACGCGCCAGAAAAAGGATTTTTTCCAATTTCTGCTTTTAGGGGGAAATGGGGCGAAATGATTGCCCAGACGGGGTACTTTTAGGACCAATATGAGAAAAAGGGATAAAGATGGTACAAAATTTAAATTGACGACTATTTTTTAGGTTTTTTATGAAATTCCGTCTATACATTTATCTGACTGTGTAGACGCGAAACATAAAGAAAATTTGTCGAAATTTGTAATTTTAGGCGTTAAATGGGCGAATGGGGATAAAATGGTAACAACCAAACGGGTATTGGCGTAGGACGGGTGGTCCTGGTGGTCTTATTATTTAAGTACTTAGTTTTTTCAGTGCCGAAAAAAGTAAAAATCATTGTAAACACAAAAAGTTCGGCCGGGCCGAACTGTCAATTTTCGTAGAAGTGCCATAACATTACAGGAAAATGTCAATTTTTTTAATATAGCCAAACCAAGACAAATAAAAAAACAAAAAAATATAAATTTATAAATAAATAAAATATTATTTATATTATATTTTTTTATTTATAAGGCAAGATTACCAATACGTTTATACTATATATATCAATTCAAAAAGTATATATATAGTGCTACAGTTGGTTGTATTTCCATCCTATTTTAATTCCACAAGAACAAATTTTGAATATCCATTATCTGACATACACAGGGCAAGATGACCTAATTTCATGGTTCAACCATTTTTTTCCGTAAAAGTAAAAAAAAGTATGAATTTGGAAAAATCTTATTATTTTGCATGTCTATGGAATGTATACACCGAATTTCGTCATTCTAGCTGTGGCCATTTGGTTGGTACCATTTTTTTATTTGAATTTTATTTGTACATACATTGTTACATTCATATATAATTTGGCCCCAGCGCCAAGAAGGCATTATTGAGGCAGGCTGGCAGTATTTAATACATATACAAATAAATTAGTTAGTAGAAGTGTTTCAAACTTATCATATAAGTATTTTTTGCAGGAGGACTTAAAATTTGATATTCGAGCAATGTTTCTTAATTCAAACGGTAATTCATTGTACTTATTTCCCCCAATATAATCAATTCGCTGCTTGATTCGACTGGTTTTGTATAAAATATATGGTATGGTGACCGATGTTGTGGATACATTTGTAAACAAATAATAGTACTTGGTATTCATACAGTCCATAAATTGGCAGTACAGTTTTACTCTGGTCCATATACAATGAAATTGTTGAATAAGTTACTGGCAAATTATATACTACTTTCAAGGCCTTTTTTGCATACATTGCAAGGATCTGAAGGAAGTATTATTCTTGTTGTAAGCATAGACACTTGCCAAGTAACTTAAATGAGACTGTATTAAAGCTTGAAATATCATCAACTTGGAATTGAGACTAAGTTTGTTCCTCTACTTATACAAAATACCTACAGCATGAGCAATTTTCTTCTTTAAATCATCCATATGCATCCAGGTACTGCATAGCATGTGTCTCATACACAAGTCTTCCATCAACATAAACATTAAAATTATTGTTAAGACTGGCAGAATGTGGTCTAAATCTAATAAGTTTGGTCTTCCCGGGATTGATCAGTAACCGATTCAATCGTGCATATTCAAATACCAAAGCTGCATCCCTCTCAACTCGAATCTTTAATATGAACATATTGCTTACTGTTACAAAAAATTGTTTTCAAACAAACATAACTCCTTTCCCTGAATACCGTAATACTTCAACTTCTGCAGCAATATTTTATGATCAACCAGATCAAAAGCTTTAGTGAAATCAAAAAATATTCCGCAAACTCCATTAAAACCCTCATCTAGTCCATTACAAACAAACTTCACAACATTCAATATAGCGTCCTGAGTACCACAACCTCTTCTGAAGCCATATTGATAAGCATACAATAGCCATTTCTCCTCCATATAGAACAATAATCTATCATAAAGCAGCTTTTCAAAAATCTTATCTATGGTAGACAACAATCGGATCTTATCGATATTTATCCAACGACTTTACATTGACTCCCTTTGGTATTGGAACTACTCTGTGAACCTTCAATATATCCGGAAACACTGATGTATTAATAATCTTGTTAAATATATCTACCAAAATTGGTGCAATAACATCCCCACATTCCCTTGTAAATTTAGCAGAAATATTAACAAAGCCTGGATTTTTATTCACCTTAATATTTGATAGCACTTGGATTATATATTCAATATTAATATTATCAAGTGTGAAGCAGTGACTCGTTTGAACAAGATTATGTAGATCATTGAAAGTGTCACCAGGATATGATTCAATTTGCTGCTTAAGATCTCTGACAAAAGAAAGAAAATAGTTATTAAAACAATTCGCCTTGATCATATCATCTGATATCCTCATTCCTTGCGAGTCATTCAAATCAGTATAATTACTTTTCGATCTACCAAAAGTATTGTTAATAAACCGCCAAAATTTTTTTCTATTCCCTTTTCCCATTTTACCCCCTCAAAAATACGACTTTTTAAAATCTCTTCGTTTTACGTGTCTACGCAATTAGAAAAAAATGTCTTTATTTCATGTATCTGCGCAATCAGCGGAATGTATGTGTAGTTTCATTATTCCAGGTGCAGCCGTTTGGTTGTACCATTTGTATCCGTATATTACCAGTTAACCCCTTAAAGGTGCGAATTTGGAAAAAATACTTGTCTATTGTATATCTACTCAATTAGAGTAATGCACACACCGAATTTCGTGTTTCTAGCTGTTGTCGTTTGATAGGTACCATTTATATCTCTTTTTGTCCCATTTCAGTCCCTACGAATAAAAATCACTTTATAGTGCGCGTTAATGCTATAAAGCGAATGCGCATTCCAAATATCAATTAAATATTGGCAGACATATTCAAAAAACTCAAACAGAAATACTATAAATATATAACTATTAGGGGTATGTTCAGTCCTTGTGAAAGAAAAAATTTTCCCGGTTTCTCCAATTTGCAATCCCAACCGATCTACAACTCTAAGACGGACATGGCCAGATTGTTGCAGAATTTTAAGCCGATCAAGAATATATATACTTTATAGGGTCTCAGCTCGATATTTCAAGGTGTTGCAAACGGAATGGCAAACTTAGTATACCCCCATCCTGGAGGTGGAGGGTGTATAGTTAATTTTGTAATAGGAGAGTGTACTAAATAAGTCTTACATTGTCCCGACAATGTCAACCAAATCGTAATTTTCTACAAAAGCAATCTAAACATCTGGTCCCCTTACATTTGGTATTTACAATTGTCTATTTATTGCTTTACACTTTTTGTTGCTTCTTTTCAGTTTTTTGCTTAATTCCATATTAATTGAAAATAAACAGTTAAAATTATTAATAAATTAACCATTCGTTAAAAGAAAACAATTAAATTAACACTCAGTCACGATAAAGTGTTGGAAAAAAACTCAAACAACAACAACATCGAAAAAGTGCTAAATGCATTTAAAAACAAATGCATTTATTCACTAATTAAACGTTAGCGAATGGCACCAACTGCATGCAGATGGCCGATGCTATTGCAAATGCTAACAAAAATCTTCCGTAAACATCGACATTAATCATAATAGGAAATTTGAAAATTATGTAAAGCTATAATTAGCTGATTTCGATAGAAAACTAAATGAACGCAACGAATGCCTATGGCTACACAATAGACAATTCTGGTGGGCGGGTCGAAAATTAGTGCATAATGTGGAATTATAACTGTGAATTTTTCATTCGCCATATACGGCAGACTATGCTAGTCTATTTTATAATATAGAGGGATTCCATGTAAAACCAACGAGAAATTTCCGATGATCTTCAGATTTTGATGTTTTATGTTAGACCAAATGTTTTTGAAAAATATTGAAAACTGTGTAACGTAACCTGTAACGTTGAAGTTTTGTTCTTTTACAAAATTGATATTTTTACAAAAAAAATTTTGGCGCACAAAAATCAAATGAAATTAACAAATAATATTTTTGACGATTATTGAATTTTTTTTTGAAACAAATTTCTTGAGTTTTTCTCAGTAAATAGCTACACTTGTGGTTAAATACTCTGTAAATTTCAGAGTGGGATTTTCAATAGTTTCTGAGATATAGGCAAAACTGTAGAAGTACTTGTGCTCTTATAGCCTTTTTATTATTATTTGATTTCAAGCCGAAATATATTGAAATTTAATTGAAAAAAAAAAAACTATAATATTTTTTATTTTTTCGTGTAAATTTTGTAGTGGAATCACAAGCAATTTCTGAGATATCGGCACAAATGATATTAAATAATAGACACATTTTTGAAGGTCTTCCGATTTGGATGAAACTTTGTGAACGTCTAAGCTATTGCAAATTATTAAGTTTGGCAAAATTATTTTTAAAAATTTTGAAAAAATAAACACCAAACTGGATTGTTTGGATTATATTGTAATGAAGAAAACACTGATAATATGTAAAATATCTATGGATAAATTTGGACGCAATTTTTTTAAATCATGATTTGTTTAATTTTTGTTAAATAGCGGGAAATCCGTTTATAAATTATACAAAATATAAATAAAAAATATTGTGTTGTCTAATTGCAAAGGGCTTTTAAAGAAAAATTAAAAAATTGTAGCTTTAACCATGGATCTTTTACATATAGACACTGTTTTCTTTGTTACATTGTTAGCTATTAAAATAAAAAACAAACTATTATTTTTCGTTTTTTCATATTTTTCTGGCAGAAAAAATACAAATTTTCCTTGTTTGTTTCTAAAAATAAGAAAATATCCACGAGCTATGACCATGGTAAAATAACGATCTTTTTCAAGGTGATTTCTAGACACTCGACATTTCGTTGGCCCCCAAAGTCACGTGACCTCACTGCACCTATCTTTTTCTTGTGGGGTTATTTCATCTGGAAGTTTACAAACCAAATCAAAAAAATGCATTCGAACAACAATTGAGACAATTCTTACTGCAACTCTGCAGGATGTAATGAATAATGAATTTTGCACATACGTCACCGGCTATCGTCATGTCATTTAAATTCTTTTATTTTTAAACCCGTTAAAAAGGTTTAATAAAAATGTATCGGTTGTCAAATGAACAAAGAAAAAGTAATTTACTTGAATTAAACAAAAAGTAATTTTAGTTTCTTAATGTAGTGTCATTCATCAGCCACCCTGTATATACCTTGTTTAGAAGGCAATTTCAATTAATTTTCAAATATTGAAGCGGTATGTTATCGCCGCATTAGATTTTTTAAAGCTTTCACACTTTTATTTTTTATTTTGATTTTCGAAATGATTACATTCATCCAGTTAACCGACTGAAACATACTTACATGTTTTTTAATTTGTCCATAAAAAATAATAACGTTTTCGAGTTGAGAAAGCCTAAATACATCAGAAATGTTGCACATAGCCTTTCGGCAAACATTTTAATGCATGACCTCTTTTCGAGGTAAAAAAGAATTGGATGCAGCTATGCCTTTGAAATTTTGTTTATGTAGTTATGGTGTTTGCCAATGTCGTCTATGAAACTGTTGATTCACCACGTCCCCTTACAATGGCATGGTAGTGGGTTTCTGAGGAAATACTTTAGGAAACAAATATATATTTAAATTTCGTAGATGTACTTATGGTGATTACCAAATTTATCTAGCAAAATTTTAAATTGATCATCAAACTGCCACGCCCACTTAAAGGTAGACCTTTAAAATGTATTGCAGTTGATAATTCTTTCAAAAACTTCCTATCTTCTTTACGTCCAGCAATACGATAATAATGGTAAGGGTAAAAAATGGTCCAAAATAGCGCGAGTTTTAAGAATAATTGTATTGCAAGTTTTTTCGAACTGATACTTGCAGATAAACAGAGTTCTATTGTAAAAAATCACCCTTTAGTACACTGGATAATATATAAAATCAACCACTGATATTAAAACAACGTGTTTATTCAAACCAGATGTAGGCGCAATGAATCAAATAGTCCGACACGCCCACCTTCAGCCTTTTCCTTCTTGTTAATTGATGATATACATTAATTATAAACACTTCTGTAAAATTTCGCGGAGATCAATTACATGTCGATCATTTTACAATATCTGCATTTTTAAGAATTTTTCATAATTTATGGCAGTTTGCTTCAGCCCATTCTACCGGCATATTAAAGTGCACCTTCTAACCTTTCTTCTCATATATGTGGTTCAGCGGATACATCCGGATAAATAAAGTTCTAATCCAAGAAATACAGGAACTACTCGTAAAGATAGCCGAAAAAAACAACACATTTTATCATAACGCATTGCTTTTTAAAATAACATTATTACAATTTTGTTAATTTTTAATTAATTAACATATATGTGTTAGTATTTTCTAATTTACAAAATATTTTGTAACTTGTGCCTTTTCGTTTTACAACAGATGTGTTTTTGTTATTGCTTTAGGCTGAAATATCAGAAATGAAACAGTAATAACTTTGGTTTGAAAGAACGAGTTGCCACCCTGTTCCAATTTTTTATATTTTGTTTTTGCCTGCCATTATTACGTTCTGAAAATACGTTACTTCAAAAAAGGGCGTATTGCCTCTCAAATTGGTGTTTGGCCCCATCGTGCACCGGACCGATTAAGATATTTTTCAATCCAAACCGATCTACAACTATGGACGTATTTTTGGCATTCTAGCTCCTTTCGTTTAGATGATAGCATGCTTTCAAGGTGCTGCATACAGAATAAGAAACATACTCTCAGAAAAAAGTGAACCCAATGATGAGCAGTGTTGCCGTTTTGGGCTTTTCAATTTTGGCAAATTTAGCAAGTGGCGGCAAAAAGGCTCGAACCGGAAAAGTGATTAAAAATCACTCTACCTTAACATTTCTCATGATGTTTTAAAGCGATAATTCCTAAAGAATGGAATCAGCCATTTAAAATATTTTTAAGTGTTTTGATGTTTCAAACCAATAGAAATACAGTTTTCCGCAGATGATAATTTAAACCAACCGAGACAAGAGAATTAAAGTTGTAATTTATAATTAGATCAAATTGTATCCGATATATGCTATGATAAGTGTTTGAAGTTGGACAAAATTCGAAAATATTCACAAATTCCAAATATCTATTGAGACATACACATGTATTTCAAGGCGGGGCCGACTATATAATACCCTACACCACTCCCTGAGTATGTACCTCGCTTTGATTACTAAACCCAGTTATTTCATGGGAGCAATTTTATGTAGTTCATATAAATTATACAGTTACTATAAATTCATCTTTAGTCATATTTAACGAATATGGTTAATAATACAAATTATACAGTAGTAATAGGATGAATCGGACCGACATTTCAAAAGGGGCCTATAACAACATTTTGGGCCTGGTCCAAAACATGGGCCTACATTTTTCTCATTCACGATAGGTATTCCTAGTTGAAAAATATAATGATTTGCTATATCTGTATGAGGGCTATATCTAAATCTGAACCGATCTTACCCACTTTCACCATAGGTGTTTCTAGTTCGATTATAAAATGTTGTGCCAATTTTAAAGGAAATCGGGTACAATATGTGGTTTCTAAAGCGGAAAAGTGAAATCTGAAGCGAAATTTGTATGGGGGGTATATCTAAATCTGAACCTATCTTACCCACTTTCAGCATAGGTGTTTCTAGTTCGATTATAAAATGTTGTGTCAATTTTAAAGAAAATCGGGTACAATATGTGGTTTCTAAAGCGGAAAAGTGAAATCTGAAGCGAAATTTGTATGGGGGGTATATCTAAATCTGAACCGATCTTACCCACTTTCAGCATAGGTGTTTCTAGTTCGATTATAAAATGTTGTGCCAATTTTAAAGAAAATCGGGTACAGTTAAAATGAACTTAAATGTATTAAAATTTAACTTCGTATAGCACTAAAACAATATTTCCTCATATCAAGTTCAAACTTTTCCTTGAAAATAGTACATGCTCTGAACTTGATTCTAGTTCAATTTTCCTCAAACTAAGTAAATATTTACTCAAACTGAGGAAAAAGCCAATAAGTTTTTACTCAAACCAAGTACATTTGTACTAAATTTAAGTGAAATTTTCCTAAAACTAAGTAAATTTGTACAAAATTTAAGTAAAATTTTGCCGAAATTTTCCTAAAACTAAGTTAATCTTTACTAAAAGCAAGTAAATATTAGCGATTTTAGTTTTATACTTGTGAAGTGAATGTTGCATTCACAATCTAACTTTACGAGACCATCTCGGCGCCTCGAAAGCCTCACTCTGGCAATGTAAAATATGGCTTGTTTACACAGTTCGATTTTTATTTGTATACACCCTCGATTTTACACTCTTTTACATGCATTCTAAAAGCAATTAAATAAACCCGAGTTATTTATAATTTGTACTTTGCAATCATTAAAGATGTTATGACCACTGGGTTTACCCCTCCGCATGGGAACATGTTTGCTGATTATCGATCAGTAAATACAACAAAGTGAATGAATGGCCACATTATTAGCGATGATTTTCGGTAGAAACGCCACTAAACGTGATTTATTGTGCAAATCGTGAGACACGAGCTTAAAGTGATTTTTAAAGAAATTTTACATGAACAAATCACTGTTTCATTTGTTTTGAACTGCAAATTGTATATTTTTGTGCATTTTTTCTTGATTTTTTTTTAAATTAATTACCGGGCATTCAACGCATTCAAAAGACAGCAAAAACCCAACACACACTCGCACACACAACAATATGCAACGTTTTCAAGGTAATTCAAAATAATTATTCACACATTTGTTTCTATTACTTTTGTTGTATTTTTTTTGGTGATCAGCAAACCAAACCAAATCTCACACTTTACCGAGTATGTCTTATTTTATTTTCGATTGATGATTAAGTATTTTCCTTTTACGTTTCGTTTCAACACATGCCACTTCTTTTATCCAAATCAATGAAGGTTCGTTAATCTTTTCGAGAATCTGAATCACCCGTGATCGTTTTGTGGAAATTCGCGTTTTCGAACTAAACCGTTGCGTACGAATTCATTCGATTTTATACTGAAATCAAACACACGAAATTATTTTGTTTATATTCGAAATGCTGTGAACTGAGATGAGAGCATATTTAAATGCTCCACAAACTCATCTGCTGCT
The DNA here is from genome assembly GCA_947397865.1 of Polietes domitor. Lineage (NCBI taxonomy): Eukaryota > Metazoa > Arthropoda > Insecta > Diptera > Muscidae > Polietes > Polietes domitor. The sequence goes on from OX377619.1 coordinate 47,993,221, forward strand.
GCTGCTGCTTCTGCTTCTTCCTCTTCTTATTTCTGGCAAGATCAACAAAAAGATGACGAAGAAGAAGACGACGCCGCCGCAGCCATTCATTTCATTCATTCCGAATGGAGGTGTTTCTTTTGTATGTAAACAATCATCGACAAACAGAATGAAGAAAATTAAATAAAGGAAGTGAGTAAGAAAGAGCCATATGTATGCGATCATAGACGAATACATGATGCTCTACATCACCTCAGTTAGGATAAAATGAGGAGTTATTGCAGCATTGGAACACTTCAGAAAAAAAGTAAAAACGGCGGTCCAAACTTTATACACTCTCCACCGATTTTCATAGAAGTGCAGTAATATTACAGGAAAATATAATTTTTTTTAATAAATCCAAACCAAAACAAATGGAAATATTGAAAAAATAATTTTATAAATAAATATAATATTTTTATTATTTCAAACCACGCTTATAATTCAAGGCTACCAATACGTTAACACTATATATATATATCGAAAGTCAATTAAAAAAAATAATATTCTTATATTTATATTTTCAAAAAAGCTTAAATACTATAAATATTGGTAGATAGTGGGTATTACAGTTGGTTGTATTTCCATTCTATTTTAATTCCAAATGTACGAATTTGGAAAAACCTTTTTGTTTTGCGTTTCTATGCAGTCAAAGGAATGTATACACCGAATTCCATGATTCTAGCTGCGGCAATCCGGTTGGTACCGTATTTATCTCTTTTTCCTATTTCACCCCATTAAGATCTCTTTATTTCGCAATTAGAGGGATGTACATACCGAATTTTATCATTCTAGCTGTAGTCGTTTAGTTAATAAATAAATACACCGAATTTCATTATTCTAGGTGCAGCCGTTTGGTACCATTTTTATCCCTCTATTCCCATTTTACCCCTTAAAAGTACGAATTTCGAAAAATACTTTTATATTATGTATCCACTCAATTAAAGGAATTTACACACCAAATTTCGTGCTTGATATGTACCATTTTTATCCCTACGCATGTATACGCAATTAGAGGGATGTACACACCACATTTCATCATTCTAGCTGCAGCCGTTTAGCGGGTACCATTTTTATCCTTCTGTTCCCATTGAAATAACTAATTTGAAAAAAAAAAAACTTTTTATTTCTCGTGTCTACGCAGTCGGAGGATTGTATACACCGATTTTCTTTATTTTACGTTTCTACGCAATCAGAGGAATGTATAAACAAAATTACATTATTATATCTTAGTATTAGTTTAGTATTGTAGTATTAGTTAGTATTAGTTAGTATTGTACACACCGAATTAGGTGTTGTCGTTTGATTGGTACCATTTTTATCCCTTTTTGCCCCATTTCACCCCCTACATTATGGTACACGTTCTTGTTATAGGGGGAATGCGCATACCCAATATCGGAAAACATGTTTGAATACTCGAAATATTAGGGGTATTCCCAGGTCGATATTTCAAGGTGTTACAAACGGAATGACAAACTTAGTATTCCCCATCCTGGAGATGGAGGGTATAACAACCAGCAAAAATTACCACCAGTCCCGGGGGATAACGTAATGTGAAATTATTTATATCTCAATTGGTGCAAAGTCATCTGGAACGAGCGATTCAAACGAGAATACATGTGAGGTGATTCTGAAGTCTCTGGAAATTATGTTCTAGAACTGTCGCAGAAGTGTGCAACATACGATTGTTCGCTAGACGATTCTGATGATTCTGGAAATTATGTTCTAGAACTGTCGCAGAAGTGTGCAACATACGATAGTTCGCTAGACGATGTCCAGTCGCCATTGTCGTTCTGGAGATAGTCAACTGTACAAGGAGTAGATGACAGAACTTTCATGAGCCTCGGAAACTTCCTCAATCTTCTCGCAGAAAGATCGCCACGAGCTCCTCTGAGCCTTCCAGAGTTCTTTCTTGTAATGCTTGAGATGTTTCTTGTAGTCGTTGCAGTCACATGGAGATCTGGTGGTCTAAGCTTTATTGAACAGCGCTTCTCAGCGCGGGGAGCTCTGCAACCACCCTTGTTTACCCTTGTGTCTCGGGGCCGGGCAAGCAATTTTCAGAGACTCAGTGAAAACGTTGTTGACATGTTGGACCATTGAGCAGTCCATTTGTGTCCATCGGTTGAACCAATTTTCCGGCATTGAGACTTAACTCTCATTTGTACGCCAGTTTGTTCTTCTCACATTTCTAGGAATGGCCATTTTTTTCACCTGCTCCAGTAATTGAAATTCGATTCGTTTGCTCCCAATATCAAATCATTTCCATCGCTTTTCTTTAACTCTTCTAAATCAAACAAATGGTAGGGCCTCTTGGGATGACAGGTAACTGAATACTATCCAGCTATTTTTATACCCTCCATCTCCAGGATGGGGGTATATTCACTTTGTCATTCCGTTTGTAACACCTTAAAATATTCATCGGAGACCCCATAAAGTATATATATTCTGGGTCGTGTTAAAATTCTAAGACGATATAGCCATGTCCGTCTGTCTGTCTGTTGAAAGAACGATAGCGGCCGAACAAAATGAGCTGGGAGGTTCAAATTTTTCCTAAATGTGTCTTATGGTTGCATATCGGTTGGGATTGAACGTGGGCGAAATTGGGCCAGAGGGAAAATTTGTTCCCTCACAAGGACTGAAAATACCCCTAATATTTAGAGTATTTCAGCATGTTTTTTGAACATAATAGCTTGTATTTACTTGCTATTTGCAATTCGCATTCCCTTTATAGCATAAAAGGGCACCATAGAGTGATTTTTAGTTGTAGGGGGCAAAATGGGACGAAAAGGGATAAAAATAATACCTATCAAACGACAACAGATAGAAACACGAAATTTGGCGTGTATATACATCTAATAGAGTAGATACATAATATACAAGTATTTTTTCTAAATTTGTACTTTTAAGGGGTTAAATGGGAATAGAGGGATAAAAATAGTACCAACCAAACGGCTGCACCTAGAATAATGAAATTCGGTGTGTACATCCCTCTAATTGCATAAACACGTAAAACAGAGGGATTTTTCGAAATTCGTAATATTAAGGAATATAATTGAAAAAGAGGGATAAAAATGGGACCTTCCAAACCGCTGAAGTTGATATCATGAAATTCGGTGTATATATTCGGTGTGTATTCGGTGGTCTGACTATGAAGACTCGAAACAAAAAGGGGTTTTTCCAAATTTGTACGTTTGGGCGGAGAATGGGGCGAATGGGGATATGTTTAAAATTTGTACTTTTCTTATCAAAATAATGCAGTCACTTTCTCTGTATCTGAAAATGTTTCTCTCTAATGGCGACTGACAATCGCCTAATATTTTCAGCATGTCCACTTTCACAATTACAGCATTGTATTTATTTATAGTAGTAGCTTTTAAACAGTGTGCATAAGTATACATTATAGTTTGAAATAGTAAACAATTATAGTAAATGTGCATAAACATATCACAATTTTCGTAATATGGTTCTGTACTTCTATGTCGACATCCTTTAATCTGCTGGTAATATTATGGAATGCACTCCGTGGTGGAGGGTATATAAGATTCGGCCCTGCCGAAGGCTTAACGCCTTCTTACTTGTTCTTCTTACGAAGGAAATTTTGTTTCTTTTTTGTTAACGGAAAGGAGGAGAGCCTTACTCAACTATACACACTTTCTACATATACGTATTTCGTATCTTATGTGTGGGGATAAATCATCAATGAAACTTCTGTACAGAGTGCTTACGTATTATCATTTACTGTAGGGTGATGGGTTTTCAGCGCTATACAGCTTTCTATTCATGAACTTTCCTGTGCAGGAAACTTTTACCCTGCGTAGCCGGCTTTGGAGACACCCCAGAGAAGAATATGTTTAACCCCTGCCGAAGGAAACTCTTACTCTGCGTAGCCGGCGTATTTCCCGCTTATATTCTTTTCATACTGCCGGCACAATCGAACTTAACTAGATTTATAGTGTCAAATTTATGTGGGATCTGATCAAAATAGGAAAGTGAAAAGAGCCCAAAAGTTGATGTAAAATAAATTTAGGTCAATTGCTATTACTTAGCAATTCACCCAATTGCTATTTCTTAGCAATTCACCCAAAATTTATTTTACATCAACTTTTGGGCTCTTTTCACTTTCCTATTTTGATCAGATCCCACATAAATTTGACACTATAAATCTAGTTAAGTTCGATTGTGCCGGCAGTCTGAAAAGAATATAAGCGGGAAAAACGCCTGTAAATAAAATACGCCAATTGATTGCATTTGTCATGTTACAACATGTAACATACCATCTAATCAACCATCAGATGCATGACATGCGTGCGTAGGGCAACCGAAAAGATCTTCTGAAAAAAGATACACAAATTATGAGTAAATAACACATCCACTCAGTCACTCACGTTCATTTCATTTCATTGATGTGCGACCAGTTTCAGCTACTCTCCGCTCAAGAAATTCTCACACGCGTCTTCTTCGGCTATCGGCTAAACGATCGATGTTGTGTCCACACATGAGACGTAGTAACAACATTGTTTTGTTGTTGCTGTAACACATGGCACAGTGTCACGGCAGCGATAAAAATCATATTGATTATGTGCTTGCAATACACGCCTATGGGGACAAAAATCAAGCGCCATCATGAAATTCAGTTTGAACATCCGTGAATATTTCGAAATTCGAATATTTCGAAATAAATAGGAAAAGTGGGATAAAAATGGTACGATCATACGACTGAAGTAAAAATCATGAAATTCGTTGTGTAAAGTCCTCTGAGCGTGTAGACACGTGAAATAGAGGAATTTAAAAAAAAAACATACTTCAATAGGGGAACGGATCGAAAAGGGATACAAATGGTACCAACCAAACGGTTGTAGCAAGAATAATGAAAAAGGGATAAAAATGGATCGAAAAGGGATAAAAAATGGTACCAACCAAACGGTTGTAGCTTGAATAATGTAAAGTCAGAAAATCTACCACTAAATGGGTAGATTTTGGATATTTAGAAATTCGTACTTTTAAGGGATTAAATGGGGAAAGAGGGATAAAAATGGTACGACCATAGGGCTGAAGTAAAAATCATGGAAATCGTTGTGTAGAGTCCTGTGAGCGTGTATACTCATAAAATAGAGGAATTTTGAGAAATTCGTACTTCTAGAGGAGTAAGGGGATAAAAATGGTACCAACGAAATGGCTGTAGCTAGATTCAGATGATAATTCAGAAAACTTTGGGGTTGGTTTTTATACCCTACACCACTTCGTGGTCTAGGGTATTATAAGTTAGTTTTCCGCCAAATGTTTGTAACACCAAGAAATAATTGAGCTAGACCCACCTTTAAGTATACGGATCGGCTTAGAATCGCCAGCTGAGTCGATTTCTAAGCTTGTTCGCACTCTACAGGTCGCAATTGTTGTCCGATTGTCATGAAACTTGGCAGAAGTTATTTTTTCTGGCCAAGGACCATTGGTATTGAATTTGGAGGAAATCGGTTCAGATTTAGATATAGCCCCCATACAAATGTCGGTCCCGATTTGACATTTTCCGCTCTAGAAACCACATAATGTACCCGATTTTCTTTAAATTTGGTACAACATCTTATAATCCAACTAGAAACACCTATGCCGAAATTGGATAAGATCGGTTCAGATTTAGATATAGCCCCCATACAAATGTCGCTCCCGATTTGACATTTTCCGTTCTACAAACGACCCGTTTTTCTTTAAATTTTGCAGAACATCTTATAATCGAACTAGAAACACGTATGCAAAAATTGGGTAAGATCGGTTCTGATTTAGATATAGCCCCCATACAAATGTCGCTCCCGAATTCACTTTTTCCGCTTTAGAAACCACATATTGTACTCAATTTTCTTTAAAATTGGCACAACATTTTATAATCGAACTAAAAAACCAATGGTGAAAGTGGGTAAGATCGGTTCAGATTTAGATATATCCCTCATACAAATGTTGCTCCCGAATGTTTAACCGATTTTGGCCAAATTTTACATATTATATTTCACCAATAAACAGACATGGTGAAAGCGGGTCAGATCGTGTCTGGTTTCAATATACCCCCATACAAATGTCCTTTCCGATTTAACATTTTTTGTCAAACACATACATTTACAGGATGCAAAATTCCTTCCCGATTTCAATTTTTTGCCGAATTTAATTGCAATGAGAATTGTTTGGGTAATGCCCATATGTCCATAATTTGGTATGACTTTGGTATACTACTGTATAATTTGTATTTGTCTGTCGGACAATTGGATCAATTACCATATTCGTTAAATATGACTAAAGATGAATTTATAGCATATAAATTATATTCATATAATTTATATAATTTGTATGAACTACATAAAATTGCTCCCATGAAATACCTGGGTTTAGTAATCAAAGCGAGGTACATACGCAGGGAGTGGTGTAGGGTATTATATAGTCGGCCCCTCCCGACTTTAGCCTTTCTTTACTTGTTTTTTCTTTGAAACTCAGTCTTGTTATGCAATGACTGATGCTGATGCTAAATATGACTCTACCTGGACGGTTGATATACGACACATACAACTTGTGCGACGATGCAATTATTGTATGAGATATTTAGTGGACGTGTACTATTTCGTATTCCGAACGAAATGAACTAGAGGGTTCAAATTTACCATATCTGTGTCTAATGATTGCAGATCCGTTGGGGACTGCAAAAAGTCAATATCAGCCCGAGAGAAATTTTGTCCCTAACAGGGACAGATAATAGTAGCCCTTTGTGTACGATCTCGTGCTACTGTGCGCCATCGAACGAACACGTCGTTTATCATGATGTCACGGGGTACCTACCCCTTCCCATTTTCACCAATATTCGGCAGAGATCCAAATCTCTTTGGTATTGTTGGCGGCCGGATACACTTTTACGTTTGTTTTTGCATTTTTATTATGCGTGCGTCTGTTTGTCTGCCTTCTTTACATTTGGCTTTTTTGTCTGTCGGAGGGAGGGATCGTTTCTTGTAATTTTTTAAAAATTTTCGCGAATTCTTTTAACGTTCTCAGCTCATAAATTGGACTTGTTATTGTTTCTTGCTGTTGATATTTCTGGTGACTTTTATGTTTTGTTTTCTTTTTCGTTTTGTGTAACTTCAGTTTAGTTAATTGTTCCATTCACAGCCAGACAATGCAGCGCAGAAGAAGAGACTGCGGCTTAAAACCGGATTCTTCTGCTGCTGATATTCGTCTTCCGCCTCCATCCATTCATCCACCGTTGTTATACGAATTGAGAATGTATCATCATGATTTCAATTGAAAACGGCGTAATATTTAAATTCAAATTCACCGAGGGGATTTATTTTCTTCTCCCCCTCCCAAACAGTGTTTTTTGTAAGTGTCAAGGTCATGTAAGCGGAATGGCATTAACCAATTAAGATCTCACTTCGAAGATTAATTACAGAGGCCCGACCATTAAGCGTAAGACCATTTATCACCTTTTACGACTATTATTTAGAATGCTCAAATGAGTGTATCCTGAACTATAAATAAATACCTTCGGGTAGGATCCGTGATGCATAGTAATTGCTATGTGAGAGATATTAACTAGGTAGTGGTGTTGTGAAAACACTGCTTAATCTAAATTGAGATGTAGAGAGAAAAGTTTCTTTGTTTTGTAGACTGTTTAAGGATCGATTTGTGAGTAAAGCGTGGCCCAAAATTTACACAAGATTTGAATTAAATAGAAATATAGGATAGTATGATCTCCTAGACTTAGCTGGTACATTTCGATAATATGGTGATCGATCCATCGTATAATTCCCTCCTTCAGACATGGCCTTCTTAACATGGACCTTTGCCTTCAAATAACCCCTTAGCACAAAAAATCCAATGGTGTTAAATCACATGGAGCCAATTCAGATCACCGATGCCATCATGATGGAAATAAACCTCGTATTCGAGACAATTTTTATACCCTACACCACTTCGTGGACTAGGGTATTATAAGATAGTTTTCCGCCAGATGTTTGTAACACCAAGAAATAATTGAGCTAGACCCACCTTCAAGTGTACGGATCGGCTTAGAATCCCAGCTGAATCGATTTAACGATGTCTGTCTGTCCGTCCGTCTGCTGTCCATCTAAGCTTGTTCGCACTCTACGTGTCGCAATTGTGGTCCGATTGTCAAAAAATTCGGCAGAAGTTACTTTTTTGGCAAAGGACGAAATCGGTTAAGATTTAGCCCCCATATAAATATCGCTCCCGATTTGAATTTGTTCGAGCTATAAAGCACATATAGTAACACCTTATAACCTAACTAGAAATACCTGTGACGAAAGCGAGTTAGATCGGTTCAGATTTAGACATAGCCCCCATACAAATGTCGCTCCAGATTTGACTTTTTTCGCTCTAGAAACCACATATTGTACCCGATTTTCTTTAAAATTGGCACAACTTTTTATAATCGAACTAGAAACGTATATGCTGAAAGTGGGTAAGATCGCTTCAGATTTAGATATGGCCCCCATAAAAATGTCTCTTCCGATTTGACTTTCTCCGCTTTAAATGCCACATATTGTACTGGATTTTCTTTAAATTTGACACAACATCTTATAATCTAACTAGAAACACCTATGCTGAAATTGGGTAAGATCGGTTCAGATTTAGATATAGGCCCCATAAAAATGTCGCTCCCGATTTGAATTTTGCGCTCTAGAAACCACATATTGTACCCGATCTTCTTTCAATTTAACACAACTTCTTATAATCTAACTAGAAACACCTGCAGAAAGTGGGTAAGATCAGTTCAGACTTAGATATAGCCCCCATACAAATGTCGCTCCCGATTTGACTTTTGCTTCTTTAAAAACCACATATTGTGCTCGATTTTCTTTAAATTTGCCACAACATCGTATAATCTTACTAAACAAAACTATGGTGAAAGTGGGTAAGATCGGTTCAGATTTAAATATAGCCCAAATACAAATGTTGCTCCCAAAAGTTTAACCGATTTTGGCCAAACTATACATTTTATATTTCACCAATTTCGTTCCAGGTTTCAATATATCCTCATACAAGTGTCCTTTCCGATTTAACATTTTTTGTCAAACACATATATTTACAGGATACAAAAAACCTTCCCGGTTTCACTTTTTCACCGAATTGAATTGTATTCGGATATAAAGTGGAGTGTATCATAGAGTCGGCCCCGCCCGACTTTAGCCTTTCCTTACTTGTTTTAAATTTAGAGGAGGAACGTGACAAAAAAATGGATCATTTTCGGAACATCATTTTAGGAACACAAACAAATACAAAATGGTTTTCCACCCAATTTATATAGAAACGGATACAAAGATGTTGATGTGAGAACTTTTTCTAGTTTTAAATATTCAGTTATTATGTCAATAGTCTTGTTTGTTATTACTTTTGTAAGATCTTGAGATATCGACATCGGATCCTATTAAGTATATATATTATGGATCATCACAATTCTAAGACGATCTAACCACGTTCGTCTGGTGGAAACACGCCATCATCTAAACGCCAGTTTAATCTACAACTGACGAATTCATTATGGTTCCCTTAAGCATTAAATCAGAAGAGAGGATAGGGCGATTATAAGATTTTAACCACTTTGGCCCCAAATTTATTGATTTGTTTCTTTTTTCCAACGTCATGATTAATAATCAAGGAATTAAAATTAAGGCGTTCAAATAAATTGATTAAAATATCTTCCACATATTCCATTAAGCTGTAAAATCTTTATGGCCAATCATGGACGTGATCATTCTAGATACAAGAAGGCAAAAAGCAAATGATGCTGAACATTTGTTAATGTAGTAAAAATCTCATCGCTCCTGAGATTACTTGGGGAAATAACACAGTGAGGAACACGAACGATGATGAATCGGAGAGTGTGAATATTTTGAGTCATCAGGTTCTATGGCATGCATAGTATGCAACATAAATATAAATATTTTGTCCCAATTGTTGCCAAAAGTACTCGCATATGACTAATTTGAAGTAATATCTGGCTGAAATCCAACAGAGCAAACAGACATAAACTTTACGCACCGCCGGATAACAGGATAATTGTGGCGTTAAAATTAATAATCAGACAGGAATGTAAAATGATTTTTCATTGCTGAGTAAAGTACTAAATACCATTATTATTATTTATACATTTTCTTGGTAGTAAAAATTGTATGTAGATATACAAACCCACAGCTTTGATGGTCCAACAAAAAGTACATAAAATTCACTAGAAACGGAATAACCTTAGTTTACACCCTTGCTAAAGCGGTAAAAAGCTTATCAAAATCGTATAGCACCGGAGTTTGTTATTCAATTCAAACGAAAACCCCGACCGCAAAATTGGCGAAATATGTCAAAAAAACGAAATTACAAAACAAGCGTCAAGTATTTTTAGAAACATTCCTGAGAGAACGTAATAAATATGACTTAGCGCCAACGTGAATCTCATAAGCATGAATTTTTTGCACTCACTTAATTTTTTTGTGATAAAATCTCGCAGACGTTTGTTTGAATGTCGACACGTCACTGTGACACCACAAAATGGGTGTTTATTAATTATTGTAAAATGCTTATATTCAAAATTGTGTGCGAAATTTCCAAGAAAGTAAAACAAAAATGTGCAGCATCCGTACAGAGATTAAATCAATTTCGTAGAAAATAATATTCAGCAATTGCTGAAACGGCCATTAATCATGGTCAATGGTGCATCATTGACATATTTTTAAAACAAATACTAAAATCATTAGAACCAAGAACGGCAAATATTAGAAACGACAAACGTAGAGCGTTTGTATGTACAAAATACGAGGTTGGTTCAATAAGTAGTCGATCTTCAAGGACATCCGAATGACAATATTGTGGTGATATTGTGAGTTTGAGGCCACTAGTATGGGAGCTATACCAAAATATAGGCTCTTATAGCTAGTTGAAATATAAGCTGATATAGATATACATATATTCAAACAAGTAAGGAAAGGCTAAAGTCGGGCGGGGCCGACTATATAATACCCTACACCATTCCCTGCGTATATACCTCGCTTTGATTACTAAACCCAGGTATTTCATGGGAGCAATTTATGTAGTTCATATAAATTATACAGTTACTATAAATTCATCTGTAGTCAGATTTAATGAATATGGTAAATAATAAAGTAATTGATCCAACTTTCCAGCAGATATTCCGAGTAAAGTAAACATATAACATGATATGGAAAAATTGATCGAGATCCAATGATAAATACAGATTATACAGCGGTAATAGGATGAATCGGACGGACATTTGAAGGGGGCCTATAACAACACTTGAGACGTGTGCCAAAACATGCGCCAATATATTTCTCATTCACGGTAGGTATTCCTAGTTGAAACATATAATGATCTGCAAAATGTGATGTGATGTGAGTGGGGCCCCATTTGGGTTATACCAAAGTATGGACATATGGGCATCTCCCCAACAAGTATGGAAAGGCTAAAGACGGACGGAGCCGACTGTAAGATACACCCCACTTTCTATCTCACTACAATTCAATTCGGTAAAAAAGTGAAATCGGGAAGGATTTTTGAATCCTGTAAATGTAAGTGTTTAACAAAAATTGTTATATGGGGTATGGGGGTATATTGAAACCTGGAACGATGTGCCCCGCTTTCACCATGTATGTTTATTGGTGAAATATAATATGTAAAGGGAGCAACATTTGTATTGGGGCTATATCTAAATCTGAACACTTTCACCATAGGTGTTGTTAGTTGGATTCTCAGATGTTGTGCCAATTTTAATGAAAATCGGGTATAATATGTGGTTTGTGGAGCGGAAAAAGTCAAATCGGGAGCGACATTTGTATTGGGGCTATATCTAAATCTGAACCGATCTTACCCACTTTCACCATAGGTGTTGTTAGTTGGATTCTAAGATGTTGTGCCAATTTTAATGAAAATCGGGTACAAGACGTGGTTTGTGGAGCGGAAAAAGTCAAATCGGGAGCGACATTTTTATTGGCGTTATATCTAAATCTGAACCGATCTTACCCACTTTCACCATAGGTGTTTTTAGTTGGATTATAAGATGTTGTGATAATTTTAAAGAAAATCGGGTACAATATGTGGTTTGTGGAGCGGAAAAAGTCAAATCGGGAGCGACATTTGTATGGGGGCTATATCTAAATCTGAACCGATTTCCACCAAATTCAATACCGATCGTACTTGGCCAAAAAAGTAACTTCTGCCAAATTTCATGATAATCGGACAGCAATTGCGACCTGTAGAGTGCGAACATGCATAGATCGACAGCAAACGGACAGACGGACGGACAGACAGATTCTAAGCCGATCCGTATACTTAAAGGTGGGTCTAGCTCAATTATTTCTTGGTGTTACAAACATTTGGCGCGAAATTAACTTATAATACCCTAGTCCACGAAGTGGTGTATGGTATAATAAGATCCGGTGTAAAATGTGGATTCTATAATAGTAATAATATAATAGTGTAAATCGGAGGAATATTTGTATGAATGAATTATGAAATTCAATCTTTACAAATTCGAACTTTTCGGCCCGGACGACCATAAAAACGTATTACTTGAAGTGCCGTGGATTTTTCGAAATTTCTACTTTTAAGGGATAAAAATGGTGTACATTCTTTTAATTACGTAAACACGGAACATAAATGGATATTTCAAAATTTGTATTTATAAGGAGGATGCGGGATGAAAAGGGATAAACGTGGTACCAAATAAAGCACATGCTTTTAGGGAAGAAGCGAGAACACATATTACTTATAGTGATTTTTCAAAATGTGAACTTTTTGGGACAAAGGTGCAAAAAGTTTTAAATGGCCGGCTGCATCTAGAAACATGAAATCGAGGATATAAAAGGATCTGCTGTTGTAATTTTGTATTCGAAACCGGTAGAAAATGATACATGAAGGGAGTTCAGCTTTTAGCTTTAGTGCAATTCGACAAGCACATTCCTTTGACTGTGTATGAGTGTTATCTAATAGGAGGTTTCCAAATTACTATTTTAGATTTATCACCAAAAGAAAATGCAATAAATACTATCCAAAAACAGAAATGGATAAAACTGATAACAAATAACTGGCTTTTCCGCGTGCGAACTAGGCACTGCTAGTTAGCTGTAAATGAACATATAATCGGGTGTTATCGGGGTTATACAGGATGATACATAGTGAAGTTTGATTTTCAATAGGTTTTTTTGACAGCTCACGCATGACTCAAATCTAACTGTTTCGTAATTTTTCTTCAGTATCGTTTGGAAAGTTATCATGGAAACACTCACACCACAACAAAGTCTCCAAATTGTTCAGATGTATTATGAAAAACAGCGCTCTGTGTTATTTTCAAAGGATGGGCTCTCCAGTCGCTATGCTCGCAGGAGTCGCCCAAAATTGGACCTTCCGAATGGACCACCTCAGACGTAGTCGTGGCCAACATTTACACAATATCAGTTTCAAACAGTAAATGTCGTAAATTGTTCTTTTAACCGATAATAAAAAATTTGAACCGATAATAAAAAATTTCACTTTCAAATTTATGTGTTTTATTTAACATTATAAATCAAACCGATGCACCAACCGTTATTTCCAAAATGAGAGTACAGATATTATTATACCTTCAACGAAAATTTACCAAAATAAAACAATGTATTCGATAACAATTGTTGATGCTTATCTTGAATCATGAATCATTCAGCCTCAATGATCACAAAAGAAGTAAGTAAGCTTCAGCCGGCAAAACCGACTTATATATCTCACTCTCAGAGAACATATATGTGACAGCGCATAGAGAAAGGGACCTAAGGGTAAAAATATCAATTTTCACTTTTTTTTTGATGTGGACAACATCTGAGCATCGAATGAGACCGATCCCATGCCCAAAAAGTGTTCCCTCCCAGAGATATGCGCGTTTTATGAAGTGATGGTACACCAAAGATACACGTATTTAAATCCTTAAAATGGCTCTCCTTACCCTTAGGTCTCTTTCTATTTTGCGCGTCTCATATACGGAAGTTATAAGGACAGAATAATTTGTGTGGAGGGTACTAGGAGGTTCATGTCACACGTTTCGTCCACATTTATAAAACAATTGCACAAACATGTTCATTAGGGTTAGTCATTTTTTCATTTTTTTTCGAATATCAAAAATCTGTGGAAATGGCATGTAGGGCAGGCAAAAATAATAAGAATTGCGTTTTTACTTTTTCGAAATTGTAAAAAAACCTTCCGCACAAAATGCAATTACTTTAGCTAAAAACAAACTTTTTATACCCTCCACCTCCAGGATGGGGGTATATTCACTTTGTCATTCCGTTTGTAACACCTTGAAATATTTATCTGAGACCCCATAAAGTATATATATTCTGGGTCGTGGTAAAATTCTAAGACGATATAGCCATGTCCGTCTGTCCGTCTGTCCGTCTGTCTGTTGAAAGCACGATAGCGGCCGAACGAAAAGAGCTAGAAGGTTCAAATTTTTCCTAAATGTTTCTTATGGTTGTAGATCGCTTGGGATTGAAAGTGGACGAAATCGGTCCAGAGGGAAAAATTTTTCCCTCACAAGTACTGAAAATACCCCTAATATTTAGAGTATTTCAGCATGTTTTTTGAACATATTAGCTTGTATTAACTTGATATTTGCAATTCGCATTCCCTCGACATTATTTAATCTACTGGTAATACTGTGGAATGCACTCCGTGGTGGAGGGTATATAAGATTCGGCCCGGCCGAACTTAACGCCTTCTTACTTGTTTAGTTTACTTTTTTTTTAAATTTTTAAATTTGAGAAATTTTTTTCTGCAATAGTTGTTCTTGGAAATAATTTTTTTTAGTTGGTTTTAGTGCATCGATTTCAAATATGCAATTTGATCAAAAATCTGTCATTTAGTTTTTAAGCTACATCGATTTTAAAATTTGCAACTCGGTTTCATTTCCCAGTTTTTTTTAAGTAGTAGAAAATGCTACTGCATTTGAGTAATTTATTATAAATGTTATTATTCTAAGGCGTTACTTTAAATAAAATTTTAATCTTATTAACATTATTGCATAATATCTTCAAATTTAAAAAAAATATTATCAAATTTTAAAAATCACAAAAAAATTCAAATAAAAAAGTTGGTTTTGAGCTAAAGTAATTGCATTTTGTGCGGAACGTTTTTTCACAATTTCGAAAAAGTAAAAACGCAATTCTGCTTGTTTTTGCCTGCCCTATATGCTATTTCCACAGATTTTGAATCTAAAAAAAATGACTAACCCTAATGTTCATGTATCTAGTCATAGTGGATTCTATGCACTAGTATATAAGTATGAAGGATTTAATATTACCTACGACAGATGCAATTGTGTGAGACGTACAAGAATGGGCGTGGCCAAAGCGTATATACTTTTTATGTTTAAAGTGATAATAAAAACATTTTCAAATATCAAATTTCAAATGATTTTCGCTACCCGTATGGATATTATATGGGTTTTATTGTAACCAAGGATTTTGTCACTTTGTGTGGGAAGTACCAGAAGGAGTGGGGCAATATCGCCCATATTCCATGCGAATGTAACTTCTATTAAAGCATTGCCAAATATCAAATTTCACAGTATTCCTATCATCCGTATAGAAGTTATAACAGCATTAATTTTACGTAGTTTAGGGTAATTTGTGTAGGAGGTACTAGAAGGGGACACATTTAGTACACTTAAAGTGATAATAAAAGCATTATTAAATACTAAAATATAGCTGATTCCGAATATCCCTGCGGAAGTTACATTCGTTTTAATTTAACATAGGTGTGTGAGGTACCAGAAGGGGCGCGGCAATTTCGCCCAAAACCATGTGCAAAGTTTGAATAGATTCCTTAGCTCCTTGCGAGAGTTATCGTGTACACCAGCCAGCCAGACGGACGGTTATGGCTCAAACATCTTAAAAAGTCGTGAAACGGATTTGGTCCAAACATACGGGTCTTAAGTCACTCCTTCAATGCGTTACACTTTTTTCTGTCCCAAATGATATATACCCTCCTAATCTGTAGAGTGAGGGCATAAAAATAAAATTTTAGGTTCGGACAGTATTTTTTTTATTTTCTGTCCCATAGTGTTATTTTTGTTTTCCGATTGAGTGATATACTTTTTATTGCACCTATCTATGGTCCCATCTATATGTCAATTACATAACACATGAATAATTTAGTGAATACACACACCTTTTAGTGGTGGAAGTGATGCCAAGTCTCTAGTAGAGGCACGCTCCAAACATAGAGAATACACACACGCTTGTCGAAATTAAGAAGCAACTAGTCTAAAATTTCGTGGACACAAACGAAGTTTAGTATTCCCAGTGAATGGTACTGCCAACATAAATAAGGTCTTGAAATTTTTAATTTCCTTTTCCCTTGACTTGTATCATCGTTTAAGATTTTTGTGTTTCCACTTTTTCCTCTATCTTAAGGTGCGAAGAAATACAACCGGTTTTGTGTAGTACTGTACGGTGCTGTACTGTATTTAATCCCGCATATAACCTTCAAAATCCCCAAATCTTCAAGTGTCATTTGCCAACAAATGTCAATTTACTTTTCCACCACCAATATCTATCCGTTGTCATAGTAACGTTATTTCGACTTTTCAATTGTCACAACAGCGGAAGAGATAAATAAATGTGCCTGTAATATTTTTGTTTGGAAAATATATAATTTTATTTCCACAAAAAACTAAAAATGTTTCGTCGTGGCAAATTGGCACTTTTAAATACCAAAGATGACCGAATAAAAATCATCCATGAACGCATTAATGTAACCGAGAAACATCTGATGGAAATGTGCTCCGCATTTGCTGCCTGCACCCGGAAAATGGCCAAGTGAGTAGAAGAGATAAATGAGATTTATATTCAGCATTGTGTTTTAAACTTCTTTAGATTCCGCGATTCCTATGACGAATTATCGAAGAGTTTTAAACATTATGCAGACGATGAGGAAATCAATGAGAGTTTCAGTGATGGTTTGAAAAACTTAACCAATGCAGTGACGATTTTGGGTGATTACATGGATTTGAATGTGCATCGAATGGAAATTAAGGTAAATGTGGTGACGCTTTATTCCGAAAAAAATCGAGTGTTTCCAAATTAAACAAGTAAGGAAAGGCTAAAGTCGGGCGGGCCCACTATATGATACACTCCACTTTCTATCATAATACAATTCAATTCGTTAATAAAGTGTATCCTGTAAATGTATGTGTTTGACAAAAAATGTTAAATCGGTAAGGACATTTGTAAGGGGGTGTATTGAAACCTGGAACGAAATAGGTGAAATATAATATGTATAGTTTGTGCAAAATCGGTTAAACATTTGGAAGCAACATTTGTATATATAAATTATTTTATATCTAATTCTGAACAGATCTTACTCGCTTTCACCATAAGTGTTTCTAGTTCGATTATAAGGCGTTGTGCCAAATTTGAAGAAAATCGGGTACAATATGTGGTTTCTATAGCGGAAAAAGTCAAATCGTGAGCGACATTTGTATGGGGGCTATATCTAAATCTGAACCGATCTCACTCGCTTTCATCATACGTGTTTCTAGTTCGATTATAAGGCATTGTGCCAAATTTGAAGAAAATCGGGTACAATATGTGGTTTCTAGAGCGGATAAAGTCAAATCTTAAGCGACATTACGTTCGGCAGGGCCGAATCATATATACGCTCCACCATGGAGCGCATTTCAGAGTATTACAGGTATATTAGAGACTGTCGACGTCAAGTAGAAGTGCATTATAAATTAATGCAATAAATTATTAAATTTATTATACCCTATTATTTATATACATCCAAAAGGGCGCGAGATAGACCCATTGTTAAGTATACCGATCGACTTAGAATCACTTTTTGATTTAGCCTTGCCTTTCTGTCTGACCGTCTGTCAATATATTCTTGTAATCAAAATACAGGTCGCAATTATTGTCCGATCCTAACAAAAATTGACACAAGTTAGTTTTGCCGCCCAAGGACGAACCCTATTCAATTTGAAGAAAATCGGTGCAGATTTAGATATAGCCCCCATACAAATATCGCTTAAGATTTGATTTTTTCCGCTCTACACTGAAAGAATTATCTTCATATTATTTATGATTTTGTCTTAACCTTAGTGAAATTTTTCATTAAAAACACTTCATAAAAAGTGTAAAACATGTTTCATAAAGCACAAGTCAATAAAAAGTGTCATAGAATTTATAAAACATTTCTTAGAAACTATGAAATGCAGTTCCTTCATTCGATGAACTTTTGTCATACAAATTCATTATTTTTCATAATATGATTTATGAAAATGTTCATAGATTTTATGGAGAAACTTCATGAATTTTATGAAAAAGTTTCATAAAATATGGATAATTTATACTGAAGTTTCCAATATGAACAAAAAAGCAAAAAAAGAGAGTCTTTACAATGAATATGCCTTTGACCTAAATCAGGGTAAATACTTATGACAGAGGTAACAAAGGACAAATGAGAATTCTGGCATGAAAACGAATAAAGTCGACACACTGAAAATGTAGTTGTAAGTTATGAAACTTTTTCATAAAAACTATGAAATCCTTATATTTATTATATTTTATTATATTTAGGAAGATAATTTCATAGCACAAATATCTTATTGGTTATGACATATTTCATAATCTTTAAGAATTGTTTATTTAAAACAATGAAATCTTTCTTTGATCTTATGAAACTAAGTTTCACTAATTTAACAATTTTGTTTTATGAAATATGAAATACACTGAAAGAATTGTCTTCATACTATTTATGATTTTGTCTTAACCTTAGTGAAATTTTTCATTAAAAAAACAACAAAAAAAACAAAACATGTTTAATAAAACACAAGTCAATAAAAAGTTTCATAGAATTTATAAAACATTTTTTAGAAACTATGAAATGCAGTTCCTTCATTCGATGAACTTTTGTCATACAAATTCATTATTTTCATAATATGATTTATGAAAATGTTCATAGATTTTATGGAGAAACTTCATGAATTTTATGAAAAAGTTTCATAAAATATATATAATTTATACTGAAGTTTCCAATATAAACAAAAAAGCAAAAAAAGGTCTGACTTGTTGATTAACCAATCAACACACTCCAACATTGATAGAGTCTTTGCAATGAAATTATGGCAGAGGTAACAGAGGACAAATGAGAATTGCTAGCATGCAAACGAATAAAGTCGGCACACTGAAAATGTAGTTGTAAGTTATGAAACTTTTCATAATAACTATGAAATCCTTCATTATATTTATGAATACATTTCATAACACAAATATTTTATTGGTTATGATATATTTCGTATTTCATTTAAGAATTGTTTCTTTAATACTATGAAATCTTTCCTTGATCTTATGAAACTAAGTCTCACTAATTTATAAT
Organism: Polietes domitor; assembly: GCA_947397865.1. NCBI lineage: Eukaryota > Metazoa > Arthropoda > Insecta > Diptera > Muscidae > Polietes > Polietes domitor. Next base: position 48,012,643 of record OX377619.1, read on the forward strand.
GCTTTATGAAATGTTTATGAACAAGTTGTATGAATCATTTCATTTTATTTATGAATTTATGAAAAACCTTTTATGACATTGCTTCATAAATATTGTGAAGGTAATTTCGTTCAGTGTAGAAACCACATATTTTACTTGATTTGCTTTAAATTTGGCACAGCACCTTATAATTCAACTAGAAACATTTATGGTGAAATTGGGCCAGATCGGTTCAGATTTAGATATAGCTTCCATACAAATTTTGCTCACGGTTTGACTTTTTCTGCTCTAGAAAAAAAGTAATGTAAAAGATTTCAATAAAATTTGACAGAACACCTCATATTTCTACTAGAAAAATCTCTAGAGAAAATGGTTCATGGAATCGGTTTAGATTTATATATAGCTCCCATACAAATGTCACTCAATATTGGACTTTTTCTGCTCTAGAAAAAAACATATTTTAATAGGTTTTAGGTCACAACACGTTATATTTCATGTGGAAACATACATGTGGGGAATGTGGGTCTCATCGGTCCATGATGTCAAAATCCTCACCGAATTGAATTGTAATGGCGTAGAAAGTGGAGGGTATCATATAGTCGGCTCGCTCAACTTTAGCCTTTCCTTACTTGTTTTTAATAAAAATTAATAAATAAATTTTAAAGACCACGCCCACTTATTGAGCGATTGTACAAAATGTTTCTATAGCATGATAGTCCTTGACTAAATAATACTTTAAGTGCATTCAAGTGTAACACTACTCTTCAAAAAATATAAATACCCTAAATATTAGAGATTAGGCGGTATTCTCATTTGTTGTTAGGAAAAAAGTGTCCCTTTGGACCGATTTCGTCCATTTCCAATTTCAAACTACCAAACAGTAATATCTAATTTCATTTCACCTACAGCCGATTGGTTGGTTCCATTTTTTCCTAAAAGTACGAATTTCGAAAATCGATTATCTTTCTTGTTAAAGGTGGAATGTACTCATCAAATATTACGATTATAGATACAGCCGTTTGTTCGGCATCAGATGTATCCCTTTTATTCCCCTTTTGTCCCTAAAAGTACGAATTTGAAGAAAGCATTTTATTTTGCGCATCTACGAAGTCAAAGAAATGTATAAATCGAATTTCATAATTTCGATTGGTAACATTTTTCCCTTTCGCCCCGTTTTCCTTGAATACTTCCCTTTTGTCGCACATAGAAATATACACACCGAATTTTATTATTTTAGCTGCCACTATTTTTGAAGTACCAATTTTATTCCCTATTGCCAATTCTAACCCTAACAAGTAAAAACGGCGTTAAGTTCGGCCGGGCCGAACTTTATATATCCTCCACCATGGGTTGCATTCCACAGAGGATGACGATTTTCGTATAAATGCAGTAATATTACAGGAAAATATAATTTTTTAATATAGTCCAACCAAAAAAAATACAAATAGTGAAAAAATAATTTTATAAATAAATATAATATTTTAATTATTTCAAACCACGCTTATAAGGCAAGGCTACCAATACGTCAATTCAAAAAATAAATGTTCTTATATTTGTATTTTCAAAAAGCTTAAATACCATAACTGTTGGTGGATAGTGGGTGCCACAGTTGGTTGTATTTCAATTCTATTTTAATTCCAAAAGTAAAAATTTTGAAAATCCATTATCAGACGTACATACTGCAAAATAACCTATCTTCATGATTCAACCAATTTATGCCGTAAAAGAAAAAGTACGAATTTGGAAAAAACTTTCTATTTTGCGTGTCTATGCAGTCGGAGGAATGTATACACCGAATTCCATGATTCCAGCTGCGCCCATTTGTTCGGTACCATTTTTACCCCCTTGACGTTTCTACGAAATTAGAATTTAATCATTCTAGCTGTAGTTGTTTAGTTGGTACTATTTTTATCCCTCTGTACCATTGTATCCCTTGAAAGTACGAATTTCGAAAAATCCGTCTGTTTTCCGTGTCTACGCAGTCAGAGGAATGTATACTCCGAATTGCATAACTCTAGCTGCGGTCATTTGGTTGGTACTATTTGTATCCCCTTTTTCCATTTTAACTCCAAAAAGTACGAATTTCGAAAAATCTGTTTTTTAAGTGTCTACGCAATCAGAGGAATGTATACTCCGAATTTCATTATTGTAGGTGTAGCCGTTTGGTTGGTACCATTTTTAGCCCTCTGTACCCATTGTATCCCTTGAAAGTACGAATTTGGAAAAAACCATTTATTTTCCATGACTACGTAGTCAAAGGAATGTATACTCCGAATTGCATGACTCTAGCTGCTGTCATTTGGTTGGTACTATTTTTATCCCCTTTTTCTATTTTGACCCCAAAAAGTACGAATTTCGAAAAATCAGTTTATTTTCCGTGCCTACACAGTCAGAGGAATGTATACTCCGAATTTCATGACTCTAGCTGCGGTCATTTGATTGGTACTATTTTTATCCCCTTTTTCATTTTAACCCCAAAAAGTACGAATTTTGAAAAATCTGTGTATTTTACTTGTCTATGCAATCAGAGGAATGTATACGCCGAATTTCATTATTCTAGGTACAGCCGTTTGGTTGGTACCATTTTTATCCCTCTACTCCCATTTTACCCCTTAAAAGTACGAATTTGAAAAAAAAATGATTTTCTATTATGTATCTACTCAATTAGAGGAATGTACACACCGAATTTCGTGTTTCTAGTTGTTGTCGTTTAATATGTACCATTTTTATACCTTTTTTGCCCCATTTCACCCCCTACAAATAAGAATCACTTTATGGTACACGTTTTTACTATATGGTGAATGCGCATACCAAATATCAAGCAAATATTCAAAAAACATGCTTAAATACGCTAAAATATTAGGGATTATTATGGGTATTTTTAGTCCTTGTGAGGGAAAAATTTTTCCCTTTGGGCCGATTTCGCCCCGTTTCAATCCCAACCGATCTACGACTATAAGACGCATTTATGGAAAATTTTAACGTTCTAGCTCCTTTCGTTTAGATGCTAGCGTGCTTTCAACAAACGGACGGACATGGCTAGATCGTCTTAGAATTTTAAGACGATCAAGAATATATATACTTTATAGGGTCTCAGGTCGATATTTCAAGTTGTTACAAACGGAATGACAAAGTTAGTATACCCTCATCCTGGAGGTGGAGGGTATAAAAATACGAATATCCAAAGATCAATTTATTTACGCGTCTACGCAGCCAGAGCAAAGTATACACGGATTTTCATTATTGTAGCTGCTGCCGTTTGATCGTTACCATTAACCCCTTTCTCCACGTTTCTCCCTAAAAACTCAAATTTTGAAATATTTCCTTCATTTTTCACAGTCAGATAAATGTAAACACCGAATTTTATTTATGTTAGCTGTGGCCATATGGTCGGTACCAATTTTATCACCTTTTCCACTTTATCGCCTCCCCGTTTATCCCTAAAAGTAGATATTCCAAATGTTTCCTTTATTTTTCGCAGTCAGAGAAATGTAAACGCTGAATTTTATTATTTTAGCTGTAGCTGAAATTATTTTTTTCAAAATTCGTTCATTTATGCTTAAAATGGTAGAAAAAGTAATAATATGGGTATCAATCAAACGGTTGTAGCTAGAATGATGAAGCTAATGGATTTTCGAAACGTACATACTTAAGCTCAAACTGGTATCTAAAGAATTATATAGTAGAGAACTATCTTTAAACTTAACACCTTTTTACGTGTTATTTTTATTTTATTTCAGATCGTAAATGAAATGGCCCAATTCGATAATCTGTGTAAAACGACAAGGGACAATTTGCGTACAGCTGTGATAGCCCGCGACAAGGAAGTTTTGAAACAGCGGCAACTGTTGGATTTAAAATCCAAATTTTCCGCTAATAATGTAAGTTCAATTTTCGTATATCTCCATGATTTACATATTTCATAATGTTATAAAACTAACTAGTATGTATAATATGTATTTGTATAATTATTTCAGTCCGCTGCCGATTCCGAATTGATGAAAGCCAAAATGGAGGTGAGTCGCACCAACAAAGAAATCGATGAGATAATTAGTAATTTTGAGAAGCGCAAACTGAACGACATCAAGAGCATCTTAACCGATTTCGTCCTAATCACCATGAAATATCACACCAAAGCCTTGGAAGCTCTTTCGGCCAGCTATTATGATATCTCCAATATCGATGAACGTGGCGATTTTCAAGATTTCCAAAAGCTTATGAAATCTAAAAGCGAAACGCAATCGAAGAAATCAGCGAAAAGTAAAAAAGCCAACAGTTTAAGGTCACAATCCATGGAAAGCTTGGAACGTGATCAATTGTTGAGTCCTCTCAAGAGGAAAGGACGAATGTCGAAATCAACTAAAAATTTGGCTGGAACAAAAACGGACGATGATGATGAAGAGGACGAGGAGGAGGAGGATGACGATGATGATGACGACGACGAGGATGATGATGAGGTATGAGATGCAGGGCAGTATAATTGGAAGCATTATTTTTAATTCAATAATTTAAATTTCTTTATTCAAATTGTGACATATGCATAAGGTCGTGACACCCACTTATGTTATGATTGCTACCCTCACTCTACACAGTGGGAGGGTATATATCATTTGGGTCAGAAAAAAAGTGTAACGCATTAAAGTAGTGACCTAAGACCCTAAGTAAATTTGGACCAAATCCGTTTCACGACTTTTTAAGATGTTTGAGCCATAACCTCCGTCTGCCTGGCTGTACACCAGCCACACGATAATTCTCGAAAAGAATTAAGGAATAAATTCAAACTTTGCACATTGCAATATTTTCCGCAAATTTAGTTAAGTTCGAAGATGGGCGAAATTGCCACTCGCCTCTGTTTGGATTTTCGGATTTTGAAAAATTATGAGTTGATTCTTTATACACTCCACGAGAGTATTATGTGTTTGTACATCGGTTCAGATTTATATATAGCTCCCATACAAATTTCGCTCCCGATTTGACCTTTTCCGCTCTACGACCATATATTTCACTTGATTTGCTTCAAATTACCTTGCATTACCTTATTATTCTACTAGAAACATCTGTGTTGAAAATGGATTAAATCGGTTCAGATAAAGGTTAGCCCCCATACAAATGTCGCTCCCGATTTGACTTTTTCCGCTCTAGAAACCACATATTGTATCAGATTGTCTTCAGATTTGGCAAAACATCTTATATTTAAACTAGGAACATCTACGGTGAAAATAGGTCAAATCGGTTCAGATTTAGATATAGCCCTCATACAAATGTCGCTCCCGATTTGACATTTTCCGCTCTATAAACCACATATTGTACTTGATTTTATTTAAATTTGGCACAACATCTTATAATCCAACTAAAAACACCTATGGTGAAAGTGGCCATGATCGGTTCAGATTTAGATATAGCCCCCATATAAATGTCGCTCCCGATTTGACATTTTCCGCTCTAGAAACCACATATTTTACTTGATTTTCTTTAAATTTGGCACAACATCTTATAATCCAACTAGAAACACGTATGCAAAAATTGGGTAAGATCGGTTCAGATTTAGATATAGCCCCCATACAAATATCGCTCCCGATTTGATATTTTCTGTTCTAGAACCGACATATTGTACCCGATTTTCTTTACATTTTGCACAACATCTTATAATCTAACTAGAAATACGTATGCAAAAATTGGGTAAGATCGGTTCAGATTTAGATATAGCCCCCATACAAATGTCGCTCCCTATTTCACTTTTTCCGCTTTAGAAACCACATATTGTACCCGATTTTCTTTAAAATTGGCACAACATCTTATAATCCAACTAGAAACACGTATGCAAAAATTGCGTAAGATCGGTTCAGATTTAGATATAGCCCCCATACAAATGACGCTCCCGATTTGACATTTTCCGCTCTAGAAACCACATATTGTACTCGATTTTCTTTAAATTTGGCACAACATCTTATATTCTTACTAGAAATACATATGCTGAAATTGGGTAAGATCGGTTCAGATTTAGATATAGCCCCCATACAAATGTCGCTCCCGATTTGACTTTTTCCGCTCTAGAAACCACATATTGTACTTGATTTTCCTTAAATTTGACACAACATCTTATAATCTTACTAGAAACACATATGCTGAAATTGGGTAAGATCGGTTCAGATTTAGATATTGCCCCCACATAAATGTCGCTCCCGATTTGACATTTTCCGCTCTAGAAACCACATATTGTACTTGATTTTCTTTAAATTTGGCACAACATCTTATAATCCAACTAAAAACACCTATGGTGAAAGTGGGCATGATCGGTTCAGATTTAGATATAGCCCCCATATAAATGTCGCTCCCGATTTGACATTTTCCGCTCTAGAAACCACATATTTTACTTGATTTTCTTTAAATTTGGCACAACATCCTATAATCCAACTAGAAACACCGATGCAGAAATTCGGTAATATCGGTTCAGATTTAGATATATAACCCATACAAATGACGCTCCTGATTTGACATTTTCCGCTCTAGAAACCACATATTGTACTCGATTTTCTTTAAATTTGGCACAACATCTTATAATCTTACTAGAAATACATATGCTGAAATTGGGTAAGATCGGTTCAGATTTAGATATAGCCCCCATATAAATGTCGCTCCCGATTTGACTTTTGCGCTATAGAAACCACATATTGTACCCGATTTTCTTTAAAATTGGCACAACATCTTATCCAACTAAACAAAACTCTGGTGAAAGTGGGCAAGAGCGGTTCAGATTTAAATATAGCCCAAATACAAATATTGCTCCCAAAAGTTTAACCGATTTTGGCCAAACTATACATTTTATATTTCACCTATTTCGTTCCAGGTTTCAATATATCCTCATACAAATGTCCTTTCCGATTTAACATTTTTTGTCAAACACATACATTTACAGAATACAAAAAACCTTTCCGTTTTCACTTTTTCACCAAATTGAATTGTATTCTGATAGAAAGTGGAGTGTATCATAGAGTCGGCCCCGCCCGACTTTAGCCTTTCCTTACTTGTTTTAATATTAGGATACCGAATGATGCCTAAGTGATGAACATCAGATGGTATTTGCCGCAACGCTCATTTTTGTAAAAAGAGTTTGAATATGTTGGCTTTGAAAATGCATCTGTTGTATTAGCCAGCGACGTCATTTCGTCCGTCCGATATTCATCATTTAGACATCATTCAAAAAACATTGATTCCTTCTATTAATTTTTATATTTAGCTGAAGCAAGATTGCCGAAAAACTACTGCTATGGCAGAAAAACTGCTGTAATAGCAAAAAAGTGCCTGCTGAAAAGCAGTTGACAATGGCCACTATTAATAAACGACCTTTTTCTCCCAATGTAGAATCACCAATTGAGTCAATTTAATTGAATATGAAGAAATTCGTTTTAGAACTATATATAGCTCGAAACATTGCTCGTTGCTATCGGATCTTGGTCAAATTTTCTAAATCAAGATTTATTTCAAATACTGTTAAAATGGAGCACATGGGTCCACGTTTTTTGTATGGGTACTATGTATACTATGTATGTAGCGGAAAAGGTTAAATATAAAGCGAAATTAGTATGGAGCTATATCTACATCTGAATCTATCTGACTCATTTTCACCATAGATGTTTCTAATTGAATTATAAGGTATATGCGGTCTCTAGAGCGGAAAAACTCAAATTTAGAGCGAAATTTGCAAGATTGCAGAAAAACTACTGCTATGGCAGAAAAACTGCTGTAATAGCAGAAAAGTGCCTGCTGAAAAGCAGTTGACAATGGCCACTATTAATAAACGACCTTTTTCTCCCAATGTAGAATCGCCAACTGAATCAATTTAATTGAATATGAAGAAATTCGGTTTGGAACTATATATAGCTCGAATCATTGCTCATATCGGATCTTGGTCAAATTTTCTAAATCAAGATTCATTTCAAATACTTTTAAAGTGGACCATATGGGTCCACGTTTTTTGTATGGGTACTATATATAATATGTATGTAGCGGAAAAGGTTAAATATAGAGCGAAATTAGTATGGGAGCTATATCTACAGCTGAACCTATCTGACTCACTTTCACCATAGATGTTTCTAATTGAATTACAAGGTATATGCGGTCTCTAGAGCGGAAAAACTCAAATTTAGACTACTGCTATGACAGAAAAACTGCTGTAATAGCAAAAAAGTACCTGCTGATAGGCAGTTGACAATGGCCACTATCAATAAACGACCTTTTTCTCGCAATGTAGAATCACAACTGAGTCAACTTAGTTGAATATGAAGAAATTCGGTTTAGAACTATATATACAAGCTCGAATCATTGCTCATATCGGATCTTGGTCACATTTTCTAAATCAAGATTTATTTCAAATACTGTTAAAATGGAGCACATGGGTCCACGTTTTTTGTATGTACTTTATATACTATGTATGTAACGGAAAAGGTTGAATATAGAGCTAAATTAGTATGTGAGCTATATCTACATCTGAACCTATCTCACTCACTTTCACCATAGATGTTTCTAATTGAATTATAAGGTATATGCGGTCTCTAGAGCGGAAAAAACCCAAATTGAGAGCGAAATTTGAATGGGAGTTATATCGAGCGACATTTTTATAGTGAGCTATATATAACTTTGAACCGATTTACTTCAAATTAAATAGCGTCCATCCTTGGGCCGCAAAACTTACTTTTGCAATTTTTTGTTAGGATTGGATAATAGTTGCGACCTGTACATTGATTGCAAGAATAAATGGGCGGACGGACGGAAGACGAACATTGATAAATTTATCCCTCTGTATCCATTGTATCTCTTGAAATTACGAATTTCGTGTCTAAGAAATCAGAAGAATTTATACTCCGAATTTCATGACGCGGTGAAATGCGGTCATTTGGTTGGTACTATTTTCATCCCCTTTTTCCATTTTAACCCCAAAAAATACTAATTCCCAAAAATCCGTTTATTTTACGTGCCTACGCAATCAGAGGAGTGTATACACCGAATTTCATTATTCTAGATTGAGCCGTTTGGTTGGTACCATTTTTATCCCTCTATTCCCATTTTACTCCTTAAAAGTACGAATTTGGAAAAATACTTTTATATTATGTATCCACGCAATTAGAAGAATGTACACTAGAGCGTACCAGGTTACAAGTAAAAAAAAAAAAGTTCGCCGTACACCTTCGAATATGAAGTATTATTGAAAGGTAGTTTCAAAAAAAATTTTTTTATTTTTTTATGCCGAACGTAGGGGTCGCGCTTTTACATTTTTCTATATAACTTCTGCATTTATAAACGGATTTTAAAGTGTGATACATCGATGTTTTTGTCCGATTTTTTTGTCTTTGAAGTCATTGAGCTCAAACATGATTCATGATTTTATGCGAGCTTTAATTTTCGATTATTAGAGTGGTACATTAGGGTAGTAGCAACTGAGAAATGATGGGTAAGTACCAGAAGGGGGTGCTTGAGCTCAATGACTTCAAAGACAAAAAAATCGGCCTCGTCGAGACAAAAACATCGATGTATCACACTTTAAAATCCGTTTATAAATACAAGTTATATAGAAAAATGTAAAAGCGCGACCCCTACGTTCGGCATAAAAAAATAAAAATTTTTTTTTTGAAACTACCTTTCAATAATACTTCATATTCGAAGGTGTACGGCGAACTTTTTTTTTGAGGTACGCCCTAATGTACACCCCGAATATCGCGTTTCTAGCTGTTGTCGTTTGATAGGTACCGTATTTATCCGTTTTTGCTCCATTTCACCCCCTACAACCCCCCTTGTTCACCTTCAGTCCTTGTGAGAAAAAGTTTTTCCCTGTGGGCCGATTTCGTCAATTTGCTCTTTTCGTGTAGATGCTAGCATGCTTTCAACAGACGGGCAGATGGATGATATTTCAAGGTGTTACAAACGGAATGACAAACTTAGTATACCCCCATTCTGGAGGTGGAGGGTATAAAAACATGGCGTGTACTGTATTAAATTGAAAAAATCTTCATATTATAATAACATTTCAATGGCATTTCAGACACTGTTCATTTATTTATTTTGTGTTTTCTTTTTTCTCTTCTTTTTCAGGATGATAGCGACAATTCCAAAACGGACGACGAATCAAATACCGAAGCCGAAGATGTGGGCGAGGCGAAAAATGCCTCCGACTCAGACTCTGAGTTAAAGGCAAATACAAAATTTAATTTTAAGAAACCATTAGCAAAGCCCCAAGTCAAACATCCCTTCAAGGCTGTGGCGGCTACACATGTAAGATTGCAAAAGCAAATGCATGTGCAGTCTTAAGAGTTCAATTGTTTTTTTTTTCTAAAACAAAAAAATCAACCCAAAGTCAGTATTTACACCTTGAATAGCCACTTATACATTATTATTGGCTTCAATGATATACAAATGCGAACACACCACACCCTACCCATATAGAGCACTAACCCTCCAACCATTCCCACCTAACCTTACACCGTTGATAGATTCCTCCTTGTTCATTCATATGTACTCGATTGGAAATTGATAGCATTCGTGGATCCAGCAGGCATCCTCATGACAACTGGTATATCGAAGAAACCTCACTGACAACAACTACTTCAAATGTTTGTTTATTGAAAACAAACAAAATCATTAAAACACACCCCCACCATACCCCATCCACCAGAAATATATCCACACATCTGTCCTATACATCGCACAGTGGTTCTAAAGTATTCTTTTGGTATCTCCTAAACTTCGTAAAACGTTTGGAATAAACAGCTAATGGGGGAAGATGAATTGTATAGGTTTTCAAATAGTTAAAGTCAATCTAGATATCGTTACCCTAATATAAAAAAGACCTAACTCATATTTTTCTTGCAAATCGAGTTTTTGTGTTAATTTAATGAAAGACGATAAGTTCGATGACAATTGATAATTATAAAAAATTATGAGTTAGGTCTTTTTTATATTAGGGTAACGATATATAAAATAGCTGCGTTACTGACTGACTTATCATTGATCAGCGCCCAGGCCAAACAGCTGAAACCAGGGTCATGAAATTTTCAGGGTAATTCCCAAATATGACGGCGACGCGGACTACGAAAGGGTTTTACGAAATTCGTACTATTAGGTGGTAAAATGGGACAAAAAAGGGATAAACATCGAATCTTCGTCCTGGCCAAACGGCAGTAGCTAGAAACATGAAATTCGGTGTGTGCTTTCGTTTACCATGCAGAAGAGGTACAGAAAAGGGATTTTCGAAATTTGTACTTTTAAGGGAGGAAATAGACAAAAAAGGATAAACAAGTAAAAACGGCGTTAAGTTCGGCCGGGCCGAACTTTATATACCCTCCACCATGGATTGCATTCAACAGAGGTTGTCGGTTTTCGTAGAAGTGCAGTAATATTGCAGGAAAATATAATTTTTAATATAGCCAAACCAAATACAAATATTGAAAAATTAATTTTATAAATAAATATAATATTTTAATTATTTCAATCCACGCTTATAAGGTAATGCTACCAATACGTCAATTCAAAAAATAAATATTCTTTTATAATTTATATTTTCAAAAATATTTTCAAAGCCAAAAATATTGGTAGATAGTGGGTGGTACAGTTGGTTGTATTTCCATTCTATTTTAATTCCAAAAGTACACATTTTGAAAATCCATTATCAGACGTACATAGTGCAAAATAAACTCACTTCATGATTCAACCAATTTTTGCCGTAAAGGAAAAAGTACGAATTTGGAAAAAAAACTTTTTATTTTGCGTGTCTATGCAGTCAGAGGAATGTATACACCGAATTCCATGATTCCAGCTGCGCCCATTTGGTTGGTACCATTTTTACCCCCTTGGCGTTTCTACGCAATTAGAATTTCATCATTCTAGCTGTAGTCGTTTATTTGGTACTATTTTTATCCCTCTGTACCATTGCAACCCTTGAAAGTACTAATTTCAAAAAATTCGTATATCTTCCGTGTCTACGCAGTCAGAGGAATGTATACTCCGAATTTCATGTCTCTAGCTGCGGTCATCTGATTGGTACTATTTTTATCCCCTTTTTTATTTTAACCCCAAAAAGTACGAATATCGAAAAATCAGTTTATTTTCCGTGTCTACACACTCAGAGGAATTTATACTCCGAATTTCATGACTCTAGCTGCGGTCATTAGATTGGTACTATTTTTATCCCCTTTTTTAATTTTAACCCCAAAAAGTACGAATTTTGAAAAATCCGTGTATTTTACTTATCTATGCAATCAGAGGAATGTATACACCGAATTTCATTATTCTAGGTACAACCGTTTAGTTGGCACCATTTTTATCCCTCTATTCCTATTTTACCCCTTAAAAGTACGAATATGAAAAAAATACTTTTATATTATGTATCTACTTAATTAGAGGAATGTACACACCGAATTTCGTGTTTCTAGCTGTTGTCGTTTAATATGTACCATTTTTATTCCTTTTTTGTCCCATTTCACCCCCTACAAATAAGAATCACTTTATGGTGCACGTTTTTGCTATAAGGGGAATGCGCATACCAAATATCAAGCAAATATAAACAGACATATTCAAAAAACATGCTTAAATACGCTAAAATATTAGGGATTATTATGGGTATTTTTAGTGTTTGTGAGGGAACATTTTTTCCCTTTGGGCCGATTTCGCAATTTCAATCCCAACCGATCTACGAATATAAGACGCATTTATAGAAAATTTGAACGTTCTAGCTCCTTTCGTTTAGATGCTAGCGTGCTTTCAACAGACGGACGGACGTGGCTAGATCGTCTTAGAATTTTATGACGATCAAGAATATATATACTTTATAGGGTCGCAGGTCGATATTTCAAGGTGTTACAAACGGAATGACAAAGTTAGTATACCCCCATCCTGGAGGTGGAGGGTATAAAAATGGTACCAATTTCAGTAATGCAGCAATATTGGTGAAAATCGATATTTAAATGGATTTTTGGAAATTTATAAAAAGGGATAAAAATGTTGCCAAATGATGTATTGCATATTGAAATTTGATATGTAAATGCAGTTTTGTACTTTTAAGGGGTGAGCGGCTCAAAAAAAAAAAAATTTATAACTAAACTCCTCTGACCATGTAGAAGCGCAATAAATTATTTTTTTTTTAAATACAATACGAAAATATGTACCTTTAAGGGATTCGCGGAACAAAAAAGGATACAATTGTACCAATTCAAGTATTTCGTGAAATTTGGTGTGTATATTCCTATGACAACGTAGAAGCGCAATCTAAATGGATTTGTTGAAATTTGTACTTATAAGGGGAAGCGAGACATAAAGAAATAAAAATGATACCAAATAAAGTATTGTAGCTAGAATCGAAAAATTCGACATGTACAATCCTCCGACCACGTAGACGGGCAACATAAATTGTTTTTTGGAATTTCTTCCTGAGCGGGTAAAAGAAGGAAATAAAAATGGTACTAACTAAGGTATTATAGGTAGAATAGTAAAATTTGATATGTAAATTCCTCTCACCGCATTTAAGCGCAATATAAATCCATTTTTGCACTTTTAAGGAGTGAGCGGGACAAAAAGGATAAAAATAGTACCAGCGAAAGTATTGCAGGTAGAATCGTGAACGTTGGTATGTAAATTCCTCTGACCACCTAGAAGTGCAGTAAAATTGAATTTCTCGAAATTTGTACTTTTAAATGGTGCACGGGACAAACAGGGATAAAAATGGTGTACAGCAAGTACATGCGTTTAGGGGAGAAGCGAGAAAACATGTTACCTATAGTGATATTTCAAAATGTGTACTTTTTTGGGAAAGAGGTGTACAAAGTTATAAAATGGCTGGCTGGGTAGAAAATGATTAATGTGATACATCCGAAGGGAGTTCAGCTAAAATAGGGCAATTCGACAAGCCACATTCCTTTGACTGTGTAGTCCAAATTACTATTTTTTGGTTTATCTATATCCACTAAAAGACTATTTAATAAATATAATATTTTAATAATTCCAAAAAAAAAACTGAGAAGGATAGAACTGATAACTGGCTTTTCCGCATGTGAAGTAGCGGGAACTGCTAGTTTCGAATAAAATACAACCAAGCGGTTTAGAATCACCATGTGAGTCAATTAATTAATTTGTATGGATAAATTCCAATTTTCGCTGAAGTTAACTTTAATTTTTGTACTCTCATTTTGGAGATGTAATTCCGACAACAACTGATTATTATGTATGTTCAATTAAAAAGGCTACAAATGCTGTGAATTTCACTGAATACTCCCCCCAAAATGTTCTATTCCACTTGCTTTATCAAATTTTAGCAAATGTATAATTTAGTTGTTACACACTTGGAACCACTGTACGTATGTACATCGGTCTGCCGATACCATCGTAAATTATAGAATTTTTTTCTTCGCTCGTTCCACCTGCTTATTTTTCGTATTTATGGAAATTATATATACACGGTATTATGTTGATAAATAAGTCTAGTCTACTTAGTATCACTTTGTATTTAGGTCCTCAAGAAATCATCGACGAAAGCAGAGGGTGGTGTTGGTGTTGGTAAAGGTAAAGGTAAAAATGTATTTGTCACCAAACGTTTAACAGGCCCTTCCGCTGGCGGTAGTAGTACGGGCATACCACGCTTGGTTACCAAACCACCGAACACCAAACATAATGAAAACAAACAGTTGTCATCGTCTGCGGCTGGGAGTGGAAGTGAAGTTAGCGACGATGGTGCTGGCGATGACCCTAGAAGTCGCGGCGATCAACGTCGCCAGGTAACAATTGTTGAATCGAAAAAGAAATCGAAACCAAACGTGGAAAAGAATACGGGTAATGTTATTAACTGCACGCGAAATGTTAGATATTAAGAAGCCAAGAAATAAATGTAAATCTCTCCATCTTCAATATTAATGACTTAATAAATATTTATAAGAGAACAAAATATTCGTTATTGTTTGTTTTTTTAAGGACCATGTGACTCCTCTAGCAAATAGGTTTGGATTTAGGCAATAATTTGTTTTTTTTTTTATGAAATTTAAAGGAAAGATACGCAATTGTTTAAAAATCGTACTTTGAGGGGGTAAAATGGGACAAAAGGGATAAACAATAAAACTTCATCCTGACTAAGCGGCAATAGCATGAACTTGAGACACGCGACATAAACTGATAGTTCAAAATGTGTACTTTTATGGGGGAAAAAGGCATAAAGGGATAAAAATGGTACCCAACTCCTATGGTCCTTTAACTCCTATAAGGAGCATAGGGCCGTAACAAGATTGTTCCAGTATATGCGATCTGATGCAAGACGTTTCACTTCGTTCCAACGTAGATGTAAATGGGATAATTCAATTTCAGTTTGCCGCTTCGCCGACTGCCTTGGGGGTTCCAGTCGATGGCTTGTTTTGCGATATCAGTCGGCTGTTTGCGCAGTGAATGGCCAATCCAACTCCATTTGCGTTTTCGGATTTCATTCAGGATTGGTTGTTGGTGTGTTTCTGACCAAAGTTGAACATTTGATATTGTTCTAGGCCAATATATATGGGTGATCTTTCTTAGGCATTTATTTACAAACACTTGTATTGGTTGTACATCGCGTGGTGCTGCATTCCACGTCTCGCACGCGTACTTCCCAGATAGCAGAATCTTTCTACATCCGCAAGCGTTTGTCCTCGTACATATAATGTTTGCACACTCGTTGCGTTTATTCGCATAGTTTTTGTTTTGCCTATGTTTATATTCAGGCCAACATGTGAAGCAGTTTCTTGAACAGCTGTCAGTTTTGCTTGCATGTCCGAGAAGGTATGGGTGAGTAGGCAGATATGATCAGCATAGTCGAGGTCCTCCAACTTGCCTTGGAGACCCCAGGTAATTCCGCTTCTATGACATGTTGCCTTAGTCATTACCACATCGAGTACACAATTGAAAAGCAGAGGAGATAATACACAACCTTGACGGACGCCGGAGTTGACTTTTATTACGTTACTCAACTGTTTTTCGTGTAGAATTCGGCAGGTAGCGTTTCCGTATAGGCGTTTGATAAGTCTAATTATCTTTTCAGGAACACCTTTACACTCTAGTGCGCTCCATATGGCTGAGTGACTCAAGGTGTCGAAAGCCTTTTGGAAGTCTATGAACGCTAAGTAAAGAGGCGATCTCCACTCTACCGATTGTTCTATGATCACTCTTAAGCTGTTAACATGATCTATACAAGAATTGTGAGCACAAAAGCCGGTTTGTTCCTTCCTGAGGGCAGGAGAGAGGCTTATTGTCAATATTTTGTTTAAAATATGCGCAATAACCTTGTTGATCATGCTGAGCAAAGTGATTCCTCCCCAGTTTTTTCGGTCTGTCAGGTCCGCCTTCTTGGGCAGGTTTATAATCACTCCTTCAGCAATTTCATCTGGGATGCAAATGTATTGATATTGCCACCTCAGGGTATGCAGCTACTGAGGGCCAGTATCATTCAACTCCTACTCCCACCTCCATCGCGGTGCATCCCGGTAACCCGAGTAACTTAACCAAAGATGGGGTAATCAACCCTCATGGGAGTTTTGGTCGGGGCTAAGGTGAGAGGGAGCTCAAATTAGGCAATCCTGACATATTCAGCCTAATGGTCAATTTGAGTCAAGGATGTCAAACCACGGAGACATTCTTCAAGGTATGTTAGCGGAGGAATTCCATCTGAGAATCAACGGTAACATCCAAAGCCCGAACGATAGAGGTCTACGCGGACCACGCAGCGTCCCCAGAGGGGCGGCCTAATAATAGTGTGTCTAACCACAACCCGACCATGGGCGGTATAACCCTATAAGCAGCATGGACTAAATACCTGCGGCACCATGGCACGCCTGGAGGCTTAGTTGGCAGCCCCAACACCAGGATCGGACGCTCTGGCCTAATCAGCCATTCGCCTTAAACCCAACTAGATTACCGAAACCGATCTTCTGCCCTGCTAGCAACCGAACCATATAAATACTTTTTAAAATACTTTGTTTTCTGTTTAAGAAAACAAAAACAAAAGATCTCAAACCTGAGTAAGAGTTACAATAAAAACTATGAAAAACGCTATCTTGAAACTTTAAGCATATGTACACAGTGGCTACTGAAAAGTTTTTCGTATTTGGTGGAAGTTTTTTATAAAAAATAAATAGCTGCAGTCAATACCTTTCGAATGATGCCTAAATGATGAACATCGGAAGGAAATTGACGACGCAGAGCTCATTTTTGTAAAAAGAGTTTGAATATTTTCGTTCTGGAAATCCATCTCCTGTATTAAATTATTTTACAAACATGGAGTCAATGACATCATTTTTCGTCTGATATTCATCATTTAGGCATCATTCGAAAGGTATTTATTTTTCATAACACCTCTTAAAAAATGTTTCCTAAAAATATGAGTTTTTATACCCTCCACCTCCAGGATGGGCGTATACTAACTTTGTCATTCCGTTTGTAACACCTTGAAATATCGACCTGAGACCCTATAAAGTATATATATTCTTGATCGTCATAAAATTCTAAGACGATCTAGCCATGTCCGTCCGTCCGTCCGTCTGTTGAAAGCACGCCAGCATCTAAACGAAAGAAGCTAGAACGTTCAAATCTTCCATAAATACATCTTATAGTCGTAGATCGGTTGGGATTAAAACGGGGCGAAATCGGTCCAAAGGGAAAAATTTTTCCCTCACAAGGACTAAAAATACCCATAATAAACCCTAACATTTTAGCGTATTTAAACATGTTTTTTGAATATGTATGTTTATATATGCTTGATATTTGGTATGTGCATTCCCCTTATAGCAAAAACGTGTACCATAAAGTGATTCTTATTTGTAGGGGGTGAAATAGGGCAAACAAGGGATAAAAATAGTACATATTAAACGACAACAGCTAGAAACACGAAATTCGGCGTGTACATTCCTCTAATTGAGTAGATACATAACATAAAAGTATTTTTTTCCAAATTCGTACTTTTAAGGGGTAAATGGGGATAGAGGGATAAAAATGGTACCAACCAAACGGCTGTACATAGAATAATGAAATTCGGTGTATACATTCCTCTGACTGCATAGACACGCAAAATAAAAAGTTTTTTCAAAATTCGTACTTTTTCCTTTACGGCAAAAATTGGTTGAATCATGAAGTTAGGTTATTTTGCACTATGTACGTCTGATAATGGATTTTCAAAATTTGTACTTTTGGAATTAAAATAGAATTGAAATACAACCAACTGTAGCACTATCCACCAATAGTTATGGTATTTAAGCTTTTTGAAAATATAAATATAAGAACATTTATTTTTTTAATTGACGTATTGGTAGCCTTGCGTTATAAGCGTGGTTTGAAATAATTAAAATATTATATTTATTTATAAAATTATTTTTTTTTTTCACTATTTGTATTTGTTTTGGTTTGGCTATATTAAAAAAATATATTTTCCTGTAATATTACTGCACTTCTACGAAAATCGACATCCTCTGTGGAATGCAATTCATGGTGGAAGATATACAAAGTTCGGCCCGGCCGAACTTAACGCCGTTCTTACTTGTTAGATGTCACCTTGTAAAACCACAAAAAATCTAGTTAAATTAAGTTAAATTAAGTTACGCTAAGACAAGAATAAAAATTTGTATTTAAAGTGCTTCCAAGGTCTATTAGTTCAGAAAAAAAATTGACAAAAAACAAATATGCAACACACACAACAAGTAAGGAAAGGCTAAAATCGGACGGAGCCGACTATATATTACACTCCACTTTCTATACTAATTTAATTCAATTTGGTAAAAAAGTGAAATCGGGATGGATTTTTGTATCCTGTAAATGTATGTGTTTGACAAAAAACGTTAAATAGGAAAGGACATCTGCACGTGGTTATATTGAAACATGGAATGAAACAATAAACGATGGGTCTAACTCGTTTCCTTTTGGGTGTTACAAACAAATGCACATAGACATAATACTCTCGTGGAGTGTATAAAAATACACGGGATAAACATGATTTTTAGAGGTGTTTTCAGGAGCGTTTAGCTCACAGATGGCTTGACTCAGCAACGAAATATTTTGCAGATCATCATTAAACAACCCAATCTTCATTTTTGGCGGGTGACCGCTGCAATTTAATTTCGTGACCCATCCTAGTATACATTAGTCGGTTTAGCCGATTGAAGCTTACTTACTTGTTTTATAGATCTCATATTAAAGAATGAATCCAGAAATACGTTTGAACTATGAACTACTTGAAACGAAATAGAGATTCTTAAGAAAGCGCATAAACTACATATTTCAAAGATAACGGGATTTTCCAAAGAAGTGGTTGAATTCGGATTACAAAATACCATAAATTCCGATTGTAGAGTAAGTAGCGCATTGGCTAACGCAGTTTGGATTACTAAATAATTGGGATTAGAGATGGTCGGTTTACCGAGGTGTCCATGCTGGCCTTCCGAACCTAACTATTATCTCATCTGCCCTTTATTAAGCTGATTGTTTTATTATATTTTATTTAGTAAGAAGCACTATGCTAGAACGTTTGTCGATCGTCGCTTAGTTGTTTTAAGAATATAAATTATATCCTTAGTTAGTGCAGAAACTCATTAAGCTTTTTATACCTAATCGATTTTCCCTATCGATTGCGATTGTCATTCAGAGTCTCATTGCATATAATTACATTCCGTAATTTTATTCCAATTCAGATTATTTATGGCCATGCTCTTTGCATAAATTCTACCCACGCCTATTCAAATTATACCATAACTCTTTATTTTCAAAAAATAATAAAAGTTACTAATGGCAACCCACACATAAGCTGAGACACCCTGTCCCCACCAAAAAATAGTATTAAATGCAACACTGCAACTGTCAAGCTGTCAGACGAATAGAGTGAAACCTGTGTCATTTTCAGAGTCTCACTGTGACTGGACGTGTATTTTGTTGTTGTGCATGAATAAAAAAAATCGGCGACTGCAAAAAGAAAAACAGTGTTATTTGCAAAAAGAACCGAATAATAAAAATAAATAAAATCATTTTTTTACTTTTATAACACAAAGAAGCGCAAAAACACAGCAACTCATCATGACTGATATGAAGAATGAAATGGACAGCGATTTGGACCAGAACTATTCGCTCAACAGCAATACGGATCCTAAGAATATGCAGGAATTGACAATTTATGTGAGTATAATGCAACGACGGACGTCCGTCCGCCTCTCTGTACCTTTGTATATATGTACGTGGTTGCAGCTTGCAGTGGTCGTCGGAGGTTGTGTTTTCAGTTGGTCGCATTAATAAAATAAATACAAGATAATAACGCAAACACCCATAGACTGCATGTCCGATGTGATGTCTGATGTCTAATGAATGTGCGACGATTGCCTTTGGAAATAACCAAATGTCTGTGTGTAAACAAAAAAGGGCGGAAACATATATGTGCGGAAGAATGCAACTAGATGAGAAGTCAGCGGTGATAATCACTTGTGAATTTGTATTTCCCTTGTCTGGTATATTATGTGGGTGCAGCCCAGCATTAATTATTGAAGAATGAACTGGGAGTGGAAGACACTTATGTAGATATATTTAAAGGAATTAAATCATTTTATTTTTTACTCTGCAGTTTGTAATGAAGTCCATATCAAAGACAGTAATAATGGGAAAGGTCTTGTCTTTGATAAGCAGAGGAAAAGTTTTTCTGTTAAAGTCGAATTTTAGCGAATGCTATTGTGACCAGAAATATCAATTAAAGTATGAGCTCGATGATAGCACGTAAATACATACATAGATGAGAAGTCAGTGGTAATAATCACTTGTGAATTTGTACCAGACCCTTGTCTGGTCTGGTATATTATGTGGGTGCAGCCCAACATTAATTATTGAAGAATGAATTGGGAGTGGAAGACATTTTTATAGATAAACTTAGGGAATTAAATCATTTTATTTTTACTCTTTTCAATTGTAATGAAGTCCATATCAAAGACCGTAAAAATGGGAAAATACAAGAACGGAAATTTTTTCTGATTCAAATTCAGTTTAGCGAATGCTATTGTGCCCAGAAATACCAATTAAAGTATGAGCTCGATGAGCAACTAATTACAGCACATGCCAAACACCGAATTGACATTTGAATAATTTCCTCAGACTAAACTCATTTATTGGACTGTTTATGGCCCTTCGTTTGGACTTATTCACACATGTTAACACCGTATTTCAACATTTATTTCGTTATCTCGTGAAATAGAGTTGATTGGAAAAAACTAACTAAACTAAGTGCATTTTTGAGGTCAGTATATCTGAAATATTAGAATGTTTTATAGTTCCCGAATTTGTTATAAACACTAAAAAGTAGAAGCTACCGGAAAAGTCTAACTCTCCACCTTTTGATATTTTGATATATCGAAGACAATTATATAAGAAACTAAAACAAAATTTGGAATCTACAGAATTATTCATCTGTCAACAAAGTGGATTGTAAGGAACGACTGCAATCGGCACTAATCTGTACTAAAAATGCATGATTTTTAATTCCAAATCTCCATGATTTCCAAAGATGGCATAAGAGTATTCATTCGAGGAAATCGATTCTTGTATATTTATAAGAAGCCGCAAATTTTCAAACTTCCGAGTCTGGTGAACGATTTTAAGGATTCTGAGGCGTGGTCCTTGGTTAAATATAATTAAATTTGAAGTATCTTTCTCCATCCAGAACATGCTCTAATAAAACAAACGAGCATAAAAAAAATTTTCTTAAAGAATAGTTGCCACAAACGAGATCTATAGGCATGAATGCTATGAATGCATGAAGCTAATAAATAGCTTGAAAAGACTGTTTTTCTTTAAGACTGGATAAGTAAGCTGTGATAACAAAATTCGAAATTAAAATTTTACTCAAATTAATTTTATGTTAAAAATATTGGACTTAGCCGGTGTAAGTCAAATTTATGGTTATCGAGGCTAAGTCCAAAGAAGTCAACACAAATAATTTTTTGGAAAATTTGTTTTGATACAAATATTGACGTTGTTGTTGGCGACAAAATATTTTTTATTTTGAGTAACAAATTGCATTTTTATTAACGTTTTTGTTATTGCAGCTTGTTATCCCGGCTTAATGAAGAACAGCCCTATTATCTACCTTGGAATGGCTTGTATTCATTCAACAGGAAGAAGTCACAGGAGGTACTGGTACTGTAGAATATGGTGGAAACGAACGCAATTCAAAGCGGAGTACTTCTAAGTTCTTTGTAGCGTTTTCAAATGCAAATAACTTAATACACACTGTCTTTTGAGATGTTTAGGTTGTAATCTACTTACCTCAACGTTTACTATCGTACACTGTAACGTTCTCGCCATTCTCATTTTAAAAGAAGGCCACCGTCTCAAAAAGCACACCAGTGCTTCCTTAAGATATCCATCCTTGTGGATGGATATCTTAAGAATTTTATTCACTCCAAAGGCAATTAAGCTTATTGACATGTCCATTGAGCCAAAAATTAACAATTCTTGCGATAAATAAGTGGGATGACTTCCAGTTCATATAATGTCGCACCGTACGTTGCTAATGGTTGTCATTCGACTTAAATTCCTGTAAAAGACAAACCATACTGAGCACAATTAATAATAGAATTGATATAAAATGTTTTATATATTCTATATATGCTATATATATGTAATTTGATTTAAATTAATTCATATTCTCTTCTTTTTTTCCAGGTCCAAAATCTCTTACAAAATGTCCAGGATAAATTTCAAACAATGTCTGATCAAATCATTACACGAATCGATGACATGGGCACACGGATAGATGATTTAGAAAAGAGCATTGCTGATCTTATGAATCAAGCTGGTGTCGAGGGTCCAGAGAAATAAAACTAAATGGAAATGAACGACAATCTCCATCATCTAAGGGAGAGTAGAGGATGCTCAAATCAACAATAACAATACACATAACAAAGAAATATCAAAAGAACCCAACTTTATAACATATGTATTTTCTCAAATAGAACCTAAACCAAAAAAATCGAAATCTAAACCCATGCCTCTTCTGCCACTTCTTCTACAAAGTCAAGTCGTATCACCCATCATCTGCTAATCCATTCACATTTCTTTTATGAACTTTTTAAGCATACAAATATGTAATAATTGTTTTTCTATTTTACTAATCACTTTTCTTTAAGTTTTCACTGTCCTCTTTGTCTTTTTCTCATAAGAACGTATAATTCATCATTATTACAATTAGTACAATTATGATAGAATTTTGCCTTGTTTAAACATGAAGATATAAGAAGTAATTTACAAAGGAATTATGATAAATGGATGGATGGTTTTTTGTTTGAGTTTTTTTAATTGTATGTATAATTTAAATTAATTTTAAAAAGTAAAAAAGAAAATAAATTAAACAATGAAGTAAATTTAAGTTTAAATATTGAAATATTTGTTTTATTTACCTTAATTAAATTTCTTATCTATATTAGATGAGTTGTGATTGTCGATTTTAAAGGACATTAAACAATGCTTAGACTCAGAAGACTCTTGTCGGCATAATTAAAATCTCCGGTGAACATTTGACGGATAAAACTATTATTACATACTCTCGATCCTACACAAACACCTATTCTACAAATGCTGATGGAATTATTTCAAATACCAGTCGAGAATCAACATTGTTTCCAAAAAAATGACGTTCGACTATTAGTAAGAAAAACGGCTAATTCACCCATTAGGTGTTTGTATCGGATAGGATTTCATCAAATAGACCGATTTTACATTAGTCTGGTATGGGCAAAACAACCTTTTAAAAACTTTGGTAGTTTTTTCTGATCCCTGCAAAGATACTCAATAGAAACTAGCATTGAAATAGCAAAATGTCAAAAAATTTCTCCACAAATTTGCTTTGCATAAGACCGAAAAACGCAACCAGCTATCAATGTATCTCCAACGAGCTCATTAAAACAAAAAACGAACTAAATGGTGAAAGTTATTTCGGATTTAAAAAATGCATCAAAATCTGACAGTTATGCTGGGTAATATTACAAATTTTGATTTAAAATCATCAAAGTATGTGTCTAAAAATCATGGGATTTCATTCTTTTTGATATGTCTGTCCTTTTTCTGTGCCTAAAATAATTGGCTTCTGCGAGTTATCAAATGAGTTTTATAACGGCTTCATTTTAGATTCTAGAATCCTCCCCCAATACATTTTAACGCCAAAGCTAAAAATAATTTAATTCGAAAATGTCCGTCATATTTGGTATATTATTGGCAACTCGCTCAGTTAAAGTCCAATAACTTGGTCGAATTTTTGAAAGTTTTAAATTTTGATTTGATTTATAGAAAAATTATAAACTAAGAGCTCTTGAAAAACCTTTGCTTGGAAATTTCACATTACCAGGTAAAATTTATTCCTGGGATGTAAAATGTTCAAACAAAATTATTTGAAATGCCGTTAGTAGGTAGCTTATAAATTAAAAGAAATTTTAAATTTACATTGTATACATATTGGACATTTGGAAACTTTGATAAACACTAAATAACAAGAACGAACCAACACTGCCGTTCGTAACCACCAAGGGCAAATAAATAAATATATTTAAACAGGAACATGTAAACGATTTAATAATAAATACTAAAAGTAAACATCAGTCGCCGCATCTTTTATTTTGGTGTATTCTTTTTGTTTTTACCACTACTTTCAATCATTTTACCCAAATCTTTTAGGGACACTTCCCCCGCACCTCGGGGTAATGGCGTCGGTTGATTTGGTCCCGGTTTCCAGCCGACAAAATAAATTATTTGAAATGTGGCTGGGACGCCCTTATCATTGCCGTACATTTCTTTGTAAATGGCGCTGGCCGCTAGCATTGTGTCACGGTTCAAGTGCACGGGTCTATTGAAGGCTGCATTGTTCTCGGCCATACCTTTAAGATCAAACATTAGCTCAAACATGGAGGGGTAGCCGATGACGATCTCATCAGTGTCAATGGTAAGCATTGTGAATCCAGCACGATTTAGTAGCGAGCCTATATCTCTAATCTAAATTGGTAGCTTGTAATAGAATAGATTGCTTTTGTTAAACTAACTATTTACATTTCACCTGTGTAAATGGCGATATATGTGGGGCGATGCCGCCCTGTCGTTCCAGTTCAGCCAATTGCAAAGACGATCTTAGCTCGAATAAAGAATCGCCGCCAAACAAAGAAGCTATAAACACACCATCTTCCTTCAGACTGCGCATCACTCTGCTAAAGCAACCGGGTAAATCGTTTATCCAGTGGAGACTCAAGGAGGAAATAACCAAATCCAAAGAATTGTCTGCAAACTGTACAAGAAAATGTGTATGGGTTCATAAAAGTTTCTCTGGGGGTAAATCAATCTTACATCCCACTGTTCCTCATCAATTTCCCTTTTCACGATTTCCAAACCTGGTGTTCCGGCAGCCTGTGATAGCATTGTAGGGCTCATGTCGCATAAAGTCAAGTGTTTGACACTCTCCGCCAGAATGTGTCGCGATAAAAAACCACGATTACATCCCAAATCGGCGGCTGTCTCAAATTCCCTTTTAATGTCGAAAACTCTGTCGGCCAAGCGATAACCCACCTCCTCTTTCAGATAGTCATACAGCTCGACATCAGGACTAAGGTAGGAGTACATTTTTAAATCAAATATATACACGACCATATAACGTATAACAGACACACCATACCTCAAAGCGGCACGCTCCTTCTGTAATTTCTTGGCGTTTCTATCAAAGATGTTTTGATGCGATGGCTGGCTTGAGAAGTCATGTTTAAATACACAAAGCTGCTGTAGACGTTCCTTACTGCTCTTTTTATGTAATAAGGTCGTCCTTAAACTGCATAGCCGTTTGGCGGAATTTTTCCATAAAATATTTAACATTACTATTTATTTTTCTCTCGCCGAAACGTTCTGAGCACCATATGTTCGTCGCCAGCTGTTTCTGCTGACAACCACTGACAATTGAACTGTCATTATTTTTTCTTGCTTTCAGACAAGAATTAGTTGTTACACAACAGTTTTGTTTTGAATTTATTTATTTTTATATATTTCATTTTACTAATCATGTTTGCGCACCAAATACAAATATCCATACTAAATAAAAACAATATAAGTAAAAACCCCTAACGCACTTATTTTTAAAAAAGATAAATAAAAATTTGGGTGTAATTAAATTGTCAGTGAAATTCATTTCATTTTATTCTTCCAAAGTAATATAAGAAAGACATTAAGGCGAAAAATAATAATAATAAAGTCATTCTAACAATATTCCTGCTTTGTATTATCATTGTAAGTCCTCAGGCTCTTAAAAAATCACCCTTTACCTAAGAATTTTAAGTAAACTTTTTAGTGGAATATTTTTCTTATAATTTGAAAATTTAAGAATTTATTATATCAGGCTTAATTACTTTTAGTTGAAGACAAATTGAAAATCTGCCAACAACTCTAATAAAGCGGATTCTGAATGAAAACAGTTTAGGTAAAAATTGTGGTAATAGCAGGGGGCTGACTGATTTCACCTAAATACCTAATTTAATTGGTTATACCTAGGGTATTTCACCTAATGATACCTTTAAAATATGTGCTCTCATACATTTTCAATTAAAGGTACCTATGATGGCTACAAATTTTTGAAAATCACTTTCACATATTTCCCCTAATGATACCTTTAAAATATGTGCTCTCATACATTTTCAATTAAAGGTACCTATGATGGCTACAAATTTTGTGAAAATCACTTTCATATAGAAACAGTGTTGGGAGCTTGATTTTTTATTTTAAATATAAAACAATACTTTTTAGTTAAAAAACATGATTTTTTAAAAACCCCTTTACAAATAATCTTAATATTTTGTAGTAGCTAAGATTTTAAGAAACCAAGGCCTGGTTAAATAGAATCTATGGATAAATGTAGAAGTTATGGCCCTTCTTTCATGTAAGAAATTGAAGCAAAAACTTCGTAAAAACTAACAAGATTTTTTTGAAATCCTCTGACTTCTAAAATAAGTACCATAACTTCTGTATTTATCTATTGATTTTCTTGAAATAGCTCTTGTTTTCTTCGTTAAGATCCCAGCTATTATAAAATAAATAATCTGTTAACTAATTTGTAATATCACATTAAAAAGGTGCCAAGTCTAGTTAAAATATTATGGAATGAAGCCATCGTTATATCGAGTGAAATCCACATGTCACTCTTGTAGAAGCCGACCGTTTTTCAACCAGCAGTTTTATGATTATGACCTTCATACATTTCTTAACTATTTCTATTTTCTTCAATTGTTCGATGATTCACTGGGAAATTAGAACTCCTGACGAAATATATGTATTCATATTTCTAAGTTAAAAAGTATATTTATTACCTAAAAAATATTTATTTTTAATTAACATGTTAACATCAAATCATAAATGATCATCAAGTCAATTAATGAATGTAATATTCAGAAGTATTTGGTAAGTTTCAATTTTAATCGGTCACTTGGCTTAGAATTACAAAGATGTAAATGAAATGATATTATTCTACTTGCTGCTACTCTAAGCAAGGTAATTAATTGGTCGTCAATTCACCTACTAGTTTATAAAATATTATTTTCGATTTTCCGTATGGAAAACTGTCCCAGATTACAAAAAATGAAAACAAAACATCTTCTAAGTTTTAAGTGCTGTATACGATTTTATTTATAAATTAATAATCAAATTTCGTTGAAAAAAGGAACTTATAGGATAAGTATTTCTTAACCTAAACATAAAGAAGAACATAAAACATTTATTTCTTAACGATCTTTAACTTCTCCGATCCCATTAAAATGGATTTGTCCACCTCAGATATTTTGCGTTTCGAAGCAAATGGATTTACGGAATTTAAAGGTGTGCGGATTATAGGTTTCCCATCATCGGATGAAGCTTTAGACAGTTGAGAATCCATTTCAGTGCTATTGAAGTTTTCCTGAGAAGCCTCCGACATTGGGCTGGCAAGTAGGGAATCGTTTGTCGTTTTTTTAAATAACGAAGATGTTGGAGAATTTGAAAAATTAAACCGCTTCAAGGTTGACTTTTTTGTCGATCCCAAATCCATAGATTTGGGCGCCAATTTCGATGCTGATGATGAAGTCGATGACGAGCCATTTTGATAGGCTTTCAGTAGTATAAGTGGCGATGCGGGTAAAGATTGTTCCACCAACTGCTCCTCATTTTCTCTAGCCTGTTGCTCTTCCTCTATGTGCGGCAGAAGTTCTGAAAGTCGATCAGATAAATGTATTCTGCCCAACTTTGTTGCGTACTTTACTGCCAGCATTAATAACTCTGTGCAAGATATAGTTTCAATTAGCTCTTTAGCACGCATTTCCATTTCGCTGCGACATGCCAAAGCAAACAGTTTTATGGCGGTTTCTTTGACGGTTTTCTCTGAATTGTCCATGGACATTATGCAGGCTCTTATCATAGAATCTTCCAAGATGGACTTTTCATTTTCCATATCGCACAGAGGTAATTGCAGTGGCAATTCTTGGACCATTGGACGTGGTGTTGTCATGGGATATGATGTTCCACGACATAATACAGCTTGTAAAATTTGAGATCTTTCCGAAACAGAAATGACAAAGTAATTGTTCGAAACACTTGATGATTGTTTCATGGTGTCACACACAGGATACCAGCAATTTGACTTGAGATTGAACAGTTGTACCAAACCCATGGAGTCGCTGAAAACAGGGGAACCACAGTCGGAGAATCCCAGCCAGGATAACTGCCTCTCTGGCGTAAGGGGCAGAGTAATATTCTGGCATTTTAGCTTTAAGCCGGATGTTTGCAATAACATAGCTTGGATGTGCTGTTGCTTGGCACTGGAAGACGCAGCGTGATAACAGACCAAAATACGATCTTCATAGCCAGCCATGCAGACAACAGGACCTGGTAAAGAAATTACTTCTCTCTGTGTACCCATAACAGTAAATATTCTCAGGAACTGCATGCTCGTGGATACAGCCACCATTCTGGAGGTGGCGCTTAATGTTTCCACGCTTTCGCAGTCTGGCAGTTGAACCGACCATTCCTTATTGCCAGACGCTGCCAATGCTATGCACACCAGTTTCGAGCTATTATCAGAAGCCATCGCTAAAACCGTGGAACTTAAACTGGCCATATTGTGATTATTGTAGTTGGGAATGTGCAGGGAATGATGAACGCTGGCATCATGAAATTCAACATCGATGGCACCGTCTGAGCCATCTGCGTGCAATGTGACAATGCCTACAGTGTTCCATACCAAATACCGGTGCTCCAAGTGTGAGGGAGTTGCACTAGGTTGAAAAGCCTCCTGCTGTTTAAACATTTTCGGTAAAGCTGCACCATACCCCACCACAGAGGGAGTGTTCGATCGTTCGCGACCAAGAGAATCTTTTGTTTCTTCATCTTCATTTAACTCGCCATTTGTATAGGACATAACTTTGCTTTTCAGCTTTTCTATTGACACAACATTTTCATCGTCCTCGTCGTCATCATCACCATTGAAGATTTCACCATTCATTTTTGGTTCGTCGTCAGCAAATTCTATATCATCAAAATCATTACCCATCGCTTCAGCGTCTTCCACCAAGTCGCTGCCTGTAGTTGCAGAAGTTGAAAAGAGTGTTCCCAACTGACCCGTAGCATCGCAGTATGCCAATTCTTCGTTGTTCTTGTTACTCCAAGCTAAGCAGGTTATGGCCTGGCACTCACTCGAAGGTGCTTCACATTTCTTACTCTGACGCGTGGTGGTGTCGAACACTGATATCTCTCCCTTGTCGGTAGCAGCCGCTATAAATAATCCGTCCTTGGAGAATTGGCAGCATGTGTATTCACCTTTGATTTTGTCATCCGACAGTGTATATTGCGTCTCCCAATTAGCACTATTTATTACACTCACTTCTTTACCATTGGCATAAACTAAAGAGTTTCCGGTGAGCGGATCAAAGCATGGTGTTCCGAAGAATTTGGCATTCTCAAAACTATTAGCTTTTGGTAAGCCAGTTATCGTCTTGATTTCCTTTCCCCCATCTTGCAAGTCCCATATCTTCATGACACCCTCACCTCCTAACGAGGCTAAATAGTTTCCTTTTGGATGGACATCCAATGCCAGCACTGGTCCACTATGTCCTTCAAGTTCCAATGGCTGAGTATCACCATCCTTCAGCACCTTGATCTTGGTATCTTCCGATCCAGCCGCTATATAGTCATTCCTTACTTTAATGCATATGACGGGAGCCGTAAATCTGACCAATGTCCCATCATTATCCATATCGGGAAATGTGTACGCTTGCACAGTATTGCGATCAGTTGAAGCCAACAATTTTTGTCCCTTCTGTGCTAGACATACAACAAATTCACCCAAACAATTTGATGATGGATCGTCATCATCGATTCCACGCCACTTACGTATATCACCATCCGTGCCACAGGTCAGTATATATTCTCCATTGTCGGTATAAATTAAGCTTGTGTAGCCCGTGGTATGAGCATAACGTAGGGAACTGCGTTCGTACATAATTTTTTCACTTTTTTCTTTAATTTCTAATACTTTTTCTCGCCTCTTAACAACCAAATATCGACCTTCTTTTGTTTTGCTCTTTTTTGCGAAAGTAAACAATTTTGGCGCTAAATCATGTGCGAGAAGCAAAATGAAAGAGTAAATCGATTTTATTTGTAGATAAAAATCGATTTCTTTTGACATCAATTCAACTGGTTGTGCTAAGGGGTGTTTACACATTAACATTTACTGTTCAACTTGAAAGTAGTTTTGACGAAATTGAAAGTAGTTATGGAAAATTAACTTAAAAAAAAGACTTGTGAAAAAATACCTAATTCAACTTTGTAAATCTTTTTTATATAGCGTTGACAGAAGTCACACTAGTAAATGCTAAATTTCCCTCGTACATGTGTAAATAACACATGTGCATCTGTGTGTATAAATAAATAAGTTTACTTGGTAGGTGTTCATTGCTTGTGTACCTTAAAATATTCAACCATGTTCTTTTTCCCAATTTTGAAATTTGTAGCATTTACACAAGTTTCTTAGTTGAAATTAATTAGTTGGATAATGTTGTAAGTATCAATATGTAAGTTTCCAATTTCATGAATTTTGTAACACATAGTTGCAAAAATACGTATATGAGCAAAGGTTTTTATAAATTTGTCGAAGTGAATTTCGACGATTAGAATTATAAGAAAACCAAAAGCAACAGAACAGAAGAAACAACAGACGAAGAAGTAAGTATGGTGAAATTAAAATTTATCTTTTAATTTATTAATATCAATTTTAGTTACATTTCGGAAGTCTGGAATATAATATGATGTTCTCCGTCAATAAATGTCAATGAAGTTCATATAGGAATTGTTGGAGCAACATTATGCAGACTCGACAAGTGATGCCGTAAATGGTTTCGGCAGCAGTGGTGTTTATGCACTACCCACAACAACATTTGGTTCTCCGCCCGGTGGTGCTGGGACATCTTTTGTATTTAGTAATGAAAACAGCAGCGGGCCTCAGTTATCCATTGGTACCAAAGCCAGTGCGTGTTGGGGAAAGCCGAAAACGTACAATTATAACAAGGTAAGTGTGGCTGTGTGTGCTTTCAATAGTTTCTCTCGTCATTATTAGGTTGTTCTATTGGGCTTACTAGTTTACAATTAAGAAACCTGAGAAGGTGGCAACGTTGCTACACATTGGTTTTTCATAAATGGATTAACACAAAAAATCTGGCAACACAACTAAGAGAGTAAGTAGTAAGCTACTTTCTTGTTAACCGACTAAATGCCAAAAATGAAGCTAGTAAGCCCAATCGAACAAGCCTAGTGTAAGTCAAATTTATGGTTATCGAGGCTAAGTCCAAAAAAGTCGAATTAAAATATTTTTTGGAAATTTGTTTTGATACAATTATTTATATTAGGCCTGTTCGATTGTAGTTTGCGACAATGTGAAAAAAATATATTTTTTTATTTTGAGTAAAAGATTAACTTTTTATTAACGTTTTTGTTATCGCAGCTTGTTATCCCGGCTTAAAGAAAAACAGCCTTAATTTAAGCAAAACCACACGACTTCGAGAGATGATTACAGTTAATTCTGACACTCTGTTCGAAATTTTTGTAGATTTGTCAAAAACTTAACACTTTTTGTGTTTTAGCTGCGTTTCGCCGTGCCGCGTCGGTCTGAATAGGCCTTAAATGTAAACATACACCCCCTGAGGTGATCATTGGGTACTTAGAAAAACAGTCGCTATCGAATACCCGGTAGTCAAATGCTCTACAGTTTAAACAGAGAACATGCAGTTCATTTTGTGAATAAGAAGTCAATTAAATCAAACGAAGCTGAATAAAAATATCATTTGAGTGCAATATATAATTACTAGCGTTGTAGGAAAAGGTTAAATACCATCTAACCTTTGTACCAGCTGACCGAGCACGCTGTTGTACTGTTGTAGACACACACACACATGTCTACATAGTACATCTCGCCTATCGACTCCTTACCCCCCCCCATTACACACATTAAATATAGGGCATTTTATCTCTACGATAAAGTGTTAAACCAATTGTTCGTTTGTTAGTCATAACGAGTTCAGTGTGTACAAGAAATTAGTGGTAGTTTAAAAGTCCATAAGTTTGGGCTATCGATGGATTTGTTTACACACAACTGCTGGTGACACATTGACACTGACATCACACTACAATTGTTAAGTGAAATTCGACTGATTGATTAAACGGCTGATTTTGGTATTTGGTGGAGGTTTCTTTTTTATTGTTGTACTATAATGGTTGCCATTCCTTATTTGTTTAAAGAAATCGAGAGGATATTTCAGAATGTAAGTACATTGCTCGTAGGAACGATGTAATATCAA
This sequence comes from Polietes domitor, assembly GCA_947397865.1. Taxonomy (NCBI): domain Eukaryota; kingdom Metazoa; phylum Arthropoda; class Insecta; order Diptera; family Muscidae; genus Polietes; species Polietes domitor. The sequence goes on from OX377619.1 coordinate 48,045,474, forward strand.
TTTTATGCATGAAACCTCTACTTTCAGACCCCCTTGTATGCTATAGCATTAGAAGCATTTCTTCTGCTCTCTGTAATATGGCTATTGTTCTACAAACGCAATGGCCGCAAACGTTATACCAAAGAAGAAGAGGATGAGATAATAGCAAAATATGAGCCGGAGCCCTTGGTAGCCGACACTGATCCAAATCATCCTTTGTTACGCACACGTCTGGTGCAATCAAAGGTGGGCAAACGTGTTGTGGTCGATGGCCATGATTGCCTTAATTTAGCAACGCACAATTATCTGGGCCTGTTGGAAGACGAACAGATATTAGAGGATGCATGCAGAAGTCTGCGAAAATATGGAGTGGGCTCTTGTGGTCCTCGTGGCTTCTACGGAACCATGGATGTTCATTTAGACTTAGAAGAGCGTTTGGCTAAATTTATGGAAATGGAGGAAGCTTTGGTGTACTCCTATGGCTTTTCCACTGTGGCTAGTGCCATACCAGCGTATTCCAAAAGAGGAGACGTGATATTTGTGTGAGTCTTCTCCGTAATCTTGTATTATGTAATATGTTGTGACCACATAGTTCAAAATTTTTAGCGATGAAGGCGTAAACTTTGCAATTCAAAAGGGTTTGGATGCTTCTCGCAGCACAGTATACTTTTTCAAGCATAATGACATGAAAGATTTGGAGCGCATATTAAAGGAGCAAGAAGTTAGAGATGCAAAGGTAGGTAAATGCACGACTTTGTTTCAGGTGGAAGTGAATGCATTGCAACTTGTTGAAAATGTAATCATTTTGTTGGCAAAAATTACTAAAAATAAATATCTCCTCTAGAATCCAAGCAAAGCTGCAAAAACGCGACGTTTTCTGGTAGCCGAAGGAATTTACATTAACACTGGAGAAATGTGTCCTTTACCTCAACTGGTTGCACTGAGGGCAAAATACAAACTGCGTTTGTTCCTGGATGAAAGTTTGTCATTTGGCGTATTGGGTAAAAACGGGCGCGGACTTACTGAGCATTTCAATGTCGATGTAAGTGTGAAATGTGATTCTTTCCATAATAACAAATACTGATACTTTTTGTACTTTAAGCGTGTGGATGTCGACTTAATATCTTCCGGCATGGAATGGGCTGTGGCATCTATCGGTGGATTTTGTGTGGGTTCACACTTTATTGTGGAACACCAGCGTTTATCAGGTCTTGGTTATTGTTTCTCTGCCTCGTTGCCTCCACTGTTGGCTCAGGCAGCTATATCTGCTCTTAATCGCTTTGAAAAAGATCCACAAATATTTGCGGAACTACAAAAAGTAAACAAGATGTTGCATAAGAAATTCTCACAATTTTCGAAATTGTCGTTGCGAGGTAATGAACTCTCCCCCGTACAACATTTGTACTTAACTACACCGCTAGAAAGTCACGAAGATGAGAGGAAGAAATTAACCGAAATCGCCGACAAGGTGAGTTAAAATAATGCTCTTCCAATGTTATATGTATTCATTGAATTCCCTTTCAGTGTATCTCTCGTGGCATCGTTGTTATAGAGGCTTGTTACCTTAATAATTTGGAGAAACATCCTGTACGTCCGAGCATTCGTATAACCTCAAATCGTTTACTCAGTGCTGATGATCTCGGCAGTGCCTTTAATGTTATTGAAGAGGTCTCCAAAGAGCTAATACATTAAGTTATAAAAAACGAAACATGATCTATTGTTCGCACATGCATTTTATTTGTTTTACGTGGAACTGTATTTAATTTAACAAAGTGCTTTAGATGCTCTTTCGCAGAAGTGTTTTTTTTGCATAATAGATTTGAGCAAATTACTTTTAACCTACTTACCTATGCACTGTCGAGCACCAAATATATTTTTTACTAATTCTTAAGGCATTGATATATAAATACAATTATATATTTAGTAGTTATAAAGGTATTTGGTTTGTGTCAGCTGCCAAAAATAAAACGTTGCTAAAGTTTTTCCCAAATAAAAAAGTTTAATAATTAAAATTGTTTATCGACATTTAGTTTGGTTTTATTTTTAATTTCTAGGAATTTCCTAGATGGGCTTTTAGGTCGGTTATTGTATGCAACTGGAAGATTTGTTATTATATATTTTTTTGTGGTTGCGTAGACTACGAGTATAATTCGATCTTACGATACTCGTACTTTTTAGTACCAAAATGGCCAAAAAAGGATAAAATTGTTGCCGACCAAGTGGCTGTAGCTAGAATCATAAAATTTTAAGATTACATTCATCTGATTGTGTAGTCGCGCAGCATAAAGGATTTTTGGAGATTTTTACCTTCAGGGAAAGTGAGTGAAAGGGATAAATATGCTACTAAACGGCTTCAGCTAGAATCATGAAATTCGTAGACGCGCAAAATGTAAGACTTTCTTTAAGGAAATTTGATTTATGCGCTCCCTTGACTGTGTGGAAGGTTGGAATTCAAAAATAACGGAATCCGAAAACTTTCTTCCCTACCAACGAACGAAAATACCGGCAATAAAATCTAATAAATACGACATTTATATGTATACATTTCTTTGAAGATTATTGTCTTTAAAATTAAGTATTTAATTTTAATTCAGAATTGTAATAATGCAACATAAAAATTTGTTTAACAAATATTTCTATTAACAAAAAATATTAGGGATGTTTTTCTTTGAGACTAGATAACAAAAATCTAAATAAAATTTAAAATTTCTGTTTTTGTAGCGTCCATTTCAATGTAAAATTGTTTATAATTTTGTACTAATTTGTACTAAATCCTGACGATATATTTTTAAAATGTAGTACTCTTTAAGCGCTTTAGAACACTAAAAAGGCTGATCGACTTTTTCGGAGTCTTTCTTGTTATACACTCCACGAGAGTATTATGTCTTTGTGCATTTGTTTGTAACATCCAAAAGGAAGCGATATTGACCCATTGTAAATTATACCGATCGACTTAGAATCACTTTTTGAGTCGATTTAGCAATGTCCATCCGTCTGTCCATCTATTCTTGTAATCACGATACAGGTCGCAATTGTGGACATAACTAAATGAAACTTTGCACAATGAAGTTTTTCGGGCCAAGGACGAACGCTATTTAATTTGAAGAATACGAATTTCACTTCCGATTTGACTATTTTCACTCTAGATACCACATATTACAACAGATTTTCTTTAAAATTGGCAAAACATCTTATATTTCAACTAAAATGTGTTAGATCGGTGCAGATTTAGATATAGCCCCCATACAAATGTCGCTCCCGATTTGACATTTTCCGCTCTAGAAACGACATATTGTACCCGATTTTCTTTAAATTTGGGACAACATCTTATCCAACTAAACAAAACAATGGTGAAAGTGGGTAAGAGCGGTTCAGTTTTTAATAAAGACCAAATACAAATGTTGCTCCCAAAAGTTTAACTGATTTTGGCCAAACTATACATTTTATATTTCACCTATTTCGTTCCAGGTTTCAATATATCCTGTCCTGTACAAATGTCCTTTCCGATTTAACATTTTTTGTCAAACACATACATACAGGATACAAAAAACCTTCCCGTTTTCACTTTTTCGCGGAATTGAATTGTATTCGGATAGAAAGTGGAGTGTATCATATAGACTTTAGCCTTTCCTTACTAGTTTTTTTTTTGCGTAGTTTAAGGCGTGCGAATGTCGCGTCCGGCCACTGGGAGATGTCCATATGTATGGAGGCTTTGGAGGCTGAACCTATTTGTTCAAATTCAATAGCATTCGTCCTTGAACCCCAAATGTATCTTGTACTAAGTTTTATCAGATTCTGGCAGTAACAGCGATTTGTACTTTGATTGCATGAATGAAGAGCAGACAATCAGACGGTCATCGGTGGGTGGGTCATTTAAAATTGATTGAATTGAACTTTGTCATTTAATAATGGAACACAATACCATTCATATGACGACTGGCTCGACAGTACCTCATCCGATCAGCTCAATTTTTCAGTACAGCCCAAAATCCACACCAAACAGTGACTTGTTTTAGATGCATTGGCTTCTCAATAGTCACGTGTGGCTTCTGTGAACCTCATATTCGACAAATTTGCTTATTGACATAGCCACCGAGATGAAAATGGGCTTCATCTGAAAACACGAAAATTTTCCAAGTACAGTTTGAGTAAAAACTCACTACTATGGAAGTGAATTTTTAATATTTCCCATTTTTTTTCTTTTGTATTTTTTTGGTCTGTAATCAATATTTGATTTGAACCAGGACAATATACCAGTTCAAATTTCCCAATTTTGTCAAACATAAACCTGAAAATAAAAATTGGTAGAATAACCTTTCAAAGTCAAAGTAATCTGGATTACCATATGGGCCAATAATTCTTCGTTTTCTTTGAAACGGAGTATCTTCTAAAACGCAAAAAAGTAAGTAAGTAATCGGTAGCTCAAATTTAAAATGTTCCATGTGAAACCGAATGCCGCCAGCGCATTTCATTGTGTTTAGGCTCGCCGCGCTCATAAACAGCTGATTTGTGTTTTGTTTGTTATTTTCCAAATCAACCTAAAGTTTTTGCAGCAGAAGTAGGAGAGCGAAAACAGTTTACGTTTACTATTAAAAGGATTTGGATATTTCGCTGTAAAAATAAATGAATCTTCAGAATTACTGACAAAATATATAAACAAAAAAATTGTTTATATCTTGCATACTAATAAAACAATAAATATAAATAATTGCGTACGTGTACTTATTTATATATATATCAAAAGCTGAAAACATATAAAAAATCAGGAGAATTTGAGGAATTCTCTAACACAAACAAAGGATAAAGAAAAAATTGTTTATATCTTGCATACTAATAAAACAATAAATATAAATAATTGCGTACGTGTACTTATTTATATATATCAAAAGCTGAAAACATATAAAAAATCAGGAGAATTTGAGGAATTCTCTAACACAAACAAAGGATAAAGGATCCCAGCAAACCAGGAAATCGTACAAAATAGCTAGGCGGGCCCATTAGAGCACAAAGAACACAACACATCAAAATTCCATCGAAACTTATTCGCAGCACATTAGCTGCGGGTCCCCCCATTTTTTCTCGCATTTTCGGTAGAATAATGGGTTCATCAATGGACCAAGACATCAACGCGAACATCCGCTTGGAAGACATAGGTGCCCTATGCGGAGAACATTGCAAAATCAAAGACCCGATACGTGTTGAATCTATACTCAATGAACTGGTTAAGGGAGGACCGGAACGTTTGCAATTGGTAACAGATTTCGACTACACAATCACAAAACAGCGGACTTGTGATGGTTCGCCCGTACTGAGTAGTTTCGGTATATTGAATGCATGCGAATCATTGCCGCGAAACTTTCTTGAAGAGTCTGAACGATTGCATGATAAATATCGGCCTATTGAAGTAGACCCACATGTACCCATCAACGAGAAAATTCAGTGCATGATTGATTGGTGGACAAAAACTGGGGAATTGCTGGTGTAAGTACGAGAACAATCTGGAAAGATGTGAGCAAATAATATTGTTTTGTTAATTTCAGTGGCTTTGCCTTGGAACAATCAGAAATCGATACCATTGCTGGCAAATACAAAGATTCTCTACGCGATCACTCACATAAACTTTTTCAAACTTTGAATCGTTTGAATATCCCCGTTTTGGTTTTCTCCGCCGGTTTGGGCAATTCGGTGGTATCTGTTCTCCAACAAGCCAATGTTATGTATCCTAATGTCAATGTTGTATCGAACTTTTTGCAATATAAAGACGGTTTACTAGATGGTTTTAAAAAACCTATGATACATACATTCAATAAGAATGAGACTGCATTGGACAGTCATCAATACTATGATTTGGTTCACAATCGTGATCATATTATCGTTATGGGTGATTCCATAGGTATAATTTTCTTATGTTTGTGTTTTTTACTGCTGTATTTACATATTACCACAATTGATAATTATAGGCGATGCTGATATGGCAAATGGAGTCCCGACATCATCGCACATAATAAAAATTGGATTTTTATATGATCATGTAAGTTTGCTAGAATCAAACGAAAATATCAGTTATGTTCTGACTTCTATATTGGTTTCAGATCACGGATTTTTGTTCGTGATTTTGTGTTTTAGAAAATGGGCTTTGATTTCAAATCATATCTCCTTCAATAGAATTTTTCTTATTGTGTAAATGATAATCAAAAATCTACATGTTTTGAAGCAGTATCTTAAATACGAAACTCGAAAAAACAACTTGGAAGTCAGAACATGCCTGTATATTTGAATAATATCTTATTTATATTATAAATTACATAAATTGTATTTATATTGCAGGCTGAGCAAAGTTTGGAGAAATACATGAGTGTATTCGACATTGTTTTGATAGATGATCAAACCATGAATGTTCCTTTGGCCTTGTTAGATGCTGTAGAAAAATATCGGAAGGAACGACAGAACTGAAAATTAGTCACAAACTATTTCTAGTACAGGAAAAATATGCCGTGGTCTTAAAAGAAGAAAGATGATATATGTATACTCAAATAAAATAGATTTGTTGTGTTGTGTAATTCTCTAAATTTATTTGTATTATTATTCTAAGTATTCGACCTTTTATTCAATATTTAAGTGAAATTTTAATAATTAATCAAGCTCGGGGTTTTCTAAATTCATTATATTACTGAGTAGGAGTTCAGTCAACTTGGTCTCTATAGTACACCATTCCGTCACTGCGAGGACTACAAGTAATTTAAATTTGACCACTTCCTAGGACATATCTCTTTAAATATAGCTTCTACAGCAAAAAGAAGAATAATCTGAATCACCTAAAAACTCCTTAAATATGTCTCCGGAGCAAAAAGAAGAATAATCTGTTATCGCCCAAAAATTTGTCCGAAAACCTAAATCGACCATAACTCCTTAAATAAATGTCATAGAGTAAAAGGATAATCACTGTCCATAGCTCCTTAAATATAGCTCCAAGAACCAAAAGATGTAGAATCTGTAATCACCCAAAAAGAGGAATAATCTGATATCATCAATATATTCCTATATTTGTTCGAAAACTTAAGTCGACCACAACTCATTAAATTAAAGAGTAAAAAGAAGGATAATCTGTGATAATCATCGTCCATAACTCCTTAAATGAGGTATATTTAGAACAAAAAGAAGGTTAATCTGTAATCAATCAAAAAAATTCCAAGACTTGTTCGGAAATTTAAAACTGCGATAATTTCTTAAATATGGTTCCTGGAGCAAAAAAGCTAATCTTTGAACATACCCTAGAGGATATATTTTCGGATGATTTTTCATATTAAAAATTGAGTACTCAAATTTTTGGACGATTTTTTATAAGAAAAATTATTAAATTTGGGTGATTTTCCATTTATTTTTGCGCGTAATTTCATTCTCCATTTTTATTTTTTTGTTGCCCAATTTTTGTTTTGGACGCCAATTTGAATAATAAGAAATAGGTCGATTATACAAATAAATTCCTAATTATATTTTAATTTTAATTGTTTATGTTATAGTTCGGCTCAAGGTCGTTCATGGTTCAAAAGGCGTAGTAATATTTTTAAATTTATTTATTTACTAAAATTTAAATTTTCGTTGAAGGTACCTTAAATATTTGTACACTCATTTTGGAAATATATTATGATGGCTACAAACGATTGAAATTTCACTTTCACATAGAAACAGACGCTAAGGAAAAGTCTCCAAAAAATCAGATAACATTTGTATTTTCTTCGAAATCAATCTTTTTGCTGTCACGAAAAAAACCTAAGAATAGAAACAATTAAAAACGGCGTTAAGTTCGGCCGGGCAGAACCATGGATAGCATTCCACAGAGACTGTCGATTTTCGTAGAAGTGATTATATGATTATGGAAATTTTTAATATAGCCAAACCAAAACAAATACAAATATTGAAATAATATTTTTATTATTTCAAATCTCGCTTATAAGACAAGGCTGCCGATACGTTTACACTATATACATATATCGAAATATTACTTCAAGTCAATTCAAAAAATAAATATTTTAATTTCTTATTTTCAAAAAAGCTTAAATATCGTAAATATTGGTAGATAGTTGGTTGTATTTCCATTCTATTTTAATTCCAAAAGTACAAATTTCGAAAATCCATTCATGATTCAGCCAATTTTTGCCGTAAAAGTAAAAAGTACGAATTTGGAAAAATCATTTTATTATGTCCATCTATTAATGAACAAATTACAGGTCGCAATTATAGTCCGGTCTTAACAAAAATTGGCACAAGTAAGTTTTGTGGATCAAGGACGAACGCAATTTAATTTGAGGCAGTTCGGTTCAGACTTAGATATAGCTCCCGATTTGACTTTTTCCGCTCTAGAAACCACATATTTCACTCGATTTGCTTCAAATTTGGCACAGTAACCTATAATTGGACTGGAAAAAGCTATGATGAAAATCCGTCGGATCGGTACAGATTTATATATAGCCCCCATACAAATGTCGCTCCCGATTTAACTTTTTCCGCTCTAGAAACCATATATTGTACCCGATTTTCTTTAAAATTAGCACAACATCTTATAATCCAACTAAAGTTCTTCCAACAAATGAGTTTGTATGCGATATATTTGCATTTTATCTGGTTCTGAAATACTTGGACAATTAAAGTTTTCTAAAAAACCTAACAAAATACTACTAGCCTCTATTGAGCCTGAGCCAATGTAGGCGTTTCGTCCGCATTTTCTCCATCTGATTACTCGGAATTTGAATCAAGCTCATCTTCTTGGCTTTGGGTAACCATGACTACGATTTCGTCTTCAGATATAATAGCAAACGGAGCGACATCAGAGTCGCACAGCATCCACTTTTCGACAGCATCAATCGTACATCCAGACGGTATGGTTATATCTGTTTGTATCTCAACAAGGCTATTTGGAGCATCTTCATTATGAGATACATAGTAAGTTATTCCAAACTCTTTTTAAAACTTGTGGAGTTACAGAGTCCCACGAAGCTGCGGCTGCCCACAAAGCTGTCTTAATATTCAAAGATTTAACGAACTCACGTTTGTCATTAGTACCAACAAGTTTTTGAACGATCAGTTTACGGTAGTGACATTTGAAGCTCCGAATTACTCCTTGATCCATAGGCTGAATCAAGGACGTGCAATTTGGTGGGAGATATTTTACTGTAACGTTTTCAGATATCATAGCATTTACATCTGGGTGTGCTGGACAGTTGTCTAATAGTAAAAGTATTTTACAGTTATTTTTGAGACCGATGCGCCATTGATGTTCCTTTGCTTCTGGTACAAAATTTTGATTAAACCACTCCAGAAATAGCTGTTGTGTTACCCAAGCTTTCTTATTAGATTTATAAATCACAGGAAGGTGTTCAACGTTTTTTAAAGCTCTTGGATGGGCACTTTTTCCTATTATCATCAATTTACACTTGTGAGTTCCTGCAGCATTTGAACAAACTAGCACTGTGATTCTCTCCTTGGATTCCTTGTACCCTTCAATAGAATATTCATTACCACTAGCCAAAGAACTCTGAGGCAAACACCTCCAAAATATACTGGTTTCGTCTGCATTGTAGATCTGTTCAGTTGTAAGTTGTTCGTTTTTAATGATTTCATCCAAGTCGTCCACAAACATCGTAGCAGACTCATAATCAGCACACTCCTTTTCTCCCGTAGATTTCAGTCGACGGATTCCATGACGTTTTTTGAATTTATCCAACCAACCAAATGAATAAGTGCACTCTGAATTCATGTTTAACTTCAAATGGAACATTTTTGCCTTTTCGACAATCATTTCGCCTGAAGTTCAGAAGCAAATTTCAGTTTAAGTTCATACAATATCTCGATTTCAGTTAACTTACCTGAAATTGGAGTTTCCTTAAATCTTTCTTGCCGAAACCATTCATATGTTGCGATATCAACTTTTGGATTTTCGGTTGTTTTTAGTGTATAATCAGCTCCTTTTCTCCCGTAGATTTCAGTCGACGGATTCCATGACGTTTTTTGAATTTATCCAACCAACCAAATGAATAAGTGCACTCTGAATTCATGTTTAACTTCAAATGGAACATTTTTGCCTTTTCGACAATCATTTCGCCTGAAGTTCAGAAGCAAATTTCAGTTTAAGTTCATACAATATCTCGATTTCAGTTAACTTACCTGAAATTGGAGTTTCCTTAAATCTTTCTTGCCGAAACCATTCATATGTTGCGATATCAACTTTTGGATTTTCGGTTGTTTTTAGTGTATATTTGTGTTTAAGGCCAAGCATTGAATCAGTATCGGAGCAAAATTTTAAAATCCGATCTTTGTTTTTTATTAAATCGGATACAGTTTGAATGCCAACTCCATATTTTTCAGACAACATTTTAAAAGGTACTTTACGTTTTGAGTATTCATTAATCAGCTCAATTTTTCTTTAATTGAAAGAACCTTTCTTGCTCTTTTCGCGGATTTAGTTTTTGACGGTGGCATGATGTAAGGAAAACACGTCTTGACAGATCAAATTTCACACTGATGAATGAATATGAAATTTGATATGAAAATTACACTTTCATGAAAAAGGGGAATCACCGAATTTTAATATGAGAGATGTGTGTGTATTATACGAAAAAAAAACAAACAGTCACATGGACATGTGCATCACGGATAATAGAGGTAAATCACGGTTAATAGAGGTAAAAAATCAACCACTCAGCTTCACGGTTAATCACGGTTAATTGCTCACAAATGTTTAACCGATTTTGGCCAAACTTAACTTATTATATTTCACCTATAAACATATGTACATGGTGAAAACGGGCCACATCGTTCCATGTTTCAATATACCCCCGTGCAGATGTCCTTTCCTATTTAACATTTTTTGTCAAACACATACATTTATAGGGTACAAAAATCCTTCCCCATTTCACTTTTTTACAGAATTGAATTGTAATAGGATAGAAAGTGGAGTGTATCATATAGTCGGCTCCGTCCGACTTTAGCCTTTCCTTGCTTATTTTGTTTGAGATCATTTTAAAATAAAGTCAATTCTATAAAATAATTCATATTTTTACGCACAAAAACTTTACTTTACATAGAATCCTTCTTATAATAACATCGCAATATCAGTATACAATTCAAGTGATCATTTTGTAAGCGGTTTTATTGTTTGTTTTTGATAAAGCTTGACGTAGAAAAAACACGCTCGCTAAATGTTAATGTAGGGCTAACAGTCATCAATTTACTTAGCTTTTCAGTGTATTTCTTTGTTTTGTCAAAAACTTACATCCGAATCTGAACCGTGGTCTAAATCTGGTTCTACCGAAATTTCGAGAAAAGACGTTTGTATAATTCATTTGCAAATTTCTTTGTATCCGATTTTGATGAGTATTTCAATACGCCATCGTTTAACGGAAATTTTCAGCAAATTTCAGGAAATTTCATTCAATGAGACTGGAAGAAAGAAGAGTAAAAATTCTTTCTTCCAGTCTCGCCATCAGCCTTTGGCACAAATCCAGGGCGTATGTGTCTTCTATCTTTTTTGAATAAAAATTTTTGTATTGCTTCAGCTTCTATGAGTGTTGCTGAGTCCTTTGACAGTTCTTTAATTGCTAACACAATGTGCAATGTTATCTTATTTACCAAAATCCGGTTAACCGACACGAAAAACCCGGTTTTCTCGGTTAAATGGCCTCGAAAATGTCCATTTTATAAAAACCGGCCGACGGTTGCAGGTGACGAAACCGGTTTCGGTTTTGGACACCCTAGTTACAAATGGAATGATAAAGTTAGTATACCACCATCCTGGAGGTGGAGGGTATAATAAGCACATAGAAGTTATGGTCCTTCTTGCAGAAGTACATGTCATCTTCACATATGACTAAATCAATTTAAGCAAAAAACTACATAACAAATTATTTCTACATTTACATTTTACATTTACAATTTCTACATCTACATTTTCTTCCAAAATTCCTTGTTTTCTTCGATATGATGCCAGTTACCTCACACTAAAAAATAAAATATATATAATTGCAATATCATAATATATATGGGACTTTTCTATTTAAACAAAATTAAAAAATAATGATTTTTTAAAAACATTCGTTTGCGTCTAAAGGGTGATTTTTTAAGAGCTTGATAACTTTTTTTTTTTAAAAAACGCATAAAATTTGCAAAATCTCATCGGTTTGTTTGAAACGTTAGATTGGTCCATGACATTTACTTTTTGAAGATAATTTCATTTAAATGTTGACCGCGGCTGCGTCTTAGGTGGTCCATTCGGAAAGTCCAATTTTGGGCAACTTTTTCGAGCATTTCGGCCGGAATAGCCCGAATTTCTTCGGAAATGTTGTCTTCCAAAGCTGGAATAGTTGCTGGCTTATTTCTGTAGACTTTAGACTTGACGTAGCCCCACAAAAAATAGTCTAAATGAGCCTCATCGCTGAACAAAATTTGTCGATAAAAAATTTCGAACCGAACACTGATTTTGGTAACAAAATTCAATGATTTGCAAGCGTTGCTCGTTAGTAAGTCTATTCATGATGAAATGTCAAAGCATACTGAGCATCTTTCTCTTTGACACCATGTCTGAAATCCCACGTGATCTGTCAAATACTAATGCATGAAAATCCTAACCTCAAAAAAATCACTCTTTACAAAGAGTACTTGAAGAATTATATTCCATTGTGGAAATTAAATAATAAATAATACAAAGAGTATCATAATGTCTACATTTATTTGAAATAATTTTGAAATAAGCTCAAATATATAAATAAGACTTATTGTAAACTCGATAACGTTTTTTTAAGAAATGTTGGCAATGTTGTGTAGAAAGCGCATTTTCTGGGATGTACACAGCGAATTTAAAGATTCCAGCTTCATCCGTCAGATTGGTACCATTTTTACCCCGTTTTTTTCAATTTTTTTTCCAAAATGTGGTCATTGCGGCATGGCACGGTAAACAAAAAATACAAATTGGATATTTTTGGAAATTTTTCATTTTCGGGGGAAATATGGCTAAAATGATTTTCACACATGACATTTTTGTTTTATGATTTTCTCACGATCTAGCCAACGGATCCGACTGAATTTTTGTTTGTGTATTAAGAACCAAAGTCGCTTGTAACATATATGTAGCCAGTCGCGAAAATCGTTGCAATTGTTAAAAAACCAAAATTCGCGGTTGCAATTGCTTATAAAGGGTGATTTTTTAAGAGCTTGATAACTTTAAAAAAAAAAAAAAACGCATAAAATTTGCAAAATCTCATCGGTTCTTTATTTGAAACGTTAGATTGGTCCATGACATTTACTTTTTGAAGATAATTTCATTTAAATGTTGACCGCGGCTGCGTCTTAGGTGGTCCATCCGCTTAGTCCAATTTTGGCATTTCCACGTTTTTGAGTAACAGAGACCCAATTGGTGCGAACGGCGACGAATCGAAAATTGGTGGTCATCATTAACACTGGCCGATACAGCTGCGATATTTTCTTCAGTTCGCACTCTACGTAAGCGTGTTGGTGGTTTAATGTCCAACAATGTAAATTTGGTGCGAAATTTAGTCACAATAGCCCGAATAGCCGCTTCAGTGGGTCGATTAAACTGACCATAAAATGGAAGCGCGCAATGAACTTTCTTAACAGAGCACGCATTTTGATAATAAAATTCAATAATTTGCAAGCGTTGTTCGTTTGTAAGACGATTCATGATGAAATGTCAAAGCATACTGAGCATCTTTCTCTTTGACACCATGTCTGAAATCCCACGTGATCTGTCAAATACTAATGCATGAAAATCCTAACCTCAAAAAAATCACTCTTTATTTAAACTTTCTCTGTTCAGGATTCTGAAACTTTTCTGACACAAATATTCCGAATGAAGTTAGCAATCATATGCCAAAGAAATATTTAGGTATTCTCAATATGATAAAAAGTTACGCGGGTTTTTCTAAAGATACTTTTCACTATTTTTGACTTTACAACCACTATTTATTCTATTTTAGCCTGATAAATTGGTAATCAACAATCTATTAAAGCGAAATGATGGAATTTGATAGTACGATATGCTCTAAATCTAGAAAAATGTTTTAAACAAAATCGTTATAGCGAATTACAACCTTCGGTTATATACTGCTCCTTTTTATACCCTCCACCTCCAGGATGGGGGTATACTAACTTTGTCATTCTGTTTGTAACACCTTGAATTATCGACCTGAGACCCTATAAAGTATTGATCGTCATAAAATTCTAAGACGATCTAGCCATGTCCGTCCGTCCGTCTGTTGAAAGCACGCTAGCATCTAAACAAAAGGAGCTAGAACGTTCAAATTTTTTTAAAATGCGTCTTATAGTCGTAGATCGGTTGGGATTGAAATGGGGCGAAATCGGCCAAAAGGGAAAAATTTTTCCCTCACAAGTACTAAAAATACACATAATAATCCCTAATATTTGAGCGTATTTGCTTGATATTTGGTATGCGCATTCCCCTTATAGCAAAAACGTGCACCATAAAGTGATTCTTATTTGTAGGGGGTGAAATGGGCCAAAAAAGGGATAAAAATGGTACATATTAAACGATAATAGCTAGAAACACGAAATTCGGTGTGTGCATTCCTCTAATTGAGTAGATACACAATAGAAAAGTATTTTTTCCAAATTCGTACTTTTAAGGGGTAAAATAGGAGTAGAGGGATAAAAATGGTACCAACCAAACGGCTGTACCTAGAATAATTAAATTCGGTGTATACATTCCTCTGATTGCATAGATAAGTAAAATACACGGATTTTTCAAAATTCGTACTTTTTGGGGTTAAAATGAAAAAGGGGATAAAAATAGTACCAATCTAATGACCGCAGCTAGAGTCATGAAATTTGGAGTATACATTCCTCTGAGTGTGTAGACACGGAAAATAAACTGATTTTTCGAAATTCGTACTTTTTGGGGTTAAAATGAAAAAAGGGGATAGAAATAGTACCAATCAAATGACCGCAGCTAGAGTCATGAAATTCGGAGTATACATTCCTTTGACTGCGTAGACACGGAAAATAGAAGAATTTTTTGAAATTAGTACTTTCAAGGGATACAATGGTACAGAGGGATAAAAATAGTACCAACTAAACGACTACAGCTAGAATGATGAAATTCTAATTGCGAAGAAACGTCAAGGGTGTAAAAATGGTACCAACCAAATGGGCGCAGCTGGAATCATGGAATTCGGTGTATACATTCCTCTGACTGCATAGACACGCAAAATAAAAAGTTTTTTTTCCAAATTCGTACTTTTTCTTTTACGGCAAAAATTGGTTGAATCATCAAGTTAGGTTATTTTGCACTATGTACGTCTGATAATGGATTTTCAAAATTTGTACTTTTGGAATTAAAATAGAATGGAAATACAACCAACTGTAGCACCCACTATCTATCAATAGTTATGGCTTTGAAAATATAAATATAAGAATATTTATTTTTTGAATTGACGTATTGGTAGCTTTGCCTTATAAGCGTGGTTTGAAATAATTAAAATATTATATTTATTTATAAAATTATTTTTTCAATATTTGTATTTCTTTTGGTTTGGCTATATTAAAAAAATTATATTTTCCTGTAATATTACTGCACTTCTACGAAAACCGACAACTTCTGTGGAATGCAATCCATGGTGGAGGGTATATAAAGTTCGGCCCGGCCGAACTTAACGCCGCTTTTACTTGTTTGTACTATATTATTTATATTATTTTTATGTTCATAGCCACTTTTGCAGTCACAAATTTACGTGTGAGTAGATCAGAAAAATTTGAAAAAAATATCTTTAGAAAAAATTTCTTCTCCAAATTTATATGACAGATGATATCCAAATCTGAGAATAGTTTGGCATCAATCATTTTCGAGAAAATGGTTCATAGCCATAAGCCCTCGATATACTTTATAGGATCTCAGGTCGATATTTCAAGGTGTTACAAACGAAATGACAAAGTTAGTATACCCCCATCCTGGAGGTGGGCGGTATAAAAAGAGATAGACAAATATTTAACAAATATTTATTGTTTGAATCAACACTTGGTAAATGCCATTATGTAGATTTGCCTGATGATATGGCAGTATGGCAGCATATGAATACTGGAAAAATAAGCATTTATTACTCAGTAATTGATAATAAAGAGTGATTTTTTGAGGTTAGGATTTTCATGCATTAGTATTTGACAGATCACGTGGGATTTCAGACATGGTGTCAAAGAGAAAGATGCTCAGTATGCTTTGACATTTCATCATGAATAGACTTACTAACGAGCAACGCTTGCAAATTATTGAATTTTATTATCAAAATGCGTGCTCTGTTAAGAAAGTTCATTGCGCGCTTCCATTTTATGGTCAGTTTAATCGACCCACTGAAGCGGCTATTCGGGCTATTGTGACTAAATTTCGCACCAAATTTACATTGTTGGACATTAAACCACCAACACGCTTACGTAGAGTGCGAACTGAAGAAAATATCGCAGCTGTATCGGCCAGTGTTAATGATGACCACCAATTTTCGATTCGTCGCCGTTCGCACCAATTGGGTCTCTGTTACTCAAAAACGTGGAAATGCCAAAATTGGACTAAGCGGATGGACCACCTAAGACGCAGCCGCGGTCAACATTTAAATGAAATTATCTTCAAAAAGTAAATGTCATGGACCAATCTAACGTTTCAAATAAAGAACCGATGAGATTTTGCAAATTTTATGCGTTTTTTTTAAAAAAAAAGTTATCAAGCTCTTAAAAAATCACCCTTTATTATTGAAAATTTGGAGCACAGATTTGGAACTCTCCCACTAGCTAAAGTAGTAAGTTGCTCCTTGATTTCATTGGGGCTTCTGAATTTGTTGATAAGGGAAGGTTTTCTTTCAGCATGTATTACTAGTTGCGATAACAAAAACGTTAATAATGAGTTAGTTATGCAGTCTTGAAGAGAAATACCGTTGTTAAAGTATGATATTAATTGATAAAGAATCGGTAGTAGCGGAATCTATAGTGATATATAATGTCTGCTAGACAATGGCTATAAGCGAATCAACTTAAATATATTGAGAGAAAAGTTCAATAAAAATATTTATGAAAGTTGCAATAAGTCTTCCAAGCTCAGCTTGATTTGAAAAACGTTTTTCGACGATACGAGGATAAGAACATTACTAAGATCTACTATGACCTAAGATCGATTTTCAATATTGGTCATCTTAAATAATTAAGTAGTAAAATTGTTTGTTTTCAGAACGACTTTCTAGTTAATATTAAATATTTGATTTGAACTAGGATATTGTCCTGGCTCAAGACCATTTTGCGTCTATATTTAATAGAATGCAAATTTATTTACAAATGGCATAGTGACATTTATTACTTGGCTGCAGACTACCACGATCATGATTTCGACCATGTCAAAAGTCTTTTCAAGTGGCTTCGCAGCGACTTTTCAACATCAAACCCGGCCTCTATAAAGAGATGATTTTCACAAACGAACGAGAATCACAACTCACTTGCCGAATTTGCGTTTAAAAAATCGTACCAAGTAATAAAGTACACATGCCATCTTACAAGCATCTCATTGAGTTGCATATGTAAGTATGTGTATATGCAGGTATAGTTACCCAGCAATACTTCTGCCGTGCCAACGCTCATTTGTTTTAGTTCTTTCGTTTGTATTTTTTTGGTCTGTAATCAATATTTGATTTGAACTGAGATATTGTCCTTGCTCAAGACCATTTTGCATCTATATTTAATAGAATGCAAATTTATTTACAAATGGCATGGTGACATTTATTACTTGACTGCAGACTACCGCGATCATGATTTCGACCATGTCAAAAGTCTTTTCAAGTGGCTTCGCAGCGACTTTTCAACATCAAACCCGGCCTCTATAAGGATATGATTTTCACAAACGAACGAGAATCACAACTCACTTGCCTTATTTATTTTTTATTTCATTCCGGTTTCATTCATATGTTCCTTATGACTTCAATGAATTAACTTTTTACTTCTCATTGTCATTTTCTCATAAAATAAAAAATATATATTTTTTTAATACAAAAGCTGCGGGAGGTTATAGCCCTCCCCAGCAGAAATCTATTGCTACGCCCATGGACATGGTTGATGAACTGTTGCTATAATTACTATGCAGAATCTCTACATAGGCCGTTCTCTGGCTGTGCAACATTTTCATTACGCCGAAAAAAGGGTAACAGGAAACATAAAAAGTTCCCATAAAAGTAATTATAACGAGGTCACAGCATTGCTGACACACGCTCCAAAAGTGACATTCAAGCAAACATTAAGAACACGAGCATACGTAGACATCAAAAGTTGGTAGCTCGAGCTTGATCCTGCTCTTGTTTCGCTGATCTACCTTATACATTAATCTGCTCTTATAATATGTGTTAGCACACCGTTCCCGGCCGCCGCACAGTGGTTCAGAGTCAAAATCCATCGGCCAAAATTCAATAACTTTTGTTCTAGGAGACATTTTTGAGTTCTGTAAAAAATCAAAATTAGACAAGGACCCAAAGATTATTTTGAGATATTAACATTATAAGGAAATCGGATATATTTTATAAATCAGCCCAAAGTTGACTACTTTTCGTATTTTTCGATTTTAAAGAAAATTATTTTTTTTTTTGTTTTTATGTTTTTTTAACATATTTTTACGTTTTTGTTCATAATGCGAAGAAAAAAATTTAATTTTGTTTTGTATGACACTTTTTTTCAGATTTTGAAATTTGAAGAAGCGTAATATCTTTTTAGGACTTTGTCGAACTGTTTCTCACACATTTTAAGAGATTTTGCACTAAAATTTTTTTATTGGAAATATGTTTGTGTCAATATAGTTTGGTCGTAATGAATATTGTAAACAAGTAAGAAAACTTCAGTCGGTTTAACCGACATATATATTTCACTCACTCTCAGAGAACATGTGTGTAGAATGACTTAAATTTTGCTTAGAGCCGGAGTATGTTTGTGGGAGGCACTAGAAGTTTGTGCCAAATGGACTTCCAGCTTCCACATTTGTTAATAATTTTAAAAGCCTGATTTCAGGCACCGGCAAAGGAGTTATAAAGTATTTAATTGTACCGAGGATAGAGACAAAAGCGTAAATATTTTTTTATGTTTAACGTGTTTAGAAAAACATTTTCAAATATAAAATTACAAATGATTTTGACTACCAGTATTTTATTGTAACAAAACTTTATGTCACTTTGTGTGGGAGGTACCATAAGGGGTGTGGCAATATCGCCCATATTCCATGTGAATTTAACCTCTATAAAAGCATTGCCAAATGTGAAATTTCGGATGATTGGAATCATCCGTATAGAAGTTATAACAGCTTTAATTTTAGGTAGTTTAGGATGATTTGTGTGAGAGGTACTGGAAGGGGCGTGGCAAAACTCGTCATATTTGGTACGCTTAAAAAGATATTATAAAAACATTAACAAACACCAAAACAGAGCTGATTCCGATGATCCGTGTGGAAGTTATATTGGTTTTAGTTTAACATAGAAATATGGGCCTTTTGTGTGGGAGGTACCAGAAGGGGCGTGGCAATTTCGCCCATCTTCGAACATAAACTAAGTTTGCGAAAAATATTACCATGTACAAAGTTTGAATTGATACCTTAACTCCTTTCGAGAGTTATCGTGTACACCAGCCAGCCAGACGGACATGGCTCAAACAACTTAAAAACTTGTGTAACGGATTTGGTTCAAACATACTTGGGGTCTTAAGTCACTCCTTCAATACGTTACACTTTTTTCTGTCCCAAATGATACCCAATGATATCCTCCTACTCTGTAGAGTGAGGGTATAAAAATATCTTTATTGAACAAATGTCTGACTTTGGACCAACACAATATTTTTTTCCTTCAAAAGCCTTTAACGAAATGTATAGACATTTAGAAAGGTTGAAGGATTCCCCGTTTTTTGTAGGTAACTTTTTCCTGCACGAAATTGCACCCTTGGAACATAGGATACATATAGTGCAGAAAGTCCGATTATTTAGT
Organism: Polietes domitor; assembly: GCA_947397865.1. Taxonomy (NCBI): domain Eukaryota; kingdom Metazoa; phylum Arthropoda; class Insecta; order Diptera; family Muscidae; genus Polietes; species Polietes domitor. The sequence goes on from OX377619.1 coordinate 48,065,462, forward strand.
TCCAATTCGCAATTTAGTCATTTTCGTCTCATTAACTTCTGAAAAGTAGGTACGAAGATAAAAAGGTAACTTCCCTTTACCCTCATGCTAAAATTCATTTGCCGGAAATACGCCCAAAAACCAAAAAAAAATATTTTTTTCTACTCAATATGAACAAATACTTAAAAATATGTTAAAAACCAGTAAGGAAAGGCTAATGTCGGGCGGGGCCGACTATATGATACACTCCACTTTCTATCAGAATACAATTCAATTCGGAAAAAAGTGAAAACGGGAAGAATTTTTGTATGTTTCCTAATCATAGGCTAATATGTCCTGGTTCAATTTGTCAAATCGAGAAGACTATTTGTATCAGGGCTATATCCAAACATGGAATGATGTGACCCATTTCACAATAGGTTCTTCCAGTTCTCAATTTGAAGTAATTCGATGAAAATACGTGGTTTCTGGGGCGGAAAAATCAAGCCGGGAGCGAAATTTGTATAGGAGCTGTATATAAATCTGAACCGATGTGACTCATTTTCATCCTGGGTGTTTCTCATGCAAATATAAGATATTTTGCCAAATTTGAAGAAAATCTGTTAAAATATGTGGTTTCTGGAGCGGAATAACTCAAATCGGGAGTGAAATTCGTATGTGGGCTATATCTAAATCTGAACCGATCTGGCTCATTTGGTGTGTTTCATGGGTATTTCTAGTTTAAATAGAAGATGTTTTGCCAATTTTGAAGAAGATCTGTTCAAATATGTGGTTTCTACAGCAGAAAAAGTCAAATCGGGAGTGAAATTCGTATTGGGGCTATATCTAAATCTGAACCGATCTGGCTTATTTTCACCGTGGGTGTTTCTAGTTGAAATATAAGATGTTTTGCCAATTTTGAAGCAAATCTGTTAAAATATGTGGTTTCTACAGCAGCAAAAGTCAAATCGGGAGTGAAATTCGTATGGCGGCTATATCTAAATCTGAACCGATCTGACCAATTTTCACCGTAGGTGTTTCTAGTTGAAATGTAAGATGTTTTGCCAAGTTTGAAGAAAATCTGTTGTAATATGTGGTATCTAGCGTGAAAAGAGTCAAATCGGGAGTGAAATTCGTATGGGGGCTATATCTAAATCTGAACCGATCAAATTAAATAGCGTTCGTCCTTATCCCGAAAAACTTTGTTGTGCAAAGTTTCATTTGGTTCTGGCTACAATTGCGACCTGTACTTTGATTACAAGAATAGATGGACAGACGGACGGACATAAATCGATTCAAAAAGTGATTCTAATTCGATCGGTATAATTAACAATGTGTCTATCTCGCTTCCTTTTGGGTGTTACAAACAAATGCACAAAGACAGATTACTCTCGTGGAGTATATAAACATAAACATAAAAAAAAATTCTTTAAAATCGAAAAATACGAAAAGTAGTCAATTTTGGGCCGATTTCTAAAATATGTCCGATTTCCAGATTTTTAATGTTAATACCTCAAAATAATCCTTGGGTCCTTGTCTAATTTGGTTTTTAACAGAACTCAAAAATGTCTACTAGAACAAATTTTGATAGATAGATATTGATTCTGAACCACTGTGCGCCGTCGTCGTCAGTCGCGTCGCGGTTTTCCATTCATTTCATAATTTTGTGTTACGCCTGCTTGTTTTTGCCACTATCAGTTCTGAGTTTTCTTTTTTTTTTTTGAGAACGTTAAAGCCGCATCAAAAATAAGCATCATTTTGCCGAGACCAGAGAACAGCGTCACCAACATGAATACAACACAACAACTTAAACGTAACCGAACGAATTCATGGAACAAACTGCAAGCAAGCAAGCGATCAACAGTCAGTCATAAAGTTGTTCTGTTGTCACTGCTGCAACAATAGCAACAGTAGCAGCAACTATTGTTGTTGCCGCTGATGTTGTTAGCTCCTTTATTACAAAGCTGTTGGGTAGTTGGCATCAACTCCTTTGCTGTGTCGGTGAAATGCCATGGTAGCATGTTCATCATTGTGGTTCTCGGAACACTTTTGCGACACACATGGAACAAGAGTAAACCGAAAAGTCATTCAGTGGGTTATTCCACACGAGGAAAGTTCAGCGTTGTTGAAGTTGTGTAAATATGCATGCTTGGCGTTGTTGTCGCATGGAGAGGAATGTCACAATAAGCACGAGGCCAGTCTAAAGAAATGAGGAAAACTCAATTTGGGATCAAATCAAAAATATAATTATAAAAAATTAAAAAAAATGTATGGGGACCATCTAAAGGATCGAAGATTGAAGAGGGTAGGTATATTCTGAGAAAATATTTGGGGTTGGTTATACTTTGGACTCCCCTTGGGACCTCCTTGGGCAGTTAGAGCTATGGGAGGTAATTTTATAAAAATTAGTTTTTATATGGGAGCTCCATTAAGGAGTAGGGATAAGAGGTAAGTACATTCGGAAAAAATGTTAGGGGAACCATTTTTATCCCTTTTTGTCACCCTCACATGTACAAATTTCGAAAAATCCATTTAGATTTAGATTGCTTCTACGAGAGCGATCAAAACCCCGGTTTACGGGTTTTTCGAAAACCGTTATTTCAAAAAAACCCGGTTGCCAAGGCTTTTTTTTACAAAAAAAACTAAAAAAACTTTTTATAAACAACTAAGAATCTTATATACCCTCCACCACGGAGTGCATTCCACAGTATTACCAGCAGATTAAAGAATGTCGACTTTACATAGAAGTACAGTACCATATTACGAAAATTGTGATATGTTTATGAACATAACTATATTTGTTTAGTATTTCAAACTATAATGTATACTTATGCGCACTGTTTAAAATCTACTACTATAGATAAATAAAATGCTGTAATTGTGAAAGTGAACATGCCTAAATATTAGGCGATTGTCAGTCGCCATTAGGGAGAAGCATTTTCAGATACAGACAAAGTGACTGTATTATTTTCATAAGAAAAGTAAAAATTTTAAAGATATCCCATTCGCCCCATTCTTCGCCCAAATGTACAAATTTGGAAAAAAAATACATTTTTGTTTCGAGTCTTCATAGTCAGAACACCGAATACACATAGAATAAATACACCGAATTTCATGATATCAATTTCAGCGGTTTGGAAGGTCCTATTTTTATTCGTCTTTTTTAATTATATCCCTTAAAAGAACGAATTTCGGAAAATCCCTCTATTTTACGTGTTTATGCAATTAGAGGGATGTACACACCGAATATCATGATTCTAGCTGTTGTCGTATCATTGGTACCATATTTTATCCATATTTGTCCCATTTCGCCCGCTAAAACATTTATTTTCTTTGTGGTGCTTCCAAGCTACAAGAGGAATGTCCGCAACAAGTTTCAAATGTATGCAAAGCAGAAATTTAATTAATTAACCAAGGCTACCAATACTTTTATACTATATATATAATGGATATAATACTTCAATTCATAAAGTAAATATAAGGGAGCAATCATAAATACCCTAAATATTGGGGATAGAGAGTGTATTTTCAGCTACAGTCGTTTGGTTGGTTGTATTTCCATCCTATTTTAATTTCAAAAATATAAATTTTGAAAATACCTTATCTCTCACGTACGCAGTATAAGACGACTTCAAGATTCCTCCATTTTTTGTCGTAAAAGCAACAAAATAAAGTACGAATTTGGAAAAAAAAATATTTTACGTGGCAATGCACTCAGAGGAATTCCGAATTCCATGATACTACCTGCGGCCATTTTGTTGGTACGTTTTTATCCCCTTTTTTTTGGCATTTTATTCCTTAAAAGTACGAATTTCGAAAATTTCATCATTCTAGCTGTAGCCTTTTAGTTGGTACTCATTTTTATCCCTCTGCTCCCATTGAATCACTTGAAAGTACGAATTTGGAAAAACGTTTTTTTCGTGTGTACTCAGTCAGAGGAATGTATACAGCGAATTTCATGGTTCTAGCTGCATCCATTTGTTTGGTACAATTTGTATCCCCTTTTTCCATTTTACACCCTAAAAGTACGAATTTCCAAAATTTCCTTTATTTTATGTGTGTACGCAATCAGAGGAATATATACACCGAATTTCATTATTCTAGGTGCAGCAGTTTGGTTGGTACTATTTTTATCCCTCTATCCCCATTTAAAACCTTAAAAGTACGAATTTAGAAAAAATACTTTTATATTATGTATCTACTCTATTAGAGGTATGTACACGCCAAATTTCGTGTTTCTATCTGTTGTCGTTTGATAGGTACTATTTTTTATCCCTTTTCGTCCCATTTCGCCCCTACAAATAAAAATCACTCAATGGTGCCCTTTTATGCTATAAAGGGAATGCGAATTGCAAATATCAAGTAAATACAGGGTATTTTCAGTCCTTGTGAGGGAAAAATTTTTCCCTCTGGGCCGATTTCGCCCACTTTCGATTTATATATATATATATATATATATATATATATATATATATATATATATATATATATATATATATATTATGGGGTCTCCGATGAATATTTTAAGGTGTTACAAACGGAATGAAAAAGTGAATATAGCCCCATCCTGGAGGTGGAGGGTATAAAAAGTGGCATATTTTAAACAAATTAGCACTGCAAGAGACTTTTGAACTGTGAAAAACCGGTTGAGACCGATATAAAAAATCCGGGTTTCCCGGTTTTCCAAAAACCGCGATTTAAAAAAAAACCGACGGCCGGTCTCTGATGAAAAAACCCGGTTGACCCGGTTTTCGGTCTCGGGTTTGATCACTTTAGCTTCTACGTTGTCAGAGGAATTTACGTACCAAATTTCACGATTCTAGCTGTAATACTTTAGTTGATACCATTTGTATCCCTTTCTGTGCCGCTCACCTCTTAAAAGTACAAATTCCAAAAAAGCAATTTATGATGCCCGCCTACGTGGTCGGAGGATTGTACACGCCGAATTTCACGATTCTAGCTACAATCCTTTAGTTGGTACCATTTGTATCCCTTTTTTGTGCCGCTCACCCCTTAAAAGTGCAAAAATACATTTATATTGCTCTTCACAGGAATTTACATATCAAATTTCACGATTCTAGTTGCAATACTTTAATCGGTACCATTTTTATCCCTATCTGTTCCGCTCACCCTTAAAAGTGCAAAAATACATTTATATTGCTCTTCTATGCGATGACAGGAATTTACATATCAAATTTCACAATTCTAGTCGCAATACTTTAATCGGTACCATTTCTATCTCTTTTGGTTCCGCTCGCCCCTTAAAAGTACAAATTTCGAAAAATTCATTTATGTGGCAAGTCTACGTTGTCAGAGAAATGTAAATTCCGATTTTCATGAATATAACTGCACTACTTAGATTGGTACCATTTGTATGCCTTTTTATACCCTCCACCTCCAGGATGGGTGTATACAAACATTCCGTTTGTAACACCTTGAAATATCGACCTGAGACCCTATAAAGTATATATATTCGTGATCGTCAAAAAATTCTAAGACGCATTCCACTTATAGCAAAAACGTTCACCATAAAGTGATTCTTATTTGTAGGGGGTTAAATGGGGCAAAAAAGGGATACAAATGGTACATATTAAACAACAACAGCTAGAAACACGAAATTCGGTGTGTACATTCCTCTAATTGAGTAGATACATAATATAAAAGTATTTTTTTTTCCAAATTCGTACTTTGAAGGGGTAAAATGGGAATAGAGGGATACAAATGGTACCAACCAAACGGCTAGAATAATGAAATTCGGTGTATACATTCCTCTGATTGCATAGACAAGTAAAATACACGGATTTGTCACAATTCGTACTTTTTGGGGTTAAAATGAAAAAAGGGGATAAAAATAGCACCATTCAAATGGCCGCAGCTAGAGTCATGAAATTCGCAGTATACATTCCTCTGACGGTGTAGAACGGAAAATAACCTGATTTTTTGAAATTCGTACTTTTTGCGATAAAATTAAAAAGGGGATAAAAATAGTACCAATCAAATGACCGCAGCTAGATGCATGAAATTCGGAGTGTACATTCCTCTGACTGCGTAGAAACGGAAAATCAACTGTATCACCCACTATCTACCAATATTTATGGTATTTAAACTTTTTGAAAAAATATATATAAGAATATTTATTTTTGATTTAAAATAAATAACGGTTTGAAATAATTAAAATATTATATTTATTTATAAAATTATTTTTTCAATATTTTTATTTGTTTTGGTTTGGCTATATTAAAAAATGTATATTTTCCTGCAATATTACTGCACTTCTAAAAAAACCGATAACTTCTGTGGAATGGAATCCATGGTGGAGGGTATTCGGCTCGGCCGAACTTAGCGCCGTTGTGAAAAATTCCGTTTTGTAGCTCGTCTACATGGTAAGTGCAATGCACTCGCCGAATTTCATGTTTCTAGCTACTGCCGTTTAGTTAGGACGAAGGTTCAATGTTTATCCCTTTTTGTCCCAATTCACCTCCTAAAAGTACGAATTTCGTTAAACCCTATATTAGGCCGCGTTTCCGCCATATTTGGGAACTACCCTAAAATTTCATGACCCTTCAGCCGTTTTGTCTGGGCGCTGATCAATGATAACTCAGTCTGTAAGTTATTATTAGTTTGAAGTAATCGTGAGGGTGATGAGATGTCATTGCATGGTAATGCTATGTGCTTATCCAATTTTTGCTAGGAATCAATAAGACAAATACATTCTAGAGCTTTGGATTGATATTTCAAGGTGTTGCAAACGAAATGACGAACATAGTATATCAATCACCAGCAAATATCCTATGAAGTAGGGTATTCAAATATTTTTTTGGGAATTTTATTAACTTATTCTAAATTTAATTAAATCTCACTGTCATGAATAACTTTCCCAACTTTTTGCACCATCTTCTGGCATCCGCAAACATACAAAGCAAGTATGTTGGTATGTAAGTGTCCACTATTCCTAGTCGGAAACGTCTTAAAGACATCCATGCCCAAATTGATCGGTGACAGTCAGATCTTCGACTATAATTTCATAGATGTTTTCGTCTCCCTCACAACAGAGGATAGTTGAGATATCCTCTGTTGTGAGTGGTAATGAAGTGAACAATCCAGTTTTAAGTAGAATTGACAAGAGAAAACTTAACAATTAATATGGCTGTTTTTCTTTAAGACTGGGTAACTTAAGCTGCGATAACAAAAATCTATTATATATATTATTTTATTTATATTTTTAAATTGTCGCCAACAACATCATCTGTGCGTACAAAAACAAATTTTGAAAAAATAATTTTATGTTAAAAATTTTGGACTTAGTCTGGATAAATATCCTGTGGTTTATGGATAACGAGCTTAAGTCCAACAAAGTCAACACAAAATATTTTTTTGAAAGTTTGTTTTGATAAAAATATTTTTATTGTAGTTGGTGACAATGTGAAAAAATATTTTATTATTTTGAGCAAGAAATTATTATACACTCCACGAGAGTATTATGTCTTTGTGTTTCCCAAAAGGAAACGAGATAGACCCATTGTTAATTATACCGATCGACTTAGAATCACTTTTTGAATCGATTTAGCAATGTCCGTCTGTCTGTCCGTCCGTCCATCTATTCTTGTAATCACGATACAGGTCGCAATTGTAGACAGAACCAAATGAAACTTTGCACAACAAAGTTTTGCGGGACAATGACGAACGCTATTTAATTTGAAGAAAATCGGTTCAGATTTAGATATAGCCCCCATACGAATTTCACTCCCGATTTGACTCTTTTCACTCTAGATACCACATATTACAACAGATTTTCTTTAAAATTGGTAAAACATCTTATATTTCAACTAGAAACACTTGTGGTAAAACTGTGTTAGATCGGTTCAGATTTATATATAGCTTCCATACAAATTTCGCTCCCGATTTGACTTTTTTCGCTCTAGAGACTACATATTTCACTTGATTTACTTCAAATTACCTTATAATTCTACTAGAAACATCTGTGTTGAAAATGGATTAAATCGGTTCAGATTTAGATATAGCCCCCATATAAATTTCTCTCCCGATTTGACTTTTTCCGCTCTAGAAACCACATATTGTATCAGATTGTCTTCAGATTTGGCAAAACATCTTATATTTAAACTAGGAACATCTATGGTGAAAATAGGTCAAATCGGTTCAGATTTAGATATAGCCCCCATACAAATTTCGCTCCCGATTTGACTTTTTCCGCTCTAGAAACCACATATTGTATCAGATTGTCTTCAGATTTGGTAAAACATCTTGTATTTCCACTAGAAACAGCCATGGTGAATATAGGTCAGATCGGTTCAGATTTATATATAGCTCCCAAACAAATGTAGCTCCCGATTTGACATTTTCCGCTATAGAAACCACATATTGTACTCGATTTTCTTTAAATTTGGCACAACATTTTATAATCGAACTAGAAACACCTATGCTGAAATTGGGTAGGATCGGTCCAGATTTAGATATAGCCCCCATACAAATGTCGCTCCCGATTTGACATTTTCCGTTCTAGAAACCACATATTGTACTCGATTTTCTTTAAAGTTGGTACAGCATCGTATAATCTTAAGAAACACCTATGCTGAAATTGGGTAAGATCGGTTCAGATTTAGATATAGCCCCCATATAAATGTCGCTCCCGATTTGACTTTTTTCCGTTTTAAATGTCACATATTATACTCGATTTTCTTTAAATTTGGCACAACATCTTATAATCCAACTAGAAACACCTATGCAGAAATTGGCTAAGATCGGTTCAGATTTAGATATAGCCCCCATACAAATGTCGCTCCCGATTTGACTTTTGCGCTATAGAAACCACATATTGTTCCCGATTTTCTTTAAAATTGGCACAACATCTTTTCCAACTAAACAAAACTATGGTGAAAGTGGGTAAGAGCGGCTCAGATTTAAATATAGCCCAAATACAAATGTTGCTCCCAAAAGTTTAACCGATTTTGGCCAAACTATACATTTTATATTTCACCTACTTCGTTCCAGGTTTCATTATATCCTCATACAAATGTCCTTTCCGATTTAACATTTTTTGTCAAACACATACATTTACAGGATACAAAAAACGTTCCCGTTTTTACTTTATCACCGAATTGAATTGTATTCGGATAGAAAGTGGAGTGAATCATAGAGTCGGCCCCGCCCGACTTTAGCCTTTACTTACTTATTTTTTTTAAGTTTTTGTCAGTGCAGCTTGTTATCCCGGTTTAAAGAAAAAACCTCTATTATATGCAATTAAATGTCTTACGACCGGCAATGCTGCAGGGCCTGGGCAGAGCATTAATAATTCTCCTACTGAAATCTCAATAAATGAGAATTTTCCAAATGAGATCAAAGAGGATCTAATAATAACATATGGGGCCTATATGAAAACATTGTTCGACATAATTTTCTTACCCAGGATATACAGTGAATTCTCTCGTGAGAGAACACCATTTAACTGTGTCCGCAAAAGAGGTTGTCCTCTCAAGGAAGCATTTCTTTTTCTTGATTGAATTATTCCATGAATGGCGACACATTTCCAACAGGGTATTTCTTGTTGTGAAGATGTGTATGCACGTTAGTGTGGTCCAAAAACACAAAATACACTAATATTCTAAAAATATTACATTTTATTATGGAAAGTTACCTTTTTCTACACTCACTCTACAGAGTAGGAGGGTATATATATCATTTGGACAAGAAAGTGTGACGCATTGAAGGAGTGACTTAAGTCCCCAAGTATGTGTAGACCAAATCCGTTTCACAACTTTTTAAATTGTTTGAGCCATGTCCGTCCGTCCGTCTCGCTGGTGTACACCATAACCCTCGAAAGGAGTTAAGGAATGAATTCAAACTTTGCACATGGTAATATTTTTCCCAAACATAGTTTAAGTTCGAAAATGTGCGAAATTACCACGCCCCTTCTGCTACCTCCCACACTAATGACCATAATCCTATGTTAAATTAAAACCGATGTAACTTCCAAACGGATATTTGGAATATGTTTTGGTATTTGATAATGTTTTTATAATCACTTTAAGAGTACAAAATATGGCGGGTATTGCCACGCCCCTTCTACTACCTCACACACAAATCACCCGAAACTACGTAAAATTAATGCTGTTATAACTTATATACGGCTGATCGGAATACTCTGAAATTTTACATTTGGCAATACTTTTATAGAAGTTGCATTCTTGTGGAATTAGGGGCGATATTACCCCTACATTACACCCCTTCTGGTACCTCCCACACAAAGTGACGACTGGACATATTTACAAATTTGTCAGAATCAAATAATAATGAATTTCATATCCTGATCAAACGGCTGGGTCTAGAATCTTGAAATTTGGTGTTGATATTCCTCTTATATCATGAACTCGACTAAAAAATATTTTTGGCGAACTTCGTACGTATAGGGGGTGAAATTGGGTTGAAAGAGATAAAAATGGTAGCCATCAAATGGATGAATGAGCTGGGATCATGAAATTCGGCAACAAACAAAAAATATTTTTTCAAAATGTATACTTTTAATGGGGAGGCGCGACAAAAAGAGTACCCATCAAAGTATCGTATTAGGAATCATGAATTTTGGTGTATGCAAACGCGCAAAACAACTGGATGGGACAAATAGAGATATAAATGATACCGACCATAGTTTTGCAGCTAGCATCGCGAAATTCGGTGTTCTGCTTTGAACTGACTATATAGTTGTTTCCCCTTTTAAGAGGGGAAACGGATAAAAAGGGATACGAATGATACCAACCAAAGTGTGACAGTTGGAATGGCGAAGTTCGGTGTGTATACTTTTCTGAGTATGTATACGCACAACATAAATGAACTGTTCAAAATTTGAACTTTTGAGAAGAAGCCAAGTAGGACAAAAAGGGATAAAAATGGTACCCGCCACAAAAGGTTCCAAAATAAATGGATTTTTCAAAATACATGAATTCTTTTTACATGCCCCATCTCTATTGAAGGAGAGTATTGTACAGTTACTTGGAGATTGTGATAATATATTTCGCAACATGATACAATGCTAACAATTTTTTTCTTTTACAAATATTGCAGATGAAGAAATTTTGAAGCATATTTCAAATCTCCAGTTTAATAAAAGTCCTGGCCATGACGGCATTTCAAGCAAAGCTCTATCAAAATGTTGCGAGTTAATACATTCCAGACTTTCAAGTATGTTTAATGATATTGTAAACACTAGAATATATCCAGTTGTTCTTAAACTATATAAAATAATTCCTATTCCTAAGGAACCTGGTGCGTGTACCGTTGATAAGTATAGACCAATCGCGTTTTGCCGATAATGGATAAAGTGTTTGAGAAAATTTTACATAGCCAGTTAACTACTTTCCTAGAGCAAACTAAACAGATTTATCGATACCAATTTGGGTTTAGAAATATTGATCAATATTATATGTGATGGTCTGGATACTGGTAACGGTGGTGTAGCGGGAATTTTTTTATGATTTTTCAAAAGCATTCGATGTGGTGGATCATGAAATTCTTATGCAGAAACTTCCATTCTACGGCATTACTGGAAATTCAATACAGTTAATGGAAAATTATCTACAAGGGAGAAAGCAGTATGTCGAAATTAATGATTGCACAAGCAATGTAGGACTTGTGAAACATGGCGTGCCGCCGGGTAGTGTATTAGGCCCGTTGCTGTTTACAATATATGTCAATGACATTGCTAACCTCAAATTGCACGGCAAATTAATAATGTATGCCGATGATATAAGTCTATTTTATCCGTACAATCACGACGTAATATTGAAGTGTCAAATTGAACATGATGCTACTGTTATTGTGGAATATGCAAGAATCAATAAACTGGTGTTGAATGCCGAAAAGACGAATCTGATTAGATTTCGACCATATTCTACTGGAGGCGGCAATATGTTTAATGTTTTAATTGGTGGAAAAGAAGTCTATGAGTGTAATTCGTTGAAATATTTGGGTATCCATTTTCAGGCCAACTTATCATGGAATACACATATTCAATACATAAAACGGAAAGTTGTTGCAGCGATTGGAATTTTGTATAAATTCAAGTACAAATTTGATGAAAAAACAAAACTATTAATTTACAATAGCCTTATCCACAGCCATTTGAATTATCTGCCCATAGTTTATGGTTACAAAAATTGTTCAGAATTTCGAAGTCTTCAAAGGTCCCAAAACAGAGCTCTCAAAATTGTCTACAATCTCCCGTTGACACATCCATCACATTCGCTATATAGTAACATATGTAAAACGGTCTTACCTTTATATGGTTTACACAAAATACAGTTACTTATGTTCATGTACAAATCTATACATAATATTGGTCATCATACCATAGATTTTTCTAGAAACCCATTGGTTTTTAATACTAGAAACAATTGCGAATTTGCGTGTGACAAGGTGTAGGCTGGAAACCACGAAGCAACGTATTGAATACATCGGCTGCACTGAGTACAATCACTTACCTCAAACTCTTAAAAGTATATCGAGAATTTCAGAATTTAAGTATAATTTAAAATCACATCTACTCCAAAGTATAGAAATGCTTCTATTTTTTTTTTTCATATCTATCACAATTGTATACTAAAAATTCAAATTTGATGAATTATTGCTTACTTTTTTAATGAAGTCATAAACATATGCCAACTCGCCCCAATAATGTCCAAGTGGCGCTGGGGCACTTATTAAATTGTAAATTATTATCATTGAAAATAAATGGATTTATAAAAAAGTACTTTTAAGGGCAAAGTCTTCTATCTAGAATCGTGAAGTTTGGATAAATGGATTTTTAGTTATTTAAACTTTTAAAAGGGAATCGGGACAAAAAGTGTTAAGAATGGTACCAACCATAGTTTGGCTAATTTCGGTGTGTGCATTGATTGTTCGAAATTTATACTTCTAAGAGGTAAAGAGGACAAACAGGAAATAAATGGTACCAACTATTTCGGTATATAAATTCCTCAGAGTACTTAGGACTTGGAATCAAGAAATTTGGTGTGCAGATGCGTATGGTACTACTAAAGTGTCGGATCTGTAAAAAGTCGTGAATGTCATTGTGGAATATTCGGCGTTCGGTCCCGATGTGGTAGTACAGACAGATCATTTGTTTTCATTGAAAATTTGTCTTTTTTATACCCTCCACCTCCAGGATGGGAGTATACTAACTTTGTCATTCCGTTTGTAACACCGTGAAATATCGATCTGAGACCCTATACAGTATATATGGGGCAGTTAGAATGATAGTGGTCTAAGTAAAAAAAAAAAAAAAAACAAACAAAAAAATAGAGATGTGTCAATTTTTCTCTTTAGTTTGATCAGATCTCTAATTTAAGAACTTTTTTGATTTTTGACATTTATAACAAATGTACCCTTACAATGACATTCCTCATTTTATGCACACCAAAATTGTCTTTAGTGTTAGTTTGAAAGTGGTCTAAGTGTTCATAGTGTGATTATGACTTATTGATGTGTGGTGGCAACATTTTTTATTTAATGTTCATTTTAGATGATTCAGATAATTTGAATAACATATACAGGGTTTTCCAACAAGAGGTGTTATTTTGGTATTCAAAGAAAAATGCCATTTTTTGAGATATATAATCGGATGTTTATTTCATAATAAAGAGGAAGGTATGCCGTTAATAACGTTAACGCTTACAGGACCATATCGTTTTCATGAAATTTTCCATAACCAAATTGCAAAATGGCTGCCCCATGTCCTCGATAGCCTCAAGAATTCTATATTTGAGGTCTTGAATCGACGCTGGGCTGTTGGCGTAGACCTTATCCTTCACGTGGCGTGGTGGCCAATTGTGATCACCTTTTCGAGAGATAACACGGAAACTTTTCCCGTAAAAGAAATGGGCCTCACCAGTTAAGATGACTTTTCGATGGAATTCCGGATCATTTTCATTCATGAATTTTGATAATTTCAATGCGTTGTTGAAGCGTGTATTCAAAATAACACCACTTGTTGGAAAACCCTGTAAAATGAAATTATTCGAAAAGTAAAAAATAATTGATTTGAACTGGGATTTTGTTATAAACGTGCGATGCAGTAATGGGATATTCTAAGAAAAAAACATATTTTTCAATTGATTCGAACATAAGCCATTCCATATCTCAGAACGGATAAAATGTGACTTAGACCACTATCATTCTAACTGGCACATATATTCTTGATCATCATAAAGTTATGTCAAAACAAGTAAGGAAAGGCTAAAGTCGATAGGGGCCGACTATATGACACCCTACACTTTCTACTCCACTACATTTGAATTCGGTGAAAATGTGAACGACATTTGTATGGGAGCTATAAATCTGAACCGATTTGACACATTTTTGCCACAGATGTTTCTAAAGAGTGATTTTTTTGAGGTTAGGATTTTCATGTATTAGTATTTGACAGATCACGTGGGATTTCAGACATGGTGTCAAAGAGAAAGATGCTCAGTATGCTTTGACATTTCATCATGAATAGACTTACTAACGAGCAACGCTTGCAAATCATTGAATTTTATTACCAAAATCAGTGTTCGGTTCGAAATGTGTTTCGCGCTTTACGTCCGATTTATGGTCTACATAATCGACCAAGTGAGCAAACAATTAATGCGATTGTGACCAAGTTTCGCACTCAGTTTACTTTATTGGACATTAAACCAACCACACGAATGCGTACAGTGCGTACAGAAGAGAATATTGCGTCTGTTTCTGAGAGTGTTGCTGAAGACCGTGAAATGTCGATTCGTCGCCGTTCGCAGCAATTGGGTTTGTGTTATTCGACCACATGGAAGATTTTACGCAAAGATCTTGGTGTAAAACCGTATAAAATACAGCTCGTGCAAGAACTGAAGCCAAACGATCTGCCACAACGTCGAATTTTCAGTGAATGGGCCCTAGAAAAGTTGGCAGAAAATCCGCTTTTTTATCGACAAATTTTGTCCAGCGATGAGGCTCATTTCTGGTTGAATGGCTACGTAAATAAACAAAATTGCCGCATTTGGAGTGAAGAGCAACCAGAAGCCGTTCAAGAACTGCCCATGCATCCCGAAAAATGCACTGTTTGGTGTGGTTTGTACGCTGGTGGAATCATTGGACCGTATTTTTTCAAAGATGCTGTTGGACGCAACGTTACGGTGAATGGCGATCGCTATCGTTCGATGCTAACAAACTTTTTGTTGCCAAAAATGGAAGAACTGAACTTGGTTGACATGTGGTTTCAACAAGATGGCGCTACATGCCACACAGCTCGCGATTCTATGGCCATTTTGAGGGAAAACTTCGGAGAACAATTCATCTCAAGAAATGGACCGGTAAGTTGGCCACCAAGATCATGCGATTTGACGCCTTTAGACTATTTTTTGTGGGGCTACGTCAAGTCTAAAGTCTACAGAAATAAGCCAGCAACTATTCCAGCTTTGGAAGACAACATTTCCGAAGAAATTCGGGCTATTCCGGCCGAAATGCTCGAAAAAGTTGCCCAAAATTGGACTTTCCGAATGGACCACCTAAGACGCAGCCGCGGTCAACATTTAAATGAAATTATCTTCAAAAAGTAAATGTCATGGACCAATCTAACGTTTCAAATAAAGAACCGATGAGATTTTGCAAATTTTATGCGTTTTTTTTTAAAAAAAAGTTATCAAGCTCTTAAAAAATCACCCTTTAGTTAAAATATGAGGTGTTGTATCAAATTTGATCCAAATCGGTTAAATTATGTGGTTTCTAGATCAAAAAAGTCAAATCGGGAGCGACATATATATATATATATATATGTCTGAGCCGATTTGACCCATTTTCACAATAAATGTTTCTAGTTGAAATAAAAGGAAAATGTCAAATAGGGAGCGAAATTTGTATGGTGGATATATATATATATAAATCTAAACCTATTTGACCCACTTTCGCCACATATGTTTCTCGCTTAGATATAAGCTGTTGCGCAAAATTTTATCAAAATCTCGTCAATTATGTTGTTTCTAGAGCAGGAAAAGTCAAATCGCAAGTAACATTTGTATGGGGGCTATATCTAAATCTAAACCGATTTGCTTCAAATTAAATAGCGCCCGTCTTCGGCATGCAAGAATCGTTTTTGTCAAGTTTTGTTAGAATCGGCAATAATTGCGACCCGTTCGTGATTACAAGAATAGATGAACAGACAGACGGACATGACTAAATCGATTCAAAAAGTGATTCTATGTCGATCGGTATAATAAACAATGGGTCTATCTCGCCTCCTTTTGGGCGTTACAAACAAATGCACAAAGACATTATACTCTGTCGTGATGGGTATAAAAAGGAATAATGAAACTACACACACAGACTACATAAAGACTTTTCAAAACCTAAAAATTTCGACAAAAAGCGATTTACCTTAAAAGGGAAATCCTTTCAGGGGATCATTTAAAAAAATTCTACAAATACTACCGTATTAGTATAGAAATTGTCTGTAATATTTTTAAATGTTTCGGGAATTTAGCGTTTTTCCACACTACTTTGGGCCACACTAATGTACATACATATGAGAAACTCATACAGAATTTCTTTCGTCATTTCGGCTTTTCTTTTGGCATCACTTTAATGCGGAAGTTTACAGTTTGCCAACCGAAATATGAGTACACGCAAAACTATATCTTCTTCATACTTTCATTGCATTTGTAAAGGGTGTTTTTCGAGACGTAGATAACTTTAAGTTTAAATAAAATAATGAGATTGCCTTATTGGGAAATATAGTAGGACTATTTTACTTTAAGACTGGATAACTAACCAACATAAAATGTTAAAATTTTACTCAAAAAAAAAATATATTTTTTTAATTGTCGCCAACAGCAATATCAGCGTGCGTATAAAACAAATTTTGAAAAAAAATATTGGACTTAGCCTGGATAATTATCCAGTGTACGTCAAATTTATGGTTATCGAGGCTAAATTCAAAACAGTCAACACAATTTTTTTAAAATTTACTTTGATACAAGTATTTATATTGTAGTTGGCGAAAATGTGAAAAAACATTTTTTATTTCGAGTAAAAAAATAAATTTTTTAACGTTTTTGTTATCGCAGCTTGTTATCCCGGCTTAAAGACGGGTGTTTTCCCAACTAGGGGGGTGTGGTCCAGTGGTTCTCATATGTTTAATTAAATGGTATTATGAAGGATACAATTGTTGCGAATTTCACTATAGAAAATAGATATAGTGGTTTAGGAGAAGTCTAAAAAATGATTTTGTAAATATTTTTCTGGCACGAAAAAAAAAACATGAAAAATGGAAATTGTTAAAACAATGTCTATATGTAAAATATCTATGGATAAATGTAGAAGTTATGACACTCTTTGTAGACGCAAAAGAATTAAACAATAATGATTTTTAAAATTTTTTGTTAGTTCGTTTTGGATAGACGGAAAATGATTCCTCCGAAAAAATCCTTTCTGTAGTTTTGCCAGCCAGCATGCTTGGCTGAGTGCATGTCTGTCTGGCTGTTTGTTCACGGGTGCGAGTGTGCGGATGGGACCACTTATTTGTTACAAGGTTTCCTTCTTTTGTACATGTATGGCTCTTCGTATTGTTTGTTGAAAAACTGAATAAAATGAAAGAGAAAAACTTTTTTCCACTTTTTCAATTCTTCTTCTTCTCGTATGCACATTTGAAATGTGTTTTGCCACAACAAATAGCTTACATCCCAGCTCCTTCTACTATTAACGTGACTGACTGTTGTTGTCGTTGTTGTTGTTTTGCATGTAAGGATAAATCGTTGATTTTCGAGAAGGCAGCCATAACAGAGAATATCCAAAGTATTCAATTAGTATAGGATGCAATGCACTATTAAAAATTCAATATCTTATCACGATAAATTTTTGAAATTGGTTTGAAGTAGATAAATTTTCTTACTCGGGAGAATGTTTTGTAACTTTTAACAAGTAAAAACGGCGTTAAGAACTTTATATACCCTCCACCATGGATTGAATTCCACAGACTGTAGTAACATTACAGGAAAATGTCAATTTATTTTAATATAGCCAAACTAAACAAATAAAAGTATTAAAAAAATAATTTTATAAATAAATAACAAATGTTTATTATTTCAAACCACGCTTATACGACTGCAAGATTTGCGTTTATTCTATATATATCGAAATAATACTTCAAATTCTATTCCAAAAGTAAATATAAGCCGGCAATATTCAAAAAAACTTAAATACCATAAATATTGGTAGGTAGTGGATGCTACAGTTGCTTGTATTTCCATCCTATATTAATTTCAAAATTACAAATTTTGAAAATCCGTTATCTCTCACGTACACAGTGTAAGATAACCTAACTTCATGATTCAACCAATTTTTGCAAAAAGAGTAAAAAAGTATGAATTTGGATAAATCTTTTTATTTGGCGTGTCTATGCAGTCAAAGGAATGTGTACACCGAATTCCTTGAATCTAGCTGCGACCATTTGGTTGGTACCATTTTTATCCCTTTTTCCCCATTTTATCGCCTTAAAAGTACGACTTTCTAAAATCTCTTTTTTACGTGTCTACGCAATTAGTATTTCATCGCAATGTATTTCAGGTGTAGCCGTTTATTTGGTACAATTTTTATCCCTCTGTTCCTATTGTACCCATTGAAAGTACGAATTTGGAAAAACATTTTTTCGTGTCTACGCAGTTAGAGGAATATATACTCCGAATAGCATGACTCTAGCTGCGTACAATTGGTTGGTACAATTTTTATCCCCTCTTTCCATTTTAACCCCAAAAAGTACGAATTTTCAAAAATTCCCCTTAATTTACGTGTTTACGCAATCAGAGAAATGTATACACCAAATTTCATTATTCTAGGTGCAGCCGTTTGGTACCATTTTTATCCCTCTATTCCCATTTTACCCACTAAAAGTACTAATTTTGAAAAATGCATGTATCTACTCAATTAGAGGAATATAAACACCGACTTTCATGTTTCTAGCTGTTGTCATTTAATAGGTACCATTTTCATCCCTTTTTGCGCCCCTACGAATAAGAATCGCTTTTATAGCTTTTTACTATTAATAAATAAGTAAGGAAAGGCTAAAGTCGGGCGGGGCCGACTATATGATACACTCCACTTTCAATCCAAATACAATTTAATTCGGTAAAAAAGTAAAAACGGGAAGAATTTTTGTATGTTTCCTAATCATAGGCTAATATGACCTGGTCCAATTTGTCAAATCGAGAAGAATAATTGTATTGGGGCTATATCCAAACTTGTAATGAAGTGACTAACTTTCACAATAAGTTCTTTCAGTTCAAGTATAACGTGTTATGCTCAATTTGAACAAATTCGGTGAAAATACGCGTTTTCTGGGGCGAAAAAAGTCAATCCGTGATCGAAATTTGTATGGGAGCTATATGCAAATCTGAACCGATCTGACCCATTTTCACCATGGGTGTTTCTAGTTGAAATATAAAATATTTTGCAAGATTTTAAGAAGATCTGTTAAATTATGTGGTTTCTGGAGCGGAAAAAGTCAAATTGGGAGCGAAATTTGTATGCGAGCTATATATAAATCTGAACCGATCTGACCCATTTTCACCACAGGTGTTCCTAATTTAAATATAAGATGTTTTGCCAAATCTGATACAATATGTGGTTTCTGGAGCGGAAAAAGTCAAATTGGGAGCGAAATTTGTATTGGGAGCTATATATATATAAATCTGAACCGATCTTACACATTTTTACCACAGGTGTTTCTAATTGAGTTATAGGATGTTTTGCCAATTTTGAAGAAAATCTGTTAAAATAGGAGGATTCTAGAGCGGAAAAAGTCAAATTGGAAGCGAAATTTGTATTGGGAGCTATATATAAATCTGAACCGATCTGACCCATTTTCACCAGATGTGTTCCTAGTTTAAATATAAGATGTTTTGCCCAATCTGAAGACAATCTGATACAAAATGTTTTTTCTAGAGCGGAAAAAGTCAAATCGGGAGCGAAATTTGTATGGGAGCTATATATAAATCTGAACCGATCTAACACATTTTTACCACAGGTTGAAATATAAGATGTTTTGCCAATTTTGAAGAAAAGCTGTTGTAATATGGGGTATCTAGGGTGAAGAGAATCAAATCGGGAGTGAAATTCGTATGGGGGCTATATCTGAATCTGAACCGATTTTCTTCAAATTAACTAGCGAGGAATGTATACACCAAATTTCATTATTCTAGGTGCAGCCGTTTGGTTGGTACCATTGTATCCCTTTTTGTCCTGTACCCCTCTTAAAAGTACAAATTTCGAAAAATGAATTTATGTGCCGAGTCTACGTAGTCAGAGGAATGTACACTCCGAAATTCACAATTCCAGCTGCAATTCTTTGGCTGGTACAATTTGTATCCCTTTTGGCACCCCCTTTAAAGAGCAAATTTCAAACATCAATTCTCGCTGCAATTCTTTGGTTGGTACAATTTCTATCCCTTTTTCCCTTAAAAGTACGAACCCATTTATATTACGCGTCCACGTATTTTGAGGAATATACGCACCGAGATTGTAATGAACCTGCCAGTATCAATGAATAATTTCCTAAGAAATTATCGTTTTCCATTGTTTTGAATCAAAACAAAACTTCTTTGGTCAATATTTGGGAGTAGGACTACGGGAGTCTTGAATAAGCTAGCAATAGCAGTCGGTTGGGGGGTTCTCGTCCTTTCCCTCCTATATTCAGTTCAACATCACAACAATATATATAACTCCCTATTTATTTGTGCACTTTAAAACAAAAACTAAATGATGACGAAGTCGCTAAACTTACAAATTAAAAGCCCCAGTATTTAGCGATATACTTGAAATTTACACAAATAATATTGGTTCAGTATGGTCAAAATTGTAAGCTTCTCCTGGATGACTTTTGGAGAGCATCGCCTCTTAACCCTCCCAAACCTTGGTTCTAATGGCACATTTCATTTTCAATTAGAACCCCTAAATTAAACTAAATTAATCCGCCTATTCAATCATTCGCATCGTCAGAGAAACTCGCTCGTAAAGTTCAACAAATCATAATTAATTCAAAACTGTATTTATTTAGATAGTTTCGATCAAACATTTTTACGAATAATCTTAAAGGAAACATGGATTAAAATTATCTTAACTAGAATAATTCATATTAGATTTAATATAAATTCAAAAAAAAAAGATATTAACTACTTTAAATTATTGAAAAAAATTGTATACCAAATGGATCTGAGATACGAAGTAGTCGTTCTTCACAAGTGTAGGGAATTCATAGAAATTACTTCAAAGTACTTTCTTTTCAATGAATGGAAGAATATTTATTTTACGATAAAACAACAAAGAAGACAAAGAACAACGCAAGAGAGTGGTCGAAAAAAAATCCATATCAAAAGAAAAAGGAAAAAAAAACAATTGAGTGTACTCGAAGATCAACATCACTGTACCAATATAAATATGTATCACTCTCTTAATTCTAATAATCACCTCTCTCTTACATTGCTAACATGTCTCTGTTAAATAATCACATGAATCAAGAGGTAAGTAATGATATAACAATGGTATGTAAACTCACTTACCAACACATTTCGTCGAATATTGATCAGGCCTTTTCAATTTCAGCGATGTTTTGGTTCGATGTTGTATCTAGGGATCAAATTAGTTGTAATACAAATTTAACATTAAATAACTTCATTACATATCATAACTCACGTGATTCACTCGAATAGATTTTATGATAGGTTTTTTTAACATACATACATATGAGTGTGATGTTAGTTTCTTTAGGTTGTAACAGTTGTTGTTGCGAGGCATCAATTAAGTGGTAGTCCACATGATTAACAATCGAACAGACTTTTTCATAAAAAACAGAGCTGAGATTACTGAGTACTCGGTTATGTTACTTTGCAGCTTCTATTTTTTTTTCTCTATGTTTGTTGTTTTATTTTGTGTTTTTATCATTATCCCATGTAATGGTTGAATTTATAACCCAGTTACTTGCACAGTAATCAAAGCCAATTATCAGTGCTCTGATTTCTTTTATATTGATTTTTTATATTTTTCTTTGCAATCACACAACCAACTGTCACAACAATTTTTTTAATTTTTTTGTTTTACTTTAAAAGAATTGCATGTTAATCTTATTTTGAAATTTGCTAAAGAAACCAACATCACACTGGTTTAATTCACTTATTTTCTAGTTCCTTATTTTAAACAAGTGGAAGTCTGCAGAGTAAACTTGTGGTTGTTTTATGCTTTTATGCACTTTTGTTTTCAATTCTCTAAAGCATCGTAATTAGATGAGGGTGTGGATGAGGATCACGGGGACATCCATTTAATGATCATTACGTATTCTGATGTTCATTTCTTCCAATCACGTTTTTTACGTACCCCAGCGTACAATGGACTGTCGTGAAGGAAACGGACTTCTTATAATTGCGATTTTTGACCACCTTTAGTAAAAACCTTTAAATATTCCTGGCTTTGGGCAACCGTCACAAGGACACAAGGCTCGATTTAAAGATTTTTTCTCTACAGCTAGTGCGTCTGGAGTTGTGGTGATCACCTCTGTGATTCTTGCAATAGCGTTATTCACTTTATGCTTGTACAGGTCGTGGACAATAAAGTATTTTTTTTTTTCAAGGAAGAAGACGTTGTCTGGAATTACTTTTCAAGAAAGACTAAGCCAACATAGGTTATGGGTCAATAAAACCACACTTTGGGCAGAACTTGAAAATCATAACACAAATTCCAGATGGAATACACGGTGGCGTTAAATTCTGTTGGTTTCTGAGGAGATTCCCTGACTCGGTATGCTTCCAGAGACCACACTTTTATAGCTTTCCCTAAATGAATAAAATTATTGAACTGGCTAAGCTGGTTTGTGAATTGTAAAATTTACCTTAAAATAACTTGATTTTAGCACAATTTAATAATAGTATTTATTGGACTTTATTGCAATAAAATGATTTTCAATATTTTTTCTGATTAAGTTTCACTGTTTTATGACCTTCACTATTACGCTGCTAGATTGCAAAGGAAGTTGCTGTTGACTTGTCAATCTAAGGAAGCTCTCAGAATACAGATTGAGGTGAAAAAGCATGATTAATCATGTCAAAATCATATGGCCAGCAATTGACATTTCCAGCTTCGGCTGGTCGTTGTACTAGGGTATTACCATCAAAGGCAAAGCAAACCACCATAGAGAAATCGCATGATAAAAAAGTGTGAAACCATCAAATTTGGTCGTCGATTTACGTTGAGTAAATAAATGAAATTTTAGGTATCCTCGACATTAGGATAAATCAATAAGGTCAGTTATAACCGAAGTCCATTACAAGATTCACAATTATAGCTGCCAAAATTTTGCTGATTTTATCCTGCCCCTTTTGAAAAATCATTTATCTTGCGCGTCTACACAGCCAGAGAAATTTACGCTCCGCATTTCATGATTCTAGCTGTAATTCTTTATTTAGTACCATTTTTATCCCTTTTCCCTGTTTTTGCTTTAAAAGTAAAAATATTAAAAAATCCATTTATTTTGCGCGTCTATGTAGCCAGAGAAATGTATGCACCGAATTTCACGATTCTAGCTGCCACACTTTTGTTGGTACCATTTTTATCCCTTTTAGCCCCTCCACACAACATATAAATTTATTTTTTTTACATTTTTATGCAACCCAAAGACCAATATGCTCTTTATTGGTTTCTTTTCCGGACATGCAAAACAATTCCTATTTTAAAGGATTCTAATTTTTAATTTAAAAAAATAAACGTTGAACAAATTTAAATGCGGCCTTTGTCAATCATACCCTCTTTATGAGGGTTGTTCGGGTTCAAATTAAACAATGGGACGGTTTATGGAAGACAATGCCAAACGTGACAGACAATATACGAGTGAACTTAGCGGAATAAATGCTAAAAGCCCAAAGGACTAAGTACATCATGCTACCTGGTAGAGTCTTCTAATTAATGCACTAATAACAAGTCCTAATAGGAAGCGATACGCTGGAGGAGTAACTTTTGCACACACACACGCATTTGTGCAGACATACAACTTGCATAGTCATTGTTATGGACGTACAAATACTTAAACATGGTGGCGGATACGTAATTTTCATACAGTGTGCAGAAAAGTGATTTTTTATAAATCATCCGTCCGTTCTTTAAATGACCTAATAAAACAAACCAAACGGCTACGCCTAGAATAATGAAATTCGGTGTATACATTCCTCTGATTGTATAGACAAGTAAAATACACGGATTTTTCAAAATTCGTACTTTTTGGGGTTAAAATGAAAAAAGGGGATAAAAATAGTACCAATCAAATGGGCGCAGCTAGAGTCATGAAATTCAGAGTATACATTCCTCTGACAGTGTAGACACGGAAAATAAACTCATTTTTCGAAATTTGTACTTTTTGAGGTCAAAATAGAAAAAGGGGATAAAAATAGTACCAACCAAATGACCGCAGCTAGAGTCATGAAATTCAGAGTATACATTCCCTTGACTACGTAGACATGAAAAATAAAAGTTTTTTTTCCAAATTCGTACTTTCAAGGGATACAATGGGTACGGAAGGATAAAAATGGTACCAACCAAACGGCTACACCTGGAATAATGAAATTCGGTGTATACGTTCCTCTGATTGCGTAGACACTTAAAATAAACAGATTTTTCGAAATACGTACTTTTTGGGGTTAAAATGAGAAAGGGGATAAAAATAGTACCAATCAAATGACCTCAGCTAGAGTCATGAAGTTAGGAGTATATATACATTCCTCTGACTCTGAAAACAAACAGATTTTTCGAAATTCTTACTTTCAAGGGATACAATGGTACAGAGGGATAAAAATAGTACCAACTAAATGACTACAGCTAGAATGATGAAATTCTAATTGCGTGGAAACGTCAAGGTGGTAAAAATGGTACCAACCAAATGAACGCAGCTGGAATCATGGAATTAGGTGTATACATTCCTCTGACTGCATAGACACGCAAAATAAAGAGTTTTTTCAAATTCGTACTTTTTCTTTTACGGCAAAAATTGGTTGAATCATGAAATTAGGTTACTTTGCACTATGTACGTCTGATACTGGATATTCAAAATTTTTACTTTTGGAATTAAAATAAAATGGAAATACAACCAAATGTAGCACCCACTACCTACCAATATTTATGGTATTTAAGCTTTTTGAAAATATAAATACAAGAATATTTATTTTTTGATTTGAAATAAATAATGGTTTGAAATAAATAAAATATTATATTTATTTATAAATTTTTTTTTTCAATATTTGTATTTGTTTTGGTTTGGCTATATTAAAAAATTTATATTTTCCTGTAATAATACTGCACTTCCACGAAAACCGACAACCTCTGTGGAATGCAATCCATGGTGGAGGGTATATAAAGTTCGGCCCGGCCGAACTTAACTCCGTTTTTACTTGTTTATTTTTGATTTTGTCCTGCTAAAAAGTCATTAATTGTGTTTTTGCTCTTTAATGCAAATTGTATGTTGTCCTTATTATAAATGTTGGAGTTTTTGAATCTTTCCGAGAAGCTAGGAACATATGTCATCGGTATGTACAGCATACATCGGTATGTAAAGCATGCCGTCTTTTTTAAACGAAACTTTAAAAGATCTACTAGATTAAATGTCATTGAATTTTGATCGGTGGAATTTTATTTTGAAATGCTATGCGTCGATCGACTGAAAGACTTCGAGGAATGACGAACATACACATCGCAGTTTTTATTTGGAATATATTATGTGCATGTTTCGAAACACTGTGATTGGCCGCGGGAATGCAATAAATATCATTGACTCTTGCTTTCAAAGTTCAGCTCTCTACAGTTTTTCTCCTAAACAACCACATCACCTTTCTTCATCATTTTGACAATCCATCGCTGAGTGGTGACCACCAGCCATCTAATAATCGCGGACACTGCTGCCATTGCCTACCGCAAAAGAAAAGCGGAAATGTCATTATTGTTGCACATTTTTAAAGTGCTAGATCAACACACACAGTCACATTTATGGGTCCAGAGGGAGCAGAGGAAGTGCAATGACTTTAATAATAATGAACAGCCACCAACATACGGTGGGTGGGTGGCTGGCTGTTCACATGATGCGCCACGTTCTTGCTGGACTACGACTGTAGTCAGGACCATAATGTTGTTTACATTGGTTGAGCACTCCATTGATATTCCTGCATCGTATTGTTGCCTCATGGTTGTCCAATGTCGACCGCAGAAGAGGTTGGTACTACTTGTGCCGGTCTTGTTTCTTTGGCTATGTATATGCAATTGGGATGTGTTTCTGGGTGTGTGGACAATGGATAGTTTCCATGGAAATGAGGTAATGTAAATAAATTTCCATTTTGTTTCATGTGGTCGCAATAGAAATTAGAACGACTGGTTAACTTAAGGCACAATTGTGTCATATTCAAGTATTTATCTTTAAATGGGAGAGCGAAGAGCTAGGAAATATTTCCAACGAGAAAGCTGGAAAATCCATAGTTTAATCTATTGGTTTAAACCATGGCTAAAGGCTAAAGTCGGGTGGGGCCGACTATATGATACACTCCACTTTCTATCCGAATACAATTCAATTCGGTAGAAAATTGAAAACGGGAAGAATTTTTGTATATTTCCTAATCATAGGCTGATATGACCTGACCCAATTTGTCAAATCAAGAAGAATATTTGTATCAGGGCTATATCCAAGCATGGAATGTGACATACTTACACAATATTTGAAGAAATTCTCTGAAAATAAGTGGTTTCTGGGTCGAAAAAAGTCAAGTATATATAAATCTGAACCGATCTGACCTATTATCACCACAGGTGTTCCTAGTTTAAATGTAAGATGTTTTGGCAAATTTGAAAACAATCTGATAAAATATGTTGTTTCTAGAGCGGAAAAAGTCAAGTTGGGAGCGAAATTTGTATAGGAGCGATATATAAATCTGAACCGATCTGACCCATTTTCACCATGGGTGTTTCTAGCATAAACATAAGATATTTGGCCAAATATGAAGAAGATCTGTTAAAATATGTGGTGTTTACAGCAGAAAAAGTAAAATCAGGAGCGAAATTTGAATGGGAGCTATATATAAATCTGAACCGATCTGACGTATTTTCACCACAGGTGTTCTTCGTTTTAATATAAGATGTTTTGCCAAATCTGAAGACAATCTGATACAATATGTGGTTTCTAGAACGGAAAAAGTCAAATTGGGAGCGAAATTTGTATGGGAGCTGTATATAAATCTGAACCGATCTGCACCATTTTCGCCATGGGTGTTTCCAGTTGAAATAAAATTTATTTTGCTAGATTTTAAGACAATCTGATAAAATATGCGGTTTCTAGAGCGGAAAAAGTCAAATCGGGAGCGAAATTTGTATGGGAGCTATTTATAAATCTGAACCGATCTGACCTATTTTCACCATAGGTCTTCCTAGTGGAATTATAAGATATTTTAGCAAATTTGAAGAAGATCCGGTAAAATGTGTGATGTCTAGAGCAGAAAAAGTCAAATCGAGAGCGAAATTTTAATGGGAGCTATAAATAAATCTGAACCGATCTGACCTATTTTCACCATAGGTGTTCCTAGTTTAAATATACGTTTTTTTGCCAAAATTTTGATATTTGAAAATGATTTTATAATCGCATTAAACCTAAAAATATAAATGCTTTAACCACGCCTTTTCTAGTACCTCCCACACGTATGTCGCTACCCTAGGTAAAACTAAATCCTTCATAAATCCTACACCGGTGCCTGAAATCCATTATGACTTCATATTTGATCATATTTTTACAATTATATACAAATGTGGAAGCTGGGTCCAATTGCCACAAACTTCCGTTACCTCACCCACACATAATCCGACACTAAGTAAAATTTAAGTCTTTCCATACACATATTCTCTGAGAGTGAGGTTGGTTTAACCGACTGAAACTTACTTACTTGTTTTAAATAGATCTTGCCACATGCTGTACTGCTTGAGTCATTTTTGTTGATGTAATCCTCTGTTTAATCGACGTGTTTTTTTTTTTTTTGATCAGGATCAGATTTATGTCAACATCGATAGGATAGGCAATAGAAAATCCGTAATCTTTCTTTCGTTTATTTTATTTTGGTCTGTAATCATTATTTGATTTTAACTGGCCATTTGCATGACCGTTCTGCATGTGTATTTCGTAGAATGCGACTATATTTACAAATGACATTTATTACTTGGCTGCACACTACCCACTGTCATGATTTCCCATGTCCATGTCCCCCTTCTTCATGGTTTCGCAGCGACTTTTGAACAAAATACCCTGATTCTTTAGGTAAATAATTCGCTCAAACGAATGAGAAAAATATTTTTTATTTTGGTTAAAAGGTTGAATTTTTATTCGGGTTCGAGAGCATTTTTGTTTCAAAAATGACAAAAACTTGTATTTTTGCAACAATTTTGTTTTAGCGAAAACTTCAATAACTCAGTCAATTATTGGCTGATTTTTAAAAACAAAGCGGCGTTTTACTCCATTCTAAACGTGATATTTAAAAAAACTAACAAGTGGTACGGTTACCAATCAAAATAATGTGCAAAAATATTGTCAAAGTTGAAAAATGACTAAAAATGTATTTGCTCGACAAAAGCATACATATTTCCTAAAAAAGCTATATAACGATCGAAAGCTCCAGGTTTCTTCTTTTCAAATCCGATATGAATGTGAAAATCGGTTGATAATCAACTAAGTTACAGGCTCATAAGTGTACAAAGGTATGAAAAACCTGTTCTTATCCGTAACTCAATATTTTGGGGGTGTCTGGCAAATTTCAAATACAGATTCTTGTTCTATTCGACCTACAAAAAAAATAATTTTCTACTTCATTCTTTAAATTTAGAATTGTGTAATCTTCTTAACGTGACTGGTACACCTACAAGGAGCACCTGATGTACTACAAGAAAGAACCCAGGAAGGCTCAAATGAGCTCACGGCGATTTTTCTGTTGCCCAAGACTGCTGCGAATCTATTTGGGTATCAGGGCATAGGGACATTAGAGCGTACCAGGTTACAAGTAAAAAAAAAAAAGTTCGCCGTACACCTTCGAATATGAAGTATTATTGAAAGGTAGTTTCAAAAAAATTTTTTTTATTTTTTTATGCCGAACGTAGGGGTCGCGCTTTTACATTTTTCTATATAACTTCTGCATTTATAAACGGATTTTAAAGTGTGATACATCGATGTTTTTGTCCGATTTTTTTGTCTTTGAAGTCATTGAGCTCAAACATGATTCATGATTTTATGCGAGCTTTAATTTTCGATTATTAGAGTGGTACATTAGGGTAGTAGCAACTGAGAAATGATGGGTAAGTACCAGAAGGGGGTGCTTGAGCTCAATGACTTCAAAGACAAAAAAATCGGCCTCGTCGAGACAAAAACATCGATGTATCACACTTTAAAATCCGTTTATAAATACAAGTTATATAGAAAAATGTAAAAGCGCGACCCCTACGTTCGGCATAAAAAAATAAAAATTTTTTTTTTGAAACTACCTTTCAATAATACTTCATATTCGAAGGTGTACGGCGAACTTTTTTTTTGAGGTACGCCCTAAGGGACATCCCAGGAAACGGTAAAGCTGGCGAGCTGGTCAGATTAAGAACGACCTCACAAGTTTCACTTGCATGGGTATACCAGTATTGCAAGCTGTAGCTCCGGCAGAAGGCACTGATACGTAAAGTGACTCTTTTTCGACAAAATTTCAAAATTAATTTATAATTTAAGAATACACCGACAAACATTCGTAATGTTGATACTTCTCATAATACATGTCGTTGATTATATTTCAAAAAATACTGACAACAATAGGTCTGATCATTTCCTTTTTCAAATATGAGCCGATATCTTAACAAAATTTCCGTTAAAATGTCATGTCCGTTACAATTTAAATAACCTATATTTCCTATATTCATAAAGAGATGTCGGTAACGAATATTTCAGAAGAAAGTGTTTGACTACTCTTTCGATTAGAAAAAATGAATAAAGTCATATAATGGAAGAACCTTACAGAATTCCAGAAAATAAGTAAAACGTCAAGATTTTCTTCAAAGCTAAGGTCACACCCGTGACGCTCTAGATTGTAGTATATCTCCTATATTTAAAACGCTAATGCATACTTACATTTGCATTAATATTCCGATTAACCTGACGTTTTCAATTGGCAATATAGCAAAAATCTCAGTCAACGAATATCGGAGATATTTAAATATATTTAAGGAAAAGTGTCACACCACTTCCAATGGAATGATAGTATGATATGAAGAGGCCGAACTACTTTTTGTCATATGAAAATTTTAAATTGTCTACGTTGATTTCAGTAATAGGTTTACATAGGCGACTTTTGTTGAAGCTCGCGAAACGAGTTTGAGAACGTTGAACACCTTCTGTATCTTTGTCCAACCTATGGCTAACAATAAGATAAAGGGTTTCGTCAGTCCATGGAATCACAATGGACCACTTCTCGTCTAAGTGAGTCAGATGCTTATTTTCTATCTGCCACCACAACCAAACAGAACCAACCGAGGAATTACTTCAAACTTATTTCGGGGAATAGACAAAGTAATTCTCATATATTTCAGTTGTTTACTCATTCCGGAGCAAAAGTTTGAAAAAAGCTAATCATACAGAGCTTTTATTTCAGGTGAGGAAACCCGAAACATATTTTTCCGACCCGGCTTAATGTGCATATATATATATTTCATCCATTTTCCTACCCCACTATTTTTTGTTTTTGTTTGGCATAAGAAAACAATCCTCTATTTACCAACATCAGCTGTTTTCTCATATACATATATACATATGTATGTGTTGACAAAACGGCCAAACAGAAACCCCCATATTTTCTCACGTCATATACCGTTATTTTGTAAACTTTTCTCTGAGAGAGTTCTAAGGCCAAAGAGGGTGAGTTAGAGGGGCACTCACGCACACACAAATATTTGAGTAACCAGACGTACTTTGGTTTGGAAAGCTTTGGCAAGCACCACAATAATAACGGTAAAACAAAATACTTAAGGCCAAAGGTCGTAAATTTATCATTTTGGCTTTGTTAACAGCATCTCCTGTTCGCTGGTTTCAGTTGCGTAAAATCCTTACAGCAGACGCGATGACTGGCTGGCACATGTCCTGATTTATTTAACTTTTGTTTCTTTCTTTTCCGTTTCAAATAAATCTTCAGCAATAGTTTTGTTTTGATATTTTTTTAGTGTGTGTGGATTTAAATAGCTTTGTAAACGATGGATGCATTTGTGGTGGAACATTTACTCAAGGATTTATCGTGGAAGTTTGTTGGGTTGTATAAAAACTATATTAACTTTATGAAGTTTTTAATAAGCGTCTATGTACGTATGTATGTAAAGAAAAAGTGAAAGGAAGATTAATTTTTACCGCGCACTTGATCATAGATATGAGCTCAAAGTATAAACTTTATCAAGAGCACATGACGCACAGTGAGGAAAAATGATAAAAAGAAAATAATTACGGCTCTCCTAAACGGCCTAAACTCTTCTTTTTTCTAATTTCACACATACATAGCAGAAGTATTGTAGAGCCCAATGTATGTGGTAACGTTGCTTAGGTGTAATTTACATAAATTGAGATGTTATATTATAATTAAAAAAACAAGTAAGGAAAGGCTAAAGTCGGGCGGGCCGACTATATAATACCCTACACCATTCCCTGCGTATATACCTCGCTTTGATTACTAAACCCAGGTATTTCATGAGAGCAAATTCTTCTTTAGTCAAATTTAATGAGTATGGTAAATAATAAAGTAATTGATCCAATTTTCCAGCAGATATTCCGAGTAAAGTAAATATAACATGATATGGAAAAATTGATCAAGATTCAATGATAAATACAGTTTATACAGCGTTAATAGGATGAATCGGACATTTAAAGGAGGCCTATAACAACACTTGAGGCCTGTGCCAAAACATGCGCCTATATATTTCTCAATCACGGTAGGTATTCCTAGTTGAAACATATAATGATCTGCAAAATTTGATGAAGATCCGATGTAAGATGTAGTTTCTAGAGCTGTAATAGAACAGAATGGGGCCCCATTTGGGTTATACCAAAGTATGGACATATAGGCATTTCCCAAACAAGTAAGGAAAGGGTAAAGACGGAAGGAGCCACTATATGATACACTCCACTTTCTATCTAATTACAATTCAATTCGGTAAAATAGTGAAATCGGGGAGGATTTTTGAATCATGTAAATGTATGTGTTTGGCAAAAAATGTTAAATCGGTAAGAACATTTCTATGGGGGTATATTGATACCTGTAACGATGTGACCCGCTTTCACCATGTATGTTTATTGGTGAAATATAATATGCAAAGTTTGGCTTAAATCGGTAAAACATTCGGGAGCGACATTTGTATTAAGGCTATATCTAAATCTGAACCGATCTTACCCACTTTCACCATAGGTGTTTTTAGTTAGATCATAAGATGTTGTGTCAATTTTAAAGAAAACCGGGTACAATATGTGATTTTAGAGCGGAAAAAGTCAAATCGGGCACGACATTTGTATGGGGGCTATATCTAAATCTGAACCGATCTTACCCACTTTCAGCGTAGGTGTTTCTAGTTCGACTATAAAATGTTGTGCCAAATTTAAAGAAAATCGGGCACGACATTTGTATGGGGGCTATATCTAAATCTGAACCTATCTTACCCACTTTCAGCGTAGGTTTTCTAGTTCGATTATAAAATGTTGTGCCAATTTTGAAGAAAATCGGGTACATTATGTGGATTTTAGAGCGGAAAAAGTCAAATCGGGGGCGATATTTGTAGGGGGGATATATTTAAATCTGAACCGATTTCCTCCAAATTCAATACCGATCGTCCTTGACCAAAAAAGTAACTTCTGCCAAATTTCATGATAATCGGGCAACGATTGCGACCTGTAGAGTGCGAACAAGCTTAGTTAGACAGCAGACGGACGGACGGACGGACAGACATCGTTTAATCGATTCAGCTGGTGATTCTAAGCCGATCCGTATACTTAAAGGTGGGTCTGGCTCGATTATTGTTTGGTGTTACAAACATTTGGCGCGAAATTAACTTATAATTAAATTAACTTATAATATCCTAATTAACTTATAATACCCTAGTCCACGAAGTGGTGTAGTGTATAATAAATAATTGATTTGAACTGGGATATAGTACCATTGTACCATTTTGTATCTATAGTTTATAGGATGCAAATTTATTTACAAATGGCATGGTGGCATTTACAACTTGGCCGCACATTACCACTACAATGATATTCGGCCGATTACGTCGTTCTTCAGATGGCTTCGCAGCAACTTTTCAACCAAATACCCGTACTCTTTAAGGAAATGATTCACCCAAACGAATGAGAATCACAACTATCTTCCCGAATACCACTCAAAAATTCCCACCAAGTAACAAAACACACACATAGAAGCTCCCATTTAATTACATACTTTTTACAGCCGTGCTGCGCTCATTTCGCCCGATTTGCTTCAAATTTGCGGCAGGATTTGATAGAAAGATCTATTTTAATAGTAAGTCAGATTAGTTCCGATTTAGATCTAGCTCCCATACAAATTTCGCCCTCGATTTGACTTTTTTCGCTCTAGAGACCACATATTTTAATCGATTTCAACTGGAGACATCTATGGTAAAAGTGGGCCAAATCGGTTCAGATGTCGCTATAGATTTGCCTTTTTATACCCTCCACCTCCAGGATGGGGGTATACTAACTTTGTCATTCCGTTTGTAACACCTTGAAATATCGACCTGAGACCCTATAAAGTATATATATTTTTGATCGTCATACAATTCTAAGACGATCTAGACATGTCCGCCCGTCCGTCTGTTGAAAGCACGCTAGCATCTAAACGAAAGGAGCTAGGAGGTCCAAATTTTGCATAAATACGTCTTATAGTCGTAGATCGGTTGGGATTGAAACTGGACGAAATCGGCCCAAATAGAAAATTTTTTCCCTCACAAGGACTAGAAATACCCATAATATTCCCCAATATTTTAGAGTATTTAAGCATATTTTTTTTTTTCAATATGTCTGCTTGTACATACTTGATATACGTGCACCATAAAACGATATTTATTTGTAGGGGGTGAAATGGGGCAAAAAGGTGTAAAAATGGTACATATCAAACGACAACAGCTAGAAACACGAAATTTGCTATGTACATTCCTCTAATTGAGTAGGTACGTAATATGAAATTATTTTTTCCAAATTCGTACTTTTAAGGGGTAAAATGGGAATAGAGGGATAAAAATTGTACCAACCAAACGGTTGCACCTAGAATAATGAAATTCGGTGTATACATTCTTCTGATTGCATAGACACGCAAAATAAACGGATTTTTCGAAATTCGTACTTTATGGGGGTTAAATGGGTACAGAGGGATAACAATAGTACCAACTTAACGGCTATAGCTAGAATGATGAAATTCGGTGTGCACATCCATATAATTGCGTGGACACGTAAAATAAAGAAATTTTAGAAAGTCGTACTCTTAAGGGGGTAAAATAGGAAAAAGGGGATAAAAATGGTATCAACCAAATGACCGCAGCTAGAACATGGAATTCGGTGTATACATTCCTCTGACTGCATAGACACGCAAAATAGAAAGATTTTTCCAAAATCGTACTATTTACTTTTACGGCTAGGTGAAGGTAGGTAGGCACTTCAGATACTGGATTTTCAAAATTTGTTTTTGATTTGGTTAAAAAAATCAAAAAATATTATATTTATTTAAAAAAATATTTTTTTAATATTTGTATTTGTTTTGGTTTGGCTATATTCAAAAAATATATATATTTTCCGGTAATATTACTGCACTTCTACGAAAATCGACAGCCTCTATGAAATGCAATCCATGGTGGAGGTTATATAAAGTTCGGCCCGGCCGAATTTAACGCCGTTTTTACTTGTTCCGCTCTAGAAACCATTTATTTTAACCGATATTCTTCACATTTGGCAAAACACATTATAGGACATGTCACAGATTCCCTTCGGAAGTGATTTGATTCCGTAGTAAAATTCCGAATGTTTTTGTTTAAGCTTCTTCAGATTCTGTTCGATTTTATAAACACTTTTGTGTGTATTAATAGAAAATTTATTGTTCAATACGTATAAAATAGTAAAACTTATAACACTTCAATAACACTGTCCAACAAATTAAGACTTTTTGATTGGAACAGTATAGCGATATTATAATTCGGAAAGGGCATGTTGAGTATACCATTTTTGCAGATTAAACTGGTCTGAGTTTTTTCTTCAGTGGTTCAAAGTTTTCATTTTCTGATCGAAGGGAACATTAACTAATTGAAAAAATGTTCTAAATTAATGTCTGAGAGATTTCTTATTGTCAGAATTTTCAGTAGAGGTCGCCAAAGACAGACTTGCCAGATGAATTTGTTCCTTGTCCCCAAAATTGTTGTGAAAATTCCCAATTATACACAAAAATATAAAGAAGTTGTTTTATTTCAAACCAAAACAAAGACAAATTATGAATGATTTGTTTATTCGTCAACAACAATGGAATATTTTGAATAAGTACAGTAATTTTTGTTAATTTTCCCTTGATTTTTTCGGTGTGTGTGTGTTTGGCTATAAATATCGTAATTTTCGAATCATTGGAAATAGAAACAATGTTTAGAAAACAAAATATGAAAGCAAAATATTTCGTTTGAATATAGTAACCGCCCTTATCGCCAATAAATATTACATGAATATTACCCAGTTTTCTTAGCTTTGTAATATAAAAATATCAATCAAAATCAGTATAAGATAAGTTACATTTTATTCGCGATGGGGCTGAATAATAATATGTATATCGAGATGTGTCGTATGATATGGAGCTTGGAGCTCCATTAATTTAATTTAAATTGTTATTGATAGTATAAATTACTTTATTAATCTCAATGCTTCTTTTTCGATTTTTTTCCTTTTTCATATCTTTTTTATAATTTCCTTTCTGACCAGCGGAAGATGGTAGTCACCGACCAAAACCAATATTAAGGTATTGAGCAGTAAAGTAATAAATTCGTAAACATTTGCATTTTCACATTTTGCGTTATTATATGAATTCTGTAACAGGCTCGTTGTGAAATATATATTTATTTTATTTTACTAAAATGTGAATGTTTCATTGGAAAAAATAACCTTAACTCATGGTAAACAGTATGTTGACGATTTCCCGAGCTGTCCCAAATGTGATCGTACAAATCTTATAAATCTTATATATTATCAAACTCTAAAATGTGATCGTACAAATCTTATAGGCTGGTGTGTGTAGGTAGCGTATACGTGCTGTTGATTAGGGGTAATATCACTCATACGCACTGTAGTCGGACTGACCTACCTAAACTGTGTTAAGAATCATCCCTAGGAAGTTCATATGTTCTTGAGATCTTAGGTACATTTTTGTAGTTGATTGTTTCCTTGAATTTTGAACGTGTTGCTACCTACGGACCTGAACAGGGGAAAAAGGTAAAAAATCTATTTTTTGCAATTTTGACCTTGAAGAGTGCATGACTTTGAGCAAAACTGGGAGACACGGTTCTACTAGTGTAAGCAGATTTATTGCAATGCTTAATAGAGACCCCAGTCTATCAATAATTGTAAATGCCAAGGCATCGGTCGGCCTCGCGAATATCTTTTCATATTGGAGAAAACGAAATACACTGAGATCACATATAAACTTCAGGAAAACCACTGTTTGAAAATGGAAACGAAAACAATATTACCCTTTTTAAACCCTTCGGGAACACCTGTATTCCATGAACTAAACGAAATTCCAATACGTTAAATAGTTTCGAGATATAGATCAATAAAATAACCTCTAAAATAATTTATGAACGTTTATGAATTTTAAGTGCATTACGCATGATTGGAATGTTCTTTGTAGAATTCCATCAAACGAGTAGAGATAGGGGCGCATACATAATAAAAAACAATTAAGGAAAGGCTAAAGTCGGGCGGGGCCGACTATATGATACCCTACACCTAGTCAATATACACTGTGGTGGTGTAGGGTATAACAAGGTCGTTACATTTGAACCTGGTGTATATATATACTACAAATTTCATACTTTATCCGAATTTGTAAGAAAATTTGAACACAAACTTTTAGCATACATTTTTAGCACACGTCTTCTTAAATATAAGACGCTTTCCCAAATTTGATGAAAATCTGTTAAATGGGTCATTTACATGGGAGCTATATATAAATCTGAACCGATTTGACTCACTTTCGCCATGGATGTTTGTAGTTGAAATATGAGCTGGTTTGCCAAATTTTAAGCAGATCTGTTCAAATAAGCTATTTCTAGAGCGGAAATAATCAAATCGGGGGAGACATTTGTGTGGGAGCTATATATATATATATATCTGAACCAATCTGGC
The DNA here is from genome assembly GCA_947397865.1 of Polietes domitor. Lineage (NCBI taxonomy): Eukaryota > Metazoa > Arthropoda > Insecta > Diptera > Muscidae > Polietes > Polietes domitor. The sequence goes on from OX377619.1 coordinate 48,102,885, forward strand.
CCATTTTTACCAGAGTTGTTTCTAGTTGAAATATAAGTAGTTTTGCCAAATTTGAAAATAAAAATATAAAAATAAAATATAAATAATAGAGCGGAAAGAGTCAAATCATAGGAATATATATATAAATCTGAACCGATCTTACCAGAGCTATTTCTAGTTAAAATATATGATGATTCGCTAAATTTGAAGAAAATCTATTGAAATATGTGGTTTCTAGAGTGGCAAAAGTAAAATCGGAAGCAAAATTTGTATGGGAGCTATATCTAAATCTGAACCAATTTGCTTCAAATTAAATAGCGTTCGTCCTTATCCTATAAAACTTCGTTGTACAAAGTTTCATTTAGTTCTAACAACAATTGCGACCTGGAGTTTGATTACAAGCATAGATGGATAGACGGACGGACGGTCATCGCTAAATCGACTCAACAAGTAAGGAAAGGCTAAAGTCGGGCGGGGCCAACTCTATGATACACTCCATTTTCTATCCGAATACAATTCAATTCGGTGAAAAAGTGAATACGGGAAGGATTTTTGTATCCTGTAAATGTATGTGTTTGAAAAAAAAATGTTAAATCGGAAAGGACATTTATATGGAGGTATATTGAAACCTTGATCGAAATAGGTGAAATATAATATGTATAGTTTGGCCAAAATCGGTTAAACATTTGGGAGCAACATTTGTATTTGGGCTATATTTAAATCTGAACCGATCTTACTCACTTTCTGCATATGTGTTTCTGGTTGGATTATAAGATGTTGTGCCAAATTTAAAGAAAATCGAGTATAATAAGTGGTTTCTAGAGCGGAAAATGTCAAATAGGTAGCGACGTTTGTATGGGGGCTATATCTAAATCTGAACCGATCTTACCCAATTTCTGCATAGGTGTTTTTAGTTGGATTGCAAGATGTTGTGTCAAATTTAAAGAAAATCGGGTACAATATGTCGTTTCTAGAGCGGAAAATGTCAAATTGGGAGCGACATTTGATTGGGGGCTATATCTAAATCTGAACCGATTTACCTCAAATTAAATAGCGTTCGACCTTGATCCACAAAACTTACTTGTACCAATTTTTGTTAAGATCGGACTATAATTGCGACCTGTAATTTGATTACAACAATAGATGGACAGGCGGACAGACAGACGAACATTGCGAAATCGACTCAGAAAGTGATTCTACGTCGATCGGTATACTTAACAATGGGTCTATCTCGCTTCCTTTTGGGTGTTACAAACAAATGCACAAAGACATTATACCCTGTGGTGTAGGGTATACAAATACACGGGAAAAACATGATTTTTAGAGGTATTTCGTTTAGCTCACAGATGGCTTGATCCAGTGACGAAATATTTTGCAGATCATCATTAAACAATCCAATCTTCATTTCTGGGGGGGTGACCGCAGTAATTTATTTTCGTGGCCTATCCTAATAAATAGAGATGTGCTGAATTTGTAGTTTCAAAAGGACACTCTCTTTACGACACCTATGGTGATGTTTATAAACTACAGATTTAACCCTTCTTTGAATTCTTCCACTTGTTCTACGGTTGATATGTGATGTGATGTAAAACCTTGAAATATCATAATGTAATGGCGATCAGGGTTATATGCGAATACGAATATAGGCACTGCAAACGGAATAACAAACCTAGAATGCCGTGTATACTACACCCAATCGTGGCGAGTTTAATTACAAAGATCGCCCGTGGGCCGATTTCAAGGCTTTACAAATGTCATAATAAAAAAAGTAGTGCGAAGAGGATTCTGTTTCAATGTCCCTGCCATTTGGGCGGCGTCATTAAATAACTAATTCCAGTTTTGGCTAATTGTTTGGTAATCGCATTTCAAACTCATGAATGGCTTGCGGTGAGAATTAAACAAATGAATTAGTTTCACATAGGCTGTGTGTGTGTGCAGCATCAAATTAAACCGCATTACTCGGTTGTAATACAATTAATTATAAGAATCATTAATTGTGTTTCTCTTTTTTTCCCAGGCAGCAAATCACAACTGCAAAATATATTTATGTACGTTGTACATACATAAATGCTCTCAATAATAATGTATAATGAAGTGATGCATAACAAATTGAGTGGGATTGGTGGCGGGGGCACCTACTACTTTTTATGGCCCTACACTGAAGGTCATAAAAAGCAGTAGGAGCCGCCGCACAGAGGATTGAAACCGCAAAAAATGGCGATTAATTCGGAGAAGCTTTCGGTTCAGGTAATGTTTATATTTTTCAATATTTATACAATAATCAGTAAGAGACAATACAATTTGAGTATATTTTAGTGGGAATTTTTTTCCTGGAACATAAATTAATAACCCTACCATCTATCCATTCTTGTTATGGAAGTACAAGTCGCAATTATTATCCAATCACAACAGAACTTGACACAACTATTTTTTATGCACCAATGACGGATGGTAAACAGTATGTTGACGATTTCCCGTGCTGTCTCGGGATCCCGGGAAATTGAAAATATAATTCCCGTTTCCCGGGAACATGCAAACCCTAGTCAAAATCTCAAATGTGATCGTACAAATCTTATAGGCTGGTGTGTGTAGGTAGCGTATACGTGCTGTTGATTAGGGGTAATATCACTCATACGCACTGTAGTCGGACTGACCTACCTAAACTGTGTTAAGAATCATCCCTAGGAAGTTCATATGTTCTTGAGATCTTAGGTACATTTTTGTAGTTGATTGTTTCCTTGAATTTTGAACGTGTTGCCGCCTATGGACCTGAACAGGGGAAAAAGAGTGAAGAGTGCATGACTTTGACGGACGCTATTAAATATGAAGCAAATCAATTCTATAGATACCACATATTTTAACCGACATTGTTCTAATTTGGCAGAAAACGTTATATTTCAATTAAAAACGTTTATGGTGAAAGTGCGTATCATCGGTTTTATATTTTCGGTAGAGATATAGAATTTTATGTTTAATTTTTTCATAAAACTAAATTTTGATTTTTGAACTAATTTTCCATTTTTGGCGATTTCAAACCTCTGTGTGGTACCACTCAATTTGGTTGTACCTTAGATGGGCGCAATGTTACGTGAAATAAAAATAGTATACACTGATATTATAAAGACGCACCCCCATTGTGATCCATTTGCAAACGTCCATCATGGGAAGGCGTAGCACAGTGTAATATCACCGCACAGTGGTTCAAAATTAAAATCTATCGGCCAAAATTCAATAACAATAGACAAGGACCCAAGCATTATTTTGGGATATTAACATTAAAAATCGTCAGTCGGTTATATTTTAGAAATCGACCCAAAGTTGGCTAGTAGAGTGATCAAACCCGATACCGAAAACCGGGCCAACCGGGTTTTTCATCTCAGACCGACCGTCGGGTTTTTATACACTCCACGAGAGTATTATGTCTTTGTGCATTTGTTTGTAACACCCAAAAGTAAGAGGGATAGACCCATTGTTAATTATACCGATCGACTTAGAATCACTTTTTGAATCGATTTAGCAATGTCCGTCTGTCTGTCCGTCCGTCCGTCCATCTATTCTTGTAATCACGATACAGGTCGCAATTGTAGACAGAACCAAATGAAACTTTGCACAACGAAGTTTTTCGGGATAAGAACGAACGCTATTTAATTTGAAGAAAATCGGTTCAGATTAAGATATAGCCCCCATACGAATTTCACTCCCGAATTGACTCTTTTCACTCTAGATACCACATATTTTAACAGATTTTCTTCAAAATTGGCAAAACATCTTTTGTTTCAACTATAAACACCTGTGATAAAAATGGGTCAGATCGGTTCCGATTTATATATAGCTCCGATACAAATTTCGCTCCCGATTTGACTTTTGCCGCTCTAGAAACCACATATTGTATCAGATTGTCCTCAGATTTGGCACAACATCTTATATTTATCCTAGAAACACCCATAGTGAAAATGGGTCAGATCGGTTCAGATTTACATATAGCTCCCATACGAATTTCACTCCCGATTTGACTCTTTTCATTCTAGATACCACATATTACAACAGATTTTCTTCAAAATTGGCAAAACATCTTATATTTCAACTAGAAACACCTGCGATAAAAATGTGTTAGATCGGTTCAGATTTATATATAGCTCCCATACAAATTTCGCTCCCGATTTGACTTTTGCCGCTCTAGAAACCACATATTGTATCAGATTGTCCTCAGATTTGGCACAACATCTTATATTTATCCTAGAAACACCCATAGTGAAAATGGGTCAGATCGGTTCAGATTTACATATAGTTCCCATACGAATTTCACTCCCGATTTGACTCTTTTCACTCTAGATACCACATATTACAACAGATTTTCTTCAAAATTGGCAAAACATCTTATATTTCAACTAGAAACACCTGTGGTAAAAATGTTTTAGATCGGTTCAGATTTATATATAGCTCCCATTATATATCGCTCCCGATTTAACTTTTTCCGCCCCAGAAACAACGAATTTTCTCCGAATTTCTTCAAAGTGAGCATAACACGTTATATTTGAACTGGAAGAACTTATTGTGAAAGTTTGTCACATTTTTCCATGTTTGGATATAGCCCCGATAAAAATATATATTTTACAAATCGAACCAGGTCATATTAGCCTATGATTAGGAAACATACAAAAATTCTTCCCGTTTTCACTTTTTTACCGAGTTGAATTGTATTTGGTTGGAAAGTGGTGTGTATCATATAGTCGGCCCCGCCCGACTTTAGCCTTTCCTTACTTGTTTAAATCACGGTTTTTGGAAAACCGGGAAACCCGGGTTTTTTATTTCGGTCTCAGCCGGTTTTTCGCATATAAAAAAACATCTTTTTCGATAAGAATTTGTTTATAATATGCAACTTTTAATATTATCACAAGTCTCACAGAACGTTTTTTATTAGGGGCAGCAAATTAACTAAAAAACTTTACGATCACTGCAAAACTGTGAGTTCACAATGGCGAAGTTTGGGAGGAAATTGACTATTTTTAGAGTTGTCATCGTGATCCGGTCTTATACTCGTAGGCAATATGACGTTTGCCTTAGGTCAAAGTTGTACGTTGTTCTAGATTTGCACTGGCCCAAAGTTGGTACTTTTGGGCGCTTTTGTCAGGAAATAGCTTTGGAATGCACATTGATATTGTTGGTATCGTCTGAAAACCTCTTTGCGAATATAAGAGAAAAGTGAAAGGTCCTTGTATTTTAAGTAGTCTAAAAATACGCATACTCTTTGAATTAGATTTCAAACATGTGATTTAATAATTAATTTATTTTTTCAGCTGTTTTTCAAAATGATTACCTATTTTAGCAAGAAATAATTTGTATTTTTTTACTGTTCTAAACTGATATTTCGGGAAAAATAGAAAAAGTTTCTCTTTGAACTTAAATTTAAAATATATATATATTATAAAACAATCGCCATGATTTTTTTTGACAAAGGACCAAAATATTCCTCAAGCTAAGTCAGACAGGAATGTTTGGAGTAAATTTCGAGAGATTTCAGTTCGCTGAATCTGATTATGGCATCATCGTATCCCAAATAACTAATATGTACAATACGACAACATTTTATGGAATTACCACATAATGAATAATTTCCCCATTTTTCATTGTTTTAAGAAAAACCCGAAAAACCCCGTTGCGATCGATTTTTTCATAAATAGAAAACCGGGCAACCGGGTTTCTATTTATGAATCCAATCCAACCAATTGTAGCAGCAATACCGGGGGAAGCAATAGCTAAAGCTATCCCATTTTAAGAGCGGATGTGCGCTAATACCAAACTGATAAGAAATGTTATAACTGTGCCTCCTGGTGCATCCAGAAAAAAGGCCGCCGCTGTCATTTGTTACTGCAGTTATAATTTTGTCAAAGGCCACTTGTTGCTTTGCAATTAATAGAGGTTTTTTGTTGCGACAAACAAACGCAAGTCATCAACATTAAATTGCCGTTCTCTTAGCAAATCTCGATCAGTAATGTCAATGGTAGAACGTTCAGGCACCACCATTCCAAGTTAATTAAGAATTTTGTTGCTCATGGCTAGGCATATGTCCTAAATTTTTATCAGCGTATCGTCGAAAATGTTAATCGCAAATGATATAGAATCGTAACGGTGCGATAATGATGTAAAATGTCTTCACTCATACCCTCTTTGATTTTTTCCCACAGGTCTTTTGGGTTAGATGGCTAGCAAGTTCTTAATATTATCGCAAACAAAGTTCGTATCTGGGGAGGATGACAGCTGACAGAAGCATACATTAATGTGGTCTCCCAGTTTCTGACACGCCTCTCTCAACTGCTCTTAAATTTGAAACTGATGTGGGTCCTCTCACATTAACCAATAACATTCTGCGTTGTTTGGGTGTACGGTATAAACACGGCCCAATGCAGATGAAGCCTAAACATTTTGATACCCATCTACTGGAACACCTTGCTTGGTTCGAGTATGAGGATACGCGCCAATTGTTCATACCATGACCTCTTATATTTACTTATAATATAATACAATATTGCTTTATAATATTGTTGATTGAGTGGAGCCGCGTCCCTTTTTGTAGCATGACCTTTTTATAGTTACAATAAAATATTCAAGTGAATCAATGTATTTTGTTATATTTTTAAAATTAGTTTTTGTGATGCCCATTTGTCACGTCTTCCTCTACTATAGCCAGAAAACATCTCCTTTCCACAGGCTAGATACAGTAAAATTTTCAAGAGAATCCGCCATTCGTTACGTGTTTTGTGATAATTTTAATATATAGTTGGTGTGGGCAGTCTCACGTCCATTTGTATCATGACCATTGTATAGTCACCATTCTAAAACTATCCTCTGTTCAGAAGTTAAGTTAACAATAAAATTTTCAAGACAATCCGCACTTCGGAAGGTGTTTTATGATAGTTTTAAAATATAGTTTGTGTGGGCGGTGCCACGCCTCTTTTAGAGTAGATAGAGTACTTTTCGTATTTTTCGATTTTAAAGAAAATTAAATTTTTTATTTTGTTGTTTTTATTTTTTTAAGAAAAAAATTTCAATTTTATTTTATTACAGATTTTCACCTTTTTCAGATTTTGAAAATTAAAAAACCTAATTTCTTTTTTGTTTGACTTTTTCGAACTGTTTCTCACACATTTTAAGAAATTTTGCACTCAATTTTTATACTCTACACCAGAGGGTATAATGTCTTTGTGCATTTGTTTGTAACACCCAAAAGGAAAAGAGATAAACCCATCGTTTATTATACCGATCGGCATAGAATCACTAGAATCATCTATTCTTGTAATCACGATACAGGTCGAAATTATTGTCCGATTCTAACGAAACTTTTAATTAACTATTTAATTTGAAACAAATCGGTTCAGATTTAGATATAGGCCCCATGCAAATGTTGCTTCCGATTTGACTTTTCCTGCTCTAGAAGCCACATAATTTAACACATTGAGTGCCAAGCGGTTTTGACGCAAACCTTCCCAGGAGACCAAAAAGAACTACAGGCTCTAAGTAAAATCAATCACTGTCGTACGGAAACGTATGACGTGGCACTCAATGTGTTAAGCGATTTTGATACAATTGTGCATAACTCCTTATGTCTAAGTTAGAAACATTTCTGGTCAAAATGGGTCAAATCGGCTAAGATTTATATATAGATCCCATACATATATTGCTCCCGATTTGACTTTTTTGCTTTAGAAACCACATAATTTAAGCGATTTTGATCTATTTTGGCATAACACCTCTAATTTCAACTAGAAACATCTGTATTAAAAATGTGTCAAATTGGTTCAGATATAGATATAGCCACCATACAAATTTTGCTCCCGATTTGAGGTTAACGGCTGTTGAAACCACATATCTTAATCGACAACTTATATTTACACTAGAAACATCTATGGTAAAAGAGGATTAGATCGGATCAGATTTATATATAGTTCCCATACAAATGGCGTTCACGATTTCCACAGAATTGAATTGTAGTGGAGTTGAAAGTATAGTGTATCATATAGTCTATCAGAACCGACTTTAGCCTTTCTTTTCTTGTTTTTTATTGCAAATTGTGGTCAATAAACGTTGTCAATGTATTGCATTGCTACCTGTGTGCATTTTTCATGCAGTTATTCGATTTGTCTGCTAAATCTAGCGTTGCGCATAGTAATGGGAAATGAACTCCAATTGTTATAAAATGAGGATATGCATGAGGATAAAGGAAATTTATTCATCTTTTTATCTTCGCATCTTCTTTTCAGAAGGTAATGAGAAGAAAAGGATTAAATTGCGTTTTGGAATTAAAAAATCTGAGTTTTTGTTCTAAACCTATCCTATCTTCCAAGGGGGCAATATATTGCCCCCTATATATATATATATTTGTATCTCACACCAAAAAAAATTACAATTGACACAAAGATACAAGCGCTACAAAATATATTTCACCCACTGTGCGCCATTTTAACACACTTCGCTGCTCACTTTATTCTCGGTGTAGTTGAGGGAAAATTTAATGAATATAATGTTGATAACAATGAATATGATACTGTGTATTCTCTCCCACCTGCATTCTTAGATTTGTTTCGAAATTATTTTCAACTTCTTTGCAGCATATAAACGTGCTTTTCCTCCCCCCCCCCTCTATAAAGATTTCTCTATGGCAAATTACTTTTCATAATTTTTCCTTGAATCAAAAATGCGGTTAAATTCCAAAAATATTTCCTTACGTTCCGGAGGAACTTCTAAAGATTTATACTTGTATTTATTGTGTTGGCATTAATTTCTTCATAATTCCACCACCACCGCGTAGGAACCATGGCGGATGGCTAAGATAGCTATTGGTGGGGAAGAAGGGGAGGGGGTAGGAAAAACATCGAAACGCAAGTAAATGGAGCACTATATCATTAAAGTTTGTGTGCTGCCGGCCGGTCTGTCTGTATGGCGTAGTTTAATTGCAATTTGTGCCACTACCAGACGTACACTGTGGCATCCCGAACCCGGACCCGTCTCGGTTCGCGCAGAGACGTTTCGGCGTGCGTGTGCCTTGTTCGAATACAAAATTTATGTTTTTGTCTCGTTAAGCGTCGAGAGCAGGCAACAGAGAACACACAGAATGAAACATACAGTGAAACTTTTTCATTATCTAATGAAAGTTTTTAATTAATTTCGAATAAAATTATTACGACTATATTAAGTATGAGTACTTGTAGCAGTTTGAATGCATTCTCAATCCGATTAATAATAATTTATAGTGTCTATGGAACATATGCAATAAATATTTAATATATGAAAGAGTAATTTGAAATACATAATTCTAAGAGGAAGTAACTTAAATCCGCCTACAACCACGCCTACCTCCCATGTAATATAAAATTAAATAACGTCATATATTTCATATTCTTGAGTCCACAATTAAATGAAAATTTCCAGTGGTACGCCCAACGCCCATATGTAAATTATTAGTTTTTACGATTTCGAAATGTCAGATAAAACAGCTCTTATAACTTAATAAATAACCAACGATTAATATACCCTCTCAATATTTGAGAATAAAATCAGGGGATATTGCCTTACCGTTTTTGTTAATTCATAAATCATTCCAAATATCCTGCCAACTGATTCATATAAGTTTTATCGACTGATTGCGACATGTGTATTTCGTAATACATACTTTCAAGGTTATAATAAATTTACTAATGAATTAATTTGTTGTTGCTGGTCTTATCGGTAAAATTAATACACATATTTGAATACTAGAAAAAATATTGCTCCTGTAAAAAAAAATTGTTCAACTGTTGTTGCTGCTGTAGCAAACATACAATTTTTAAAATAAACGTTACACTTGAACCTTATTTAGATTTTAGATTAGATTTTTTTCTTTGTTAATTCATATTTGTTTTCTTATATATATGTGTACATTATTCAGTATAATATAATGAGTAGTTGAATTACAAAGAACGTTAATTGACAATGTTTTATTATAAAACGTCTGTCAGCTGGTTTTCAATTATATATCAATATCCTTCTTCTATCAAAAATTGTCTATATCTTATTGAGTTTTTTAAATAATTTATTAGATTATCCCACGATTCATCGTATTGGCCATTTAGAACTTCATCCATTTCCATTTCATTCAAATATGGTTTTCTGAAGAAGCATAATCGAAATTCTTTGAGTACTGGACATGCACCTAGAAAGTGTTCAAGTGTTTCTGGTTCAAGCAAATTGCATAGATTACACAATTTTTCATTTTCCTGGACCCCGTATAAGTTCGCATTCAGCTTAAGTACGCCGCTTCTTGCCTTAAACAACAATATAATATTATCAATGCTATTATTATCATTTATATATAAGTGGCTTATTGTATAATCAAGCTGCCTGTACAATCTGTAACTACTTGTCTTTTTCTCGATGTTACTTTGATAATTATTATATCGTTTTCTTGCTAAAAGTTCATTGCTCTTGCGTTGGGTTAACTCCTGGCCACTGTACATTTATGCTTCTAGCTATTTCTCTCAATCCTTTAACACAGAAAATCTCTCGTTCCATTATTATACGTGTTAATTGCCTGGGTAATCTTGTTTCATGATATTTATGCATTATCTTGCCTATATATTCCAGATGTAGCTTTAGCGTATATATATGACTCTCCTCTACCGCAGTCTCTAGCATAAGTATATAGTTTGGTGTATTTTTTGGCAGCTTTAGAACTTTTTTAAAAAGTATCTTTGAAGTTTGTCTACTTCATCGAAATGACCAAAGCCCCAAATTTGGCTGGCATACGCCTGTATCGATCTGCACACCGCTAAATATACCTTCCATTTCATACTCAGGCTAATCGATTTCCTTCTAATCAACGTGTTCCATGTCGTGTTAATTGCGTTTTTTGCTTGCGCGTTCCTCTTCTCTATATGTTTAGCAAAACTAAGTTTTGGAGTAAATGTAACACCTAGATAGGTAAATTCGGAGGTTATCTGTATTTCTTCTTCATTATATGTCCATTTCTCTTTTCGACTTAGTTTTCCGCCTCCACGAAATATCATCATTTGCGATTTTTCTAGGTTAACTTCCAGGTTCCATTTCTTGCAATATTTTTCCAAATTATTTATCATTTCTTGCATTATATCGATATCTTCAGCAAGCATGACAATATCATCAGGGTACATCAATATTCGGATGTTAAAATCATCAATTCTTAGACCGCCTTGGACGCAACTATGCATGTCATTGATGTATAACGCGAACAATATCGGAGAAAGGAGGCAACCCTGTTTTACTCCTGAGGTAGTTTGGAAGAAGTCTGAAAGCTCTTCTCCAGTCCACACCGCATATTGTGTGTCTTTGTACATGTTCTCTATGAGTCGCACAAATTTATATGATATGCCTGTTTCGTAAAGTTTGTATATTAGGGCTTGTCTGGACACTTTATCGAATGCTGCTCGAAAGTCAATAAAAAAAGTGTAAACTTTCTTCTTTTCTGCCAATTTAATATTTATTATTGTTGAGAGATTGTATATATTATCAGCCGTCGAATATCCCCTCCTAAATCCAGCTTGATGTTCTGTTAATACATTTTGATATTCTACCCAGTTCAAAAGTCTTTCGGTTAGCATACCCATCATCAGGTTGTTCATAGCTTCCTTTTTTATGTATGGGAAAAATAATAGTTTTTGTAAAACTATCATCGATATCACCACTTTCATATATTCTATTAAATGTTCTGGTAAGCTGTTTCAAAAAGTTTTCGGGTGCGTTTTGATAAAATTCATATGGTATCCTGTCAACCTCAGGAGCTTTGTTTAGTTTTACCTTTCTTAGCTGCGTCTTAAGCTCTTCTACGATGAACGGTCTATCTAAAGACTCAACTTCTAACAACATTGGTGCATAATATATTTTTGTAGTTGTCTGATTGGGACACAGTAGTTTTTCAAAGTAAGTTTTAAATTGATCTGCTGATACAATAGAACTAATTTGTAGTTTTTTGTTCCTGATTTCGTTGACACATTTCCACCATTCCTTACTATTGTTTATGTTGTTAATTCTTTGTACGAGCTCTTGGTAATATTCCTTCTCACTGCTTCTGCAAATGCTTTTATACCTCTTTTGTTCTTGCAAGTATATATTTTTATCATTTAAACTTCCTGTTTTTCTATACCTATTCAGCAATTTAAAGGTAGCCTTTCTGGCGTCATTGCACTTCTTATTATACCATTTTTGCTTAGCTTCGAATTGTTGTCTTCTTGAGTTTGTGTTTTTTATTGATTGCTTGATAAGTTTGCTAAGTTCATCCAGCGAAGGATCTGGTATTGTTTTTTTGAGGATTTCAGTAGCGTTATTAAGCTTTGTTTGGAATTGGTCTCTCTGTCTATCATGCCACAGCTCCTTGGGTAGTAAATTGAGTTTCTTCATTCTGGTATCTAGGCCTTCAATTCCTAAATTAAGTACAATGGGCATATGATCTGACCAAATTCCATCATCAACTCTAAAACTATGTATGTTACTTAACAATTCATGACATACAGCACAGATATCAATGACTGAATCTCCCAACTTACTCATATATGTAAAACTTCCATTTTCATCACCTTTTGTTCTACCATTTAGTATCAGCATGTTATATTCAGTCATGAATTCTATTATTTGCAATCCTTTTCGATTAATTGTGGAATCTTTTGACATTCGTGTTTTCAGTCCCGAGTGGAAGGAACTTTCATATATTCTGTCGATATCTTGCTTAAATTCGCCTATTCTACTGTTCATATCTCCAATAACAATTGGGTTAATAACTTCTTCATTCAGAAAAACTTCCACAAGCTTTTCAAAATCCAAATCCCATGTCGTGGGCCTTAAATAAATTGGGACCAAATTAAAATGCACTTTATTGCTACAGAATTTAAATATATTGTAGTCGTATAATTTGATGGTCTCATACGTAATTCCAATATCGCCGATGCTTGTGCTTATTCCAAATACGAAGCCTCCTGTTGCCCTCCCATATGAATGCACTTTATTTGCAGCCTCATAATATAAGCGGAATCCTTTGAAGTATTTCCTAATACTTTCAAATTTATCTTCTTGTAGGTGCGTTTCAATTAGAATAAAAATATGGAAATTTTGTATATATTTAAAAAAAGATGGATGAAAATATTTATTCTGCAGACCATTTACATTGTAGGACAATATTGAGATTTCTTCCTTTTCACTTCTGTTGTTGATATTCTGCAGCTTTGGATTTTTTGTTATTTCATGTAGATTTCGTGCACTTCGACAGGGATATTCTTCTAGTTTTTTGAGTGTTTTATTTTGATTATTTCACATAATTTGGTGGGTAACTCTTTAGCTTTTTCACCATACAGTTTTCCAAGTTCTTCTATGCCGTTGTGGTTTCCCGAAAATAATTGATCTTCGTCATTCCATCTAAACCAAGTTTTGCTTACTCGCATTCTGTCATCTCTTACAACGATTTTATGATCTTTACTGATTGTTAGCAATTTTTTCTTTAGTACAACCATGCCTTTCTTTCTTTCTTGCCTCTTTGGAGTCATGTCTCTTTCGACTGATATTTGTGTTTCAGCCAACTTTTTTGTATGTCGCAGTACATCAGTCACGGATTGTGGCGTTTCTAGCTCCACTATAACTGCCATTTTGTGGTCTCTTTCAAAGATCTTTCTCACATCTATTATTTTGGGTTTTGTAGCCATCTTATTGTGAAATAGATCCTCTACTTCTTGAACCTTATGATAAACGTCTGATAATATTAGTAAAATGGAGTTAAGGAACATTTTCAGTTTTTCATTTCCTCATCCTGTTGTACCCCTTAAAAGAACTACAAATTTTCAAAGGACAATATTTAAGAAAAATGAAAATGAAATACGATACGATAGTTTGACATATAAACTGAAGAGGATCAAATTTCATTCTTCTATCTGTATTAGTTTAGCATTAACAACCATTTAGAGTTTCCTCCCTTAGTTTATTTATTTTTTCATATTTAACTAATTAAGGGAAACAGTTGAAATGGTTGTTAATGCTAATCCATTTAGAGTTTCCCCCCACAGCTTAATATACATTTTCATATATTTATTTGTGTGATAATTTTTTTATTTCTACTTCTGCATTAAGTGCTGCGTGATGAGGTTACAAAAACAAAATAATTGTTTATTTGGTGATATGATTTTAATTGCTTAAGAAATTTCATATTTTTTGGATTATTCGACATTCTGGACAGGTCAAAATAATAGCAGCATTCAAAAAATCTCAAGAAAAAGGAATTTTATCTCATTTTTTCAATTCGAGTTGATATTATAAATAAGATATTATGAAATGTACACTATTTCTGAAATGTTATTGTTTTATTTTTCTTTATAAGTAGGACGAGGAGAGCATTGTGGAGAACAAAATCGAGTTCATATAAAAAGGTTGAAATATGAGGGAGAATCATATAGTGAAGTTCGATTTTTCCAGTGTTCCATTAAAATGATCAGAAATTCGTTATTATAAGAAGATAAAACAAAAACACGTAAAAAAATCTGTTTATATCACCTGTAACCATTCGCCGAATAATAATGTCTAGTACAAAAAACCCACATACGCCCGCCACAGAAATAAAAAACAATGTCTGTCTACCTTTGAGAGTTTAATATGTTCGTAGAATACTAAGAAAATATAATCTGCGAGCCAGAAGTCCGAGAAAAGTTCCACTTAAAAATAAAAGACGTGGCACAAAAAAATTGCAATTCGCAAAAATACACCTGCAGTAGCCAACCAAAAAGTGGGTGCACGTTTTATTGTCAGTTGAATCAATAATGTTTTTGTTTGGTGGGACAGTCCCTCGACAGTTTGTAAGATGTCCACAGAACATGGAATACATCTCCAGATATAGTACCAAAACTGTCAAATAGGGAGGATCAAGCGTAATTGCTTGGGCGTGTTTTTCAGTTGGGTTTATACATTGGCCCAGAACTACGATGGAATCTGTCCAGTACATCAAAATACTGCATAATATTATGCTTACGTATACAGAATACGGAATGCCCCTTAAATAGGTTTTCTAGCAGGTCAATTATCCCGAAAACACCAGCCGACTCGCAAAAAGGTGGTTTGAAGTCAATAATATCGATGTTATGGAATGGTTCGGGCAGACCCCGCACCTAAATATCATCAAAAATGTTAAGTGTGATGACTGAAATGAGGTCTCGCTAGCAATACTGAAAAACAATAACGATGTTTGACACGTAATTATAGAGGCAAAGTCAAAAGTACCGCATGAAAGGTGCCAAATACTAGTCGACTCCAATAAACGACGGTATGAAGCAGTAACAAGCAGTAAAGTCAGTGCAACTAAGTGTTAAATTCAAGAAAATATCGTTATTTAAATAATTATTCAAAAAAGTTTTCAATTAAAGCGAATTGAAACAAAATATTTTTAGTTTTTATTAGAGCTGCTATTTTTTTGACTGGCCTCATTTTTGACATAAATGGTTTAAAAGGCCTAATCTCAAAATTACAAAAACTGCATTTTTTTATTTAAAGCCAGATTAAGAATGGCACAATACCACCTTTCAATCGCCGTAAAAACTTTTAGAATTTTCGAAGTAAAACTGATATTTTTTTTTGTCGACATTTTTTTAAATCGTCGCATGCTATTTTTTGACCGCAAGTATATCGTATAGATGAGAAATATTATTTAAAACATTTTGGCGTTTTTTCCCTGTAAAAATCAAACTTGGCTGCCTTATCTTGTTGAAACCAAATATTGCATTATACAGAAAAACTATTTCAACAGCACACTTAGCAGCATAGTAGCAGCTTTAAACTCTTACATTAGACCTTGACCTTTGACATTTAACCTTTGATCTTCTCGTTCCTCTTGATCCTCACGATCCCTTTGACCTTGTCCTTTAACCTTTGATCCTCTTGATCCCCTTAATCCCTTTGACCTTTAAACCCTTTGTCCTTTAATCCCTTTGTCCTTTAAACCGTTTGTCCTTTAATCCCTTTGACTTTTAATAATTTTACCTTTTACCTTTTACCTTTTACCTTTTACCTTTTACCTTTTACCTTTTACCTTTTACCTTTTACCTTTTACCTTTTACCTTTTACCTTTTACCTTTTACCTTTTACCTTTTACCTTTTACCTTTTACCTTTTACCTTTTACCTTTTACCTTTTACCTTTTACCTTTTACCTTTTACCTTTTACCTTTTACCTTTTACCTTTTACCTTTTACCTTTTACCTTTTACCTTTTACCTTTTACCTTTTACCTTTTACCTTTTACCTTTTACCTTTTACCTTTTACCTTTTACCTTTTACCTTTTACCTTTTACCTTTTACCTTTTACCTTTTACCTTTTACCTTTTACCTTTTACCTTTTACCTTTTACCTTTTACCTTTTACCTTTTACCTTTTACCTTTTACCTTTTACCTTTTACCTTTTACCTTTTACCTTTTACCTTTTACCTTTTACCTTTTACCTTTTACCTTTTACCTTTTACCTTTTACCTTTTACCTTTTACCTTTTACCTTTTACCTTTTACCTTTTACCTTTTACCTTTTACCTTTTACCTTTTACCTTTTACCTTTTACCTTTTACCTTTTACCTTTTACCTTTTACCTTTTACCTTTTACCTTTTACCTTTTACCTTTTACCTTTTACCTTTTACCTTTTACCTTTTACCTTTTACCTTTTACCTTTTACCTTTTACCTTTTACCTTTTACCTTTTACCTTTTACCTTTTACCTTTTACCTTTTACCTTTTACCTTTTACCTTTTACCTTTTACCTTTTACCTTTTACCTTTTACCTTTTACCTTTTACCTTTTACCTTTTACCTTTTACCTTTTACCTTTTACCTTTTACCTTTTACCTTTTACCTTTTACCTTTTACCTTTTACCTTTTACCTTTTACCTTTTACCTTTTACCTTTTACCTTTTACCTTTTACCTTTTACCTTTTACCTTTTACCTTTTACCTTTTACCTTTTACCTTTTACCTTTTACCTTTTACCTTTTACCTTTTACCTTTTACCTTTTACCTTTTACCTTTTACCTTTTACCTTTTACCTTTTACCTTTTACCTTTTACCTTTTACCTTTTACCTTTTACCTTTTACCTTTTACCTTTTACCTTTTACCTTTTACCTTTTACCTTTTACCTTTTACCTTTTACCTTTTACCTTTTACCTTTTACCTTTTACCTTTTACCTTTTACCTTTTACCTTTTACCTTTTACCTTTTACCTTTTACCTTTTACCTTTTACCTTTTACCTTTTACCTTTTACCTTTTACCTTTTACCTTTTACCTTTTACCTTTTACCTTTTACCTTTTACCTTTTACCTTTTACCTTTTACCTTTTACCTTTTACCTTTTACCTTTTACCTTTTACCTTTTACCTTTTACCTTTTACCTTTTACCTTTTACCTTTTACCTTTTACCTTTTACCTTTTACCTTTTACCTTTTACCTTTTACCTTTTACCTTTTACCTTTTACCTTTTACCTTTTACCTTTTACCTTTTACCTTTTACCTTTTACCTTTTACCTTTTACCTTTTACCTTTTACCTTTTACCTTTTACCTTTTACCTTTTACCTTTTACCTTTTACCTTTTACCTTTTACCTTTTACCTTTTACCTTTTACCTTTTACCTTTTACCTTTTACCTTTTACCTTTTACCTTTTACCTTTTACCTTTTACCTTTTACCTTTTACCTTTTACCTTTTACCTTTTACCTTTTACCTTTTACCTTTTACCTTTTACCTTTTACCTTTTACCTTTTACCTTTTACCTTTTACCTTTTACCTTTTACCTTTTACCTTTTACCTTTTACCTTTTACCTTTTACCTTTTACCTTTTACCTTTTACCTTTTACCTTTTACCTTTTACCTTTTACCTTTTACCTTTTACCTTTTACATTTTACCTTTACCTATTTTATTACCAGTTTTACATGTATAGCCCAACTTACCGCCTAATCCAGACATTTCTCTGCTCCCTATATTCCGCAGGGTGCATATCTGATTCGGCTCTGTCTGTCTTTCTTTATGCTGGTTTGGTTTATTTGCGACAAATTTTGTAATTTCCCCTGAAGCCAACATATAAATTATTTGATATCTTTTTCCTCCCCTCACCAAACCAATTCTCCCACCCACACGTCCTTTTGGCTTGTGGTATTTTCAATTTACCAATTTTTGTCAAAACAAGTTTTTTCTCTCTTTAAAAATAACGTACAAAAAACTAAAGTTTTTTATATAAAATTTTCCACAGACAGACCTACACTCGCACACACACACCTACTCTCTTACAGTGCTGTATGTACTGAGACACCCTCACCCGAAATAAATCGATTGGTTTCCCAAAAGTGAAAAACATATTCCCATTCACACTTGCCACTTCTCGGGAATGGGAGGAATGTGTACAATGCTCAGAGGTTTTGCGTCAGGAGTATTGCTATTGGTATTGGTAGTAGGTACGAGTAGCAATTCATGGTTTCAAGTGAAATCAGGTTTTCTTTCTCATTCTCTTCTTTTGCTTTTACTTATTCCTCTTCTTGTTTTCTTCTAAGAGGTGACGTTGTTTATTCTATGCCAGACACACTCATCTACCAAATCATAGTACATTTGCACGTACATATATAGGCAAAGATTTATGTATGGGACATTTCGCACATGATTTCACTGATCCAACTTCGAGTTATTGCATCTTGTGGCCACTGTTTGGTCATATTTAAGCCTTAAAAATATTATCTATATTTTTTATATATTTAAATAAATTAAAACATGTGTGTTGTATTACAACAATATGAAATTATAATAGTCCACATAGATGATTGCACGTAATATCGACGGTCCTCTACTCTACTTGTAATACCATAGAATGTACTCCATGAAAGATTAGGCCCGTTAGAACTTAATATCTTTTCTACTTGTTGATGTCTCCAAAAATGTCTTTATTTTTTGTATTATTCTACCCTATTGCCACTCATGGGTTTACATCGTTGCTTAGACTTTTTTTTTTGTTAAAAGTTTGCCGGTGGATAAGGCAGAAATACAATGACAAAATTTTGCCTTCATATATGTACATTAGGTTGAGTCGCGAGAAAATGTGGATTGCAAAAATAAAGTTTGTCGCTGTCTGAAAGAGGGGGTAAAAAGAATAATTGTGCTTTGGCGTTTTGAGAGTTTACGTATGGTGGTCATTTTAGAGAGGGGGGGGTCAATATTTCCCACTTTTGCACATTCTTATAATGAATCGGCATAGGAAACCATGTGATCCTTACATTTTGAGTATAGGATGTGTTCGGCAATATTACTTAAAACACTTTGAGGAACATTTTAACCCTCTACATGAATTTAGGGGTCTTCTTGGTCCCTTTTGTGAAAAAGAGTAAAAAACACCCCTAAGACAGACGGCTTAACGGAATGTTCTTCAAAAATATTTCTGTAAAATTCTACTATTAGTTTTTAATTGTATGGACCGCGATCCAGCTTAATACACATATATACGTATGTACGTTAGAACGAATTTTCGTGACTATGTATTTACCTATACGCAGTGGATGTGTGCGTATATAGCCGTATATATTCAATTTTAAATACTTGTCTTTCTACTTTTTAAATTTAAGACGGAATTTTTCCAATCAAAGCGATTTATCAATGGATTCTTCGAAGAAAAACAAACATATACTTTTTGTGTACATACATACTATGTACATATGTATGTACTTCAGCTGTGGCAAGCAAGGTTGGGTATGCCTTTCCACGGGCCATGTCAGCAACATTCCATGTTTATTTCGTTTGAACACTTGACAAATTATATATCAGTCGACAAGGAAAAATAGTTACTCCTATTTATACAGGGTATTCCAACATAGATGACTAAATGATAACACCGTACGTCAATTTTTAAACGAAGTGAACCGGATAATGTGCGTATGAAACTATAAGCAAAATGGAGTTACTAGGCATTTTTAGTTTTTCATTTCCTCGTCCTGTTGTCCCTTCATGGACTACAAAGTTCCAAAGGATACAATTTTTCAAAAAATTATTTTGTATACTTGATAACGGCATTAGTGTCAAATCAAAGAGGAGAATATCTATTAAAAATACTTCAAATATCATGCTTCTATCTGTATTAGTTCAGCATTAGCATCTATTTCAAGTTTACCCATTAGTTTTATTAGTTTATTCATATCTTGCCTTTTAAGAGACCAAATTTTAAATGGTTGTTAATACTAAACTTATATAGATAGAAGTTTGAAATTTAAAGTATTTTTAGCACATATTCTCTTCTTTGATTTGACATTTATACCGGTGTCATAGGTTGGGAATAAGTGATAAAAATAATTTTTGAAAATTTGTAGTTCTTTCAAGGGATGAGGATGAGAAAATGAAAAACTAAAATCGCCAATTAATTCTATTTCACTTATAGTTTCGGATGCATATCATTTGGTTTAAGTATAATATGAACTGTCGGACAGTGTAATATTTAATATTTTTTTAGAAAAGATATGCCAATTGTAGTATGAGCGTCGAATTGAAGATATAGATTCGTATTTTTTATTAAATGTTTTTATACTCCCCACCTCCAGGATGGGGGTATACTAACTTTGCCATTCCGTTTGTAACACCTTGAAATATCGACCTGAGACCCTAAAAGTATATATATTCTTGATCGTCATAAAATTCTAAGACGATCTAGTCATGTCCGTCTGTCCGTCTGTTGAAAGCACGCTAGCATCTAAACAAAAGGAGCTAGAATGTTCACATTTTCCATAAATGCGTCTTATAGTCGTAGATCGGTTGGGAAACGGGGCGAAATCGGCCCAAAGGGAAAAATTTTTCCCTCACAAGGACTAAAAATACCCATAACAATCCCTAATATTTTAGCGTATTTAGGCATGTTTATACCCTACACCACTTCGTGGTCTAGGGTATTATAAGTTAGTTTCGCGCCAAATGTTTGTAACACCAAGAAATAATCGAGCTAGACCCACCTTTAAGTATACCGATCGACTTGGAATCACCAGCTGAGTCGATTTAACGATGTCTGTCTGTCCGTCCGTCCGTCCGTCCGTCCGTCTGTCCGTCTGCTGTCCATCTAAGCTTGTTCGCACTCTACAGGTCGCAATTGTTGTCCGATTGTCATGAAACTTGGCAGAAGTTCTTTTTTTCTGGCCAAGGACCATCGGTATTGAATTTCTAGGAAATCGGTTAAGATTTAGATATAGCCCCCATACAAATGTCGCTCCCTATTTTACATTTTTCGCTCTAGAAACGACATATTATACCCGATTTTCTTTAAATTTGGCAGAACATCTTATAATCCAACTAGAAACACGTATGCAAAAATTGGGTAAGATCGGTTCAGATTTAGGTATAGCCCCCATACAAAAGTCGCTCCCGATTTGACATTTTCCGCTCTAGAAACGACATATTGTACCCGATTTTCTTTAAATTTTGCAGAACATCTTATAATCCAACTAGAAATTGGGTAAGATCGGTTCAGATTTAGATATAGCCCCAATACAAATGTCGCCCCCCCCCCGATTTCACTTTTTCCGCTTTAGAAATATTATTGTACCCGATTTTCTTTAAATTTGGCACAGCATTTTATAATCGAACTAGAAACACCTATGCTGAAATTGGGTAAGATCGGTACAGATTTAGATATAGCCCACATTCAAATGTCGCTCCCGATTTGACTTTTTCCGCTCTAAAATCCACATATTGTACCCGTTTTTCTTTAAAATTGGCACAACATATTATAATCCAACCTATGGTGAAAGTGGGTAAGATCGGTTCAGATTTAGATATCGCCCTCATACAAATGTTGCTCCAGAATGTTTAACCGATTTTGACCAAACTTTACATATTATATTTCACCAATCATCAAATTTTGCTGATCATGGTATTTTTCAACCAGGAATACCTACCGTGAATGAGAAATATATAGGCCCATGTTTTGGACCAGGCCCAAAATATAGTTATAGGCCCCCTTTTGAAATGTCGGTCCTATTCATTCTATTACTACTGTATAATTTGTATTTGTCTGTCGGATAATTGGATCAATTACCATATTATTAACCATATTCATTAAATATGACTAAAGATGAATTTAAAGTATAATTTATATGAATTACATAAAATTGCTCCCATGAAATAAATGGGTTTAGTAATCAAAGCGAGGTACATACGCAGGAAGTGGTGTAGGGTATTATATAGTCGGCCCCGCCCGACTTTAGCCTTTCCTTACTTGGTTTTGAATATGTCTGTTTATATTTGCTCGATATTTTGTATGCGCATTCCCCTTATAGCAAAAACGTGCACCATTAAGTGATTCTTATTTGTAGGGGGTGAAATGGGTCAAAAAAGGGATAAAAAAGGTACTTATTAAACGACAACAGCTAGAAACACGAAATTCGGTGTGTACATTCCTTTGATAAAGTAGATACGTAATATAAAAGTATTTTTTCCAAATTCGTTCTTTTAAGGGGTAAAGTGGGAATAGAGGGATAAAAATGGTGCCAACTAAACGGCTGTACCTAGAATAATGAAATTCTGTGTATACATTCCTCTGATTGCATAGACAAGTAAAATACACGGATTTTTCAAAATCCGTACTTTTTGGGGTTAAAATGAAAAAAGGGATATAAATAGTACCAATCAAATGACCGCAGCTAGAGTCATGAAATTCGGATTATACATTCCTCTGACTGAGTAGACACGGAAAATAAACTGATTTTTTCGAAACTCGTACTTATTGGCGCCAAAATAGAAAAAGGGGATAAAAATAGTACCAACCAAATGAACGCAGCTAGAGTCATGAATTTCGGAGTATACATTCCTTTGACTACGTAGACATGAGAAATAAAAGTTTTTTTTCCAAATTCGTACTTTCAAGGGATACAATGGGTACGGAGGGATAAAAATGGTACCAACCAAACACCTACACCTGGAATAATAAAATTCGGTGTATACATTCATCTGATTGCGTAGACACTTAAAATAAACATATTTTTCGAAATTCGCATTTTTTAGGGTTAAAATGAAAAATGGGGATAAAAATAGTACCAATAAAATGATCGCAACTAGAGTCATGCAATTCGGACTATACATTTCTCTGACTGCGTAGACACGGAAAATAAACGGATTTTTCGAAATTCGTACTTTCAAGGGATACAATGGTACAGAGGGATAAAAATAGTACTAACTAAATGACTACAGCTAGAATGATGAAATTCTAATTGCGTAGAAACGTCAAGGGGGTAAAATGGTACCAGCCAAATGGGAGCAGCTGGAATCATGGAATTCGGTGTATACATTCCTCTGACTGCATAGACACGCAAAATAAAAAGTTTTTTTTCCAAATTCGTAATTTTTCTTTTACGGCAAAAATTGGTTGAATCATGAAGTTAGGTTATTTTGCACTATGTAGGTCTAATAATGGATTTTCAAAATTTGTACTTTTGGAATTAAAATAGAATGGAAATACAACCAACTGTAGCACCCACTATCTACCAATATTTATGGTATTTAAGCTTTTTGAAAATATAAATATTAGAATATTTATTGTTTGATTTGAAATAAATAATGGTTTGAAATAATTAAAATATTATATTATATAATCTTTCAATATTTGTATTTGTTTTGGTTTGGCTATATTAAAAAATTTATATTTTCCTGTAATATTACTGTACTTCTACAAAAACCGACAACCTCTGTGGAATGCAATCCATGGTGGAGGGTATATAAATTTCGGCCTGGCCGAACTTAACGCCGTTTTTACTTGTTTTATTAAATGTCTTTAATATCAAAGGATATTGAAGTATGATTTTCGTATTTATTTTCGCACTTTGCAAGTGGGATAAAATGCTAAACATGAATAAACTAAATAAATATTTATTTTTAAGGGGGAATTTTGAAATGGTTGGTAATGCTAAACTAATACAGATGGAATCAGCAAATTTTATGTATAATTTACAGAGATTCTTATATATTATTTGATGCCCATATCATCATTGTATAACTTACAGAAGTATGCAAATAAATTGTTCCCACTTATATATCCTTTGGAATTAAAAAGTCCTTTGAAGGAAACATAATCACGAAATGAAGAACTGAGTATGCAGATGAACTACCTATGGTCTCTAGTTTCACTTGTATATAGTTTCGTTAATGGATGAAAAATTGTGGCGCACTGTGCTATTACAAGAAGGATCTACCTCGTAATGTGGTTGTACAGGGTGGCCCATGTAACATATTAAATTAAAATCGGTTATAAAAAGTACTGATTATTTTTTCAAATTTCTGGTTTTATTGGAAAGGTTGAACTTTTTCATTTAATAATGGAACACAATATAATTCATATGACTACCACGACTGGATCAACCAATTTTTCAGTACATGGCCCAATGATGCTGCCAGCCCAAAATCCAAATCAAACAGTGACTCGTTGTTGATGCATTGCCAATTGCGGCAATTTTGCTTATTGACATAACAAATTGGCTTCGTGAAGACTGAACTGAAGGCCGATCGCTTCTCGAAATTTTTCCACATAAATTTCTTACAGTTTGCGTTAAAGAGTCACTACTTGGAAGTAATTTTTAATATTTCCCCGTTTTGTTCGAGCTTATAGCGTCCCATTTTGCAAATGTCAAACATAAACCTGAAAATAAAAATGAATGTTGTTCTACCTTTCAAAGTCAAAGTAGTCGGTAGTTCAAATTTAAAATTTTTAATGGGTCACCCTATATTTCCATTTCCTGAATTTTTGTATAATGACAGTAATTAAAATAAAGGCCTGTTAAAAGGCCCCCGCGATCTCGCTTGAAACCGCTGATCTGTTTTTAACATACGCGAGAACAGAACTGCCTTATGTGAAATACCACGAACAAATAAGTTAAAATCTCTGCTCAGATCCGATTTAATTAACAAACAAGAAACAGCTCCAATTTATTTTCATGTGGAATAACATATTCAAAATGGTAACCCCCCTGTACTCCCATTTTATGACGGAATATATACATATATTTAAATCCATGGTGTGGTATACCATTCCGTGATGTGCCATTATATCTCAAGTTTTTCGCATTGTATATCTAATGAATATTCAGTTCCTTCTAAGATTTTAATTAATTACTTAGAATTTAATTACTTACTTAATATGTATAATTGTGCGTTTATAGGGTTATTAGGGTACAGGGCAACGCTTCGCCATTGCTAAATTATGAAATCGATTCAATTACATTATGAAATTATTCATAATTACATTATGTATTAATCGAATTAATGTCAATATATATATTTATATTGATTTAATTATTTAACAAGAAATGGATAATTTTGTGTGTGTTAATAAATTAATAGGATTAATTAGAAGGATTAATATACATCGATTTTTTTAACAGACATTAAAACATTTTTTATGTCAGGTTTGATAAAATGTTCCTTTCGCCGCACAGAGGGTTGAAATCGCCAAAAATGGAGATTAATGCGGGGAAGCCTTCGGGTCAGGTAACGTTTATATTTTTTTAAATATTTATACCATAAACAGTAAAAGAAAACACAATTTGATTATAATTTAGAGAAAACCAAAACTTTTCTGCAAAATAAATTAATAATCCATCCGTCCATCTATTCCTGATATCTCAAATGATCCATCCGCTTAGTCCAATTTTGGCATTTCCACGTTTTTGAGTAACAGAGGCCCAATTGCTGCGAACGGCGACGAATCGATAATTGATGGTCATCATTAACACTGGCCGATACAGCTGCGATATTTTCTTCAGTTCGCACTCTACGTAAGCGTGTTGGTGGTTTAATGTCCAACAATGTAAATTTGGTGAGAAATTGAGTCACAATAGCGCGAATAGCCGCTTCAGTGGGTCGATTAAACTGACCATAAAATGGAAGCGCGCGATGAACTTTCTTAACAGAGCACGCATTTTGATAATAAAATTCAATAATTTGCAAGCGTTGTTCGTTTGTAAGACGATTCATGGTTAAATTATAGACCAAACTGAAGATGCTTGATAGTGAAACAAAACTCGAAACGTGCGTCAGCTGTTTAAACCAGTGTTGCCAAAAATATAATAGCTAAAAAATCACCCTTTACAATTGTTTTTTTCCCATTTTGTCTTCTCCGCTCTAGAAACAACATTTATTACCAATTTTGTTCACATTTGGCACGCCATGTTACAATGCGCCTAGAATCAGCTGTATTTTAATTCAATCACATCGGTCCATTGTTTGATATAGCGCCATACAAATGTACCACAAGATTTGGTGTGACATTTCCTCACAAAGAATAACATTTCGAATTTGACCGTCATTGAACTTTCACAAATATTTTAAATTAATCTAGAATTGGTAGTAAATTACGTGCGACTTTAGTCCTTCTGTACAGGGATGTTTTTACATGAAGAATGATTGCGTATTTTGGAATCTCATTCTGCTTCTGTCAAAGCATTGAATCATGGCAAATATTTGTTTCTTTTAGTAGATATAAGTGTTAAGTAAATAACAAATTTACTTTTCATTACAAAATCCTTTATCATTAAGTTTTCGTCTAATTCAAATTTCACGTTGTACAATAAAAATGCACCCAAAAAGATTGATTAATTTCACCGTTTTTTAACAAAATAAATTGGCGCAAAAATGCGCAACATGAAGCTAACACAATGTAATTTAATTAGAAACTCACAATTTCTATTTTAATTTTTTTTAAAAATATTTCTAAAATACTTTCCTTAAACATTTTTTGTAAAATAAGTCTAAAATACCTAACGTGACCATCTCTTATTGGACAATAAGCGGTATTTATGAATTCAAAAAGCGGGATTTTGTAGAAAAAAAAGCGGGATCGTGAAAATTTAACCAAAAAATTTAAACATAAAAAACTACGCTTTATCTGTATTATAAATTAAAATGTCTGTGTCTTAAAATATGACTGCATGACCTTGTGGGCGTGCAAACTTTTTTTTCAAATTCGTACTTTTATGGTGACAAAACTGCTATATAAGGAATCATGAACTTCAGGACAGTAAAAAGTCGATAGGCTAGAATCGGTAATACTGTGAAATTCACTCCATGGTGGAGGGTATATAAGATTAGATATGAACGAACTTAACTCTATTTTACTAGTTTCTTTTTATCAATTTTTCATAGTACTGGATGCTATCTTCAAAATGTAAAGAAATCTACACATAATTTGTATTTTGAATTTTAGTTTAAAGAGCTTAATATCAGGGTAGAATTTCATGGGAGTATATTTTGTAAATCCACAGGTGTTTGTATCATAATGGTGTCCATTCATAAACTGTTTGACATTGAATGTCATGTCTTATTAATATATGTTTTAAATAAAACAATTGAAAAATGCAGCATTGCATTACATTTTATCAAAATATAGATTAAATTACTATTAATAATCTTAAATTTCCCCTTAAAACTAGAGCAAACGTGTAGAGTAAAGTAGAGATTAATTAAATATTTTAGGAATTGTGGATTTTTTCGGTTACCAACAAATTTTTAAGTGCCAATTTTTAATCGATATTCTAACAAAAATAATCTAAAACGAAAAAGCGGGATAAAGTGGGACTTTTTGTAAAAAAACGGGATTATGCGGGATGGAAAATTAAAGCGGGACTGGACATCAAAAAGCGGGATCGTCCCACGAAAAGCGGGATGGATGGTCACCTTAAAAATACCTGAACTTGTAGATACCATAATCAAAGTGTTACTTTTTAAAACATAACAATTTGCAATTTTCACAACTGCTCGCGTAAAACTCAAAAAAATCTTGATTTTATGGTAGTGAAACTGGAAAAGTAAACAGCACTTGTCATTGATATTTTCGGTAGTGATGTAGAATTTGTATATTCTTTAATCGTATAATAAATATTTTTCAAAAAAATTAATTTTGATTTTTTAATTAATCTCCATTTTTGGCGATTTCAACCCTCTGTGAGCCGTAGGGTAATGAAAAATCCAATTGCATCCTACCTATACTTTTACATTCATTTCATCGGCTTGTAGGGTGCAATTTGAAAATACTAAAATGGTCGTACTAATACAAAATGTACTAATTCAAAGAGTGAAAAAAAGAAAAAATTCCTTCATGAGAAGGAATATGTAAAAATGGCGTTAAGTTCGGCCGGGCCGAACATACTTACAAATGCAACTCAATGAGATGCTTGTAAGGTGGCATGTGTGTTTTATTACTTGGTGCGATTTTTAAAAACCGATATTCGGCAAGTGTGTTGTGCTTCTCGTTCGGTTGTGAGAATCATTTACTTAAAAAGACAGGGTATGTTGTTGAAAAGTCGAAGACACCTGAGGAAACCTTTGACAGGGTAGAAATCATGATATTGGTAGTCTGCAGCCAAGTAATAAATGTCACCATGCCATTTGTAAATAAATTTGCATTTTATTAAATATAGATGCAAAAAGGCCTTGAGTCCTGGCTCAAATCGCAAAAAAAAAATTAAAAAATAGATTTAGTAAAACCTTTTTTCCCCTGTTCAGGCCCATAGGTAGCAAACCGTCAATATTTCCTTGAAATTTGAACAAAAATTTTCCTAAGATCTCAGTAAATAACTTTCTAGAACATGTGAACTTCCTAGAAATGATCCTTAACACCGTTCATGTAGCAGTGAAAGTGATTTTCCAGGAATTTTTTTAATTTCATTTCTTTTTTCTTTACTTCAACATTGAGATACTTTGCTAACTGTTACAAAATTACGTAATATTATATTAAGTCATAGTAACGTGTACGGACCCCGGTGTTAGGTGTGTTGCTATGGTATTTTTCATATGATTGACATCGGGGTAAGATTTTGAGATTTGGATGTGAGTTTGAACTTGCCTTATAAATACGTGGGCGTATACATAATATTATTACATTATATTTTAATTAAGTATACGTAATACAAACAAAGTTATATTTCGCTGTGTGTAATTTTTAAGTCATGGAACTACGTGATAAAAGACCCGTTTCTTTGTATTTGTTTATTATACCCTCCTCTAGGGTATTATGTCTTTGTGCATATGTTTGTAACATCCAAAAGGAATCGAGATAGACCCATTGTTAAGTATACCGATCGACTTAGAGTCACTTTACGAGTCGATTTAGCCATGTCCGAATCGATTTAGCCAATCGATTCAGATTTATATATAGCCCCTATACAAATGTCGCTCCCGATTTTACCTTTTCCGCTCTATATGTCATATATTTCACTCGATTTGCATCAAATTTGGCACCGTAGCTTATAATTCAACTAGAAATATCTATATCAGATCGGTTCAGTTTTATATATAGCTCCCATACAAATTTCCCTCTCAATTAACCTTTTCCGCTCTGGAGACCTCAAATGTTAACCAATTTTCTTCAGACTTGGCAAAAAACCTTAGATTTCAATTACTAATATGGACTTTGGACTTATTTCTAAAATATATCCGATCGCCAGATTTCATTCTTAATATCTCAAAATAATCCTTGGGACCTTATCTAATTTTGTATTTTTACACAACTCAAATATGTCTGTAGGAATTTGTTTCTGAACCGCTGGGGATATTTTTAGCTGGAAACTGTAATCATAAACTTTAATTTTTAATTAGTTGATTTTTTTTCGGAATCAAGCGCGATTTGCACATTTTCCAAGAAGAAACAAAACTATAATCAATGTAAATGCACAATAAGAGAGCAAACAAAGTTTAATTTTAAGCGTGGACAGCCGCTACTTTGTTCTTTCGGACAATAACAATATTTAGGCACCCTCCCCCCCCCCTTATTAAAATTCCACACAAATGCCAAAAATGCTTATCATTAGTTCAATATTCCTTTGTATTCTGTCTGAGTACTTTTGTTACAGTTTTAATTTCGAAACCAAATAGATTGAAAGAGAAACCTGTTTAAAGAGGACTCCGTCAATTTTTGGCCAATAAGCTACCAATTACACAAAAGAAAAAAAACAACAACAACAAAATTTTCTTAACTTTTCCAATGTTTTGGGACAAATAAAAAATGAAACTTTTTTTCGTTGCCGCTACCCTAACCTCATTACTAACCATGGAAATCCTGCGCCACTAATCCCTGACCTCTTTCCGTTTTCTTTTCGGGCGACGTTCGAAAGATATGAAAACATTTTGCTTGACGCTGCAAAAAAAGAAAATTCTAATTAATGATTTCAAATGTATAAACACACAGCCACCAGACAAAGTTAATGTTTTTCCAAATTTTAGACAAGAACAACAATAATAGCGAAATTATAAAACCTTTTCTCAAATTGCTCCAACAAAAAAGATGAAGAAACTAACGAAGAAGGTGGATTTTTTTTGGAATTCAATTGATAACGTCTCTTAATAATTTTCCTTTTCGTTGTGATTCCTTTCGTGCTTTCGTTCCCTTCCTTCCGTTACAATTAACCTTTTGCGCCGGGAGAAGGATTTTCGTTCACTTTTCGGCTCGGTTTGAGTTTTGAACTGTTTAAAATTCATAAAACGTCAAATAACAAATTATCAACAAAGAAAAAGAAATTAGAGTCTGGGAAAGAGAGAGAGAGAAAAAAGGATTCAAATCTCTGGTTTTTTCCCCTCCTTTCATTTGTAGGAATTGACTTAATCCCAATTTGAAATAAGCGCGAGTACCTTTTGCACTGTCAGAGCATTAGCCCGGGGATGGGTCTCCACTCCACCCCATTCCGAAAGGTCAGGGCATCTATGTTCCATTAGTTCCCACCTTCACAATCCTTCCTTAGGTGAGTAATTCTGAAAGGCAGCCGTCTAACAATTGGCCACATATCGTAGCCAACACCCCCCCCTCCCACCGTGCAAAGTGCACATTTGCTATTTATCTACTCATGCCTGGCTGGCTTCCCGTTCAGTATTCCTTCAACTGTGAAAATCTTGAGACTGAAATTTTGTTTCAAAACGAAAAATTAATATAGATGAAAATGTAAGAAACACACACGCACACATTCACAGCTGCACCATCCAACAACAACACAAATATTTACACATGAATCCGGGGCTTAATTAGAACGATTAAAACTCACATCATCGCAACATTGTTGCGTATGTTCTTAATGATCCATTCTGAGATTTAAACCAAAAAAATGTATGTACGTGTGTTACAGACACACACACACGCAGGGAGACGACACACACACATGTTCATGTTCGCTCACATAAGTACTCTCCTGATGGGTCTTACAAGAACTTTTACGATATTTATTCAAGAAAATAGTAATGCGCAGCGAGCAATAACCCAGCAACAGCAGCGTCTAAGACGTTGTAGTAGTCGTCCTGGCAGTGGATTGGAACAGTGGCTCCAAACAACCCAAAAAAGGAGGAGAGGTGCACCAAAACTAACGAATCGAAAATTGCTGAAATGTACAACGTACATTCATCTAGAAACGTGAAAACACTTAAAAGTGCAAACAAAAGATTTAACGGGTGAAATGGGACAAAGAGGGATAAAAATGGTACCGATGATGCGACAGCAGCTAATTGCGTAGACACGTAAAATAGAGGATTTTTTCAAATGGAAAAGAGGGATAAAAATGGTACCAACCAATATGGTACTGACTGAGAAGACGCCAAACACAAAGGAATTTTTTGAAATTTGTACTTTTATGCGGAAAATGGGGCAAAAGGGATAAAAATGGTACCAACCAAACGGTTGCAGTTAGAATAGTAAAATTCGGTGTGTTTCGGTTCAGTCAGATAAATATGTTGCATACATTCCTCTAGTACCGTGAAAACACCAAAAATGCACAAAAAAGATTTAGCGGGTGAAAAGGGACAAAAGGGGATAAAAATTGTACGAATGATATGACAACAGCTAGAAACGTGAAATTTGGAATGTACATTCCCCTAATTGCGTTAACACTTAAAGTAGAGTGATTTTTCGAAATTCGTACTTTTAAGGGGTACAATTGGAAAAAAGGGATAAAAATGGTACCAATCAAACCGTTGAAGTTGAAATCATGAAATTAGGTGTATACATTCATCTGACTGTATAGACTCGAAACATAAAAGAATTTTTCGAAATTTGTACTTTTGTACGGAAATGGGGCAAAAGGGGCTAAAAATGGTACGAATGATTCGACAACAGTTAGAAACATGAAATTTGGAGTGTACATTACCTTAATTGCATAGACACCTAAAATAGAAGAATTTTTCAAAATTCGTACTTTTAAGGGATACAAGTGGAAAAGAGGGATAAAAATGGTACCAACCAAACCGCTGATGTTGAAATCATAAAATTACGTGTTTAGGTTCATCTGACTGTAAAGACTCTGACATTCCTCTGACTGCGTAGACACGAAAAATAAAATGGTTTGTCCAAATTCGTACTTTCAAGGAATACAATGGGAACAGAGGGATAAAAATGGTACCAACTAACGGCAAGAAAGATGAAATTCGGTTTGTACATCCCTCCAATTGCGCAGACACGTAAAACAAAGAGATTTTAGGGGGTAAAATAGGGAAATGGGGATACAAATGGAATCAACCAAGCAGCTAGAATCCTGGAATTCGGTGTATACATTCCTCTGACTGCAAAGACACGCAAAATAAAAATATTTTTCCAAATTCGTAGTATCTACTTTTTTAGTTTTACAGCTAAAATGGGAAAAAGTGATAAAACTGGAAAGGAGCAAATGGCTAGAATCATGAAGTTAGGTTATCTCGCACTGTGAACGTAATGAATTTTCAAAATTTGTACTTTTAGAATTAAAATAAGATAGAAATACAAACAGCCAAGCTCCTGTAGCTGAAAATGCACCCACTATATACTTTTTGAACTGACTTGAAGTATTATTTCAACATATATAGTATAAACATTACGATGAGTCACGAAAATAAATTGCAGCGGTCACAACCCCAGAAATGAAGACTGGATTGTTTAATGATGATCTACAAAATATTTCGTCACAGGGTCAAGCCATCTGTGAGCTAAACGCTCCTGAAAACAAGTCTAACAAGTAAGGAAAGTTAAAGTCGGGCGGGGCCGACTCTATGATACACTCTACTTTCTATCCGAATACAATTTAATTCGGTGAAAAAGTGAAAACGGGAAGGATTTTTGCATCCTGTGTGTTTGACAAAAAATTTTAAATCGGAAAGGACATTTGTATGGGAGATATTGAAATCTGGAACGAAATAGGTGAAATATAATATGTACAGTTTTGCCAAAATCGGTTAAACATAAGGGAGCAACATTTGTATTTGCGCTATATCTAAATCTGAACCGATCTTAGCCACTTTCATCATAGGTTTTTTACTTGGATTATAAGCTGTTGGTCCAAATTTAAAGAAAATCGAGTACAATGTGGTTTCTAAAGCGGCAAAAGTCAAATCGGGAGCTACATTTGTTTGGGGGCTATATCTAAATCTGAACTGATCTTACCCAATTTTTGCATAGGTGTTTCTAGCTGGTTTATAAGATGTTGTGCCAAATTTAAAGAAAATTGGATACAATATGTGGTTTCTAGAGCGGAAAATGTCAAATCGGGAGCGACATTTGTATGGGAGCTATATCTAAATCTGAACTGATCTTACCCAATTTTTGCATAGGTGTTTCTAGCTGGTTTATAAGATGTTGTGCCAAATTTAAAGAAAATTGGATACAATATGTGGTTTCTAGAGCGGAAAATGTCAAATCGGGAGCGACATTTGTATGGGAGCTATATCTAAATCTGAACCGATCTTACCCAATTTTTGCATAGGTGTTTATAGTTGGATTATAAGATGTTGTGCCAAATTTAAAGAAAATCGGGTACAATATGTGGTTTCTAGAGCGGAAAATGTCAAATCGTGAGCGACATTTGTATGGGAGCTATATATAAATCTGAACCGATTTGCCTCAAATTAAATAGTGTTCGTCCTTGATCCACAAAACTTACATGTGCCAATTTTTATTAAGATCGGACTATAATTGCGACCTGTAGTTTGATTACAACAATAGATGGACAGACAGACGGACAGACAGACGGACAGGCGGACAGACGGACATTGCTAAATCGACTCAGAAAGTGATTCTAAGTCGATCGGTATGCTTAACAATGGGTCTATCCCGCTTCCTTTTGGGTGTTACAAACAAATGCACAAAGCCATAATACTCTCGTGGAGTGTATAAAAATCATGTTTTTCTCGTGTATTTATTTATGTTGCATTTTTGGCAACATTTTTTTCGGTTTTAATAGACCCTTGGAAGCACTTTAAATATTTTTTTTATTCTCGTCTCATTGGTACAATTATTGGGCGTTTGTATTGATTTTTTGTGGGTTTTCAAGGTGACAGCTAAAAACTCATATTTCTTGGAAACATTTTGTAAGAGCTGCAATGAAAAATAAATAGGAGGAATTAATAAAGGGCGATATTTTAAAAGCTATAGGAAAGTTTTTCAAAAAAACACACACATAAAATTCAGAAAAATGCATGAAATCTTTATTTGAATCGATAGTACGGTCCATATAATTTAATGTTTGACGATTATTTCATGCAAATGTTGACCTTGACTGCGCCGCAAATGGTCCATCCGCTTAGTCCAATTTTGTCATTTCCACGTTTTTGAGTAACAGAGGCCCAATTGCTGCGAACGGCGACGAATCGATAATTGATGGACATCATTAACACTGGGCGATACAGCTGCGATATTTTCTTCAGTTCGCACTCTACGTAAGCGTGTTGGTGATTTAATGTCCAACAATGTAAATTTGGTGCGAAATTTAGTCACAATAACCCGAATAGCCGCTTCAGTGGGTCGATTAAACAGACCATAAAATGGAAGCGCGCGATGAACTTTCTTAGCAGAGCACACATTTTGATAATAAAATTCAATAATTTGCCAGCGTTGTTCGTTTGTAAGACGATTCATGGTTAAATTATAGACCAAACTGTAGATGTTTGACAGTGAAACAAAACCCGAAACGTGCGTCAGCAGTTTAAATCAGTGTTGCCAAAAAGATAATAGCTAAAAAATCACCCTTTATAAAATGTCGTATAACAAAAATTTTTCAGAATGTCCATTTATTATGACTACATTTTTTCAACTCAAAAAAATCATGATTTTTAAGTGAATTTTCATTTAAAACATGAAAATATAATTAGAAAATTTTAAATAAGTATGCTTATAGTATTGAATTCTTGTGGTTTAATGTTTTTGGTCAATAATCTCAAAAAAGTTTAAAAATAATATAAAATGTACCATTTTAGCTTATATATAAACAAGTAAGGAAAGGCTAAAGTCGGACGTGGGACACCCTCCACTTTCTACCCCATTCGCGGTGAATACGCGGAAAAAGTGAGATCGGGAACGATTTTTGTATTGGTACTATATAATAAACTGATTTGACCTACTTTCACAATGTCTGTTGTCATTTAACATATAACGTTTTCTGCAAAATATCAAAATCTTTAATAATGAAATCGGGAAAGACATTTGTATGAGGGTTGTTTAAAATCTGAAAAGATGTAGCCCACTTTATATCTAAATCTGAACCGATCTGATATTTCTAGTTCAATTCGGGAACGAAATTTGTATGGGAGCTAAAGAGTGATTTTTTTGAGGTTAGGATTTTCATGCATTAGTATTTGACAGATCACGTGGGATTTCAGACATGGTGTCAAAGAGAAAGATGCTCAGTATGCTTTGACATTTCATCATGAATAGACTTACTAACGAGCAACGCTTGCAAATCATTGAATTTTATTACCAAAATCAGTGTTCGGTTCGAAATTTTTTATCGACAAATTTTGTTCAGCGATGAGGCTCATTTCTGGTTGAATGGCTACGTAAATAAACAAAATTGCCGCATTTGGAGTGAAGAGCAACCAGAAGCCGTTCAAGAACTGCCCATGCATCCCGAAAATGCACTGTTTGGTGTGGTTTGTACGCTGGTGGAATCATTGGACCGTATTTTTTCAAAGATGCTGTTGGACGCAACGTTACGGTGAATGGCGATCGCTATCGTTCGATGCTAACAAACTTTTTGTTGCCAAAAATGGAAGAACTGAACTTGGTTGACATGTGGTTTCAACAAGATGGCGCTACATGCCACACAGCTCGCGATTCTATGGCCATTTTGAGGGAAAACTTCGGAGAACAATTCATCTCAAGAAATGGACCGGTAAGTTGGCCACCAAGATCATGCGATTTGACGCCTTTAGACTATTTTTTGTGGGGCTACGTCAAGTCTAAAGTCTACAGAAATAAGCCAGCAACTATTCCAGCTTTGGAAGACAACATTTCCGAAGAAATTCGGGCTATTCCGGCCGAAATGCTCGAAAAAGTTGCCCAAAATTGGACTTTCCGAATGGACCACCTAAGACGCAGCCGCGGTCAACATTTAAATGAAATTATCTTCAAAAAGTAAATGTCATGGACCAATCTAACGTTTCAAATAAAGAACCGATGAGATTTTGCAAATTTTATGCGTTTTTTTTTAAAAAAAAAAGTTATCAAGCTCTTAAAAAATCACCCTTTATATATAAATCTGAACCGATCTAGTTTAATTTCACCACAGATGTTTCTAGTTTAATTATAAGATACTGTGTCACATTTGGAGCAAATCGAGTAAAATATGTGGTTTCTAGAGAGGAAAAAGTCAAATCGGGGGCTATATCTAAATCAGAACCGATTTTCTCCAAATTAATTAGGATTTGTCCTTGGGCTACAGAACTCATTTGTATCAATTTTTGTTAGGATCCATCAATAATTGCGACCTGGTCATTTATCATATTTTATAAACCGAAACCCGGTTTTTTAAATTGTAAATTTTTGAACAAATAGAAAACCGGTTTTCCGATTTTTACATCCCTAGCTAAAATACCAAAGAAAATGTTATACATGGCCCTTCGCCAGTTGTTGCAGCTCATGC
Organism: Polietes domitor; assembly: GCA_947397865.1. Taxonomy (NCBI): domain Eukaryota; kingdom Metazoa; phylum Arthropoda; class Insecta; order Diptera; family Muscidae; genus Polietes; species Polietes domitor. Next base: position 48,139,735 of record OX377619.1, read on the forward strand.
AGTGATTGTTGCATTTTAGCTTCATTTGTCGCTCATGGTTTCCGACTGGTCAGTCGCCCGACAGCATTGCGAACACCTGAAATCTTAAATTAGGTCGGTATTGGAAGTGAACTTTTAATATCCTATACCTATCCTCGTTCCTATAAATGTCACTTTCTCCATGTATCCATAAAAGGATGACTTCGACCAGACAACGCAGACTAGACTCTAGACTCTTCAATGTACTCCCGCACGATAGTAGAGCTGTGGTTATATCGTGGAGACAAAAGAATGCTCTTTTGTGACTGTAAATTGTTGTGCCTAAAGATGTAAGTTTACTGCGTGATTCTTTAATTGCAAAGACGCTACAGCTGCTCGGAAGTCGGAATGAACACCAACAGAAGCTTCTGCTCAGCAGACGCCACAAGCTTCTCCCCACCAATACACATTATGGCAGGTTCATTAGTTTTCAGCACTCACACCCACTGTGCATCGTCAGCATTTTCCACAACGTTTGTTGTACGCCATAGTAACGCATCAGTATACAATGATGTCGTACGCTAGAGTAAGTATTGCATCGTATGGCAGAATGTCTTAAATTTTTTGCGAAACACGTTTAAAGCGTATAAATTTTGTTGTGACTTAATTGTTGGCTGAAATATGTTAATGTGAAACGCTACCGTACTAGACGAGACGCGACGCGACTTGCTTTGTTACAACGACAGCAGCATCAGCAGTCTCAAGTGGAGCGCACCGGAGCGATTGCGTTGAGCTGAGTAGAGTACAGAGAGTGTGTGAGCGAGCTGCTGCTGCTGCTGTGTTAATCACAGGATTAATTTTTATCAGGCAAAAATATTTTGATTTTATTCCGCAGACGGAGGAGAACACTCTCACAGCATACAGGATGAGCGGTGTATTGTGGGTGGTAGTTGTCGGTCGCATTTGATTCGTGCAAAAATTTAAAATACCACAAGCGTTAAACCTACTTAAATAGTGCTCATTATGATACTATCGGTATATACATGTGTGTGCACAATGTAAAGGGTGATTTTTTAAGAGCTTGATAACTTTTTAAAAAAAAAACGCATAAAATTTGCAAAATCTCATCGGTTCTTTATTTGAAACGTTAGATTGGTCCATGACATTTACTTTTTGAAGATAATTTCATTTAAATGTTGACCGCGGCTGCGTCTTAGGTGGTCCATTCGGAAAGTCCAATTTTGGGCAACTTTTTCGAGCATTTCGGCCGGAATAGCCCGAATTTCTTCGGAAATGTTGTCTTCCAAAGCTGGAATAGTTGCTGGCTTATTTCTGTAGACTTTAGACTTGACGTAGCCCCACAAAAAATAGTCTAAAGGCGTCAAATCGCATGATCTTGGTGGCCAACTTACCGGTCCATTTCTTGAGATGAATTGTTCTCCGAAGTTTTCCCTCAAAATGGCCATAGAATCGCGAGCTGTGTGGCATGTAGCGCCATCTTGTTGAAACCACATGTCAACCAAGTTCAGTTCTTCCATTTTGGGCAAAAAAAGTTGGATATCATCTCACGGTAGCGCTCACCATTCACAGTTACGTTACGATTCGCATCATCTTTGAAGAAGTACGGTCCAATGATGCCACCAGCCCATAAACCGCACCAAACTGTGACTTTTTCTGGATGCATTGGTAGCTCTTGCAATGCTTCTGGCTGATATTCACTCCAAAATCGACAATTCTGCCTATTTACGTACCCATTGAGCCAAAAATGAGCTTCGTCGCTGAACACAATTTCTTTCTTTCTGAACTTTCTTAACAGAGCACGCATTTTGATAATAAAATTCAATGATTTACAAGCGTTGCTCGTTAGTAAGTCTATTCATGATGAAATGTCAAAGCATACTGAGCATCTTTCTCTTTGACACCATGTCTGAAATCCCACGTGATCTGTCAAATACTAATGCATGAAAATCCTAACCTCAAAAAAATCACTCTTTACATAAATATGGGATGGGAAACGTCAGGAGTAGCTGAGAAAAAATATTTTGGCTGTGATTTTAATTAGAAACTCGTGATTGGTTACACTATCACAACTTCTGATGGAATTGCATGATTGCTCAGATTTTAAGAACCCAAAGAAGTATGTTCAAGTTGAGGTAAAGGATTTGGCCTCCAAAGCAGAAATAATTAATAATAATAATAATAAATTCTACTATTGAAATTTTGTACACGGCAATAGTTCACATCTCCTTTATTTACTCATGGATTCCCTTTCCGACTTCAGCATTTCGAAATATATTAAGCTGCAGTTTTTTGTGAAATATTTTCGCCAAAATTATAAACGTCATAACATGTGAATTCTAACTCATACTAGTTCTATGTTTTAGAATTACGTTCTTTAATCATTTTTCAAGCATTGGTGTCAAAGTATCTTTGATATAAAATTCCAATTTTATGAATCCTTTAAATCACACTATTCGTTCGTCTAGAACGAAAATATTTTGCAAAATTAGGTAGTAAGAAGTAAAAACGGAGTTAAGTTCGGCCGGGCCGAACTTTATGTACCCTCCACCATGGATTGCATTCCACAGAGGTTGTCGGATTTTGTAAAAGTGCAGTAATATTAAAATTTTTTAATATAGCCAAACAAAAAACAAATACAAATATTGAAAAAGTATTTTTATAAATAAATATAATATTTTAATTATTTATTTCAAATCAAAAAATAAATATTCTCATATTTATATTTTCAATAAGCTTAAATACCATAAATATTGGTAGATAGAGGGTGCCACAGTTGGTTGTAGTTCCATTCTATTTTAATTTCAAAAGTACAAATTTTGAAAATCCATTATCAGACGTACATAGTGCCTAACTTCATGATTCAACCAATTCTTGCCGTAAAAGAAAAATTACGAATTTGGAAAAAAACTTTTTATTTTGTGTGTCTATGCAGTCAGAGGAATGTATACACCGAATTCCATGATTCCACCTGCGTCCATTTGGTTGGTACCATTTGTATCCCCTTGACGTTTCTACGCAATTAGAATTTCATCATTCTAGCTGTAGTCGTTTAGTTGGTACTATTTTTATCCCTCTGTACCATTGTATCCCTTGAAAGTACGAATTTGAAAAAAAAAAACTTTTATTTTTCATGTCTACGCAGTCAGAGGAATGTATACTCCGAATTGCATGACTCTAGCTGCGGTCATTTGGTTGGTACTATTTGGATCCCCTTTTTCCATTTTAACCCCAAAAAGTACGAATTTCGCAAAATTTCTTTATTTTAAGTGTCTACGCAATTGAAGGAATGTACACACATAATTTCACCATTCTAGCTGCAGCCGTTTAGTTGGTACTATTTTTATCCCTCTGTACCCATTATATCTCTTGAAAGTACGAATTTGAAAAAAAACTTTTTTTTATCCCTCTATTCCCATTTTACCTCTTAAAAGTACGAATTTGGAAAAAATACTTTTACATTATGTACAGGGTGGCTGATGAAAGCCGCTACCAAAAAAAATGAATAACTTTTTTTCTATTTAATGAATCTGGTTAATTTTTTTTATTTTGCAGATTGACTTTTACATTTAACAAAAATGGATAACTGGGACACTGAAACAAGAATTTGGATTGTCCGCCGCTATCACGCACTGGAGTCCGTAGTTTCGGTTCAAAGAGAGTATAGGCGCACGTTTGGCGGCAATCCTCCGAGCAGATGGACCATAATGAGACTTGTAAACAATTTTGCCGAGCATGGGACAGTCAACAGAAGACCTTACCATCGAAACCCTTCAGTTCGAACGGAGGAAACAATCGCTGCTGTAGCTGCTGCCACACAAAACAATCCACGTGTGTCGACAAGAAGCTTATCTGCTCAAATGGGTATAAGCAGACAGTCATTACAGTCAATTATGCACAAAGATTTGGAGTTATTCCCATATAAAATTGAAATGGCCAACAAACTGAACGCTGCAGACTTGCCGATTCGCTTGGAATTTTGCCAGAAGATGCTTCAAATGGTGGAAGAGGATGGAAACATGTTGAACTGTCTTTTCATGTCTGACGAGGCCCATTTCGATTTAAACGGCAACATAAACAAACAAAATTGTCGAATATGGAGTGCTTCCAACCCACAGATACTCCAAGAGACGGAATTGCATCCACTTCGTGTCACAGTGTGGTGTGCAGTTTCATCACGCTGCATTGTCGGGCCCTACTTCTTCGAAGAAAACGGTCACACCGTTACGGTTACTGGAGACCGAATGAGAATTTCTTTCAACTCTGTGTGGTTTCAGCAAGATGGTGCAACTCCTCACATAGCCCAACCTGTTATTACAGAATTGCGACGAAAATTTCCCAATAAGCTGATATCCAGAAACTCCACATTCCGTTGGCCATCCAGGTCGCCTGACCGTACTGCACCTGACTTTTTCTTGTGGGGTTATTGCAAACAGGAAGTCTGCAAAGCAAAACCAACAAATTTGATTGAACTAAGGCAATCCATTCGAGAAACAATTGCGGCTATTCTTGTCTCAACTCTCCAAGCAGTAATGAACAACTTTTTGGTAAGATGCCGCATATGCATCAACGAGCAGGGGGGGGGCATTTAAATTCCATTATTTTTAAAACTAATTAAACTATATCTAATAAAATTGAATGAGCTTTAACATGAATAAAAGAAAAATGAATTCCATACACTGAAAAAAAATTATTTGAGTTTCTTAATGTAGCAAAATTCATCAGCCACCCTGTATTTACTCAATTAGATGAATGTACACACCAAATTTCGTGTTTCTAGCAGTTATCGTTTAATATGTACCATTTTTATCCCTTTTTTGGCCCATTTCGTCCCCTACGAATAAAAATCATTTTTTGATTCGCTTTTATGCTATAAGGGGAATGTTCATTCCAAATATCAAGTAAATACAAGCAGATATATACAAAAACAGGCTGAAATACTGTAAATATTAGGGGTATTTTCAGTCCTTGTGAGGGAAAAAATTTCCCGTCTGGGCCGATTTCGCCCACTTTCTATCCCAGCCGATCTGCAACCATAAGACACATTTAGGGAAAATTTGAACCACCTAGCTCATTTCGTTCGGAAACTAGCGTGATTTCAACAGACAGACGTACAGACGGACATAGCTATATCGTCTTAGAATTTTACCACGACCCAGAATATATATACTTTATGGGGTCTCCGATGAATATTTTAAGGTGTTACAAACGGAATGACACACTGAATATACCTCCATCCTGGAGGTGGAGGGTATAAAAAGGTTTAAAACTCAAATTGTATAGGGTATTTTCAGTCCTTGTGAGGGAAAAATGTTTCCCTGTAGACCGATTTCGCAATCCCAACCGATCTACGACTATAAGACGCATTTATGGAAAATTTGGAGTCCTAACTCCTTTCGTTTAGATGCGAGCTTGCTTTTAACAGACGAAAGTATGGACATCGCCTTAGAATTTTATGACGCTCAAGAATATATACATATATACTTTCTATGATCTCAGGTCGATATTTCAAGGCGTTACAAATGGAATGACAAACTTAGTACACCCCCATCCTGTGGTGGAAGGTATAATGAATTCATATATCAGATAGAGAAAGCTAAAATAAATGCAATTGGAACCACGAATTGTGGATTTTTGCCACAACTACAGCTTTTTCGACAGTAAAAAAAAAACCCTCGGAACCGTTGGATAGATCGCGAAAATTACAATAAAAAATGTCATGCATACAAAATCATATTAATAATATCTCCGTGAAAGTGAAAATTTTGCAAACATATTCAATTCGTATCTATACCCTACACCACTTCGTGGACTAGGGAATTATAAGTTAGTTTCGCGCCAAATGTTTGTAACACCAAGAAAAAATTGAACTAGACCCACCTTTAAGTATACGGATCGGCTTAGAATCACTAGCTGTCTGTCCGTCCGTCCGTCCGTCCGTCTGCTGTCCATCTAAGCTTGTTCGCACTCTACAGGTCGCAATAGTTGCCCGATTGTCATGAGACTTGGCAGAAGTTATTTTTTCTGGCCAAGGACCATCGGTATTGAATTTGGATGAAATCGGTTCAGATTTAGATATAGCCCCCCATACAAAAGTCGCTACCGATTTGACATTTTCCACTCTAGAAACCACATATTGTACCCGATTTTCTTTAAATCTGGTACAACATCTTATAATCCAACTAGAAACACCTGTGCAGAAATTGGGTAAGATCGGTTCAGATTTATATATAGCCCCCATACAAATGTCGCTCCCGATTTGACATTTTCCGCTCTAGAAACCACATATTGTACCCGATTTTCTTTAAATCTGGTTCAACATCTTATAATCCAACTATAAACACCCATGCAGAAATTGGGTAAGATCGGTTCAGATTTAGATATAGCCACCTTACAAATGTCGCTCCCTTTTACACTTTTTCCGCTTTAGAAACCACATATTGTACCCGATTTTCTTTAATTTTGGCACAACATTTTATAATCCAACTAGAAACACCTGTGCAGAAATTGGGTAAGATCGGTTCAGATTTAGATATAGCCCCCATACAAATGTCGTTCCCGATTTGACATTTTCCGCTCTAGAAACCACATATAGCACCCGATTTTCCTTAAATTTGGTACACCATCTTATAATCCTACAACCTATGCAGAAATTGGGTAGGATCGGTTCAGATTTAGATATAGCCCCCATACAAATGTTGCTCCCTATTTCACTTTTTCCGTTTTAGAAACCACATATTGTACTCGATTTTTTTTTTAAATTGGCACAACATTTTAAAATCGAACTAGAAACACCTATGGTGAAAGAGGGTAAGATCGGTTCAGATTTAGGTATAGCCCTCATACAAATGTTGCTCCCGAATGTTTAACCGATTTTGGCCAAACTTTACATATTATATTTCACCAATAAACATACATGTTGAAAGCGGGTCACATCGTTCCAGTTTTCAATATACCCCCATACAAATGTTTTTTTCCGATATAACATTTTTTGTCAAACACATACATTTACAGGATGCAAAAATCCTTCCCGATTTCACTTTTTTACCGAATTGAATTGTAATGAGAATTGTTTGGGTGATGCCCATATGTCCATACTTTGGTATAACCCAAATAGGGCCATTTCTGATCTATTACAGCTCTAGAAACTACATCTTACATCGGATCTTCAAGATCATGATATTTCTTTCAAATAGGAATACCTACAGTGGATGAGAAATATATAGACCCATGTTTTGGACCAGGCCCAGAAATACCTGGGTTTAGTAATCAAAGCGAGGTACATACGCAGGGAGTGGTGTAAGGTATTATATAGTCGGCCCCGCCCGACTTTAGCCTTTCCTTACTTGTTTTTGTTTATCGTGCTCTACCGAAATTCCCACATATTTTGTCGAAAAAGATCGATCTTCCAAAAACATGGACATTAGCCTAGTAATTTTGTTTTATAAGTTGGCGTGTAGTTTTTAATTTAAGCGTGCATAGTTTTATTTACGATATTAATCCTTTAATGTCCTTAGTGAGAGGACTTTTTTTGATTTTCTCGAAAAAAGGGTCAAATTGACCCATAAATAGAGGAGCTAGAGTATTAAGGTCTAACACAAAAATGAGCTCCATAAAATTCCAAGAATTCTCTCAGACATTAACTTACAAAACTTTCTTTGCTTAGTATAATGCTAACTTTGACCAGCTATAAAAAGAATCTCAGATTAGCAAAGTTTATAAGATAGATAAGCTTATACACAAAGTTTATATACAAATACAATTCTGATAACAGCATTGTAACGCCAATTATATATATTTAGAATCGCCACTGATGATTTTTCCCCTCCCTTGATAATGAAATACGTATATGGTGAATGCCAGTGTGGTTCTTCTACTTTACAAAAAAATATGCACGGAGAAGGCAGTTGATTTAGATGATGATATAGATATTACGAACGATCATTGTTGAAGACACTACGCATTTCATGAAATCACAAACACCGCTTCTGCATCTGCCCATGACCACTTAACTTCACGAAGAGTAACAAAGAACTATATTAAGAAATTAAATGTACGCAGGGATACTTTGACGAAGGGTTTACTGAACATGGGTCCGGTCAGGATACGTCAGACATTGCCACCTATCTATCATCTGTCTGCTTTCGTCGTCACAACTTGAACACACACACACGCACACAATTCTCCATCCGTATACTTGAGATTGAGAATGCAGCATAAATGGACACGTTAAAAGCTTTCAGGATTAAGTTTCTATTACAACATAACAGAGCAGGCTAAAGCAAGGGTTTGTCTTACACTTTACCTTTTTCTTCGGCTTCTTCTTCATCGCCTCATATCCAGTTCACATTTTACACACTTGCCTTTGTATGTTTTATTTGGCGAATGAAAGAAAGGACGAGCGTTGACGAGCCAGGCACTTGGAGTGTCAAGCATAAAAGATAAGCAATTGCAAGTGTACGGGGTACTTAATAAGATAGAGATACATTCAGACGAAAGTATGGCATCCCACTCAGAATACGAATACGGGTGGGTGGGTCGGTCGGTCGGTCGGTGGGTACTTATGCGTGACACTTTTCAAGATGCCAGGAATTTAAATAATTTAAGATTCGCTTCGTGTTTGTGTTCTAGAATAATTTTAGATATCTTCTTTGTTCCTGTTGTCGGTGCACTTACTTTTTTGTTTTGTTTTTATTGCTGTTGCCGCTGCTGCTGCCGTTAAGGACCAACTCAAATGTTGTTGACTATTATAATAATTTACATGTGTAATATGGAAGCATTTAAAAAATATACATTATCGCAAGCACGGGATAGCATTGTCTTTATATAGTATATGCGATTGCACGAGGACATGTTTATATGTTCACATGGAAGTGGCATTTTGTAAATATTTCTAAATAAAGGGTGCTCTCGGTGGAGCTACATTAATTATAATACATAATTATATGTCATAGATTTGTGTTGTTCTAATAATTACAAATAATTATTAAAAGGCAATAATTATTTGTAATTATTAGAATAACACAGATTTACATTTATATAGCGGAAATTTATATAGTCCAGCAAGTAAAACAGTAGGTATTATACATATATATATATACTAGCAGTACCCGCTGCTTCGCATGCGAAAAAGCCAGGTATTTCTTATTGGTTTTATCCGTTTTTGTTTTAGGATAGTATTTATTTGATTTTCTTTTCTAAAATAGTAAATTGGAAACATAGCACTCATATACAGTCAAATGAATGTGCTTGTCGATGTGCACTGTTGTAGCTGAACTCCCTTCGTATATATATTTTTTATCATTTTCTACACATGTTTTGACAAAAAAGTACAACAGCAGAGCCTTTTATTCAAACAAAAAAATCCATTTTGATGGTGCTTCTACCTGGTCAGAGGAATTTACATACTAAATTTCATGATTCTAGCTGTAATCCTAAAGTTGGTACCACTTTTATCCCTTTTTGTCCCGCTCTCCCCTTAAAAGTACAAATTTCGAAAAAAACGATGTCAGAGGAATTGCCACACCAAATTTCACGACTATAGCTACAATACTTAAATTATTCCATTATTATTCCTTTTTGTCCCTCGTAACCCTTAGAAGTACAAATTTCCACAAATCCAATTTTACTTCGTTTCCATACGGTTAGAGGAATTTACATACCAAATTACACGATCCTAGCTGTAATACTTTAGTTGGTACCATTTTTATCCCTTTTTGTCCCGCTCGTCACTTAAAAGAAAAAATTTCGAAAAATCCAATTTTACTTCGTTTCTATATGGTCAGAGGAATTTACATACCAAATTTCACGATTCTAGCTGTAATACTTTAGTTGGTACCATTTTTATCCCTTTTTGTCCCGCTCGTCACTTAAAAGAACAAATTTCGAAAAATCCAATTTTACTTCGTTTCTATATGGTCAGAGGAATTTACATACCAAATTTCACGATTCTAGCTGTAATACTTTAGTTGGTACCATTATTATCCCTTTTTGTCTCTTTCCTCCCTTAAAAGTACAAATTTCGAAAAATCCAATTTTACTTCGTATATGGTCAGAGGAATTTTTGATGTTTATCCCTTTTTGGGCCATTTTACCCCCAAAAGTACGAATTTCGTAAAACCCTTTCTTAGTCGACGTCTACGTCATATTTGGGAACTACCCTGAAAATTTCATGACCCGAGCTTCAGCCGTTTGGTCTGGGGGCTGGTCAATGATTAGTCAGTCAGTCAGTAACGCAACTCTTTTATATATTTATATATATATATAGATCCAGAGAAAAAATCATTTATGAGTTTCTTTAGTTTCTTTAGTTGCTAACGTTATTTTGTTTGCAGCAAGCATCTCTCACCTATTGGTATAAATGGACAAAGTCTTGTAGGAGTAGGAAATGTGTTTGTGTCAAACAGTTTTCTTTGTTTGTCGCAATCATCATAGACACTGACAAATATTTATAAGTAACAGAAAGCGTTTCTCTCAAACGGTTTTTCAAGTTTGTTGCATCTGCAGTGAAAGTATGTCACATCGATTCAGATTTATATATAGTCCCGTTCAAATGTCACTCCTGTTGTGACCTCTTTTTATACCCTCCACCACCAGGATGGGGGTATAATACGTATGTACATTCCCCTTATAGCAAAAACGTGCACAATAAAGTGATTCTTATTTGTAGGGGGTGAATTGGGCAAAAAAGGGATAAAAATGGGACATATTAAACGACAACAGCTAGAAACACGAAATTCGGTGTGTACATTCCTCTAATTGAGTAAATACATAATATAAAGGTATTTTTTCCAAATTCGTACTTTTAAGGGGTAAAATGGGAATAGAGGGATAAAAATGGTACCAACCAAACCGTTGTACCTAGAATAATGAAATTCGGTGTATACATTCCTCTGATTGCATAGACAAGTAAATTACACGGATTTGTCACAATTCGTACTTTTTGGGGTTAAAATGAAAAAGGGGATAAAACTAGTACCAATCAAATGACCGCAGCTAGAGCCATGAAATTCGGAGTATACATTCATTTGACTACGTAGACTTGAAAAATAAAAAAAATTACCAAATTCGTACTTTCAAGGGATACAATGGGTACGGAGGGATAAAAATGGTACCAATCAAACGGCTACATCTGGAATAATGAAAATCGGTATATACATTCATCTGATTGCGTAGACACTTAAAATAAACAGATTTTTCGAAATTCGTACTTTTTGGGGTTAAAATGAAAAAGGGAATAAAAATACTCCGAATTTCAGGACTCTAGCTGCGAATTTTTCGAAATGGGTTAAAATGGAAAAAGGGGATACAAATAGTACCAACCAAATAACCGCAGCTAGATTCAAGCAATTCGGAGTATACATTCCTCTGACTGCGTAGACACGGGATACAATGGTACAGAGGGATAGAAATAGTACCAACTAAACGACTACAGCTAGAATGATGAAATTCTAATTGCGTAGAAACGTCAAGGGGGTAAAAATAGTACCAACCAAATGGACGCATGGAATTCGGTGCATACATTCCTCTGACTGCATAGACACGCCAAATAAAAAGTTTTTTTTTCCAAATTCGTAATTTTTCTTTTACGGTAAGAATTGGTTAAATCATGAAGTTAGGTTATTTTGCACTATGTACGTCTGATAATGGATTTCCAAATTTGTACTTTTGGAATTAAAATAGAATGGAAATACAACCAACTGTAGCACCCACTACCTACCAATATTTATGTTATTTAATATTTAAGAATATATATATATATATATATATATATATATTCATTAAGCTTAAATACCATAAATATTGGTAGGTAGTGGGTGCTATATATATATATATATAAATATATAAAAATTGGTTGAATCATGAAGATAGGTTATTTTGAACATGTACGTCTGATGATGGACTTTCAAAATTTGTAATTTTGGAATTAAAATAGAATGGAAATACAACCAACTGTAGCACCCAATATCTACCAATATTTATGGAATTTAAAATAGAATGGAAATACAACCAACTGTAGCATCCACTATCTGCCAATATTTATGGTATTTAAGGTTTTTGAAAATATAAATATAAGAATATTTATTTTTTGAATTGACTTATTGGTAGCCTTACCTTATAAGCGTGGTTTGAAATAATTAAAATATTATATTTATTTATAAAATTATTTTTTCAATATTTGTATTTGTTTAGGTTTAAAAAATTTATATTATCCTGTAATATTACTGCGCTTCTACGAAAATCGACATCCTATGTGGAATTCAATCCATGGCGGAGGATATAAAAAGTTCGGCCTGGCCGAACTTAACGCCGTTTTTTCTTGTTTTTAGTTAAATTGAACTTATTTTTAGTTCACTTTATTCCTTGTAAATCAGCAAGATTGTTTTCAGTTTAAGTAAATATGTACTTGATTTGAGTAAAAATTTACTTAGTTTTACGAAATTTTCGGCAAAATTTTACTTACATTTAGTAAAAAATTACTTGGTTTGTGTAAAACTTATTTAGTTTTAGGAAAATTTTACCTAAATTTAGTAAAAATTTACTTGGATTGAGGAAAAATTTACTTGTATTGTGGAATAATTTACTTAGTTTTAGGAAAATTTCAGCAAAATTCTATTTTGATTTAGTAAAAATGTTCTTTGTTTCAGGAAGATCTTACTGCCATTTTCCTCAGTTTGAGTAAATAATTGCTCGGTTTGAGCAAAATTTAACTAAAGGGTGATTTTTTAAAAGTTATAGGAAAGTTTTTCAAAAAAACACATAAATTCAGAAAAATGCATGAAATATTTATTTGAATCGATAGTACGGTCCATATAACTATTATTATTATTCATGCAAATGTTGACCTTGACTGCGCCTCAAATGGTCCATCCGCTTAGTCCAATTTTGGCATTTCCACGTTTTTGAGTAACAGAGGCCCAATTGCTGCGAACGGCGACGAATCTATAATTGATGGTCATCATTAACACTGACCGATACAGCTGCGATATTTTCTTCAGTTCGCACTCTACGTAAGCGTGTTGGTGGTTTAATGTCCAACAATGTAAATTTGGTGCGAAATTTAGTCACAATAGCCCGAATAGCCGCTTCAGTGGGAAGTGAAGCGCGCGATGAACTTTCTTAACAGAGCACGCATTTTGATAATAAAATTCAATAATTTGCAAGCGTTGTTCGTTTGTAAGACGATTCATGCTTAAATTATAGACCAAATTGGAGATGTTTGACAGTGAAAAAAACAAGAAACGTGCGTTAGCTGTTTACACCAGTGTTGCCAAAAAGACAATAGCTAAAAAATCACCCTTTAGAATCAAGTTCAAAGCATGTACTACTTTCAAAGAAAAGTTTGAACTTGATATTAAGAAATATTGCTTTAAATCTATATTAATATCAAATTCACTTTCACTTTTTTCACTTTTTTCTGAGTGCATATGCGGTAATTTTGCTTATTGACATAGCCACCGAGATGAAAATTAGCTTCATAAAGGCTGAACTCAAGGCCGATCTCTTCTCGAAAATTTTTTCAGACTCGCTACTTTAGTGGTAAGTTTTTAATATTTCCCAATTTTTTTCGAACGTATAGCGTCCCATTTTGCAAATTTCCAACAGAAACCTGAAAATAAAAATACAAATGCATGTTATTCTACATTTCAAAGTCGAAGTAAGCGGTACATCAAATTTAACATTTTAAATGGCCCACCCTATATATAGCTATTGGTAATGCGATTTTTCATTTCTAAAAATATAAAGTCATATCGTCTTCAAAATTATCCAAAAGTGACGGTAATGTAGGCATGCAATTTAAAGTATTTTTAGCAAATATTCTCTTGTTTAATTTGACACTTACACCGGTGCCATAGTACGTTGCGAATTACATTCTTATTTAACCTTCTGTTATATTTGTAAGTAGTAAAATGTGCTATAAATTCGAACTCGCTTTTACATACATATACCTCTCTCCGATTACTGGCGTTATTGGCTTGTAACTCCGTCTGTAACTGTTTTTTGTTAAAGTCAATAAAAGAAGTTCCTTTGCAAAAACACGGTATTCACACGTTTTTTCTGCGCGAACATTTTCCGTAAACCATTTAATTGATATATTATTATTTGTTTAAACCCTTTAAGAAAATCATTTTATATTTTGAATTTAAAATATTGATCCAGAATTTAGAACCATTTTTGTTTCGAAATATCAATGGGTAAACAAAACAGCATTTCTTTGAGAAATTCTGAGCCCTCTGTTACCTAAGCTAATTTCCAACATAGAAGGCTGATTCATTAAACAGGTGACACACTAGAGAGACAATCCAGTCATCCTTAAAGTATCCACCCTGTACAGTTGTCCGTGTCTACGTATGTATATATGTAGTGTTTTTTTTTGAAACGCGTAAAATATTCAGTTGTTTCAGTTTTTATGCCTTCCATATGTAAATTGCCAATTATAATAGTCAAAGCAAGTGTCTGTATGTGAGCTGATATGCTGGCGTGTGTGTGTATGTAATGGCTTGCACACATACACATATTTCTCATGTAGAAATAGGCACTCTACGACCAGGCTCACTCGCATACGAACACATGTACGTACTTATAAATGAATACAGTACAGACAAAGTATTATTGTAGCACTGTACAGTACAGCAAAGGAGAATAAACACTAATAAGAACAAAATAAATATTATGAAGATGGAACATGGGTATCACCAACAAAAATAGATCCAAAAGCCATAGATTTGAATATACCTGATATTTATGAAATTTAGTACATAGGTTCTACTCGCTTATATGACTAAAATAGAATTTGCCTTATGTCATGTGGGCGGTTCGAGTTTTACAAAAATAGTATAAATTGAAAAAATGGTGGAAATGTATGTTTTTTCAAATTGATATTTTATTTTCTTTTATAAATAATCACTTAGCAGATGTTAACATATTTATTTCAACAGAAGTAATAAAAATAACACATTGACATCAGCCACATGTACACACAAACAATCGCCTTGTACATCGCTAACAAGGACCCACTGGAACAAACACCGAATTTTAGCAACTATGTCAGCGGAAGATTTTTCCCAAACTATTTTGAATTAAGGGTCTGTTTCCGGATGACGAATCACTCATTGTATTCGTTAAAACGTCGAACGAAAATTGATTTGCGTTTTCGTATAACGAATGTCAATTTTTTGATAACTAACAAAAAGCTTTCGTCTGATTAGACATACATATGTTTCAGAACACGAAACGAAAGAAAATAAATGTCAGAATGGACGATCAGAAAAACCAGTTCGTGTACGTGTAGAAATGAAAAAAAAAATGGAAATTTATGTCTTTCAAAATGAAATTTTATTTTCATTTATAAATTATCACTTAGCAGATGTTAACATGTTTATTTCAATAGAAGTAATAAAAATAACACATTGACACAAACTATTCACAAATGTACAACATCAGTCATATGTACACTAGAGCGTACCAGGTTACAAGTAAAAAAAAAAAAGTTCGCCATACACCTTCGAATATGAAGTATTGTTGAAAGGTAGTTTCAAAAAATTTTTTTATTTTTTTATGCCGAACGTAGGGGTCGCGCTTTTACATTTTTCTATATAACTTCTGCATTTATAAACGGATTTTAAAGTGTGATACATCGATGTTTTTGTCTCGACTAGGCCGATTTTTTTGTCTTTGAAGTCATTGAGCTCAAGCATGATTCATGATTTTATGCGAGCTTTAATTTTCTGATATTAGAGTGGTACATTAGGGTAGTAGCAACTGAGATATGATGGGTAAGTACCAGAAGGGGGTGCTTGAGCTCAATGACTTCAAAGACAAAAACATCGATGTATCAAACTTTAAAATCCGTTTATAAATGCAGAAGTTATATAGAAAAATGTAAAAGCGCGACCCCTACGATCGGCATAAAAAAATAAAAAAATTTTTTTGAAACTACCTTTCAATAATACTTCATATTCGAAGGTGTACGGCGAACTTTTTTTTTGAGGTACGCCCTAATGTACACACAATCAATCGCCATCATTTATCCTGTTCCTAGCACATCGCTAACAAGGAGCCACTGGAACAATCGCCGAATTTTAGCACAACTATGTCAGCAGAATATTTTTTTCACAAACTATGTTGAAATAATTTTATTGTAAACAAATAATTTTTTCTGCCAGTTATTAGGGTTGTCTCCTTTTACACATACAATTATGTTCTATGAATAAAATTATCAAAAAACAAGTAAGGAAAGGCTAAAGTCGGGCGGGGCCGACTATATAATACCCTACACCACTCGCTGCGTATATACCTCGCGTTTATTACTAACCCAGGTGTTTGTTGAGAGCGTTTTTATGTAGTTCATATAAATTATTATTTTTTATTTAGTTCATATAATTTCCGGCAGACAAATAAAATTATATAGTAGTAATAGGATGAATCGGACCGACATTTGAAAGGAGGCCTATAACAACACTTGGGGCCTGGTCCAAAACATGGGCCTATATATTTCTCATTCACGGTAGGTATACATAGTTGAAATATATCATGCTACGATGTAAGACGTAGTTTCTATAGCAGTATTAGAGTAGAACGGGGGCCCATTTGGGTTATTCCAAAGTATGGACACATATATTTGACTTTGTATTCTTAGTTGAAATATAATACAATCTGCAAAATTTGAAAAAAAAATCCGATGTAAAATTTGCGTTCTTGACGGGTAACAATTTAAATGGGGCCATTTGTAAGGGCTCTACATTAAAAAGTGGTTCCACACAGATCACTTTCAAAGTAGGTATTCTTAGTTGAAATATGACATGAAATGCAAAATTATATCGAGATGTAAAGAACGATGTGGGTTCTAGAGATGTAATAGAATAGAATGGGGCCCAATTTGTATGGGGGTTATACCAAAATATGGACCCATATATTTGACTTTCATAATATGTCTTCTTAGTTGAAATATAATACAAAATGCAAAATTTGATAAACTTCCGATGTAAATTGTGGGTCCTGGAGGGGTAATAATAATAATAATGGGGGCCATTTGTAAGGGCGCTACATTAAAAAGGCCCATACAGATCACTTTCAAAGTAGGTATTCTTAGTATGAAATATGAATATAATATAATCTGTAAAATTTGAAAAACTTCCGATGTAAAATGTTGGTCATAGAGAGGTAATAATTCAAATGGGGGTCCACTTGTAAGGGCACTACATTAAAAAGTGGACCTTTATAGATCACTTTCAAACCGGTGTTCTTTATTGAAATATAACATGAGCTGCAAAGTTTTATCAAGATTCAATGTAAGATGTGGGTTCTATAGCGATAATAGTATAAACTGGGGGCCCACTTGTATGGGGTCTATCCAAATCATTGACCTATATAGCAGGCTTTCAAAATAAGTGTTGCTAGTCTAAATGTAACATTGTGTGGGAAATTCGATAAAGATCTGATGCAAAATGTGAATTTTAGAGCAGTAATATTGAAAATCGGAGGTACATTTGTATGGGGGCTATATCAAAACATAGACCCATGTGGGTACTTTTCCGTGAGCTGTTTTTAGTTCAAATATAAAGCGATGCTGAAAATTTGGTCATGTTCCCATGTAAAATGTGTATTCTAGAGCAGCAATAGTGTAAATTATATGCATTTTTGTATGGAAGCTATATCTAAATCTTAACCAAATTCAATACCAATCGTCCTTGGCCAACACAAGTAACTTCTGTCAAATTTCATCACAATCGGACCACAATTGCGACCTGCAGAGTGCGAACAAGTTTAGATGGACAGCAGACAGACATCGTTAAATCGATTCAGCTGGTGATACTAAGCTGATCCGTATTCTTAAAGGTGGGTCTAGCTCGATTATTTCTTGGTGTTACAAACATTAGGCGCGAAACTAACTTATAATACCCTAGTCCACGAAGTGGTGTAGGGTATAATTACAAAAAAACTTGATACATTAAAAGGCCCATACAGATCACTTTCAAAGTAGGTATTCTTAGTGTGAAATATGAATATAATATAACTTATATTATACCCTCCACGAAGTGGTGTAGGGTATAATTACAAACAAATTTGATGGCAATGTTGTTGATTGACAAATGAACGAAAGCTTTTATAATTTCAAATCTTAGGACGAAAACTTTTAAACGTGTTACAAAAACCCAATTTACTAGTCGTTCGTCAGGGTATCATTCGTTCGTGTAGAATTTCAATCGTCATCCGGAAACACTACCTTCACTCTACAGAGTAGGAGGGTATATATCATTTGGGACAGAAAAAAGTGTAACGCATTGATGTAGTGACTTAAGAACCCAAGTATGTTTGGACCAAATCAGTTTCACGGCTTTTTAAGATGTTTGAGCCATGTCCGTCCCATCCGTCTGTCTGGCTGGCTGGTGTACACGATAACTCTCGAAAGGAGTTAAAGAATCGATTCAAACTTTGCGTATCGTAATATTTTTCCCAAACTATGTTTAAGTTCGAAGATGGGCGAAATTGCCACGCCCCTTCTGGCACCTCCCACATCATATTCCTAAATTAAATTCAAACCAATGTAAGTTCCAAACCTATATTCGGAATCAGCTATACTTTTTTAATC
Organism: Polietes domitor; assembly: GCA_947397865.1. Taxonomy (NCBI): domain Eukaryota; kingdom Metazoa; phylum Arthropoda; class Insecta; order Diptera; family Muscidae; genus Polietes; species Polietes domitor. The sequence continues at coordinate 48,158,303 of OX377619.1, forward strand.
GTTTTAAGCATACAAAATGTGGCGGGTATTGCCACGCCCTTCTTGTACCTCCCACACAAATCACCTTAACCTACGTAAAATTAACGCTGTTATAACTTCTATAAGGATGATCGGAATACTATGAAATTTGATATTTCGCAATGCTTTTATATATGTTGCATTCATTTGGGATATGGACGATATTGCCATACCCCATCTGGTACCTCCCACACAATGTGGCATAAACTTTGGTTACAATAAAACCGATATAACATCCATACGGGCAGTCCAAATCATTTGAAATTTGATATTTAAAAATATTTATATTTTATCTTTAAACCAAAACAAGTAAGGAAAGGCTAAAGTCGGGCGGGGCCGACTCTATGATACACTCCACTTTAAATCCAAATACAATTTAATTCGGGAAGGATTTTTGTATCCTGTAAATGTATGTGTTTGACAAAAAATGTTAAATCGGAAAGGACATTTGTATGGGGGTATATTGAAATCTGGAACGAAATAGGTGAAATATAATATGTATAGTTTGGCCAAATTTAAAGAAAATCGAGTAATATGTGGTTTCTAAAGCGGCAAAAGTCAAATCGGGAGCCACATTTGTTTGGGGGCTATATCTAAATCTGAACCGATCTTACTCACTTTCTGCATAGGTGTTTCTACTTGGACTATAACATGTTGTGCCAAATTTAAAGAAAATCGGATACAATATGTTGTTTCTATAGCGGAAAATGTCAAATCGGGAGCGAAATTTGTATGGGGGCTATATCTAAATCTGAACCGATCATACCTAATTTCTGCATAGGTGTTTCTAGTTGGATTGTAAGATGTTGTGTCAAATTTAAAGAAAATCGGGTACAATATGTGGTTTCTAGAGCGGAAAATGTCAAATCGGGAGCGACATTTGTAAGGGGGCTATATCTAAATCTGGACCGATCTTACCGAATTTCTGCATAGGTGTTTCTAGTTGGATTGTAAGATGTTGTGTCAAATTTAAAGCAAATCGGGTACAATATGTTGTTTCTAGAGCGGAAAATGTCAAGTCAGGAGCGACATTTGTATGGGGGCTATATCTAAATCTGAACCGATCTTATCCAATTTTTGCATAGGTGTTTCTAGTTGGATTATAAGATGTTGTGCCAAATTTAAAGAAAATCGGGTACAATATGTGGTTTCTAGAGCGGAAAATGTCAAATCGGGAGCGACATTTGTATGGGGGCTATATCTAAATCTGAACCGATTTGCACCAAATTAAATAGCGTTCGTTCTTAATCCACAAAACTTACTTGTGCCAAGTTTTGTTAAGATCGGACTATAATTGCGACCTGTAGTTTGATTACAACAATAGATGGACAGACAGACGGACAGACGGACATTGCTAAATCGACTCAGAAAGTGATTCTAAGTCGATCGGTATACTTAACAATGGGTCTATCTCGCTTCCTTTTGGGTGTTACAAACAAATGCACAAAGCCATAATACTCTCGTGGAGTGTATAAAAATAGTTACGCTTTAGCAACGCCCCTTCTTGTACCTCTCACACAATTGTCTATATCCTAGGTAAAATTAAATCCTTCATAAATTCTATACTGATGCATGGAATCTACTATGACTTGATATTTGATCATGTTTTTGCAATTGTTTTATAACTGTGGAAGCTAGGACCAGATGCCATGAACGTTCTAGTACCTCCACACTAATCATCCGGCCCTACATAAAATGTAAGTTATTATAATTTCCATAGATATGTGCTCTGAGAGTGAGGGTATATATAAGTCGGTTCAGCAGACTGAAGTTTTCTTACTTGTTTTCTTTATATTTTAGGCGTTTTAGCTTTTATATTCCCTACAAGATATCAACATTTAAGAATGTCAGAAACTCTATACTATGCACATATGTGTTTAGGGTCGTGTATTTTGTGTGTCTGTTGAATGCAGATAGTTTGCTAGTTTTCTCCTAGCTTCCGCTACAATCATGGAACAGGAGCTCAACTCTTTATGCAGTAGTAACATGAAACGTTTGAGGATTATTTCATGTTGTAGTTTTGCATACTCTCTAGTTGAAATTTAATTGAGTTGTCCTCAGTGTGAGTAAATTTTTTCTCAACCATGACATACACTTCTCTGTGTGTAGGCTTCTCCTACTATTTGGACGTTTGGGATTGCAAATTGGTAAAATGGGCCTGGGGCGATTTAGCAATGTCCGTCTGTCTGTCTTTCCGTCCGCCTTGCTGTGAGTCCCTCCATCTATTCTTGAAATCAAAGTAAAGGTCGCATTAAGTGCCCGATTCTGGCACAACTAAGTTCTGTGGGCCAAGGATGAACGCTATTTAATTTGAAGCAAATCGATTCAGATTTTTATACAGCTCCCATTAAAATGTCACTCACGATTTGGCGTTTCCGCTCTAGAAACCACATATATTACTCGATTTGCTGCAAATTTGCACAGTACCACCTAATTCAACTAAAAATATATATGTTCAAAGCGGGTCACACTGGTTCAGATTTAGATGTAGCTCCCATACAATTTTCTTTCTTGTTTTGATTTTTGTCTCTCTAGAAACCACATAATTGAACCGATTTTCTGCAAATTTCCCACAGCAACTTATATTTCAACTAGAAACATCTATGGTTAAAGTGAGTCAGATCGATTCAGATTTATATATGGCTCACATACAAATTGCCTTACTATTAGTTTTTTTTAATGTTTTCCTGGCACGAAAAAGGAAAAAAATTGGAAAAATATTTTGTTTAATATTTTAATAGCTAACGAAGATTCTAACGAATGTCTATGATCATGCTTCTATAAATCATGCTTTTTTAGGAAATCGTTTGTGTCTCCAAAATTTCAACGTTTATTCTTAGACCTCTTAATTATGTAGACACGTAAAATAAAAAGAACTTCGAAAGTCGTAAGGGGATAAAAAGGGATAAAAATAGTACCAACCAAATATTCGACAAATAAAGTATTACTTTGGAAAAATGCAGTCAAAGAAATGTGTTTCTAGCTGCTGTCGTTTGATCGGTACCATTTTTATCCCCTGTAATTAAAAATCTCTTTATTGTGTACGTTTTTTGCTCTAAGGGGAATGCGCATACCAAATATCAAGCTAATATAATCAGTCATATTCAAAAAACGCGAGGGAATTTTTTTCCTGTGGACCGATTTTACCTATTTGCAATCCTGAACGATCTACAACTATAAGACGTATTTATGCAAAATTTGGACCTCCTAGCTCCTTTCGTTTAGATGCTAGCGTGCTTTCAACAGACGGACGGACGGACATGGCTAGATCATCTTACAATTTTATGACGATCAATAATATATATACTTTATAGGGTCTCAAGTCGATATTTCTAGGTGTTACAAACGGAATGACAAACTTACCGCCATCCTGGAGGTACTCTCCATATCCAGGAAAGAGGTGCCTGTATTATAAATATGTAACTCAGAGAATAATAGAGTTTTTGAAAAAAAAAAAACGTTTTCACGACATAGTTGTTATAATTCCGAGATTTTCTAAACTGGATGTGCTAGGCCTTGCAATTATTAGACGATACAATTTATTGTCCACATACTGTGGCTGTCTTTGTAAATAATGATGTCATATGTCGGTCCGTTTGTGTGTGTGGGTAGTGTAACAAATTGCGTAAAATTTTACAAATTTAAATGTATCTACATATCTACTAATACATCGACATTTGTAACAGCACAAAACGTACATACGCGTATGTGTGTGTAACTAACACCGAAACACCGGCACAAAAACCAAACCATAAAAGTACTCCATAACGTAGCGCTGTATTAATATAAATGAACATGTATGAGTATGTGTATATGGGAGTGTGTGTGTCATGTGTCTACTGTAGTGGTAGTAGTAATGTTTATTATGACTCTAATATGTTCTCCAGTTTGTTTTTAGGTACATTAAGTTGGGTTAGCCTAGACTTACTAAAGATAAACAAGTAAAAACGGCAGGGCCGAACTTTATATACCCTCCTCTGCGGATTGCATTCCACAGAGGCTGTCGATTTTCGTAGAAGTGCAGTAACATTACAGGAAAATGTATTTTTTTAATATAGCCAAAATAAAACAAAATAAAAGAAAATATTGAATAAATAATTTAATAAATAAATAAAAAAAATTTATTATTCCAAACCACGCTTATAAGGCAAGGCTTCCAATTCGTTTATACTATATATATCGAAACAGGGCCGTGCGCAGGGGGGGGGGTTTGGGGGTTCAAACCCCCCCAGAGAGGTTTCGAACATATACTTTTTAAAACCTTCTAGACTTTCTGAAGCAATTAAATATAGAATTTTTAAAGTTTTTTTTTAAATAACTCGTCTGAAATGGTATTTTTGCAGTAAAATCATGAAAGCACGAAAATTACATAAAAAATCGTGGACTTTTTCTTGAATTTCGGACAAAGGTTATGAAAAATACAAACAAACTAAACGAATTGTGCCAACTTAAAGATTGTGTAGTGCTAATTTCGCTAATGGACACCAAATTGTTCGGAAATTTTTCATTTTTATTAACCGATACCACATCTTGACATTCGACTTGAGCTATATCTTATGAACTTTTAATTGTGTAATGCAATAAAAGTTTGGAAATTTAATAACAAAATCGTTTAGTAATTTCAAAAAAAGTGTAGATAAGAATCACTATGATTCATAATGAAATCTAAAATATTCTTAATAAAAGTAAATAATTTGCTTGATGCATGTAGAGCGCTAAGATGTAACATATGCGATTGGATATTTTTATGGAGCTGTATCTGAATCTGAACCGATGTGTCCTATTTTCATCACAGATGCAACAACAACAGTTTCTGTTACTTCCAATGTTTTGGGAGTGTGCAATTATAATACAAATCCATTTCGACAAACGAAGAAAACTGTTTGATATACATAATCTCATTTCTCTTTGCTCATTTACAACAACTGATAACATGTTTACCGCAAACAAACTAATTTTTCCCACAAAAGAAACTCAAAAACGATGTTTACGTGCTTAAAATGTCGTTTCTACGAAATGAATTTTTTCTCTACGTGTAGGTCTCTATTTTAAAATGTACTTTAAAGTTGCGAAACAATAAGAAATGAATTTAAACTTACTGAAATGTATGTTATATTTATCACTTATGTCAAATATTTTTCAGAGTAAGTATGTTTTTGTACATATGTAACAAGTATTATTCAAAAGAGAAACAACAGATTCAGTAACTTGGATCTACGTAGGAAAACGAATCTTTAAAATGCCAATTATTTGGTTTCTGGGAATTAAAAGTTGTTTCTTCTTGCATTTCATCGAATACAAACAAACTGTATTTGTTATTTGAATTTATACATATTTAAGATTATACAAATGAAGAAACATTTCCAAATATTTTTTATTTAATCGGAATATGCGTATAAAGATTTTGAGTAAACATCCTGTTACTCATGTCCTATATAAATTAAAAACCCAAAAACTCTTTAGACATCCTATTTATACCCATACTTTGTCAAAAAGCATATCGAATTTCTGTATTTATCATAGAAAAAATGCGGGGCTGAAGGGCTTACCGCCGAGGAATTTGATCGTTTTTTGTGTAATATTTCTTCAAAATATATATCGAGGGTTTATATTCAAAAGTGGCTATAAACCATTTTCTCGAAAATGAGTTTTTGATGCCAAACTATTCTCAGATTTGGATGTCTGTCATATAAATTTGGAAAAGATTTTTTCTAAAGCCATTTTTTTAAATTTTCTGATTTGGCTATCCCCTCGCACTTTAGTTTATGAATGCATAAGTGGCTATGAACATAAAATAGTTCAACAATGGAGCAGCTTAAAACCAAAGGTTATAATTTGCTACAACGATTTTGTTTAAAACATTTTTCTAGTTGTTTAGTAGCTAGCTAGCTATAGCCGTTTTTATCCATCTGTTTCTATTGCATCGCTTAAAAGTATGAATTTGGCAAAATCTTTTTATTTTTCATGTCTACGCAGTCAGAGGAATGTATGCTCCGAATTTCATGACTCTAGCTGCGGTCACTTGGTTGGTACAATTTTTATCTCCCTTTTCCATTTAACCCCCCTAAATGTACGAATTTCGAAAAATTCCTTTATTTGAAGTGTCTGCCCAATCTGAGGATTGTATACACCGAATTTCATTGGACTGCCGTTTGGTTGGTACCATTTGTATCCCTCTGTTCCTATTGTACCCCTTGAAAGTATGAATTTGGAAAAAAAGTTTTATTTTTCATGTCTACGCAGCCAGAGGAATGTATACTATAAATTTCATGACTCAAGCTGCGCGGAATGATCGCAAGCGCCAAAACACACATTTTAAAGAAAGGTTTTTATTGATTATTTTGAAATATTTGCATAAAATGAAATATGTTTTAATGCAAAATGTTGTAATTCCGCCGTACCCAGCGAATTAGTATTAAAACTTGATCATTTGTTTACATCATATGGTACTTTTGGCGCTTGCGATACAAATATTGTACTTGCGGCTACAAATACTGAAAAAACTTTGGCGCTTACGATATAAGTTTTTTTAGACTAAACCTCGAAATTTTAGTAAAAACGCACTTTTTATTAAAAAAAATATTAAACAACGTAATTAAATAGATAATAAAAAACTATTTTAAACACATCTGAATTCCTATGATTAATAGTTAAATTTAATATAAAAGTTTTTAGGTAATATCGATATCTTCGTTGTCGCTTTCAGCCAATGCACACTGGTCCCAAATACATTTTTTATGGCATAAAGTCGAAAAATAAACATACAGTCTTGTAATTTTGGACATTTTCTAGACATATCATACGCAAAAAATAAAAATAAAATTGGGCCGATCGTACCACGCCCACTACCACCTCCCATATAAACTCAATATATAACAAAGATAATTATCACCCTGTATTGGTACAGGATGACCAAAAACAAAATTTTATGAAAGCTTAAAAGAAGCTTAAAAAAGCTTTATTTTGACGAAATGTGTTTTTCTAAACATTATTACAAAAGCAAAATATAGCATACAAATAGTATACTTTAAACTGCAATTTAAATAATTATTTCAATAAATAAACTAAAATGTATACATGTGTAAAAAAAGGTGAATGATGTTGTATACCATTTTAAAGGTACTTTCAATACCTTTTAAATAAAATATTGATCTCGTACACAAAACTAATTCAGAGATATAATCATTAGGGCGTACCTCAAAAAAAAAGTTCGCCGTACACCTTCGAATATGAAGTATTATTGAAAGGTAGTTTCAAAAAAAAAATTTTTATTTTTTTATGCCGAACGTAGGGGTCGCGCTTTTACATTTTTCTATATAACTTGTATTTATAAACGGATTTTAAAGTGTGATACATCGATGTTTTTGTCTCGACGAGGCCGATTTTTTTGTCTTTGAAGTCATTGAGCTCAAGCACCCCCTTCTGGTACTTACCCATCATTTCTCAGTTGCTACTACCCTAATGTACCACTCTAATAATCGAAAATTAAAGCTCGCATAAAATCATGAATCATGTTTGAGCTCAATGACTTCAAAGACAAAAAAATCGGACAAAAACATCGATGTATCACACTTTAAAATCCGTTTATAAATGCAGAAGTTATATAGAAAAATGTAAAAGCGCGACCCCTACGTTCGGCATAAAAAAATAAAAAAATTTTTTTTGAAACTACCTTTCAATAATACTTCATATTCGAAGGTGTACGGCGAACTTTTTTTTTTTACTTGTAACCTGGTACGCTCTAATAATCATATATCTGTGGTCACAACCCTTAACAGTCTAACTTGAGTTAGGACACAATTGAGTTATTGGCACCATCGTATTCAGCGTATATAAATTTATTTGCTCTAAATTTTTCATGTTTGTATCTCTTCTAGGAAGGCAATTAATCCTAAAAAACCTAATAGCTTAAGTTATTTTTCTAAATTACTGTTTTGGCATAACTGCCTAAGTCAATTTAGGATTACAACAAATGTAAACATTATTTTTTCATCATTGCCTAAATCAACTTAAGTCGTTAATCCAAAAAAACAAAGAAACAATTTTATTTTCCTAACTTGAGTTAAGCTCTTATTCCGAATTACAATTTCGTTTTTTGATAAACATAAATTGAGTTAATGTCTTTCTCCAAACAAAAAAAAGTTTTAAAATATCATGTCAACTTGAACTTTTTCACTTTCTTTCGTTCAACAATTCATAAGAGCCTAAGTGTGTTTTTCGATAATATCTTTTGACTGCGAGAATAAACAACTATTTTTTGTTAACAACTAAGTAAAGAAATTCGTTTCCTTGGAATCTGTAGCAAAGTTTTCCAAAAAACACCTTCTCCTGATTTTCAGTGAAGATTCAAAACTTTAAACTCCTGTACTGAAAATATTGAAAAACAGACTTAGGCTGTTATGGGTTGTGACCACAGATATATGTCTATGGCTAATCAAAAACTGTGCTAAAATAAAATGAAAATTTTTGGAGTTTGCCGAAAAATGCTGACGTGATATTAATTCCACCATAAACTACAACCTCAGACGAACACTTTCACATTTACCCTTTGAGTCAAGTTGAGTCATACATATAACTTTTGGTCCACGACATGTATAGATTATGTTCTCTACAAATCACAAAATTACAATACCTATGAATACTAACAAGGCCACAATAATCATAAAATGTTAAATAAAATTTTTCAACTACTAACTCTTGCCGTAAATTTTCATAATATAGTCACTTTATTATTTTCTCTTTAAGTCTTAATTAAGATAATTAATTTGTAAAACTGCTTTATATCAAAATGAATCCCACTTTTTTTGAACCGCAAAGTTTAAGTACCATTCAGGCTTGTGGTGTTGCCACCTAATTTTCTCTAGTATATTTTCTTGATTGCTTGGAGTGTTGTCATAAAGAAAATATTTACACATTTACCACTTTCCAATTTATTTTTTTTTTGAATTTCTGCAAAAAAAATGGATTTGGGATGTGTCTTTGATTTGATCAATATTCCTATTCAAATACTAAAATTGGTATCGTTTGGGAATTATTTTTTTCTCACAAAGTCTTTTTAAATCTGTGTATTTTTTCACTGAAATTTTTAGTTGTTCAGTGTAGAGCGGGTTTGGCCCATTGTCAACGATCATTGAATTTTTGTTTGGACGACTATCTGCAAAAAAATCCATATTTAAACTGTACGCAAAATCCCAGTTTTTCAAAATGTGCCGATCTCAAATAATTAAATTATATTTTAATGTTTGGAATGCTGTAGAAAATGAATTCCAGTCCTTAAAATCTAAATGATTTAATAAAATACTTTCATAACACTTCGGTATCGTGTGGGAATTTGTAATTATGGTCGGCCCTTCAGAAGGGATGGAAGGTTCTTCCTTTTTCAAAATGATTCAATTGTAGAGTGTATAGAATCAACTCTATAGAATTGTGGGCAATGTGCCCATTTTCATCACGTTAACGTTTACCCACAATAATAGGGAAATTATACCAAAACCATTTGTATAGTATTTGGCTTAATATACGAATATTACAAGAAGTATATTAAATTATTGTATATAAGGCACAAACCATACGCAATGGTTTTGTGTTCTCCAAAAAGATAATAATTTGGAGCTACTTTCAGTTCTTGTTGGTAAACTTTTTCTTCTGGATCGATAAATAAACATATAAAACAAATATCTGGGAACTTCGAACCTCTTAGCTTAGTTCATTCGTAACCTATCGTACTTTCAACCCAAAGACGAACACTTCTTTCTATGGCCGAGGGTATAAAAATGCACATATTATTGCATCAATATATTGATAGACCTATCTAAAACATTTATAAATATCTCTTACATTATCTGAATGCTTTTGCCTAAATTCATAAACTGTCGCTTACGATGAAATTACTTTCTTTGAAAATGTGAGCAGCTACTTACGATAAAATCTTATCCCTAATTTTAAAAACGTTAACAATTATGACATTTTGTTAATTTTTATTTGTGTATCAGCCGTTAAAATTCTAAATTCAACAATAAAAAATATTTTCAGAAAATGTCGCTTACGATAATTCCGCACTAAGGGCTCGATATGGTTGATAACATTTTTAACTCCTTTTTCCATTTTAACCCCAAAAAGTACGAATTTCGAAAAATCCCTTTATTTTAAATGCCCAGCAAATTTCATTATTTTAGGTGCAGCCGTTTGGTTGGTGCCATTTTTATCCCTCTATTGCCATGTTGCCCTTTAACAGTACGAATTTGGAAAAACTACTTTTATATTCTGCATCTACTCCATTAGAGTAATGTACTCACTGAATTTCGTGTTTCTAGCTGTTGTCGTTTAATATGTACCATTTTTATCACTTTTTGCCCTATTTCACCTCCAACATCAAGTAAGTACAAGTAGACATATTGAAAAAACTTGCGTAAATATTCTAAAATTTTAGGGGTTATTATGGGTATTTTCAGTCCTTGTGTGAAAAAAAATTTCCCTGTTGACCGATTTCGCTCAGTTGCAATCCCAACCGCTCTACGCTCTACCATTAGACGCATTTGTGGAAAATTTGGACGTCCTTGCTTCTTTTGTTTAGATGCTAGCGTTTTTTCAACAGACGGACGGACGGGTATGGCTAGATCGTCTTAGAATTATATGACGATTATATTTACAGGATCTTAGGTCGATATTTCAAAGTGTTACAAACGGAACACCTTGAGGTGGAGTTTATAAAATTAATTTTATTTACGGAGGTTTTCCAATTAAAATTCGACTTCCATTTATTTTGACCAAGAATATTGAACAAATCCCAGAGGTTGTTATTAGATGACATAGATCTCGTTTCTGATTCGTAATATAGAAAACATATTTATTTATTTTACATTAATTAAGTTCGAATTCTAAATTCGTTAGAGAGGAAATTATTATTTTTTTTTTGGGTAGCATCACAAGATTTTTTCAAAATCACAAGAATTTTCACATCGCTCTAATTTTTAAGGCTGCTCTGAAAGAGAATAATTTATGAAAATTTTCCAAACTTTGGTAGATAAAAATATAGTATTTTTTAGCAACCCATTCTAATGCATGAATGTAACCACCATACGAGTATGGTCGCTTCTATGTACAGCGTGTAGTCGTTCTAAGTGCGGATGTATGCCGAATACAACATCTCGTTGAGCTGAACTGAACTGAACGGAACAGAACATTTATTAGATTTAAAATGATGTCATTTATTTTCATTGTTATATATTTTTAAAACGACCAAAAATACATTCAGTTTTCCTTTTTGCGTGTTTTGCGAACACGGTTTCGAACAAGCCCAACGAAATTGCTGAAAACGAATATTTGGTTTTTCGATTCCCTCACCCGGACGGCCTGCCCGACCTCCTACCCTTGCTCTGGCGCACTTTGTGGCACAGTGGCGTTTTGAAATTTATCCAAAATTGAAACTTTAGTACAATGCGGCGGTGTTGGTGGTGGTGGTGGCGGGTGTGATATGGTACTGTGAAGAGCCTGCGTTGCGGTTTGCAGTTTAGGTCTTAATGTGTACATTTTTAAATCGCAACAGCCAAAAACTGCTTCCAAATGGGTTATACAATAAATTGTAATACCTCTGTTTACTATTACACGGCTCAATAGGCGCACTTACGTACGGACGCGTGGTTATATATTTATTTAATTATTTGGCTCTTGGCATATCGATTTACAAATCAGTGCCAATATCCAGCAAAATGTGTGTCAAAACAGTTACACGGTGGGGCAAAAGCATCACTTTTATTAGGTTCATTCTAATTTAGCAAAAATATATACTTCATATTGAACCAGCATGGAAAGCAAAAGTTGGACATGGCCGTCTGTATGATACCCTACACTTCGTGGCGTTACAAATTGTTGGCGTGCAACTAACTTGCAATACCATTTTACAGAAAGTGATGTTGCGTATATGAAGTTAGTCTATCATGGTGGCGTATGAATTATGTTTACGTAAATGATAATATTGATCATTCGCCCCCTGCTCATTTTTGTATCTTCGTTAAACAAACTCATGGTGGCGTATGAGTTATGTTTGTGTAAATGATTGCCCAGTTCATTCGCATTGTGTGAGCTATGTTCGTCAAACAAACTCAATTGTTATTCATCAATTTAAATTCAATAAATTGACGAAATATATAATAAAATATTTATTTCAATTCGATGGGTTAAGTATTCGTTTATATATTTGTACGAATAATAATAAGCATCATGATTTTAGAATAAAAAGTTGAAATTTTTTTTTGCTGTCAGCGCAAAGAAGAAGATGAATAGAGTTGGAGATTCAAGTCTTCATTAAAAACAAGTAAGGCAAGCCAAGAGTCGGGCGGGGCCGACACACTCCACTTTCTACCTCAAATCAATTGTGAATCACTTTCACAATATATCTATGTTTCCAGGAGAAATATAACGTCTTCTGCCCAATTTGTTTAAAATTTGTAAAAGTATGTGGTTGCAGGAGAAGCAAAAGTCAAATCGAAAAGGACATTTTTATAGGTGAAGTATATAACCATGGAACGATGTGAACCACTTTGACCATAGCTACTTCCAGTTGAAATACAGGATGGACCATTTAAAATTTTAAATTTGAACTACCGATTTCTTTGAAAGGTAGAATAACATTAATTTTTATTATACCCTCCACCTCCGTTTGTAGCACCTTGAAATATCGACATGAGACCATATAAAGTATATAGTTCTTTCTATATCATACCGAACGATTTTCGTAAAAAAATGCGACCACGACTCCGATTTTAACCATTTTTCGCAGACATATTATACTGTTAAAAATGTTTCACACGTATTAAAAAAAAACGAAATTTGTTTTCAAAATATATGACCGTGTGTGTATCGAGTGTACTCACGTTAGCTAAGCATACACAAGCTACGTGTGTGTATGTTATTTTATGAGCAATCGTTCAGAAAATACTTCTTTTGGGCGACTACATTTAGTAAATGTTTTTTTTTTAATACATCCTGTTATTTCTCCAAGGGGAAACTTTCAGAATTTATTTAGAATCGATCAGGGAATATGCCTATATTTTTTCTGAATTTTTAGGTTGGTGTTTTCATAGTGAAAAATAGAAAAGAAGAAGAAAAATCAAAAATATACAAAATTGTTGTCAGTAGCAGTCAATAGCCTAGAACGCCAGTGAAAAGTACGTGTAATTACCTTTTAAATAAGCCTTCATTCTTTGAAATGTGCCCACACGTTTTCTCACAACACCATTTTCAATGTTCATACCATGGCATACTGGTCCCAAATCCATTTTTTATGTCATATAGTCGAAAAATAAACATACAGTCTTGTAATTTTGTACATTTGCTAGACATATCATACGCAAAAAATAGAAATAAAATTGGGCCGATCGGACCACGCCCACTACAACCTCCCATATAAACTCAATATATAACCAACATAATTATCACCATGTATTGGCACAGGGTGACCAAAAACAAAATTTTATGAAAGCTTAAAAGAAGGAAGAGTTGTTTATTTTGACGAAATGTGTTTTTCTAAACATTATTACAAAAGCAAAATATAGCATACAAATAGTATACTTTAAACTGCAATTTAAATAATTATTTCAAGAAATAAAGTAAAATGTATACATGTGTACAAAAAGGTGAATGATGTTGTATACCATTTTAAAGGTACTTTCAATACCTTTTAAATAAAATATTGATGGGTCTCGTACACAAAACTAATTCAGATATATAATCATATATATGTCTATGGCTAATCAAAAACTGTGCTAAAATAAAATGACGATTTTTAGAGTTTGCCGAAAAATGCTGACGAGATATTAATTCCACCACAAACTACAACCTCATACGAACACTTTCACATTTACACTTTGAGTCATACATACAACTTTTAGTCCACGACATTTATAGATTATGTTCTCTACAAACCACAAAATTACAATACCTATGAATTCTTACAAGACCACAATAATCATAAAATGTTAAATATAATTTTTCAACTACTAACTCTTGCCGACAATTTTCATAATATAGTAACTTTATTATTATATTTTTAAGTCTTGATTTTAATTAAGTTGTAAAACTGCTTTATATCAAAATTAATCCCACTTTTTTTGAACCGCAAAGTTTAAGTACCATTCAGGCTTGTGGTGTTGCCACCTAATTTTCTCCAGTATATTTTCTTGATTGCTTGGAGTGTTGCCATAAAGAAAATATATAGACATTTACCACTTTCCAATTTTAATTTTTTGAATTTCTGCCAAAAAAATGGATTTGGGACCATAGTGCACGGCACGCTTTTCTTGATTTTCCCAATTTTCTATTGGTCATATATTTTGAAAAAAAATCGTTTTTTTTTCTTCTTCTTCTACGAATCAAATATTTTATAAAGTCATAAAGTTATAGTTATAGTACCATGTTTCAACGGAATCGGAAATGGTGATGATCGTCATATAATTCTAAGACGATCTAGCCATGTCCGTCCGTCCGTCTGTTGAAAGCACGCTAGCATCCACACGAAAGGAGCTAGAACGTCCAAATTTTTCATAAATGCGCCTTATAGTCGTAAATCGATTGGGATAGAAACTGGGCGAAATCAGTCCAAGGGAAAAATTTGTCCCTCACAAGGACTGAAAATGCACATAATAATCCCTTATATTTTACAGTATTTAGGCATGTTCTTTCAATATTCGTATTCCCCCTATATAACAAAAAGGTGCATCATAAAGTGCTTCTTATTCGTAGGATGAAATGGGGTAAAAAGGGATAAACTTGTACCTATCAAACGACAACAGCTAGAAACACGAAATTTGGTGTGTACGTTCCTCTAATTGAGTAGTTATATATCTACATATCTATATCTGTAAAAATATTTTTCAAAATTTGTACTTTCAAAGGATACAATGGGAGCAGAGGTATAAAAATGGTACCAACTAAACGGCTACAGCTAGAATGATGAAATTCGGTGTGTACTTTCCTCTAATTTCGTACGGAAGAAAAAATGAAAAGATTTTACAAAGTCGTACTCTTAAGGGGGTGAAATGGGGAAAAGGATAAAAATGACACCAATCAAATGGCCGCAGCTAGAATCGTGGTATTCGGTGTATACATTGCTCTGACTACATAGACATGTAAAATAAAAAGATTTTTCAAAATTCGTTTACTGCAAAAATTGGTTGAATCATGAAGTTAGGTAATCTTGCCCTGTGTACGTCATACGATAATGGATTTTCAAAATTTGTACTTTTGGTATTAAAATAGGATGAAAATATCACCTACTATCTACCAATTTTATGGTATTTAAGCTTTTTTGAAGATTTCTGTGTTATATTTACTTTTTTTAATTGACTTGAAGTATTATTTCAATATATAGACTATATTATATACGTATTGATAGCCTTGCTTTATAAGTGAGGTTTGAAATAATACAAATATTATATTTATTTATAAAATTATTTTTTCAATATTTTTTTGTTTGTACATTATATATGGAGAACACTTTGGGCAATATTAAAAAAATTAAATTGGAAAAGTTACAAAATGGCAGAGATATGGGCCGTCAAGTGTGACCCTGGCTGCGTTAACATCAGCCGAAATTCCAAACTATTTTTTTAGGAAGGTAATCGTAGGATTTTTTTTTGTAATTTCATGTTACGATTAAACAAGAAAATTAACCTATTCACAAAGGGGAAAAATTACCTTGAAGGAATATCCACAAATTTTTGGAAGTCAGCTTAAAGTATTATTATTAAATATTTTTAATTTCAACTCCAGCATGAAACTCATGGAGCAGCGTCTTACTGACATTAGATGTTAACAAAAATTTATTTTTACATACACACAGAGAATGAGATTGTTAGAATTCCAGCAGAACCATAAATAATGATATAACCACAACTACTTTTACTGAAAACACCATATTTCCATATTCTTCATAGATATCTAGTTTAATGTACTATAATAACATGGTCATAACCAAAAGAAAGTAAACACAGCAAGAACATTGGCTATATCAATCGAAGACAATAAAAATATTTTGTGATTAGCTCTTGCAATTGTGACAACTACATTTTACAAAGAAATGAATACTTTACTGATGACAACTAATAATTTATTTCTAACAATGAAATTTAGCCAAAAAAGCTTGGTTTTTTGTCATAACTTATTGATAGTTATCCCAAGATCGAAAGGAATTGAACTTTAATAATATTGTTGGTCGTAGTATTCATTTTCATAAATATTAAAAATATCAAATGAATTTGGATAACCCTACCAAAAATTTGCATTACACAAACAATAATTAGTTGTTACAATAAACGACTGTAGACTGTCAAACACAAGCACAAAAAGAAAATAAATAAACAATCATAATGAAAAATCAAAAGGGTATAAATTGTTAACAAAATAAGCGTGCACATTTGGAAAATAAACAAAAGAAATATGTTGGAATTGCATATATTGAATTGTTGTCTTCGTTAAGGTACAAGCGGTATATATAAAATGCGATCCACCATGGATATAAATGTTGATGACCTCTGTGGAAATTGGAAAATTTTTATACCCTACACCACTTCGTGGGCTAGGGTATTATAAGTTAGTTTCGCGCCAAATGTTTTTAACATCAAGAAATAATCGAGCTAGACCCACCTTTAAGTATACCGATCGGCTTAGAATCACCAGTTGAGTCGATTTAACGATGTCTATCTGTCCGTCTGTCCGTCTGCTGTCCATCTAAGCTGGTTCGCACTCTACAGGTCGCAATTGTTGTCCGATTCTAATGAAACTTGGCAGAAGTTATTTTTTCTGGCCAAGGACCATCGGTATCGAATTTGGGGGAAATTGGTTCAGATTTAGATATAGCCCCCATACAAATGTCGCTCCCGATTTCACTTTTTCCGCTTTAGAAACCACATGTTGTACCCGATTTTCTTTAAATTTGGCACAGCATTTTATAATCGATCTAGAAACACCTTTGCTTAAAGTGGGTAAGATCGGTTCAGATTTAGATATAGCCCCTATACAAATGTCGCTCCCGATTTCACTTTTTCAGCTTTAGACACACACATATTGTACCCGATTTTCTTTAAAATTGACACAACATTTTATAATCAGAGCGCCCCGGAAGTCGAGTTGGTAGCGTGCTCGGCTATCAGCGTGGGGGTCGTGGGTTCGATTCCCACCAGAGGCTTTTGTCTGTCGCTGCAATAACTAGCTACAATGGTCTTAGTCACCTCTGCTCAATCCCTGGACCCAAAATTAGAATATAAATTTACTTTGTGTTGTAATTCATAATAAAAAAACTAGAAACAGCTCTGCTGAAAGTGGGTAAGATAGGTTCAGATTTAGATATAGTCCCCATACAAATGTCACTCCCGATTTCATTTTTTCCGCTGTAGAAACCGCACATTGTACCCGATTTTCTTTAAAATTGGCACAATATTTTATAATTGAACTAGAAAGACCTATGCTGAAAGTGGGTAAGATCGGTTAAGATTTAGATATAGCCCCCATACAAATGTCGCTCCCGATTTGACTTTTTCCGCTCTATAAACCACATATTGTACCCGATTTTCTTTAAAATTGGCACAACATTTTATTATCCAACTAAAACACCTATGGTGAAAGTGGGTAAGATTTAGATATAGCCCCAATACAAATGTTGCTCCCGAATCTTTACGAAACCGATTTTGACGAAACTTTACATATTATATTTCACCAATAAACATACTTGGTGAAAGCGGGTCACATCGTTCCAGGTTTCAATATACCCCCATACAAATGTTCTTACCGATTTAACATTTTTTGTCAAACACATACATTTACAGGATTCAAAAATCCTTCCCGATTTCACTTTTTTACCGAATTGAATTATAGTGGGGTGTTGTTTTGGAGATGCCCATATGTCCATACTTTGGTATAACCCTACATCTTACATCGGATCTTCATCAAATTTTGGAGATCATTATATGTTTCAACTTGGAATACCTACGGTGAATGAAAAATATATAGGCGCATGTTTTGGCACATGCCTCAATTGTTGTTATAGGCCCTTTTAAATGTCCGTCCGATTCATGCTATTACCGCTATATAATCTGTATTTATCATTGGATCTTGATCAATTTTTCTATATTATGCTATATTTACTTTACTCGGAATATCTGTTGGAAAGTTGGATCAATTATTTTATTATTTACCATACTCATTAAATTTGACCAAAGATGAATTTATAGTAACTGCATAATTTGTATGAACTACATAAAATTGCTCCCATGAAATACCTGGGTTTAGTAATCAAATCGAGGTATATACGCAGGGAGTGGTGTAGGGTATTATATAGTCGGCCCCGCCCGACTTTAGCCTTTCCTTACTTGTTCAACATCATATTGATTATAATTATGTATGTATATCTTATTGTAATCTGCTTCAAGTCACATGACGACATATACATATTCATCTGAAGTTTGTGTTTTTTGGCTGGATTAATAACTTTATCTCAAGAACCAAAAGACTACGTAAGCTAAAATATTGTGGGTGCCGATATACGAGGTGATACGCTTTACAACAAATTAAAAAGAAAAATGCTAATATATCAATTCATAATTTTCAGATTAATCTGAATGACTTCATTTATATAAGAAGTAAAGTCTCCATGAACGAAGAATATGGGATGGGAATGATTAGTTAAAGCAGTTAAAATTTTTTAATTCTAAAGACGTTTCAATCTCTAGATTCTCCAAATTATATATAAATGTTCTTTACCCAATTTACTGTAGAATCAGTTACTGGGGACGTTTATATAAAACAAAGGTAGATTTTTCCACTACAAATGTAATTTTGTTCGCATATATTTCTACTTTATATTCTAGAATAACAATAGCTTCCTTATTACGGTCATATATGCTTCCTTCGACGGTTGTACGAAACCTACAAAGAAAATAGGTGAAAGTTTCGAAAATTGAAATTCAAGAAATTTAATCTGATAAGAAATACTTTTTTGATGGCCCGTTACAATCAATCGAAATTTGTTTTTGCATATATATGACCCTCAACACCGAAGTATATGCATACACAAGTATATTTATATACACAAGTATATTTATATACACAAGTATATTTATTTATAGTACCAATCATCTCAAGCATTAGAACAGTATTCTCCTAGCTAAAACATTAGAAAAACTATATAGCAAAAATAAGATTTGTTTGGATGTATATGAAAATAGTGCACCTGTTTTTTGATATTATTCTCAAATATAAAAATTCCAGCGTGTTAAAATTATACAAACATGGTACTTCCATAGACATTTTCCCACTACAGAGTTAGCTCTAAGGACACATTGTTGAATTAAAAATCCTAAATGTAATATTAGTTATTTTATATTAGTACTTTTTTAAATGTAATAAATATATATTCAAAATAGTAAAACCATGTTCTTGTAATGAATTTCGGTAAGGATAATCGAATACGAAAAAATGTGTTCAATCAACAAATGGTCGCAACAACCAAAGATCGTAATCCAGACTACAAAATTTAAAAACAACATATAACAAAAATTTGTATTAATAAAAACTTCAATCACTCAGTCAATTACTAACAGATTTTTTAAAAACTAAGCAACGTTTTACTCCTTACTAAATGTATTATTTAAATAAATTTACAAGTATTTGCGGTTACCAAACACAATAATGTGCAAAAATATTGCCAACATTTAAAAGTAGCGAAAAACAATTGCATTTTCCTTAAAATGACATCATTTTGCCCAAACTTCAATAAGCATATCACAGGAATGTTTCGATTCATATAAATTTTTTATAACAGCCTGTTCTTCATCATGCCAAAATGTGTAACCCTCCTTGTCACACGCGAATAAATTCACATTACGCCCGGCCGATTTGAAATACCGCAAACATTGCGGCTAAAAAACATCAGAAAAACTTTGAATTTTCCGAATGCAAATATCACGCAGAAGAAAACTTTTCATACAGTTTCACACATCGAGATAAATTGATTGGAAAACAAACAACAACAGCAACAACGAGAACGAGAACAGCAACCAATGGAAAAACTTTATGCGTGTGTTTAAGGGAGTCATGGAACTGGAAGGTTACCCAGTCCCCATGCACCACATGCATCCGTTCGAGGTTAGGCTGGGCTGGGCTAGGCGGGTGTTGTCGAGCCAACTTTTATGTTTAAAGTTGTATTGATTCCGTTTGTGTGTGTTCTTTTTTGTTTGGCAACAAATTTAATTGAACCTTGTTTTTTTCGGTTGGTGGTGGTGGTGGTTTGAAGCAAAGACTTTAGGGCGGAGAGATTTTGGAAAATTTATTGATTGAGTTCAACTTTACGAATGAATTGGTAGCGGTTGATGGACAACAGAAATAGTTGTGAAATTTTATTTAGTGATTTTAAAAATTTAAAATTTTGACGAAACTTTTTGCCAAAACAAAATTTTGAACATTAATCCGCCATCCGTCCGTTGAAAATATGTTGAAATTATATATGTATGTCCATAATTTAGGTTTTTTTGTTACAAAATCCACGGTTTACAATCCATTCGAATTGAAGAATTTTACTAAATGTATCCACCCTATTATGTGTGTTTGTTGTTCAGTCCCAAACTTTCAAGTGGGCTGAACTTTCTGATGAATATACCATACGATTGAAATTGTTTTTTAGGACTTTGGCTGAAAACGAAATACGGTGTAAACTGAACATATAATATACACTTTAAATTCTGCATACCCTCCACCATGGAGGAATGATTTAAATTTTGTCATTCCTTTTGAAAACCTTAATATATTCGTAAGAGACATGAGAGAAATATTTCCACGTTCACAAAATTTTGCATTTTTTGGGTATTGCAAAGTAATGGGAAAGTTTAATTCTAATATTCAGACATAATTCGAAAATGTTATTATTTGGATCGATATATTAGAGACGGGCTCATCAAAGAGAAGTTATCTTAGACAGGACCGACCTATTAAAATATTAAAAATGAATAAAAATAGTAAAAAAATGAAAAAATGAAAAAGTCCCATACAAATCCGACATGATTAGGCAGCACTAACAGCATGTGAAAAATATTGTAGACAAATAGTGGAATTTTACCACTGAAGTGCCAGTTGTAAATAAATTTGCATTCTATGAGGGTAAATATTTATATTATGAGTAGATTTGGGGGCCCGGTCGTATTTTCTCAGAAATTTCCCGTCCAAGTTTATTAGGGATTTCCTGGGATTTTTTTCTTCCAAATTTCCTACACACTGTGCGATACACTCTGTAGTGAAGGGTATACAGGATTAGGCCGAACTTAACTCCGCCTTTGCTTGTCTTGTTGATGCCCAAG
The DNA here is from genome assembly GCA_947397865.1 of Polietes domitor. Lineage (NCBI taxonomy): Eukaryota > Metazoa > Arthropoda > Insecta > Diptera > Muscidae > Polietes > Polietes domitor. Next base: position 48,179,662 of record OX377619.1, read on the forward strand.
TCAATTGGATTCGGCGCAGCAGTGCTTTTCGAACTGAATGCGTTATGTTATTATCAACAAATCAACATATTCTCAGCTTAAAACAATCGCTAACGTACATTAATAAGTCGTCTTCCATTGAAAGTCTAACCGTGTAATCCAGGGAAATATAGAAACCGTGTAGTATTCATACTGTGTTGTGTAACTACCTTCTTATTTAAGGGTTTCACGAACGTACGCATGTTAGAGTGGGTCGAGAAAATAATTCAATGTATATTTTATTGTACATGGATTAATGTATCAACCTGTAGGATTGCTAGGGCCACCTGGCCAAAGGCAGACAAACAGAAAATAAGAACTTTATTAAAGTTAGGCAAAGTAGAGTTGCGTACGCTCATTGGAATCTACACAGGGCACTGTAACATTAGAAGCAGGCTCAGTAGGTGGTACATAGTTATTGTGGACTACTGCCGACTGTGTGAGGACGAGGATGAGATTGAGACCATCGATCACATTTTATGTATGTGCCCCTCTAGGAGATTTTATAATTAGGAACATCGATGAAATCGCAACCCGCACCATCCAGGACCTGCTGAGATTCTCGAAGGGCCTGGACTGGATTATGGGTAATTTCTGATCTACACTGATGATAACAATGAATCTGGCACTTATCAGTAAGAATGGGAACCATATGGTACGCCAATGTAAAGCTACCCAGAGGTATACTCGAATTACTCATAGGCCACAACAACTACAAGGAAGAAAGAGTATTATCTGACAACTGCACAGTCAAACTAAACTCGACTTCCTTACTCCTTTCACCCACTTGACACCTCTTATTCCACCACAATCCATATTCCCGCCTTTCCTCTATCCTCTCACCTCCTGTCCCACCCTCTCATCTAATTCACATTTACATATTTACATTTCAGGTACAAGGATACGTACAATGGATCCAATAGGGTCTCCGAGTGCACAGATTGCAAAAGCTGTCTGGTCCTTTAAACCAAACCATATTTTATTGTAACCTTCTACATCAATATGCTCCAAAAAAATTGTGCCGGAGACCTAAAAGTGCTTCGAGGCATACATATTCATAAAATCAGCGCACAAAAATATGGGAAAAAATAATTTTTCGTCATTTTGGAAATATATGACCGCTCACACCCTCTAAAGTCTGTGGAATCGGCAAATATATTTGTCTTTATCTTCCGGCAATATCTTTTCCGCCAATTATTATATGCAGAAATTCAAAACAGATGTCAACAGACGCTACTCCCTCTTTCCTTCTTCCTTAATTATACCGATCGACTTAGAATCACTTTTTGAATCGATTTAACCATGTCCGTCTGTCCGTCCGCCCGTCTGTCCCTCTGTCCGTCCGCCCGTCCGTCCGCCCGTCCGTCCGCCCGTCCGTCCGTCCGCCCGTCCGTCCGTCCGTCTGTCCGTCCGTCTGTCCGTCCGTCTGTCCGTCCGTCTGTCCGTCCGTCTGTCCGTCCGTCTGTCCGTCCGTCTGTCCGTCCGTCCGTCTGTCCGTCTCTCCGTCTGTCCGTTCGTCCGTTCGTCCGTCCTTCTGTCCGTCTGTACGTCCTTATGTCCCTCCGAGACAGGGAGTTTTGTGGTCCAAGGACAAACCCTATTTAATTTGGAGCAAATCGGTTCAGATTTAGATATAGCCCCCATACGAATTTCACTCCCGATTTGACTATTTTCATTCTAGATACCACATATTTTAACATATTTTATTCAAAATTGGCAAAACATCTTATATTTCAACACCTGTGGGAAAAATGTGTTAGATCGGTTCAGATTTATATAGTTCCCATACAAATTTCGCTCCCTGTTTGACTTTGCAGTAATATTCCAGGAAAATATAATTTTTTTAATATAGCCAAACCAAAACAAATACAAATATTGAAAAAAATATTTTATAAATAAATATAACATTTTAATTATGTCAAACCATTATTTATTTCAAATCAAAAAATAAATATTCTTATATTTATATTTTCAAAAAGCTTAAATACCATAAATATTGGTAGATAGTTTGAAAATCCATTATCAGACGTACAAATTTTGAAAATCCATTATCAGACGTACATAGTGCAAAATAACCTAACTTCATAATTCAACCAATTTATGCCGTAAAAGAAAAAGTACGAATTTGGAAAAAAACTTTTTATTTTGCGTGTCTATGCAGTCAGAGGAATGGAATTCCATGATTCCAGCTGAGCCCATTTGGTTGGTACCATTTTTACCCCCTTGACGTTTCTATGCAATTAGAATTTCATCATTCTAGCTGTAGTCATTTATTTGGTACTATTTGTATCCTTCTGTACCATTGAAAGTACGAATTTCGAAAAAAATCATTTATGGAAATTTTGAACGTTCTAGCTCCTTTCATTTATATGCTAGCGTGCTTTCAACAGACGGACGGACGGACATGGCTAAATCGTCTTAGAATTTTATGACGATCAAGAATATATATACTTTATAGGGTCTCAGGTCGATATTTCAAGGTGTTACAAACGGAATGACAAAGTTAGTATACCCCCATCCTGGAGGTGGAGGGTATAAAAAGAGGGAAACGTTAAATTAGAAAAGTTATTAATTGTTCAAATCCCTTCGCGACTTTTGCCGCACCCCAACGGAATTTACGCATCGAAATTCACGATTCTTCTTGCTTTACTTTAATTTGATCCCCATTTCACGTTAAGAAGTTTAAATTTTAAAAATTAGTTTATGTTTCGTTTCTACGTGATCATAGAATTTACACACCGAATTTCACGATTCTACCCTTATTACTTAGACATTTCCGTCGCAAAAAAGTTCAAAATTAAAACAAGTAAGGAAAGGCTAAAGTCGGGCGGGCCGACTATATAATACCCTACACCACTCCCTGCGTATGTACCTCGCTTTGATTACTAAATCCGTTTATTTCATGGGAGCAATTTTATGTAGTTCATATAAATTATACTTTAAATTCATTTTTAGTCATATTTAATGAATATGGTTAATAATATGGTAATTGATCCAATTATCCGACATACAAATGCAAATTATACAGTAGTAATAGAATGAATAGGACCGACATTTCAAAAGGGGGCCTTTAACTATATTTTGGGCCTGGTCCAAAACATGGGCCTATATATTTCTCATTCACGGTAGGTATTCCTGGTTGAAAAATACCATGATCAGCAAAATTTGATGATTGGTGAAATATAATATGTAAAGTTTGGTCAAAATCGGTTAAACATTCTGGAGCAACATTTGTATGAGGGCGATATCTAAATCTGAACCGATCTTACCCACTTTCACCATAGGTTGGATTATAATCTGTTGTGCCAATTTTAAAGAAAAACGGGTATAATATGTGGATTTTAGAGCGGAAAAAGTCAAATCGGGAGCGACATTTGAATTTGGGCTATATCTAAATCTGTACCGATCTTACCCAGTTTCAGCATAGGTGTTTCTAGTTCGATTATAAAATGCTGTGCCAAATTTAAAGAAAATCGGGTACAATATGTGGTTTCTAAAGCGGAAAAAGTGAAATCGAGGGGGCGGCATTTGTATTGGGGCTATATCTAAATCTGAACCGATCTTACCCAATTTTTGCATACGTGTTTCTAGTTGGATTATAAGATGTTCTGCCAAATTTAAAGAAAATCGGGTGCAATATGTCGTTTCTAGAGCGGAAAATGTCAAATCGGGAGCGACATTTGTATGGGGGCTATATCTAAATCTGAACCGATCTTACCCTATTTTTGCATAGGTGTTTCTAGTTGGATTATAAGATGTTGTGCAAGGTTTAAAGAAAATCGAGTACAATATGTGGTTTCTAAAGCGGAAAAAGTGAAATAGGGAGCGACATTTGTATGGGGGCTATATCTAAATCTGAACCGATTTCCTCCAAATTAAATACCGATGGTCCTTGGCCAGAAAAAATAACTTCTGCCAAGTTTCATGACAATCGGACAACAATTGCGACCTGTAGAGTGCGAACAAGCTTAGATGGTCAGCAGACGGACGGACGGACGGACAGACAGACATAGTTAAATCGACTCAGCTGGTGATTCTAAGCCGATCGGTATACTTAAAGGTGGGTCTAGCTCGATTATTTCTTGGTGTTACAAACATTTGGCGCGAAACGTAGGGTATAAAAACGGTTTATGTCGCGCTTCTACGTGGTCAGAGGAATGTATATCCCGAATTTCACGATTCCAGCTGCAATGCTTTGGTTGGTTTTTATCCCTTTTTTTGGATGAGCGATTCCATAACTTCCGACAGATAAGATATTTAAGATATTTTGACGCGCAAAGATGCGTTTGAGAATAAAAATTTAAAAAAATAAAATATTTAGTTTTTTATAAACTAATACCTAACTAATTTTTTTTGGTATTCTAATGAAGAAAACAATGTTTATATATAAATATATAAATGTATAAGATATACTACTTTGTAGGCGCAAAATAATTAAAAAAATCACGATTTTTAAATTTGTGTTTAAATTGAAAAGTACAATTATTTTCTAATAGCCGAGATATAAACGAAGAAAACAAGACCTATTTGAAGAAATTCAAAGTATAAATGTAAAGGAATTTCGAAAAATCGTGTGGCATTTTTTACGAAATTTACGAAAGTCGGTATGTACATTGTGTTTCTTCCTAAAATAGTAACATAAAATATTTTTCATAATTTTTATTTTTTATTGGCCGACTAAAATTGCAAACTTTTCAATTTCTCTATTCTTTGGAAACTCTTCCATTGTTTCTTGTGAGTTAAACAGGGCAGGTGTTTTCGGACTTATATTTGCAAAATGAGAGTACAAAAAGTTGATATTTGAGTAAAAAACAAGTAAAAACGGTGTACAGTTCGGCCAGGCCGAACTTTATTTACCGTCCACCATGAATTGCATTCCACAGAGGCTGTCGATTTTGCAGTAATATTACAGGAAAAATATATATTTTTTAACCAAACCAGAACAAATATTGAAAAAAATATATATGTATAACTACACTACATATATATCGAAATAATACTTTAAGTCAGTTCAAAAAATAAATATTCTTATGTTTGTATTTTCAAAAAAGCTTAAAAAGCCATAAATATTGGTAGGTAGGGGTTGCTACAGTTGGTTGTATTTCCATTCTATTTTGATTCCAGAAGTACAAAATCTGAAAATCCATTATCTCACGTTTGATTCAAACAATTTTTGCCGTAAAAGTAAAAAGTTCGAATTTGAAAAATCTTTTTATTTTTCGTGTCTACACAGACAGAGGAATGTATACTCCGAATTTCATGACTAGCTGCGGCCTTTTGTTTGGTACCATTTTATCCCTTTTACCCCCTTAAGAGTACGACTTTTGAAAATCTCTTTTTTTACGTGTCTAATGCTGAATTTCATCACTATAGCTGTAGTCGTTTATTTTTATCTATTTTTATCCCCTGTACCCATTGTATCCCTTGAAAGTACGAATTTGGAAAAAAAGATTTTATTTTTCATGTCTACGTAGTCAGGGGAATGTATACTCCGAATTTCATGACTCTAGCTGCGGTCATTTGGTTTCTACTATTTTTATCCCCTTTTTCCATTTTAATCCCAAAAAGTACGAAGTTCGAAAACTCCGCTTGTTTTACGTGTCTACGCAATCAGAGGAATGTATACACCGAATTTCATTATTCTAGGTGCAGCCGTATTGTTGGTACCATTTTTGGTTCCCATTTTACCCCTTAAAAGTGCGAATTTGAAAAAAATAATTTTATATTGTGTATCTACACAAATAGATGAATGTACGCACCGAATTTCGTGTTTCTAACTGTTGTCGTTTGATATGTACCATTTTTATCCCTTTTTTGCCCCATTTCACCCCCTACGGATAAAAATCACTTTATGGTGCACATTTTTGTTATAGGGGGAATGCGCATACCCAATATCAAGGAAGTAGACAAGAAGCAGACATACTGAAAAAATGTACTTAAATACTATAAAATATTAGGGGTTATTATGGGTATTTTTAGTCCTTGTGAGGGAAAAATTTTTCCCTCTGGGCCGATTTCGCCCAGTTTCAATCGCAACCTAAGACACGTTTAAGGAAAATTTGGAAGTCCTAGCTAATTTCGTTTAGATGCTAGCGTGCTTTAACAGACGGATAGACGGACGGACGGAAGGGCATGGCTAGATCGTCATAGAATTTTATGACGATCAAGAATATATATACTTTATAGGGTCTCAGGTCGATATTTCAAGATGTTACAAACGGAGTGGCAAGTAAGGAAGTCGGGCGGGGACGACTATATGATACCCTACACCACTCCCGGTGAATATATCTTGGTTGTTGATGCGACGATTTTAATAAAAAATTAAATTAATATTTAGTCAAATTTTACTCATGTGATGGGCTCATACACAAACAAAATCGGTGTGATCCCATCTCATTGTAGCTGCGCCTAGTGAAATATATAACAACTATTGGCTGTAATAAGTTGAATCCAGAGTATTATCAGCAAATCGGTGATAATGGGTTCTAGAGCTGTAATAATACAAATTGGGGCCCATTTGTAAGGGCGGTACAGTAAAAAATGAAATAGAACTATCTCAAGAAATGAAAAAAAATAATTCATTTTAATTTTTCAGGACGAAAAATTATAAAAAATGTCCTTTGAAAATTTACAATATATTTTACTCAAAAAATGAAACTAGAGATCATATATACCATATAAAGGGTGATTTTTTAAAAGCTATAGGAAAGTTTTTCAAAAAAAACAAGTAAGGAAAGGCTAAAGTCGGGCGGGGCCGACTATATAATACCCTACACCACTCCCTGCGTATGTACCTCACTTTGATTACTAAACCCAGGTATTTCATGGGAACAATTTTATGTAGTTCATACAAATTATATTCATATAATTTATATGCTATAAATTCATCTTTAGTCAAATTTAACGAATATGGTAAATAATATGGTAACTGATCCAATTGTCCGACAGACAAATACAAATTATACAGTAGTATACCAAAGTCATTTCAAAGTATGGACATCACCCAAACAATTCTCATTGCAATTCAATTCGGAAAAAATTGAAATCGGGAAGGATTTTTGCATCCTGTAAATGTATGCGTTTAACAAAAAATGTTAAATCGGATAGGACATTTGTACGGGGGTATATTGAAACCTGGAACGATGTGACCCGCTATCACCATGTCTGTTTATGGGTGAAATATAATATGTAAAATTTGGCCAAAATCGGTTAAACATTCGGGAGCGACATTTGTATGGGGGCTATATCTAAATCTGAACCGATCTTACCCAATTTTTGCATACGTGTTTCTAGTTGGATTATAAGATGTTCTGCCAAATTTAAAGAAAATCGGGTACAATATGTCGTTTATAGAGCAGAAAAAGTCAAATCGGGAGCGACATTTGTATGGGGGCTATATCTAAATCTGAACCGATCTTACCCAATTTCTGCATAGGTGTTTCTAGTTGGATTATAAGATGTTGTACCAGATTTAAAAAAATCGAGTACAATATGTGGTTTCTAAAACGGAAAAAGTGAAATAGGGAGCAACATTTGTATGGGGGCTATATCTAAATCTGAACCGATCCTACCCAATTTCTGCATAGGTGTTTCTAGTTGGATTATAAGATGTTCTGCAAAATTTAAAGAAAATCGGGTACAATATGTCTTTTCTAGAGCGGAAAATATCAAATCGGGAGCGACATTTGTTTGGGGGCTATATCTAAATCTGAACCGATCTTACCCAATTTTTGCATACGTGTTTCTAGTTGGATTATAAGATGTTCTGCAAAATTTAAAGAAAACCGAGTACAATATGTCGTTTCTAGAGCGGAAAATGTCAAATCGGGAGCGACATTTGTATGGGGGCTATATCTAAATCTGAACCGATCTTACCCAATTTTTGCATACGTGTTTCTAGCTGGATTATAAGATGTTGTACCAAATTTAAAGAAAATCGGGTACAATATGTGGTTTCTAGAGCGGAAAATGTCAAATCGGGACCGACATTTGTATGGGGGCTATATCTAAATCTGAACCGATCTTACCCAATTTTTGCATACGTGTTTCTAGTTGGATTAGAAGATGTTCTGCAAAATTTAAGGAAAACCGAGTACAATATGTCGTTTCTAGAGCGGAAAATGTCAAATCGGGAGCGACATTTGTATGGGGGCTATATCTAAATCTGAACCGATCTTACCCAATTTTTGCATACGTGTTTCTAGCTGGATTATAAGATGTTGTACCAAATTTAAAGAAAATCGGATACAATATGTGGTTTCTAGAGCGGAAAATGTCAAATCGGGACCGACATTTGTATGGGGGCTATATCTAAATCTGAACCGATTTCCTCCAAATTACCGATACCGATGGTCCTTGGCCAGAAAAAATAACTTCTGCCAAGTTTCATGACAATCGGGCAACTATTGCGACCTGTAGAGTGCGAACAAGCTTAGATGGACAGCAGACGGACGGACGGACGGACGGACGGACAGACAGACATCGGTAAATCGATTCAGCTGGTGATTCTAAGCCGATCCGTATACTTAAAGGTGGGTCTAGCTCAATTATTTCTTGGTGTTACAAACATTTGGCGGAAAACTAACTTATAATACCCTAGACCACGAAGTGGTGTAGGGTATAAAAAACACATGAAATTCAGAAAAATGCATGAAATCTTTATTTGAATCGATAGTACGGTCCATATAATTTAATGTGTGAAGACTATTTCACGCAATTGTTGACCTTGAATGCGCCTCAAATGGTCCATCCGCTTAGTCCAATTTTGGCATTTCCACGTTTTTGAGTAACAGAGGCCCAATTGCTGCGAACGGCGACGAATCGATAATTGATGGTCAGCATTAACACAGCTCGATACAGCTGCGATATTTTCTTCAGTTCGCACTCTACGTAAGCGTGTTGGTGGTTTAATGTCCAACAATGTAAATTTGGTGCGAAATTTAGTCACAATAGCCCGAATAGCCGCTTCAGTGGGTCGATTAAACTGATCATAAAATGAAAGCGGGCGATGAACTTTCTTAACAGAGCACGCATTTTGATAATAAAATTCAATAATTTGCAAGCGTTGTTCGTTTGTAAGACGATTCATGGTTAAATTATAGACCAAACTGAAGATGTTTGACAGTGAAACAGAACACGAAACGTGCGTCAGCTGTTCAAACCTGATAATAATAGCTAAAAAATCACCCTTTATATACGTTTTACATCTTTTGTTCAATTTTTTCATTTTTAAAGAACTTCAAAGTTTTAGAGATATAATTTTTTTAATTATCTATTAGGTCATTCCATAATTTTTTTGATTATATGATACTCATATCGACCCAGATTAGTGTTGGTTGTTACAACATTTATGTTGCCTTTGTCATGTACCGTATTATTGTTTTCTTTATATGATGGCTTTGTTAAGTAATAAAATATGTTTATATTTCATGTGGCTGGAAGAAGAGAAGCCAAGACCGATGTCGACTCCGACAGCAACGCCAACGCCAAACCAGGAACCAAATGTAACCATGGCCTGATGTCTGCAATTAATCCGAATGTGAAGAATGTGTTTTGTGTGTTGTAGCATGTTTTCAGGCCACGCAGTGTTTTTCTTCTTGTTGGCGTAGCTGTTGATCCTGGGTTTTTAATTGGTATCCAAGCTGCTGCTTAAAATAATGTTGTTGCCATTGTTCTTGTTGTTATTATTATTATGGTTAACAAGAAAATTTATGTAAAAATATCTAACATACATACATATATGCATACTCGCACATACATACATATGTAAATTTATACCTTTATTATATCAAATGTATGTCCGCGTGTTCACTTGTATAGCTAAACACATACATAATACGTGTGTATGTGTGTTTGTTAGGGTAGGTCGCGATATAATTCAAAATTGTATCATAATTTCAGTAGAAAAATTATCTTCATCAATCATTACTCAGCATCAATCCACTGCCAACGGAGAGCGCTACAGATCGAAGATAACCAATTTATTTTGTCCCAAATTGGATGATATGGCTCTAGAGTTTTTCCTTTTCCCGACTAAATCATTTCTCGAGAAAACAAGAAAGTAAAGTAGTAAACCAATACCAGGATTTGAATATACACAATTCAGCAGGGTTTTAATGTATAAAATAAATGTAAATAAAATTTTTATTTTTTTTTTATTTGTGTAGATATATGATTAGTCGAAGAAACTATCCCAATAGAATTGGGATTATAGTTTAAAGGGCGAAGTTAATAATAATTGGAGCTATCCCTGAAGCTCCATTTCACCAGTCATTTTCTATTTTTCCTCAAGTTCATTATACAATTTTTCTTTCGTGCCGATTTTCGTAGACGAATTTTTTAGCGTAACCTGAGACTTGCAACTACATCTTGATCCATCTTAATGTAAATATGTCTTTGTAATATTGTTACTTTGTACTTGTATACTTTCCATTCCTTAAGATGAAATTTAAATGCTTGTTTTTATTACAAGCACACACACACACGTGTGCATATATATAGAGAGAGATGTATGTGTACATCATTGTATTTGAATATTATTTCTTTGGAAAGTAGTATGTGGTTTGGAGTGATAGGCCATTATCACTGTTATAGCCCAGATTGTGAGCAAATAATTTGCCGCATTGTCATGTAATGTTTAATAACTGCGCCATTTATTTTGGCAGCGATAATTTTTTGGAAGTGGTAGAAGTGCTGATATTTGGAATCAGTCAAACATGGTTCGCTCATCTACTGTTGGGAGTGGTCTCCCTATCTATGGACGATTTGAATTTCCATATAATTGTGAGGCAATTTGTAAATGAGTGACGGTTTTTTCAAAAAAAAAAACATTTTCAACAATGAGACTCTTTTTCATCTTGACGGCCCCTACAAGCTAAACGATTACCGTCGCATTTACAATCGCATCTCAAGACCCAAATGTGAATTTTTTCCGCTTTTGAGGAAGTTCTTTTAAACAACATCCAAAAAAGTTAATAATATGTAACATTTTACGAATAGCATATTCACAAGTGAATGGGAACACATTTTTAGTATGGGGTAGCAGAGGTAAGGTAACCCCTATGCATACAGAAGGTCCCGGGTTCGGGGAAAAACATTTTTTTGTTTTTCATTAATTTTATAAATAAATATATTGATATATAATCCCCATACAAATGTCGCTCCCGATTTGACTTTTGCTGCTTTAGAAATCATATGTTGTACTCGATTTTCTTTAAATTTGACACAACATCTTATAATCCAACTAGAAACACCTTTGCAGAAATTTGGTAAGATCGTTTCAGATTTAGATATACCCCCATACAAATGTCCTTTCCGATTTAACTTTTTTTGTCAAACACATACATTTACAGAATACAAATATCCCTCCCCTTTTCACTTTTTCACCGAATTAAATTGTATTCGGATAGAAAGGGAGTGTATCATAGAGTCGGCCCCGCCCGACTTTAGCCTTTCCTTACTTGTTTAACCTATTAACGCCCACCATACACGTCCATGTGCTTTTATGACAGGTTTTCGTACTTATGTGACATCTTTTAATATAAATGTAATTCCTCATTATTATATAGGCCTATTCGATTAGACATACTAGCTTATTTTTTGTATTGAATTACAGAAACAAAGTAAAATAATACAAAATGAAAAAGCAATATAAAAAATTAATATTGATTAAATAAATTCATAAACAAGTATAAAGGCGTTAAGTTCGGCCGGGCCGAATCTTATGTACCCTCCACTATGGAGTGAATTCCTTAGCATTACCGATAGATTAGAGGCTGTCGACTTTATAAGGAAGTGAAGTAACATATTTTTTTGAAAATTGTGATATGCGCATTACTATATTTGTATACTATTTCAAACTACAAGGTATACTTAGGCGCACTGTTTAAAATAAATTTCATTGCTTCATTATTATTATATTAGTCTACTAATATATATAAATATATATATATAAAGGGTCCGCCTAATAACATTTTTTTTGAAAATGCTATAAAAAGAAACTACTGAATATTTTCTCAAATTTCTTTTTTTATTTGAAAGTACATTCCTTCCGGTTAATAATGGAAAATAATTTCATTCAAATGGCTGCCTCGGCACCCCACAAATAATAGTCCAACGGTTGAATAGTTGAAAAAAAAAACGTTACATGGCGGACCCTTTATATATATATATATACATATATATATATATGGTACTGCAATTGTAATCAAAAAGTGAACATGAGGGAGCCATCTTCAAAAATGTTCTCTAAATATTAGGTGTACTGTCAGTCGTCATTAGAGACAAATATTTTCCTCAAGGCCGCAATTTATTGATTCGGCTACAAACAGAGTGACTTATCTTATCAACTGATGATTCGAAAAATCTCTCTATTTTACGTATCTGCGTAATTATAGGGATGTACACCAAATTTCATGTTTCTAGCTGTTGTCGTATCATTGGTACCATTTTTATCCCTTTTGTCCCATTTCACCCGCTAAATCTTTTTTGTACTTTTTGATGATTACACTTTACTAGAGGAAGGTACGAAATAGATTTCATGTGTACACAAATCGGAAATTAAAAAAACGCTTAAATAGTCTAAATATTAGGGGTATTTTCAGTCCTTGTTAGGGAAATAATTTTCCCACTGGGCCGATTTCGCTCGTAGCTCATTTCGTTCGGCCTCTATCGTGCTTTCAACAGACAGACAGACCACAACTCAGAATATATATACTTTATGGGGTCTCCGTTGAATATTTCAAGGTGTTACAAACGGAATGACAAAGTGAATATACCCCCATCCTGGAGGTGGAGGATATAAAAATAACAAGTAATGAAAGGCTAAAGTCCACTTTCTCTCCGAATACAATTCATTTTTTTTAAGTAAAAACTTTATATGTTTTGTATGTTTCTGACTACAATTGCCACCTGTACTTTGATTACAAGAATAGATGGACAGACAGACGGATGGACGGACAGACAGACGGACAGTGTTAAATCGATTCTAAAAGTGATTATAAGTCGATTGGTATAATTAACAATGGGTCTATCTCGCTTCCTTTTGGGTGAAACAAACAAATGCACAAAACCATAATACTCTCGTGGAGTGTATAAAAATATTTTAAAAGTCCAGTCATTAGTTCTTACAAAGGGTCATATAAAACTACCGTAGGATATATTTATATTCCTATTTGATTTCTTTTGAAAGTTTCCAGGTGAACAATTTTAATTGTATCCCTATATTTTTAACAATTTATTACTGGTTTCACATATAAAGTAAATTGTTATTTAAGAAGGTTTCCACTTTTTACTTCGTCGATTCTTCTAGGAAAACAAGAAATTTAAAGTTTAACCAGTACGAGGGTTTAAGCGTTGACATTATGTCACCCATAGTATTGTCGGTATGATATTTTTGCTTCCCGAATTTAAAATGTTCTGTTTATAGTAAAAAAATATTGTCAGTAATGTAAATATATGAATTTGAAATATATCTAAAATTTCCATTTTATATAGTAAATCTAAATTAGTGCTCAAAATAATCAAAAAATATTTGTTTTGATATTCCTGTAATTCCCGGGAAAACATTTTTAATTTCCCGGGAATACGGGAATATCAAAAAAATATATATATTATTAAAATATATTACCCCAAACCCTACCTACATCACACGTCATAAAACAAAACCATTTTGAATTGATTTAGCCATGTCCGTCAGTCTATCTGTTCGTTCATCTATTCTTGTAATCACGTCCGATTCTAACGAAACTTGACAAATGATTTCTGCATGTCAAGGTCGGACGCTACTTAGTTTGAAGCAAATCAGTTCAGATTTAGATATAGCCCAATACAAATGTTGCTTTTTATACTCAATAAACCACATAATTTAACCGATTTTGATAAAATTTAGCGTGCAAGTTTTGTGGGCCAAGGACGAACGCTATTTAATTTGAAGTAAATCGGTTCAGATTTTGATATAGTCCCCATGTCGCTCCCGATGTGACTTTTTCCGCTCTAGAAACCACATATTGAACCCGATATTCTTTAAATTTGGCACAGTACCTTATAATTCAACTAGAAACATCCACGGTGAAATTTGGCCAAATCGGTTTAGATTTAGATATAGCTCCCATAAAAATTTCGTTCTACTGTTAACTGTTTGAGCTCTAGAGATCAAATATTTCTACCAATTGTCTCCAAACTTGCCACAGAACCATATATTTCAACTAGATACATTTGTGGTAAAATTCAGATCGGTTCAGATTTTGATATAGTCCCCATACAAATTTCGCTCCCTATCTGACTTTTTCGCTCTAGAAAGAAAATATTTTACTCGATTTTCACTAAATTTGGCACAGTACCTTATAATTCAACTAAAGTGGTTAGATCTGTTCAGATATAGATATAGTCCCCATACAAATTTCGCTTTCGATTTGACTTTTTCTGCTCTAGAAAACACACATTTTAACGATTTTCTTCAAATTTGACACAAAACCTTATAAAGAGTGATTTTTTTGAGGTTAGGATTTTCATGCATTAGTATTTGACAGATCACGTGGGATTTCAGACATGGTGTCAAAGAGAAAGATGCTCAGTATGCTTTGACATTTCATCATGAATCGTCTTACAAACGAACAACGCTTGCAAATTATTGAATTTTATTATCAAAATGCGTGCTCTGTTAAGAAAGTTCATTGCGCGCTTCCATTTTATGGTCAGTTTAATCGACCCACTGAAGCGGCTATTCGGGCTATTGTGACTAAATTTCGCACCAAATTTACATTGTTGGACATTAAACCACCAACACGCTTACGTAGAGTGCGAACTGAAGAAAATATCGCAGCTGTATCGGCCAGTGTTAATGATGACCACCAATTTTCGATTCGTCGCCGTTCGCACCAATTGGGTCTCTGTTACTCAAAAACGTGGAAATGCCAAAATTGGACTAAGCGGATGGACCACCTAAGACGCAGCCGCGGTCAACATTTAAATGAAATTATCTTCAAAAAGTAAATGTCATGGACCAATCTAACGTTTCAAATAAAGAACCGATGAGATTTTGCAAATTTTATGCGTTTTTTTTAAAAAAAAGTTATCAAGCTCTTAAAAAATCACCCTTTATATCAACGAGAAACATCTATGCTTAAAGTGGGTCAGATAGGTTCAGATTTATGTATGTATAGCTCCCATACAAATTTCACTCTCGGTTTAACTTTTTCCGTTCTAGAGACCACACACGTGCCAATTAGTATGACTTTATCCGTCAGACTTTATTAAGTCAGACTTTATCCGTTTTGAGATATGCAATGGTTTGCGTTGGAGTCAATTGAAAAATATTTTGCCACCGAAGTGCAATTTTTTTCATAGAATATCCTACAAATATATTGAAGTTTCATCTGTTTTGTTTTTTATTATTTGAACTTTTCTTTTCAACGTTTTTGCTATAACTCTTACTCAAGTACGAGATCATTTGTTTTTGTTTTCTTAAACAAAAAAAGTATTTTAAAGAAGTGTGTGGCATTTTATTTTATTTATCAGGGCAGACGATCGTTTCAAGGGACGCTACCCTTATCAATGGCCAGTGCAATACAAAGGTCCAAATTTTGCATAAACACGTATTATAGTCGTAGATCGGTTGGGATTGAAACTGGGCGCAATCGACCCACCGGATAAGAATGGTACATATCAAACCACAACAGCTAGAAACACGAAATTCGCTGTGTACATTCCTATAATTGAGTAGATACATTTTTTTTCGAAATTCGTACATTTAAGGGATAAAATGGGAATAGAGGGATAAAAATGGTACCAACCAAACGGCTGCACCCAGAATAATGAAATTTGGTGTATACATTCCTTTGAAAGCGTAGACACGTAAAATAGAAGTATTTTTCGAAATTCGTACTTTTTGGGGTTAAAATGGATAAAGGGGATACAAAGAGTTCCAACCAAATGACCGCAGCTAGAGTCATGAATTTCGGAGTATACATTTCTCTAATTGCGTGGACACAAAAATAAAAGTTTTTTTTCGAAATTCGTACTTTCAAGGGATACAATGGGTAAAGTTGATAAAAATAGTACCAACTAAACGAATACCGCCGAACACAGAATGATGAAATTTGATGTGTACTTCCCTCTAATTGCGTAGACACGTAAAATAAAGGGATTTTAGATAGTCGTACTCTTGAGGGAGTAAAATTGGAAAAAGGGGATAAAAATGGTACCAACCAAATGGCCGCAGCTAGAATCATGGAATTCGGTATATACATTCCTCTGACTGCATAGATACGCAAAATAAATATATTTTTCCAAATTGGTACTTTTACGGCAAAAGTTGGTTGAATCATGAAGTTAGGTTATTTTGCACTGTGTACGTGAGATAATGGATTTTCAAAATAATAATGAAATTTGGTATGTATATTCGTTTTACAGCGCAAGTCACTGATAAGAAGGCATTTTTCGAAATTTGTTATTTTATGGGATTTAATGGGATAAAAATTGTACCACAGCCCAGACCAAACAACTGGGCCTAGAATCATGAAATTCGCAACGGGCATTACATTACAGCACGAATGCGACTAAGAAAACAATTTTTCAAAATTGCGTACTTTTTGTGAGTGAAACTGGGTAGAAAGGGATACAAAATGATACCAATCAAACAGACGGAGCTGGAATCATGAAATTCGGGGTCTGCATCCCTGAAAATGCTTACAAACGCAAATTGAAGGAATTTTTCGAAATTCGTACTTTTAAAGAGTAAACGGGAAAACGGGGTTAAAAAAGGTACCGAGAACACGGTTGACGCCACAATCATAAAATTCGTTGTGTATATTCGTTTTATAGCGCAATGATCTGCGAAAGAAACAATTTTCGAAATTTTTACTTTCAAGGGATTAAATTTGTACCATTACTCTGACGTGCAATACAGAAGTATTGCATCAAAATGTGTACTTTAAAGGTGGAAGCGGATCACGAAGTAGCGGGTATATATATATATATATATATATATATATATATATATATATATATATATATATATATATATATATATATTTACCTTTTAATCATTTTAAATATGAATGTTGACTTTTGTTTTAGAATAATTTATTTTCATAGTGATAACTTAAAACGTTTTCGAACGAAATTAATTGAAATTGTTTAGTTTCTACTTTGTGCAAACGACAAATTAGCGATCATTCGCAAGTACCTTTGTTTTCCCTGTTCGTTCCTTAATTTCTATCACGCCACCACCGATAACATAAAGAAATTTTCCATTTTTACATGTGACTGCTGATGTTAGGAAATTTTCTTAATGCTCTTGCATAAATATTTAATTTCCACAAATAACAAATAACAAACAGAAACAGAAACATAATGTTTGAATTCTTGTCTTGATATTTTTAACTTTGTCTTCATTATTTTTCCTTTCATATCGTGCACTCACCCATGGCGGATGCAAAGCAGACGCCCAAGTGGAAAATTGTCTAACTTTCAGGGCATAACATATTTATCTAATAATAGGCCTACCACCATCACCACCCGTTTACTTTTTTCAGCGTATTTTTTAAATTCTTGGATCTTGGTATGGATATTAGATGAATTTGATGGTAAGTAAATGTATTCTCAGATGACTACGAGCGTGGCTGTGTCTCTGGCTGTCTGCCTGTGTCTGTGCGTCGGTGCGAGTACGATTTTAATTGACGTTTATCAAAATCATATTTGGGGTATCGTTGCGTGTGCTTGTGTGTGTTCTAATCAACTTAGTGGCAAGAAGGGATTTCTCTGGAATTGAGCGACTTCAATTCCCACATAACAGGAGAGCCTTAATAGGGGCACACTCGGGTATTGACAGACGGTACTTAACGCGGCGAAGATTTTACTCCGTGTGTATGTTGAGGAAGAAATATGGGAATAATAATTACTTTTCGTAATTTGATTGATGTTTTCAATACAGTACACGACGAGAGTGCTCTTATATCGGAACACTTGTGTGAAATGTGGTTGAGTACATCTTATTTGAATTTGAAGTTGAAAAACGGCACGAAATTTATCATGAGGAATCAATCTGTTTGGGAAATTGGTCTCCACGGTCTTGATTTGAGTATCTATGACATGTAACTACAAATGAATTGAAATTAATCTGTTTGTAATAAAGGGTGATTTTTTAAGAGCTTGATAACTTTTTAAAAAAAAAAAAACGCATAAAATTTGCAAAATCTCATCGGTTCTTTATTTGAAACGTTAGATTGGTCCATGACATTTACTTTTTGAAGATAATTTCATTTAAATGTTGACCGCGGCTGCGTCTTAGGTGGTCCATTCGGAAAGTCCAATTTTGGGCAACTTTTTCGAGCATTTCGGCCGGAATAGCCCGAATTTCTTCGGAAATGTTGTCTTCCAAAGCTGGAATAGTTGCTGGCTTATTTCTGTAGACTTTAGACTTGACGTAGCCCCACAAAAAAAGGCGTCAAATCGCATGATCTTGGTGGCCAACTTACCGGTCCATTTCTTGAGATGAATTGTTCTCCGAAGTTTTCCCTCAAAATGGCCATAGAATCGCGAGCTGTGTGGCATGTAGCGCCATCTTGTTGAAACCACATGTCAACCAAGTTCAGTTCTTCCATTTTGGGCAAAAAAAAGTTGGATATCATCTCACGGTAGCGCTCACCATTCACAGTTACGTTACGATTCGCATCATCTTTGAAGAAGTACGGTCCAATGATGCCACCAGCCCATAAACCGCACCAAACTGTGACTTTTTCTGGATGCATTGGTAGCTCTTGCAATGCTTCTGGCTGATATTCACTCCAAAATCGACAATTCTGCCTATTTACGTACCCATTGAGCCAAAAATGAGCTTCGTCGCTGAACACAATTTCTTTCTTTCTGAACTTTCTTAACAGAGCACGCATTTTGATAATAAAATTCAATGATTTGCAAGCGTTGCTCGTTAGTAAGTATATTCATGACGAAATGTCAAAGCATACTGAGCATCTTTCTCTTTGACACCATGTCTGAAATCCCACGTGATCTGTCAAATACTAATGCATGAAAATCCTAACCTCAAAAAAATCACTCTTTATATCAAAGAACTGTTTTAAACACATAACTACACATATACAGTGATTATGACAGTCTTGGGCATGACCAGTGTAATTGTTTTTCCAGAATGGTTTAATTTACATATTTGATCATTACACTGTGCGACAGTACTTTTTGAACCTGAACAAGACCATATACTCATGAGTTTCTTTTAATTCGTGATCGTTTGTCCTTTTACAGGACTTTAAATGTATATAAATGTTTAGTAATTTATATAAATGTTTTAATATATTTTTTTTGTACATTTGCGAGACATGCAAAAGCGATATTGGTGTCATATGAAGGAGGAAAATATCTGTTAAAAATAATTTAAAATTCAATATTCTATCTGTATTATTTTTGAACTAACAACCCCTTTAAAGTAAAACATGGATAAACCAATTAAATATGGGGAAACTTAAGACGGCTGCTAATATAAATCTAATACAGGTAGAATCATGAAATTTCAATTATTTTTAACAGATATTCTTCTCATTCATATAATACTAATATCTCAATATTATGATTCGCAAAAGCAGAAAAATAAATTTTAGAACATTTATATCCTTTGGGAATTAAAACTCCTGTAAAAAGGACAAATACCTGTGGCTTTATGAATTGAATAATACTTATTTCTAGAATTTTCAAAAAATAAAATTTTAGTTTTTTTATACCCTACTTCGTGTACTAGGGTATTATAAGTTAGTTTCGCGCCAAATGTTTGTAACACCAAGAAATAATAGAGCTAGACCCACCTTTAAGTATACGGATCGGCTTAGAATCACCAGCCAGAGTCGATTTAACGATGTCTGTCTGTCCGTCCGTCCGTCTGCTGTCCATCTAAATTTTGTTCGCACTGTACAGGTCGCAATTGTGGTCCGATAGTCATGAAATTTGGCAGAAGTTACTTTTCTTGGCCAAGGACTTTTTGTATTGAATTTGAAGAAAATCGGTTCAGATTTAGATATAGCCTTCATACAAATATCCCTATATTTTACACTATTACTGCTCTAGAATACAGATTTTACACGGGAACATGACCAAATTTTCATGATCGTGTTATATTTGAACTAGAAACAGCTCACGGGAAAGTGGACCGCATGGGTCTATGTTTTGATATAGCCCCCAGACAAATGTACCTCCAATTTACAATATCACTGCTCTAAAATGCACATTTTACATCGGATCTTGATCAAATTTTCCAACACACAATATTACATTTATACTAGAAACACCTATTTTGAAAGCCAGCTATATAGGTCAATGTTTTGAAATAGCCCCCATGCAAATGGGCCCCCGGTTTACACTATTATCGCTCTAGAACCCACATCTTACATTGGATCTTGATATAATGTTATATTTCAATAGAGAATACCTACTTTGAAAGTTATCTATAAAGGCCCACTTTTTAATGTAGCGCCCTTATAAGAGGGCCCCCATTTGAATTATTACCTCTCTAGGACCCACATTTTACATCGGAAGTTCTTCAAATTTTGTAGATTATATTATATTCATATTTCATTCTAAGAACATCTACTTTCAAAGTGATCTATATGGAACCACTTTTTAATGTAGAGCCCTTACAAATGGCCCCGTTTTAATTTTTACCCCTCAAGAACGCAAATTTTACATCGGATTTTTTTTTTTCAAATTTTGCAGATTATATTATATTTTAACTAAGAATACAAAGCCAAATATGTGTGTCCATACTGTGGAATAGCCCGAATGGGGCCCTCATTATACTCTAATACAGCTCTTGAAACTATGTCTTACATCGGATCATGATATATTTCAACTATGAATACCTACCGTGAATGAGAAATATATATGTAGGTCCATGTTTTGGACCAGGCCCCAAGTGTTGTTATAGGCCTCTTTTCAAATGTCGGTCCGATTCATCCTATTACTACTGTATAATTTGTATTTATCTGCCGGAAAATTGGAACAATTGTCATATTTTTTACCATATTCATTAAATATGACTAAAGATGAATTTATTGTAAACTGTATAATTTAATGAACTACATAAAATTGCTCCCATAAAACACCTGGGATTAGTTATACAGCGAGGTATATACGCAGGGAGTGGTGTAGGGTATTATATAGTCGGCCCCGACCGACTTTAGCCTTTCCTTACTTGTTTTATATATGTAGATACTCTTAAAGAATGCGAAAATGTTCTCAGTTGGGAGTGTTAACTCACAGAGTACTTCTCCTAAGACCGAATTATTTTTCAAATCATCCTTACACAATTCAAAATTTACTTCCGAGATTTGACTGGATTTGTTTTCAAATGAATGGGCCGAGACCCAGTATATTATCCATAAGGAAGTTTTATAACTTACATAGTTTATGAGATAGCAGAAGATGTATATTTATTTTTATTAGTTTAAATAAGTCATTACGAAAGGCATCGTCTTCACCAGTCAGACAGACGGACAGATTTGCCTCAAACACTTTAAAAAGTCAGGCCACAAATTTGGACCAAACATTGTGTCTTTTAAAGCACACACTGATATTGTATACCCTACTACCTTGTGCCTTGAGGGAGAGTATAAAGGTGTGAGCAAATACTCAAATTAGTTTTAAAACCCCTTCCCATTTAGTGGCCGTACTAAACTAAACTAAACTAATTCCATTACTGATAATTCACTAATCCGATTACAATTTGAAGAGGATTAAATAATTTCTTTTAAATGTACGGCTTGTATAATTAAATGAAACCACATTACGGCCGTAATTTCGATAATTACAAGATTAATTATTTAGGGGTTTTCTGGTGGCTAATCACAAAAACAAAACATGAACATACACATACATGTTTTGAAACAATTCCAACTAAATGTTGAAATAAAAAAGGGGAATGTTGCATCCAAAATCTATTGCCTTTGATGTTTATAATTTAACGGGTGTTATTTTCCGATAAAGATAATATCGGGCTATATGAATTCATTAACGATAGAATAGTTCGGAATAGTATGAAATGCACTCCATGGCGGAGGCGTGGCCGAATTTACCACCCTCTTTACTTGCCTAGTTATGACGTTGTTCTCCCACAAATATTTGCTCTACAATTCAGAATTATGAAAATTCCTACTGACATTTGTAGAAAATTAAAAAATATAGTTGATTTGTACGAACACAGTTTTCGGTTTTTGTTTTAATAAAACACAACATCAACGATATACGAAAATATTTTTAATCAATTTTGAAGACACCATATGACGCCGCCCGAGGTTACCACTTCAAAACAAACAAAAACAAGTGAATAATGAAACGAAAAGTTTTGATTTTTCCCACTGAGAAATGGGAAATTATTATGCTGGTTTTTCTGGCTGTTTGATTAAAGTTAGAAAACACAGCGTGTAATGTGACAATTTGGTTATACGAACACAGGCGGCGGAGCGGGGCGGGGCTGCTGGATTGGAATTCAGCAGAAAGAAATAGCAGCAGCAAATGTAAAATATGCCAACACAAACGAAACGAAAAAAGTTTATTGAAAATTCATAAAATATTTCGGGTGACAATGTGCCAAGTGTCTTTTGTGCGTTTTACACGCGAAATTAAAATTCTGTCCGCGGGAAGTTCCGCGTGGCATTGATCAGGAGCAGTGTGTGCTTGAGGGGTCGGCAGGCTACAGGCGATATGAAGTGAGGAATTTGTATAAGAAATTCATTTGTTGCTGTTATAAAAATCAAACTACTAAGGCACACACACAAACACATATAAAAACGCACACGAAATGTACATAAATAAATTTAAATGAATTGGATGGTGGCTGAGGCACTACAATTGACGGTATTCATTGGAAATAGGTTTGTGACACAGAGAAAAATACTAAATACTAAATACTAAATACTAAATACTAAATACTAAATACTAAATACTAAATACTAAATACTAAATACTAAATACTAAATACTAAATACTAAATACTAAATACTAAATACTAAATACTAAATACTAAATACTAAATACTAAATACTAAATACTAAATACTAAATACTAAATACTAAATACTAAATACTAAATACTAAATACTAAATACTAAATACTAAATACTAAATACTAAATACTAAATACTAAATACTAAATACTAAATACTAAATACTAAATACTAAATACTAAATACTAAATACTAAATACTAAATACTAAATACTAAATACTAAATACTAAATACTAAATACTAAATACTAAATACTAAATACTAAATACTAAATACTAAATACTAAATACTAAATACTAAATACTAAATACTAAATACTAAATACTAAATACTAAATACTAAATACTAAATACTAAATACTAAATACTAAATACTAAATACTAAATACTAAATACTAAATACTAAATACTAAATACTAAATACTAAATACTAAATACTAAATACTAAATACTAAATACTAAATACTAAATACTAAATACTAAATACTAAATACTAAATACTAAATACTAAATACTAAATACTAAATACTAAATACTAAATACTAAATACTAAATACTAAATACTAAATACTAAATACTAAATACTAAATACTAAATACTAAATACTAAATACTAAATACTAAATACTAAATACTAAATACTAAATACTAAATACTAAATACTAAATACTAAATACTAAATACTAAATACTAAATACTAAATACTAAATACTAAATACTAAATACTAAATACTAAATACTAAATACTAAATACTAAATACTAAATACTAAATACTAAATACTAAATACTAAATACTAAATACTAAATACTAAATACTAAATACTAAATACTAAATACTAAATACTAAATACTAAATACTAAATACTAAATACTAAATACTAAATACTAAATACTAAATACTAAATACTAAATACTAAATACTAAATACTAAATACTAAATACTAAATACTAAATACTAAATACTAAATACTAAATACTAAATACTAAATACTAAATACTAAATACTAAATACTAAATACTAAATACTAAATACTAAATACTAAATACTAAATACTAAATACTAAATACTAAATACTAAATACTAAATACTAAATACTAAATACTAAATACTAAATACTAAATACTAAATACTAAATACTAAATACTAAATACTAAATACTAAATACTAAATACTAAATACTAAATACTAAATACTAAATACTAAATACTAAATACTAAATACTAAATACTAAATACTAAATACTAAATACTAAATACTAAATACTAAATACTAAATACTAAATACTAAATACTAAATACTAAATACTAAATACTAAATACTAAATACTAAATACTAAATACTAAATACTAAATACTAAATACTAAATACTAAATACTAAATACTAAATACTAAATACTAAATACTAAATACTAAATACTAAATACTAAATACTAAATACTAAATACTAAATACTAAATACTAAATACTAAATACTAAATACTAAATACTAAATACTAAATACTAAATACTAAATACTAAATACTAAATACTAAATACTAAATACTAAATACTAAATACTAAATACTAAATACTAAATACTAAATACTAAATACTAAATACTAAATACTAAATACTAAATACTAAATACTAAATACTAAATACTAAATACTAAATACTAAATACTAAATACTAAATACTAAATACTAAATACTAAATACTAAATACTAAATACTAAATACTAAATACTAAATACTAAATACTAAATACTAAATACTAAATACTAAATACTAAATACTAAATACTAAATACTAAATACTAAATACTAAATACTAAATACTAAATACTAAATACTAAATACTAAATACTAAATACTAAATACTAAATACTAAATACTAAATACTAAATACTAAATACTAAATACTAAATACTAAATACTAAATACTAAATACTAAATACTAAATACTAAATACTAAATACTAAATACTAAATACTAAATACTAAATACTAAATACTAAATACTAAATACTAAATACTAAATACTAAATACTAAATACTAAATACTAAATACTAAATACTAAATACTAAATACTAAATACTAAATACTAAATACTAAATACTAAATACTAAATACTAAATACTAAATACTAAATACTAAATACTAAATACTAAATACTAAATACTAAATACTAAATACTAAATACTAAATACTAAATACTAAATACTAAATACTAAATACTAAATACTAAATACTAAATACTAAATACTAAATACTAAATACTAAATACTAAATACTAAATACTAAATACTAAATACTAAATACTAAATACTAAATACTAAATACTAAATACTAAATACTAAATACTAAATACTAAATACTAAATACTAAATACTAAATACTAAATACTAAATACTAAATACTAAATACTAAATACTAAATACTAAATACTAAATACTAAATACTAAATACTAAATACTAAATACTAAATACTAAATACTAAATACTAAATACTAAATACTAAATACTAAATACTAAATACTAAATACTAAATACTAAATACTAAATACTAAATACTAAATACTAAATACTAAATACTAAATACTAAATACTAAATACTAAATACTAAATACTAAATACTAAATACTAAATACTAAATACTAAATACTAAATACTAAATACTAAATACTAAATACTAAATACTAAATACTAAATACTAAATACTAAATACTAAATACTAAATACTAAATACTAAATACTAAATACTAAATACTAAATACTAAATACTAAATACTAAATACTAAATACTAAATACTAAATACTAAATACTAAATACTAAATACTAAATACTAAATACTAAATACTAAATACTAAATACTAAATACTAAATACTAAATACTAAATACTAAATACTAAATACTAAATACTAAATACTAAATACTAAATACTAAATACTAAATACTAAATACTAAATACTAAATACTAAATACTAAATACTAAATACTAAATACTAAATACTAAATACTAAATACTAAATACTAAATACTAAATACTAAATACTAAATACTAAATACTAAATACTAAATACTAAATACTAAATACTAAATACTAAATACTAAATACTAAATACTAAATACTAAATACTAAATACTAAATACTAAATACTAAATACTAAATACTAAATACTAAATACTAAATACTAAATACTAAATACTAAATACTAAATACTAAATACTAAATACTAAATACTAAATACTAAATACTAAATACTAAATACTAAATACTAAATACTAAATACTAAATACTAAATACTAAATACTAAATACTAAATACTAAATACTAAATACTAAATACTAAATACTAAATACTAAATACTAAATACTAAATACTAAATACTAAATACTAAATACTAAATACTAAATACTAAATACTAAATACTAAATACTAAATACTAAATACTAAATACTAAATACTAAATACTAAATACTAAATACTAAATACTAAATACTAAATACTAAATACTAAATACTAAATACTAAATACTAAATACTAAATACTAAATACTAAATACTAAATACTAAATACTAAATACTAAATACTAAATACTAAATACTAAATACTAAATACTAAATACTAAATACTAAATACTAAATACTAAATACTAAATACTAAATACTAAATACTAAATACTAAATACTAAATACTAAATACTAAATACTAAATACTAAATACTAAATACTAAATACTAAATACTAAATACTAAATACTAAATACTAAATACTAAATACTAAATACTAAATACTAAATACTAAATACTAAATACTAAATACTAAATACTAAATACTAAATACTAAATACTAAATACTAAATACTAAATACTAAATACTAAATACTAAATACTAAATACTAAATACTAAATACTAAATACTAAATACTAAATACTAAATACTAAATACTAAATACTAAATACTAAATACTAAATACTAAATACTAAATACTAAATACTAAATACTAAATACTAAATACTAAATACTAAATACTAAATACTAAATACTAAATACTAAATACTAAATACTAAATACTAAATACTAAATACTAAATACTAAATACTAAATACTAAATACTAAATACTAAATACTAAATACTAAATACTAAATACTAAATACTAAATACTAAATACTAAATACTAAATACTAAATACTAAATACTAAATACTAAATACTAAATACTAAATACTAAATACTAAATACTAAATACTAAATACTAAATACTAAATACTAAATACTAAATACTAAATACTAAATACTAAATACTAAATACTAAATACTAAATACTAAATACTAAATACTAAATACTAAATACTAAATACTAAATACTAAATACTAAATACTAAATACTAAATACTAAATACTAAATACTAAATACTAAATACTAAATACTAAATACTAAATACTAAATACTAAATACTAAATACTAAATACTAAATACTAAATACTAAATACTAAATACTAAATACTAAATACTAAATACTAAATACTAAATACTAAATACTAAATACTAAATACTAAATACTAAATACTAAATACTAAATACTAAATACTAAATACTAAATACTAAATACTAAATACTAAATACTAAATACTAAATACTAAATACTAAATACTAAATACTAAATACTAAATACTAAATACTAAATACTAAATACTAAATACTAAATACTAAATACTAAATACTAAATACTAAATACTAAATACTAAATACTAAATACTAAATACTAAATACTAAATACTAAATACTAAATACTAAATACTAAATACTAAATACTAAATACTAAATACTAAATACTAAATACTAAATACTAAATACTAAATACTAAATACTAAATACTAAATACTAAATACTAAATACTAAATACTAAATACTAAATACTAAATACTAAATACTAAATACTAAATACTAAATACTAAATACTAAATACTAAATACTAAATACTAAATACTAAATACTAAATACTAAATACTAAATACTAAATACTAAATACTAAATACTAAATACTAAATACTAAATACTAAATACTAAATACTAAATACTAAATACTAAATACTAAATACTAAATACTAAATACTAAATACTAAATACTAAATACTAAATACTAAATACTAAATACTAAATACTAAATACTAAATACTAAATACTAAATACTAAATACTAAATACTAAATACTAAATACTAAATACTAAATACTAAATACTAAATACTAAATACTAAATACTAAATACTAAATACTAAATACTAAATACTAAATACTAAATACTAAATACTAAATACTAAATACTAAATACTAAATACTAAATACTAAATACTAAATACTAAATACTAAATACTAAATACTAAATACTAAATACTAAATACTAAATACTAAATACTAAATACTAAATACTAAATACTAAATACTAAATACTAAATACTAAATACTAAATACTAAATACTAAATACTAAATACTAAATACTAAATACTAAATACTAAATACTAAATACTAAATACTAAATACTAAATACTAAATACTAAATACTAAATACTAAATACTAAATACTAAATACTAAATACTAAATACTAAATACTAAATACTAAATACTAAATACTAAATACTAAATACTAAATACTAAATACTAAATACTAAATACTAAATACTAAATACTAAATACTAAATACTAAATACTAAATACTAAATACTAAATACTAAATACTAAATACTAAATACTAAATACTAAATACTAAATACTAAATACTAAATACTAAATACTAAATACTAAATACTAAATACTAAATACTAAATACTAAATACTAAATACTAAATACTAAATACTAAATACTAAATACTAAATACTAAATACTAAATACTAAATACTAAATACTAAATACTAAATACTAAATACTAAATACTAAATACTAAATACTAAATACTAAATACTAAATACTAAATACTAAATACTAAATACTAAATACTAAATACTAAATACTAAATACTAAATACTAAATACTAAATACTAAATACTAAATACTAAATACTAAATACTAAATACTAAATACTAAATACTAAATACTAAATACTAAATACTAAATACTAAATACTAAATACTAAATACTAAATACTAAATACTAAATACTAAATACTAAATACTAAATACTAAATACTAAATACTAAATACTAAATACTAAATACTAAATACTAAATACTAAATACTAAATACTAAATACTAAATACTAAATACTAAATACTAAATACTAAATACTAAATACTAAATACTAAATACTAAATACTAAATACTAAATACTAAATACTAAATACTAAATACTAAATACTAAATACTAAATACTAAATACTAAATACTAAATACTAAATACTAAATACTAAATACTAAATACTAAATACTAAATACTAAATACTAAATACTAAATACTAAATACTAAATACTAAATACTAAATACTAAATACTAAATACTAAATACTAAATACTAAATACTAAATACTAAATACTAAATACTAAATACTAAATACTAAATACTAAATACTAAATACTAAATACTAAATACTAAATACTAAATACTAAATACTAAATACTAAATACTAAATACTAAATACTAAATACTAAATACTAAATACTAAATACTAAATACTAAATACTAAATACTAAATACTAAATACTAAATACTAAATACTAAATACTAAATACTAAATACTAAATACTAAATACTAAATACTAAATACTAAATACTAAATACTAAATACTAAATACTAAATACTAAATACTAAATACTAAATACTAAATACTAAATACTAAATACTAAATACTAAATACTAAATACTAAATACTAAATACTAAATACTAAATACTAAATACTAAATACTAAATACTAAATACTAAATACTAAATACTAAATACTAAATACTAAATACTAAATACTAAATACTAAATACTAAATACTAAATACTAAATACTAAATACTAAATACTAAATACTAAATACTAAATACTAAATACTAAATACTAAATACTAAATACTAAATACTAAATACTAATACCTGAGCGTAGGCAAATTTTAGGTCGTATCTAACCTCATTTATTTCTCTATTCTTGCCTCGGGCTGTTGACAAAAGTATTTGTTACACATGAAAAATTCAAACTTTGCCAGCCAGTCAGCCCCCTACTCCTCCTTGCCATTGGCTGGGCGGGTGTGCGGGTAAACGTAATTTGAATTTGTCATTAGAGTATGATGGCAACAGCTGACGTTTTTCCGAATACAGCGAATGATACATTGTTTGTAATTTCAACTTAAGACCTTAAGAATTGGCATATATTTGCAATAAGCCAAACAAACAACTTGTTTAATTGAAATTGAATCTTCTCGGCGGAAGTAAGAAATATTTCTTCATTGTACCCGGCAAATAGCTGCGTCAAGGCATGTTTTATTGGGCTCTGCTATTTTAAGTAGTAATCGCTTGTATTCAAGTTATTAAAGGACTCCGCTCAAGGCTGTCTTTGAAGATTTTTAACACAAAATTTGAGAATTTTTATTACATTTTAAATTTCATGGATATTCTGTGGAATATGGAGAGTTTCGTGCCAATGTCTGTAACGTCAAGAAATAATAGAGATAGATCAATGAGACTCAGTTTCACTCTAGATTTTTCGAAGTAATATATGACGTGTTGTCTTACGTATGTATGTGGTTTCTAGTCAAATCGGTAGGAATTCTTACATGGGGGCTATGTCAAAACATTGAAACACGTTTGTGACTCACTTTCACTCTAGACATTTCTGAGTGAAATATAAAGTGTTGCTCGAAATGTGAGCAAAATCGATTCAAGAACAGATCGGTATAATAAACGCTGGGTCTATGACACTTCATTTTGTGTTTTACAAATAAATGCACAAAGACATAAATATCCACATGGTGGGTATTTAAGAAATTTCTTAAATAAACCTATGATTTATTATTGTGTTTTCTCTTAAACACAGGATTGCATGTTTAAGGAATTTTAGTTTGAGCAGTGAATTCATTTCGATGTCGTGTTCAATTTCCCTTCTACACCGAAAGAACGAAACCAGAGAAAATATTAAAAATTCATTTTTTCTGTTCATAAACCAATCAAGCTGCATGTTTGCCATAGGGTGGGTCACAGAAATATGCTGTGGGAAATACCACAAATTAAAATTTGTATTATTTTATAGGTGCGTTTTTGCCGAAACGTATGTATACAAATCAACGAATATATGTGGAAAAAGTAATAAGAAAGGCAATTATATTTTTCATAAAGGACATACTGACTGTGTTTATTCAGTACCACGTCACACAGTGGTTCAGAATCAAAATCCACCGGCCAAAATTCAATAACTTTTGTTTTGGTAGACATTTTTGAGTTCTGTAAAAAAACCCAAAATTAGA
Source organism: Polietes domitor (assembly GCA_947397865.1). Taxonomy (NCBI): domain Eukaryota; kingdom Metazoa; phylum Arthropoda; class Insecta; order Diptera; family Muscidae; genus Polietes; species Polietes domitor. The sequence continues at coordinate 48,211,108 of OX377619.1, forward strand.
CAAGGGCCTATTTTGAAATATTAACAATAAAAATCGAGAAATCAATTATATTTTAGAAATATGGCCAAAGTTGACTACTTTTTGTATTTTTCTATTTTAAAGAAAATTAACATTTTTTTGTTTTTATACCCTACACCACTTCGTGGGCTAGGGTATTATAAGTTAGTTTCGCGTCAAATGTTTGTAACACCAAGAACTAATCGAGCTAGACCCACCTTTAAGTATACCGATCGGCTTAGAATCACCAGCTGAGTCGATTTAACAATGTCTGTCTGTCTGTCCGTCTGCTGTCCATCTAAGCTTGTTCGCACTCTACAGGTCGCAATTGTGGACCGATTGTCATGAAACTTGGCAGAAGTTATTTTTTCTGGCCAAGGACCATCGGTATTGAATTTGGAGGAAATCGGTTCAGATTTAGATATAGCCCCCATACAAATGTCGCTCCCGATTTGACTTTTTCCGCTCTAGAAACCACATATTGTACCCGATTTTCTTTAAATTTAGCACAACATCTTATAATCCAACTAGAAAAGCCTATGCAGAAATTCGGTAAGATCGGTTCAGATTTAGATATAGCCCCCATACAAATGTCGCTCCCGATTTGACATTTTCCGCTCTAGAAACGACATATTGTATCCGATTTTTTTTAAATTTTTCAGAACATCTTATAATCGAACTAGAAACACCTATGCTGAAAGTGGGTATGATCGGTACAGATTTAGATATAGCCCACATACAAATGTCGCTCCCGATTTGACGTTTTCCGCTCTAAAATCCGCATATTGTACCCGTTTTTCTTTAAAATTGGCACAACATCCAACCTATGGTGAAAGTGGGTAAGATCGGTTCAGATTTAGATATCGCCCTCATACAAATGTTGCTCCCGAATGTTTAACCGATTTTGGCCAAACTTTACATATTATATTTCACCAATAAACATACATGGTGAAAGCGGGTCACATTGTTCCAGGTTTCAATATACCCCTATACAAATGTCCTTTCCGATTTAACATTTTTTGTCAAACACATACATTTACAGGATGCAAAAATCCTTCCCGATTTCACTTTTTACCAAATTGAATTGTAATGAGATAGAAAGTTCGTCCGTCTTTAGCATTTCCTTACTTGTTTAACATATTTTACGTATTTGTTCATAATGCGAAGAAAAAATTTTGTGTATTACAGATTTTCACGTTTTTCATATTTTGAAAATTGAAAAAAACGTAATTTCTTTTTTTGAATTTGTTCAACTGTTTCTCACACATTTTAGACGATTTTGCACTCGACTTTTTTTATTAGAAATTATGCTTTATTATGGCGCCAAAACTGTGTGCCAAATATAGTTTGGTTGTAATGAATAGTTGAAAAATATCCTTTTTGAACGACTGTCTGAATTTGAACTAACACAACTTTTTTCCCTTCAAAAGCCTTTAACGAAATATATACACACTTGGAAAGGTTGTAGAGTTCTCCGTTTTCAGTTCAGGGTAACTTTTGTCTGCACGAAATTGCACCCTTGGAAGATTTAGTGCAAAAAGTCAGAATTTTTAGTTCCAAAACTCAATTTAGTCACTTTTGTTTCATTAACTTCTGAGAAGTATGTACGTAGATAGAAAGATGAGTAAATTTCCTTTATCCTCATGGTAACAATCGGAGTTTTCATTTGCTGGAAATATGCCCAAAAACCCAAAATAATACCTGATTTCAAAAATGTCTACTAGAACAAAAGTTATTGAATTTTGGCCGATGGATTTTAATTCTGAACCACTGTGCGTCAAAGAAAAACTTACTGCAGATTTTAGTGTGTGTCGTTTTTCTAATAATCCTACAAGATGAAGAAGAGACATGATGGATTTTTTGCTATAAATGTGTATTTGCTAGAAAAAACTCGCAATTATTTATTTGATTTCAAATGTCAGCAAAAAATATCTTTTAGTGAAAGTACTCTAAGCTGGTATATAAGAATGGTATTGTGTTCCATTATTAAATGACAAAGTTCAACCTTTCCAACTTTATTTTTATAGCCGTTTCTAATTTAAAATTTTAAATGACCCACCCTTTATTACAAAGAATATAACAGGCAATCCAATTTGGAATTTTTTTTATTTCTTTTATTTATTACTTTTTTAATTCTTAATTTACAATTAATCAATAATTTACAGATTAGCCGATCTCCAGTGAGATCGACCGTTACAAAATCTAATTTAGGTGCAGCTAAAAAAGAAAAAAATGTCATAATCCATTTGCATGTAATTTTAGCTATTACTGAAAATCCTTTTTGTATGGGCAATGGACCCAGTTTAGTGTAAAAAATGTAAACATTTGAATTTCCTGCAATTGTGCATTCATTTGTGTAAATGCAGAGCTGGCGAATATTTTGAACAAGTTTATCAAATTTGGAAATTTGGTGTGTTCCACTTACCATGAAGGCGAGCTATAAATAGGGATTTTTCGAAATTTATACTTTTAAGGGAGAAAAGAGACAAAAAGGGATAAAAATTGTACCAATTTAAGTATTGCAGTTATATACGTGAAAATCGGTATCTACATTTCTCTGACAACGTATGGATTTTTCGAAATTTTTACTTTAAAGGGGCGAGCGGGACAAAAAGGGATAAAAATGGTACCAACTAAACTATTGCAGCTAGAATCGTGAAATTAAGTATGTAAATTCCTTTGATCATGTACAAGCGCAGTAAAATTGGATTATTCGAAATTTGTATTTCTAGGGACAAAAAGGGAAAAAATAGTACCAACTAAAGTATTGCTGCTAGAATCGTAGAATTTGGAGTGCAAATTCCTCTAACAACCTAGAAGCGTAATCTAAATGTATGTTTTCGAAATTTGTTCTTATAAAGGGTGAAGGGGATAAAAATAGTACCAACACAAATATTGCAGCTATATTCGTGAAATTCGTATGGATTTTTCGAAATTTTTACTTTAAAGGGGCGAGCGGGACAAAAAGGGATAAAAATGGTACCAACTAAACTATTGCAGCTAGAATCGTGAAATTAAGTATGTAAATTCCTTTGATCATGTACAAGCGCAGTAAAATTGGATTATTCGAAATTTGTATTTCTAGGGACAAAAAGGGAAAAAATAGTACCAACTAAAGTATTACAGCTAGAATCGTAGAATTTGGAGTGCAAATTCCTCTAACAACCTAGAAGCGTAATCTAAATGTATTTTTTCGAAATTTGTACTTATAAAGGGTGAAGGGGATAAAAATAGTACCAACACAAATATTGCAGCTATATTCGTGAAATTAGTATGTAAATTCCTCAGACAACGTACATTTGCAACATAAATGGATTTTTCGAAATTTTTACTTTTAAGCGGCGAGGGGGACAAAAAGGGATAAAAATGGTACCAACTTAAGAATTACAGCGAAATTTGGTATGTAAATTCCTCTCACCATATAGAAGCACAATATAAATGCATTTTTGTACTTTTAAGAGATGAGCGGGACAAAAAGGGCAAAAATGGTACCAACTAAAGTATTGCAGCTATAGTCGCGAAATTTGGTGTGTAAATTCCTCGGACAACGTAGACTTGCAACATAAATGGATTTTTCGAATTTTATCTTATAAGGGGTGAGCGAGACAAAAAGGGCAAAAATTGTAACAACTAAAGTATTGCAGCTATAATTTGGAGTGTAAATTCCTCTGACAACGTAGAAGCGCAATCTAAATGGATTTTTTCGAAATTTTTACTTTTAAGGACGAGCGGGACAAAATGGGATAAAAATGGTACCGACTTTAGTATTATATCGTGAAATTTGGTATGTAAATTCCTCTCACTATATAGCGCAATATAAATGCATTTTTTTGTACTTTTAAGGGCCGAACGGCACAAAAATTGATAAAAAAATGGTGCCAACTAAAGTATTGCAACTAGGATGCGGGACGGCAAGGGCTAAACGTGGTACCAAATAAAGTACATTTTTTGGGGGAAGCAAAAACACATAGGTAACATGTCATTATACACTCCACGAGAGTATTATATCTTTGTGCATTTGTTTGTAACACCCAAAAGGAATCGAGATAGACCCATTGTTAAGTATACCGATCGACTTAGAATCACTTTCTGAGTCGATCTGTCCGTCTGTCTGTCTGTCTGTCCATCTATTGTTGTAATCAAATTACAGGTCGCAATTGTAGACCGATCTTAATAAAAATTGGCACAAATAAGTTTTGTGGATCAAGGACGAAAGCTATTTAATTTGAGGCAAATCGGTTCAGATTTAGATATAGCCCCCATACAAATGTCGCTCCCGATTTGCCATTTTCCACTCTAGAAACATTAAACACATATTAAACACGATTTTCTTTAAATTTGGCACAACATCTTATAACCCAACTAGAAACACATATGCAGAAATTGGGTAAGATCGGTTCATATTTAGATATAGCCCCTATACAAATGTCGCTCCCGATTTGACATTTTCCGTTCTAGAAACCACATATTGTACCCGATTTTCTTTAAATTTGGCACAACACCTTATAATCCAACTAGAAACTCATATGCATAAATTGGATAAGATCGGTTCAGATTTAGATATAGCCCCCATACAAATGTCGCTCCCGATTTGACTTCTGCCGCTTTAGAAACCACATATTGTAATCAATTTTCTTTAAATTTGGCACAACAGCTTATAATCCAAGTAAAAAACCTATGGTAAAGTGGGCAAGATCGGTTCAGATTAAATTATAGCCCAAATACAAATGTTGCTCCCAAATGGTCAACCGATTTTGGCCAAACTATACATATTATATTTCTCCTATTTCGTTCCAGATTTCAATATACCCCCATACAAATGTCCTTTCCGATTTAAAATTTTTTGTCAAACACATACATTTACAGGATACAAAAATCCTTCCCGTTTTCACTTTTTCACCGAATTAAATTGTATTCGGATAGAAAGTCTTTCCTTACTTGTTTTTCAAATGTGTAGTTTTTGGGAAAGAGCTGCAAAAAGTTATACAGATGCCCGCTGCATCTAGAAACATGAGTTCGATTGTAAATTTTTTGTTCAAAACTGGGTAGAAAATGATAAAATTTATACACACGAAGAGAGTTCAGCTAAAATAGTGCACATCGACAAGCGCATTCCGTTGACTGTATATGAGTGTTATCTAATAGGAGGTATACACATTATTATTTTAGACTTATCTATATCCACCAAAAAAAAAATCAAATAAATACTATCCAAAAACATAGACGGATAAAACTAATAACTGACCTTTTCGCGTGCGAAGCAGCGGGTACTGCTTGTCTGTATATAAAACAAATAAGGAAAGCTTAAGTCGGGCGGGCTCGGCTATGTCGTACCCTAGACTTTCAAGGTTAATATTACTAATCCCATATGTTTTAAAATATCACTGAAAGTTTAACGCCCTATATATTCGAAATCGGTATCCGGTTTTTTAACCTTATGGATCTTATGGATCAGAGATATATAACTTCATCATTGGTAAAATCGGATGGGTCATTTGTATATGGACTATATCAGAATATTGAAAATATATGTGTTTGTGCCAAATTTGAAAAAATCAGTGAAAATATGCGTTGCTACAATTGTGTAAGGGCTTTATATAAATCATAACTGAGTTCGATGAGGCGCAAAATAATGTTTTGTCAAGATCGAGCCATTAAATGTAGGCAGTACTTTTAGTAGAAAAATATATGGATGGACAGAAGATTCATAAAGTAATTCTAAGTCGTTGTGATAAATTATAGATCTGCCGCTTTTAATTTTTGGGTGCTACAAACAAAAATGCATAATACCCATGTGGAATATTTGTGTTTCAAAGGGAAGCCAAAATTTCCTTCCGGAAACCTCAACCGCAAAATTTAAAATTGTCCATCTCTGTCGATTCCCAAATGAACACACACACACTTCATATTTATGTAATTTTTCTTCGGCTTTCTTTCTACTACCCACAACAGTATCTATGAGCACTTTCAATACAAATAAAGTTCAATATGCAGTGCAGCGTATGCTCAGCATCCTTGGCTGCATCACAGAAAAGATTGCAGAGAAATATTTAATTTCATATGTTCGCAATGTGTACAATCTGTGTCGTGGAAAAACTGACTAAATCTGTTCTGCATCGTCTGAGAGGATATTTTATCCCATCTTACTTTTAATTAATTTAATTGTAATATTCCTATTCCTAATACAATTATAAGCTTACAAACATTTGGATGTTATATCTCCAAGATTATATCGCGAAAATATCTTCCATTTATTCTATTGGAAGAAATTAATCAAAAATATTTTCTGTCATATCTTCCTTTCATCATCTTGTAGATATATAGGCGATATTGACAAACAAATATTTTTCTGGTGTTGTTTTTTCTTTTTGAAATAACCACCGAATCGTTTGTATTTATTTCATTCCCAATTTGGTTTTTTGTTTCATCTCTTTTGAATTTTATTTAATTTTTAATTTTTTATTTCATTTGATTTTCTATCAAAACGTGTAGTCACTTACATTGCAAACTTTTTCCAAAATTTTGACTTAGTCAGTTTTTGCATGACAACGGCATATTCTTAAGCTTACACACATTGTATCGGCGTCTGTTTGCTTTTGTGTATCACTACTACTCCAAAGAGTATCTGTGTTGTTTGCTTGTGGGATGGCATATGTATGTGTTGGTGTGTGAATTTTAACAATAATCTTTTGTACTTGGTAATCCGTAGTGTAGATGTTCTTTTTTTGTTGCTCTCCGAGGATGTAATATGTGCGTGTTTATAGATTTAAAAAAGGAATTTTTCTAATAAAATCTTCTGCTTTTGAAAGTATTGTAACGCTCTTCGTTTGCTGTGTATTTATTTATTTACATTCTATTGTTGAGGATTTTTCAATTTGTATTATATTTGGAAACAAAATAACCAAGAGCATATTGTTGTTGCACACCTTATGACGGGGCAGAACCTATTTGTTATCGAAATTGGAGTAGGAATCAGGGGGTGTGTTTCTATTGTCGAGCCTCAGAATAATTAAATTGTAAAATTTATTACAACATTTCATTACAATGTAATGAAAAAATGAGGCGAATTGTGTGTAGACATTCTAAAGAATTCCTTTGGAGTTATCCCATTCAATAATGTGTCAAGATTTATCGGTCTCTTTTTGGAATATTCCAAAATTGTTTTTATCTGTAAATAAGTTGGGAAGGGATAAAGTCAACGATTTCATGGCTTTGAATACCAAAGGTTGAAGGATGAGGATGTCGATTTTCGTAGAAGTGCAGTAATATTACAGGTAAATATATATTTTTTTAATATAGCCAAACCAAAACAAATACAAATATTGAAAAAATAATTTTATAAATAAATATAATATTTTTAATATTTTAAACCATGCTCACAAGGCAAGGCTACCAGTACGTTTACACTATATTTGTATGGAAATGATACTTCAAGTCAATTCAATATATTCTTATATTTATATTTTCAAAAAAGCTCAAACACCATAAATATTGGTGGATAGTGGGTGCTACAGTTGGTTGTATTTCCATTCTATTTTAAAATCACAAAGCACCAATTAGAAAATGAAAGTCGTACCTTCGACAATTCTTATGAATACTTAACGAATACCGTGATTAGATTCCAGCTTCTTCATTCATCTTCATTTTTCTACACTAGTTTTGGTACAAAACTCTAAACTAGTGGCCCCTGTTAGAACGTGTCGTAAAACACTATTTAATCGTTCAAAATTATCAATCGGTTTCATTCCAAATTTCAGTGTAACTCCCAGAAATTGAAAAAAAGTTTATTTTTATGTGGCTACTTTTGCTATAATTTCAACAAGTTAATATATCGAAAAATGCTTTGGTGGGTATAATGGAAATAGATTTCAAATGCAACAATACAATTTTTTTCAAAATTGTTCAGAATCAAATATCTTAAACTTTTTCCTTTTATCGACTAAAATTCCGGCAAATGAACTACGATTGTTATTTATAAATTTAAAATGAGCATAAAGGAAATTTAATCGTCTTTACATCTGCGGACCTACCTTTTAGAAGTTAATGAGTCGAAAATGACTAAATTGCGTTTTGGAACTAAAAAATCTGACTTTTTGCGCTAAATGTATCCTACCTTCCTAGAGTGCATTTTAGAGCAGGCAAAAGTTACCCTGAAAAAACGAGGAACTCATCAACCTTTCCAAATATGTGAATATTTCGTTAAAGGCTTTTGAAGGAAAAAAGTTGTGTTGGTTCAAAGTCATACATTTGTTCAAAAAGGATATTTTTGAAAATATTTATTACAAACAAACAATATTTGGCACATACATAGTTTTGATATAAATCTAAAAAACAACAATTTCTAATAAAAAATTGAAAAAAAAATCTCTTAAAATATGTGAGAAACAGTTCGATGAATTCAAAGAAAGATATTAGGTTTTTTTTTTCAATTTTCAAAATCTGTAATACACAAAAAATTAAAATTATTTCTTCGCATTATGAACAAAACGTAGACATAAAAAAAACCAAAAAATAAAAATAAAAATGTTAATTTTCTGTAAAATCGAAAATACTTTGGGCCTATTTCTGAAATATATCCGATTTTTAATGTTAATATTTCAAAACAATCCTTGGGTCCTTGTCTAATTTTGGTTTTTACAGAACTCAAAAATGTCTACTAGAACAAAAGTTTTTGAATTTTGGCCGATGGATTTTGATTCTGAACCACTGTGCGAAGATATATTATTGATAAACAAGTAAGGAAAGGCTAAAGTCGGGCGGGGCCGACTATATAATACCCTACACCACTCACTGCGTATATACATCGATTTGATTACTAAACCCAGGTATTTCATGAGAGCAATTTTATGTAGTTCATATAAATTATACTATAAATTCATCTTTAGTCAAATTTAATGAATATGGTAAATAATAAAGTAATTGATCCAATTTGCCAGCAGATATTCCGAGTAAAGTAAATATAACATGATCTGGAAAAATGGATCAAGACAAATACAGATTATACAGCGGTAATAGGATGAATCGGACGGACATTTGAAGGCCTATAACAACACTTGAAGCCTGTGCCAGAACATGCGCCTTTATATTTCTCATTCACGGTAGGTATTCCTAGTTGAAACATATAATGATCTGCAAATTTGATGAAGATCCGATGTAAGATGTAGTTTCTAGAGCTGTAATAGAGCAGAATGGGACTCCATTTGGGTTATACCAAAGTATGGACATATAGGCATCTCCCAAACAAGTAAGGAAGGCTAAAGACGGACAGAGCCACTATATGATACACCCCACTTTATATCTCATTACACATCAATTCGGTAAAAAAGTGAAATCGGGGAGGATTTTTGAATCATGTAAATGTATGTGTTTGGCAAAAAATGTTAAATCGGAAGGGACATTTGTATGGGGGTATATATACCTGTAACGAAGTGACCCCCTTTCACTATGTTTATGTTTGTTGGTGAAATATAATATGCAAAGTTTGGCCAAAATCGGTTAAACATTCGGGAGCGACATATGTATAGGGGCTATATCTAAATCTGAACCGATCTTACCCACTTTCACCATAAGTGTTTTAAGTTAGATTATAAGATGTTGTGCCAAATTTAAAGAAAATCAGGTATAAGATGTGGTTTCTAGAGCGGAAAATGTAAAATCGGGAGCGACAATTGTATGGGGCTATATCTAAATCTGAACCGATCTTACCCTCTATCGCCACAGTTGTTATTAGTTGGATTATAAGATGTTGTGCCAAATTTAAAGCAAATCAGGTACACTATGTGGTTTTTAGAGCGGAAAATGTCAAATAGGGATCGACATTTGTATCTGAACCGATCTTACCCACCTTCAGCATAGGTGTTTCTAGTTCGATTATAAAATGTTGTGCCAATTTTAAAGAAAATTGGGTACAATATGTGGTTTCTAGAGCGGAAAAAGTCAAATCGGGAGCACCATTTGTATGGGGGCTATATCTAAATCTGAACCGATCGTACCCACTTTTAGCATAGGTGTTTCTAGTTCGATTTTAAAATGTTGTGCCAATTTTAAAGAAAATCGGGTACAATATGTGGTTTCTAAAGCGGAAAAACTGAAATCGGGAGCGACATTTGTATGGGGGCTAAATCTAAATCTGAACCGATCTAACCCGCTTTCGCCACAGGTATTTCTAGTTTGATTATAAGGTGTTAAGCCAAATTTGAAGAAAATCGGGTACTATATGTGCTTTATAGGACGGAAAAAGTCAAATCGGGAGCGACATTTGTATGGGTGCGATATCTAAATCTGAACCGATTTCCTCTAAATTCAATACCGATGGTCCTTGGCCAGAAAAAATAACTTCTGCCAAGTGTCATGATAATCGGACAACAATTGCGACCTGTAGAGTGCGAACAAGCTTAGATGGACAGCAGACGGACGGACGGACAGACAGACATCGTTAAATCGACTCAGCTGGTGGGGTGGGTCTAGCTCGCTTATTTCTTGGTGTTACAAACATTTGGCGCGAAACTAACTTATAATACCCTATTCCACGAAGTGGTGTAGGGTATAACAAAAAAACCAGAACCACTATTCGTTCCTAATGCTATTCGTAAAATGTTACGGAATATTAATATATTACCAACTTTTTTGAAATTGTAAGGACGAAAACGACACTGAATTCGTATTCCCTTAAGTTCGAAATGCATTGTACAAAACAAGACGTTTAGCTCCTGCAACAATGACCACAAACATAAAGTTGGCCCAGACAAACCACGTTGGACAAACTACCCTTAAATGATTGACAACTAAAGTCGGTGCCTATACAACCCCCTTCAAATTGTTGTACCACGTTGCCAAGGCAACCACAGCAAATTCTGACAATTGTTGGAAATATAAAAAGAAAAGCAAAAACATAAAATAAAACGCCGGTGAAGGAAGTAAAAACCTCGTGGTTTGGAAAAATGAGGGAAATTGAAATGGTGACAAGGCGAAAAAAGAAGCCAAAAGTGCAAAAATCTAAAAACCCTCACGCCAAAGTGAAGCACATCCCACAGAAGCGCAAAATCCAGTTAACACAGGAGTTTGAAGAAAACGAAAAGGAAGTGGCCGTTTTGCTGGAAAATTCAAGTCTTCTAAGTGAATCCATTAACAATGGCAGTCGGGATGACAACAAATCGCCCAGTGAGCGTTTTTTCTGTGGTACCACCGAAGAGGAGGAGCAGCAGGATAGTGTGAGAATAAAAATGAATTTGGGAAAGCTGGAGGAGGAGGAGGACTTGAGTAGTGAGGCCATGGAAGAACCAGACGACATACTGTCTAAACAATCCATTGATGACTTGTCAACGACCAACCGAAGTCAACAGCCCACCTTGGCCTCCACGTTGTTGCAGATCGATGAGGATGGCATTGAGAATCTGGTGAAATTGCAGTGTGTTGAGTTTAGACGGGATATGGAGGATTGGGTGTATAAACCAGCCTTGGAAGTGGGATCCAATCTATTGTCATATCCCATGGATGAGAAATTGGACTCCAATTTGAATCTAATGATGAATCGTTTTTATATGGAAGCCAAGAACGCTAAAGGGAGAGTGGATGTGGGGATTTTAAAGGCCTTGAAGAGTGCAAATAATTCCAAGAGATTTTTTGCGGATCTGAGGCTTTACAAAACATGGTGTGATTATAAGTTTAAGCCGATTTTCATGGAACCTTCGTGGGAAAGCATGGACATACCCTCGAAAAAACTCTTGACTCTGCATATCAAAGACCTGCGCTTTACCGAACATCCGCTACTGCAGGAGGAGCATCGTGTGGCCAATAATTTGGAGCTGGTCTATGAGCACCGCAGCCAACGTCTGAAGGAGAAGATTACCGAAAAGATCTACGCTGATCTGCAGGTGGAAAGGAATATCTTGAATGAGTTGCTTCGAACGGAAGAGAGTAAAGGGAAGGCAAACAACAACAACACAAGGTTGGAGCAAGAGCGAAAGGCCTTTTGGATCGAGCGGCATATGTTCAAGGTCAAAGCCTTGAGGGAGAAACTCTACGATGAGGAGCACACCAACAAACAACTGCTGCAGGATATCCTCGAGAATTGGATAAAATTAAAGAACTTGAGAAAGCAGCAGAGTCAGCAGTACACCCGTCTAAAGCTGCGTCTAAAAATGGAGGACCTGACAGTGGCCACAATGCGAAGCCGACAGCAATTGTGGTCTCAAAGATTCGATATGGATCTGAATGAGGTGTATCGGGAAAAACTTGAGGAATATTATCGCTCGAAACGTTTGTGGCGCGGTCAACGGGAGGACAGTGAAGGAATTCTGCCAAGGCCGCGAAAACCCAACATTGACCTGCTCTCTTCCCAGTTGAAGGAGGAGTTTATCAAATCTTTTGCGAATCCTAAAGAACCACGTATTGATGTCGTACGAATTCTGGCCAATGATCAGGAGTTTGCCGATATGCCGGGTCCACGCAAACTTCAGAGTTACTTTATGCGCGTCTTCTTCGATGGCCAGATGGTGGGGGAGACTCGCTGCTACAGGCTGGAACGAGATCTAAGTATAAGTGTCAATGAGAAACTGGGCATAGTTCTCAATAGGAGATTGCCCCGGGATATAAAGGTCAAGGTATGTACTTTTTTCCCACATCTCTCTCGTGTAAATGCTATGAACGCCCCTTTCTTCTTCTTCAGCTCTACAGAAAATCCAAAATGTCCGCCTCTCACAAGATAGCCAACATCATAGTGCCGCTACCACTGCCCTCCGTCTCGGTGCAGGAAACACGTAACTTCGCCATTACCTTCTCTTCCCACAAGCAACCCATATCGGGCTATTTGCGTCTAGATCTGCAAAGCGATGAGCAAATCTATCCGCAAGATGTGGTGGACAAATTATTTCCAGCACCAGGGAAGCACACCACTATACCCCGGAACATCATCAAGGAATGGTATCAACGTAATCTCTTGGCTTTGCCCGAATCCCCTACACTCGTGGAGGAGCAGCATTCCGCCGTTTCATGCAGTGAAACTGAGGAAGAGCCCAACAAAAGCTCGGCCTTGCAAACCTGCACCTTCCAAGAGGATCATTTACGATTCTGCCCCCTTTCGGAGCTGGACAACAATCCCCGTTTGAAGCTACTGCGTTCACGTTATCTGAAGAATGATTCTCGCACTCGGGATTTGAAATACATACCCATGTTAGATCATGAGCTGGAGTTCGACTGGGAAGCGGAGGAGTGTGTCCTAGATCCGGGCAACTGGATGGATCCGATTGATTTGCATAAACATGAGAGTAAAAAATATTTGAGGAATCTCTATGCGGCCATACAGAATCAATGCAGTCGTCTCACAAAAGTGGTGGCCAGCAGGGAGAATTTGCTGCTCAATGATGAGCCGGTCAGTTGGAGGTAAGAATTTCTCAAAAAAAAATCAATACTAGTCTTTAATTGTTCTATAATCAACACAGTGCCTTCTTCCAAACGCTGAAGCTTATCTTTCAGCCACGTCTTATAACTAATGTTCCACAAACGCTACCCTTGTCCTCAAGTGCCCAAACCCTGACCATGGATTATTCACAGAATTTTAAGATTATCTGTAACATAACCAGAGCTACTGGTATACCGGTGCGGATTACCAATCCCGACGATTCAGACAGTAGAGGTCGCAGCAGTCCCGAGTCATCGAATGTCTTTGTTCTGCAAAGTAAGTGCTTTGGGATCTGGAATTCTACGATTAATTCATTTAACTTTGTTTCATTTCAGATTTGAAATATTCAAATGTGAGACCATTTGTGGCTGTCAGCTACAGGGATAAGTTTTGTCGCACCATGACTGCTGAGGGCTCAAATCCCACGTGGAATGAGCAATTGATATTACAAGTCAGGTAAGGTTTCTCAAGAAGTGAGGGTATTGTTGTATAGGATGGGCCACGAAACTAAATTGCTGCGGTCACCCCCCGGAATGAAGAAACGTAATTTTTATACACTCCATGAGAGTATTATGTCTTTGTGCATTTGTTTGTAACAACCAAAAGGAAACGAGTTAGACCCATCGTTTATTATACAGATCGGCTTAGAATCACTTTCTGAGTCGATTTAGCAATGCCCGTCTGTCCATCTATTGTTGTAATCAAATTACAGGTCGCAATTATAGCCCGATCTTAACAAAAATTGGCACAAGTAAGTTTTGTGGATCAAGGACGAACGCAATTTAATTTGAAGCATATCGGTTCAGATTAATATATATAGCCCCCATACAAAAGTCGCTCCCGATTTGTCATTTTCCGCTCTAGAAACCACATATTGAACCCGATATTCTTTAAATTTGGCACAACATCCTATAATCCAACTAGAAACACCTGTGCAGAAAGTGGGTAAGATCGGTTCAGGTTTAGATATAGCCCCCATACAAATATCGGTCCCGATTTGACATTTTCCGCTCTAGAAACCAAATATTGTATCCGATTTTCTTTAAATTTAGCACAACATCTTATAATCGAACTAGAAACACTTGTTGCGAAATCGGGTTAGATCGGTTCAGATTTAGATATAGCCCATATACAAATATCGCTCCCGATTTGACTTTTTCCGCTCTAGAAACCACATATTGAACCCGATATTCTTTAAATTTGCCACAACATCTTATAATCCAACTAGAAACACCTGTGCAGAAAGTGGGTAAGATCGGTTCAGATGTAGATATAGCCCCCATACAAATGTCGGTCCCGATTGTACATTTTCCGCTCTGGAATTAACATATTGTACCCGATTTTCCTTAAATTTGGTACAATATCTTATAATCCAATTAGAAACACCTATGCTGAAAGTGGGAGAGATCGGTTATTTATATACATATAAATGTTGTTCCCAAATGTTTAACAGATTTTGGTCAAACTTTACATATTATATTTCACCTATAAACATACATGGTGAAAGCGTGTCACATCATTCCATGTTTCAATATACCCCCATACAGATGTCCTTTCCGATTTAACATTTTTTGTCAAACACATTCATTTACAGGATAAAAATCCTTCCCGGTTTCACTTTTTTACTGAATTGAATTGTAATAGGATTAAAAGTGGAGTGTATCATATAGTCGGCTCCGTCCGACTTTAGCCTTTCCTTACTTGTTTATGTTGCATTTTTGTCCAAAATTTTTTATGAATTATCAGACCCTTGGCAGTACTTTAAATATCAATTTTTATACACTCCACGAGATTATTTTGTCTTTGTGCATTTGTTTGTGACACCCAAATGGAAGAGAGATAGACCCATTTTCAATTATACCGATCGACTTAGAATCACTTTTTAAATCGATTTAGCAATGTCCGTCTGTCTGTCTGTCCATCTATTCTTGTAATCACGATACAGGTCGCAATTGTAGACAGAACCAAATGAAACTTTGCACAACGAAGTTTTTCGGGATAAGAACGAACGCTATTTAATTTGAAGATAAACGGTTCTGATTTAGATATAGCCCCCATACGAATTTCACTCGCGATTTGACTCTTTTCACTCTAGATACATCATATTACAACAGATTTTCTATAAAATTGGCAAAACATCTTATATTTCAACTAGGAACATCTATGAGGAAAATAGGTGAAATCGGTTCAGATTTAGATATAGCCCCCATACAAATGTCGCTCCCGATTTGACATTTTCCGCTCTAGAAACCACATTTTGTACTTGATTTTCTTTAAATTTGGCACAACATCCTATAATCCAACTAGAAACACCTATGCAGAAATTGGGTAAGATTGGTTCAGATTTAGATATAGCCCCCATACAAATGACGCCACCGATTTGACATTTTCCGCTCTAGAAACCAAATATTGTACTCGATTTTCTTTAAAATTGGCACACCATCTTATAATATTACTAGAAGCACCTATTATGAAATTGGGTAATCTAACTAGAAACACCTATGCAGAAATTGGGTAAGATCGGTTCAGATTTAGATATAGCCCCCTTATAAATGTCGCTCCCCATTTGACATTTTCCGCTCTAGAAACCACATATTGTACCCGATATTCTTTAAATTTGGCACAACATCTTATAATCCAACTAGTAACACCTATGGCTAAAGCGGGCTAGATCGGTTCAGATTTAGATATAGCCCCCATACAAATGTCGCTCCCGATTTGACTTTTGCGCTCTAGAAGCCACATATTGTACCCGATTTTCTTTAAAATTGGCACAACATCTTATAGTCCAACTAAACAAAACTATGGTGAAAGTGGGTAAGATCGGTTCAGATTTAAATAGAGCCCAAATACAAATGTTGCTCCCAAAAGTTTAACCGATTTTGGCCAAACTATACTTTTTATATTTCACCTATTTCGTTCCAGGTTTCAATATATCCTCATACAAATGTCCTTTCCGATTTAACATTTTTTGTCAAACACATACACTTACAGAATACACAAATCCTTCCCGTTTTCACTTTTTCACCTAATTGAATTGTATTCGGATAGAAAGTGGAGTGTATCATACTTGTTTATGTTGCATTTTTGTCCAATTTTTTTTATGAATTATAAGACCCTTGAGAGTAATTTAAATATCAATTTTTATTCTTGTCTTGAAATAACTCACTGGTCGTATTTTGACGTTTTTCAAGTGACAGCTAAAAACTCATATTTCTTAGAAACATTTTGTAAAAGATGTTATGAAAAATAAATAGCTTTCAATACCTTTCGAATGATGCCAAAAAATGAATATCAGGTGAAAAGTGGCGTCAGTGATTCCATTTTTGTAAAATAATTTAATAGAGATGGTTTTTCAGAACGAAAATTTTATAAAGTAGTACCAACGAATACGAAAAAGTTTTCACTTGTCACTAGGGGAAAAACACAAAATAAAATAAGAAAATAATCAAAATTTATATTTAAAGCGCTTTCAAGGGTATGAGGCCGAACACAACCATGTCGAATGGCGTTTGACAAACTTAATTTTCTTGTCGAACAAACACAATCATCTGTGGTTTTTTTTTTGTTTATTTTCAACAAAATTCAGTTTCGTAAAAAAATTAAATTGTGAAAAAGTTAAATATTTCCGACGATGATTTAATTGATATTAGCTGTGTTATTACGCTAGTACAAGCCGCAAATAACATGTGAAACGTAAGTACAACTTAAATAAATTTTCAACATGCATTATGTTGAAACAAAATTTTTATGTCAAAATTGATATGAAATGTCAAAATTTTGATGGATAACAGTTTATAACACTGTGTATAACACTGAGAAAAACGATCCCCAACACTTACATGTTAGAAAACATGTGAAAACAATAATTGACAGAACGACAACAAATTAAAATAGAATTTAATTGTCGCCAGCCATCATGGCCGTTCGCCACAAAAATGCTCTCTTCCATAAGAAATACATACATACAAAAGTGTTGTTCGCCATACGACAACGACATGGTTGTGTATAGGCTCTATATTATTTCAGAAAAAATACAAAAATGCGACACAAAAAAATTACGAGGGAACAAAATGATTTTTAGTAGACACACATGTTGAAATTTTGAACCCCTAGTTCATTTCGTTCTGAAGCCAGCGTGCTTTCAACAGACAGACAGAAGGATATATTGAATCTTTGCTGCAAGCCTTTTCAAATATGTGTATAAAATAACAAAATCGTTCATAATTTTTTATGGATATATTTTTATACACTCCACGAGAGTATTATGGCTTTGTGCATTTGTTTGTAACACCCAAAAGGAAGCGAGATAGACCCACTGTTAAGTATACCGATGGACTTAGAATCACTTTCTGAGTCGATTTAGCAATGTCCGTCTGTCCGTCCGTCTGTCCATCTATTGTTGTAATCAAATTACAGGTCGCAATTATAGTCCGAGCTTAACAAAAATTAGCACAATTAAGTTTTGTGGCTCAAGCACGAACGCTATTTAATTTGAGGCAAATCGGTTCAGATTTAGATATAGCCCCCATACAAAGATCGCTCCCGATTTGACATTTTCCGCTCTAGAAACCACATATTGTACCCAATTTTCTTTAAATTTGGCACAACATCTTATAATTCAACTAGAAACACCTATTCAAAAATTGGATAAGATCGGTTCAGATTTAGATATAGCCCTCATTCAAATGTCGCTCCCGATTTGAAATTTTTGCTCTAGAAACGACATATTGTACCCGATTTTCTTTATATTTGACAAAACATCTTACAATCCAACTAGAAGCACTTATGCAAAATTTGGGTAAGATCGGTTCAGATTTAGATATAGCCCCCATACAAATGTCGCTCCCGTTTTGACCTTTTCCACTTTAGGAACCACATATTGCACCCGATTTTCTTTGAATTGGGCACACCATCTTATAATCCAACTAGAAACACCTATGCAGAAAGTGGGTAAGATCGGTTCAGATTTAGATATAGCCCCCAAACAAATGTGGCTCCCGATTTGACTTTTGCCGCTTTAGAAACAACATACTGTACTCGATTTTCTTTAAATTTAGGACAACAGCTTATAATCCAAGTAAAAAACCTATGGTGAAAGTGGCTAAGATCGGTTCAGATTTAGATATAGCGCAAATACAAATGTTGCTCCCAAATGTTTAACCGATTTTGGCCAAACTATACATATTATATTTCACCTATTTCGTTCCAGATTTCAATATACCCCCATACAAATGTCCTTTCCGATTTAACATTTTTTGTCAAAAAAAAATACATTTACAGGATACAAAACCCCCTTCCGTTTTCAATTTTTCACCGAATTAAATTGTATTCGGATTGAAAGTGGAGTGTATCATAGAGTCGGCACCGCCCGACTTTAGCCTTTCCTTACTTGTTTAACATTAGTATTTGTTACTATGTCAGATCATGCCCAGTTCTACGTTAAATATACATCGATAAAATATTGAGAAAAAATGATTTTTATCTTAAAACATAGCTTTTTGGCACTAATAGCTGGGTAATGAAAATCTATTGATAAATGTATTAGTTATGGCACTTTTATCGGACTTATACTGTCAACATGAAAATACATTTGATGAAAATTTGAATTTTAGTAATAAAATAATATAAATCTATTCATACAATACGCCTTAATAAAAACAGAAATTTGTTGGTCTTGGACAAAATTTTTATTATTTGTTACATAGTAATCAACTGGGGTCTGCATTTTTCCGTACTTTTTTTCTCCGAATTATTTTTACAATTTCCCGGTATCCCATGACAGGAAGGGAAATTATCAACATACTGTTTGCTACATAGAAATTTATTATATTCCTATTATTCCTATGTTAGGGTATACCTCCACCACAGGATGGGTGTATACTAAGTTTGTCATTCCGTTTGTAACACCTTGAAATATCGACCTGAGACCCTACAAAGTATATATATTTTGGATCGTCATAAAATTCTAAGACGATCTAGCCATCTCTGTTGAAATCCAGCAGCCAGCATTAAAACGAAAGGAGCTAGGACGCCATAATGTTTAAAGTATTTTATTTTTTTTTATTATTTTCGCTTGATATGTGGTATGTGCATTCCCCTTATAGTAAAAACGTGGACCTTAAAGTGATTCCTATTCGTAGGGCGTGGAATGAGGCAAAAAGGGAAAAATGGTACCTATCACACGACAACAGCTAGAAACACGACGTGTACATTCCAATAATTGAGTAGATACTTAATATATAAGTATGTTTACCAAATTCGTACTATTAAGGGTTAAAGTGGGAATAGAGGGATTAACATGGTACCAACCAAACGGATGCGCCTAGTATAACGAAATTCGGTTTTCACATTCCTCTGATTACGTAGATACGTAAAATAAAGGGATTTTTGGAAATTAGTAGTTTTGGGGGGTAAATGGGGATACAAATGGTACGAAAAACAAAAATGTTTTTTTTTCAAATTCGTACTTTCAAGGAACAGAGGGATAGAAATGGTACCAATTAAACGGCTACACCTATATTGATGAAATTCTGTGTGTACGTCCCTCTAATTGCATTAACACGAAAAATAAAGAGATTTTCGAAAGTCATACTTTTAAGGGGGTAAAATGGGATAAAAAGGTACGAAAGAAATGGCCGCAGCTAGAATCATGGAATTCGGTGTATACATTCCTCTGACTGCATGGATACGCAAAATATTTTTTTTCCAAATTCGTACTTTTTACTTTACTTTACAAAAATGGGTAGAATCATGAAGTTAGGTTATCTTGCGCTGTGTACGTACGATTTTCAAAATTTTAGAAATTAAATAGGATGGAAATACAACCAACCAAAGGACTATATTTCATTTCAATATTTAGGGTATTTAAACTTTTTTGAAGATTGTTGCCTTATATTTACATTTTGAATTCACTTGAAGTATTTGTTATTTCGATATAACTGATACAAACATATTGGTTGCCTTGCCTTATAAGAGTGGTTAAAAATTTAAATATTCCTGCAATGTTATTGCACTTCTACGAAAATCAACAGCGTCTGTGGACTGCAATCCATAGTGAAGGGTTGGCGATTTTAGTTGTTTTTAATTTATTCGTCATTTTTCAATTTTGGCAAAGTTGTTACACGTGATTTTGCAAGATAACCATACTACTAGTGAATTTATTTCAAAAAACGCTTTGTATTTAATTTAATTTTAATTTGATTCTTATTTAATTTCTCATTTATTTGTAGTGGAAGTTTGGCTGATCTGCGGGATGACTTGAAAATTTGCCTGTACGATGAAGTCGTCGAAAATCAATGGAACGATGATGTGACACTCAAAAATGCGGATATTTTCCAAAGAATACAAAACAATTGGTTGGGAGAATATCGAATACCCTTCAATGCCATATTGACACAACAAAAGGTAACTTTCCGTAACACTTCCTCTCTCGTCCTAACAACAAATCTTCACAGATGGACGGTGTATTTGAGCTGAATAACCCCAAGATACTGATTGGCTATAAAAGGCCCTCCCTGGACAATATCAGCTCGAATGCTGAGACCAGCATTATGATCGAACAATTTCCCGAAATAAAAGAATCTGTGCGCTTATGGTGTTTCGTGAGTGTGGAGCCCAACTTTGAATTGCCCACCATCAATACAAAGTGTTTGGAATGTTCGGAACTGACGGAGGTACGTCAGTTTTTGAATAACTGGAGCATGGAAGCATTTGAAATGCAGCCAGCGACATTTTTGGAACCTTTGGTTTGTTCGGCAGAGGGAAAACGCGTGTGTATAACTCGGCTGTTGCAGCCTCTGCCACCACCCGTGGAGGCCAGTGAGAATCTTTTTGATAGTGCTTGCCGATTTGTGTCGCTGCTGGCAACGCCCAAGTTGTTTGATCCTTGTTTGGGATTTACCGGTATTTGGTTGAATAATGAGGTAAGAGGGAGGAAATTAAAATAAGTCTGCAGTGGTCAGGCCACAACATGGCTTGGCCTTAAAATTTTAATTTGAAATTTGTGTGAATAATTTTATTAAAATTTATAAAATTTTGAATTTTATTTCCAGCTACTTTTGGACACAACCTGGGGTTCTTCCAAAGACTTGGGTGTCCTCCTGTGCAATAACTTGCTGCATTTGGGTCTGCAATGTTGGTTGGTCTTGGGTGTGGCCCATCCTCATGGCGAATGTGCTTTTGTCTTGTACACTTCCGACGACGAGATGTTGTTTATAGATCCCGGTACGGGAAAGCGCTATCCAGTGAAGGATGTCTTCTGTCCTTTGCAACAAATTCGAATGGTGGTCTCCACCAGTAATGTAAGATATTTCAATCAGTTTTTTTTTCAATCCATCATTCCATCATCATTCCTTGGCAGTATTACTTGAACATACAATCGGAAAATCGAGTTTCCATGATGAGTCTCAACTTCAATGATTCCTCATGTTGGCTGGCCGGATTTAGTAAAAGAAATCCAGCACCCCTGGGCGGATTTCAGTCCACCACTTACAAATATCGTGCTTCGTTCAGTGTCTCCGAGCTGAGGTATAATATTGAGCGTAAAATCATGAAGAAGATTAGTGCGTGGCGTACAATGAGGAAGACTATTTGGAACAGGTGGGAATTGCGTCGTTTTTGTTGGTTGGTCATTTTATGGCTATATTCTTCATTCTTTAGAGCTTTTCAGCCCCGTTTGCTGAATATCTTACAAAGCATGGAACATAGCGTCACTTTTGGCAGCGGCTCCTCCTACGAAGAATTAAAGTATAATAATATGTTGGCGGCTGAGTTCCCAAACTATAAGGTAAGTGGAAGATAAACAAATAGAATATTAAAAAAAATGATTTTATAAATAAATTTATACTGCCGCACTGTGTTGCGGCTAGTGGAAAAGTAACTTTTTTCCGACTATTTTTTTCAGTGTTTTTAATGATGCAATTTTGTCACAGACATTCCAAGTAAACAAAAAACACATAAAGCTTATTTTTATGTTGGCCCGTTGATTTTTAATTGATTTTAGAAGTCAAATATACAAAATTTTCACGAAAAGAGGGGATTTCAGGGCTGTATTCAAAATGATCTCATTTGATTTTGGTGACAGATATTTTGATTCGGAAAAAAATCTGCCTTCGGACAAGTACCTTCTGTAAAAAAAGGAATGTTGTTTGAGACATTTTCATTTGCACCTTTTTTAGAACGAAAACCCGACTAAAGGTCCATTTTTCCATTAAATTTGGGTTAGGTAAGCAATATCTAAAAAGTCCCAGAGAGTCCCAGTTCCAAACCACTACAGAAATGTTACATAATTTGTTTTCAACGAACTGTGAAAAATTCAGCTGCCCATACCTGCCCTCCTGGGAGTTATAGCGATTTTAGTATATCACTCTCAGTATTTATTCCATAGAAATAGAACGGAAATAGTATCTTCAAATTTTTTTATTCTACATCTATTCTAGCACTCCACAAAAATGAGCATAACTCTCTTAAAACTGAAGCTATTGACTTCAAACCGGTATCAAATTAAAGCTTTGATTGCCACCTTTCAAATAAGAAATGAAATAGATTTTGGTTTTTTATAAAATTTCAGAGTTTTTCAACAAATATCGAAAAATCATGAAAATCTGACGTTTATAATTCTTGTTCGGACCACCCTTTAATTTATTTAAAAAACTAATCATAGGGTATTTATCAGAAATAAAAGAAGAATTAAAATAAATTTTTTTTTGTAAATTTTTCGAACAATTTTTTTTTACTTTTGTTGAAAATTTGACCCAACAATTTTTTTCGGTGTAATTTTTTTTTCACTCATTCTGTTTGGGATTTCATTCTGACCAATCTGTAGAAGTTTCTCATCGATATCTGGAAAAATTGATCAAGTTTGTCCGAAATCGATTAAACATTCAGGAGCAACATTTGTATTGGGGCTATATCTATATCGGGAGCGACATTTGTATGGGGACTATATCTAAATCTGAACCGATCTTACCCACTTTCACCATAGGTGTTTTTAGTTGCATTATAAGATGTTGTGCAAATTTTAAAGAACATCGGCTACAAAATGTGGACTCTAGAGCGGAAAATGTCAATTCGGGAGCGACATTTGTATGGGGGCTATATTTAAATCTGAACCGATTTCCTCCAAATTCAGCATAGGTGTTTCTAGTTCGATTATAAAACGTTGTGCCAATTTTAAAGAAAATCGGGTACAATATGTGGTTTCTAAAGCGGAAAAAGTGAAATCGGGAGCGGCATTCGTCACAGGTATTTATAGATAGATTATAAGGTGTTATGCAAAATTTGAAGAAAATCGAGTACTATATGTGCATTATAGGGCGGAAAAACTCAAATCGGGAGCGACATTTGTATGGTGGCTATATACAAATCTGAACCGATTTCCTCCAAATTCAATACCAATCGTCCTTGGCCAAAAAAGTAAATTCTGCCAAATTTCATGAAAGTCGAACTGCAATTGCGACCTGTAGAGTGCGAACAAGCTTAGATGGACAGCAGACGGACAGACGGACGGACGGACGGACGGACGGACAGACGTCGGTAAATCGATTCAGCTGGTGATTCTAAGCCGATCTGCATACTTAAAGTTGGGTCTAGCTCGATTATTTATTGGCGTTATAAACATTTGGCGGAAAACTAACTTATAATACCCTAGTCCACGAAGTGGTGTAGGGTATAAAAATTAAAAGCTAAATATCTCAGAACTACTAAAATGGACTTTCTTTCATAGGAGGGCAGTATATATATTGAAATAATACTTCAAGTCAATTCAAAAAGTAGATATAAGGCAGCAATCTTCCAAAATATTGGGGAATAGTGGGTGCATTTTTAGCTGCAGTCGTTTGGTTAGTTGTCTGTCCATCCCATTTTAATTCCAAAAGAAAAAAAATTGAAAAATCCTTTATCTCTCGCGTACTCAGTGCAAGATAACCTAACTTCATGATCATTAGGTGTGGGATAGTTTTGTATGGAAATTATAGTAGTTGGATTTGGATATGCTAGAACCCCCTATTTTGTGAGGTTGGGAAAAAGCATGAATGAGCCAAAAAATGGGTGTGGTGGTGTGAGTGTACGAGGGTCCTCATCGGGGTCAAAGGTGTGGGAAAAGAGGTAAATATACACAAAAAGCCTGCAACTGCCTTTTCCTCCCCAACATTTTTTTCTAACACACACACCCCTATCTCCATCATTAGGGGGGGGGGGGGCTCCCATACAAAAATTATTTTTTTTTATAAAATTTGTTCCCACCGCTATTACTGGCCCAGGGAGGCCGCTAGTGGAGTTAAGTGTATAACCGACCACCAATATTTTTGCAACTCCCACATTTTCTCCGAACATAGTTACCTCTTATCGTCAACCCTTAGTGTGGTCCCCATACGATTTTTTATAATTTGTGTTATGACAGTAAGGCCTAAAACTGCCCTGGAGTTGATCCCAGCTGTGTTAAATGTAAGACCGTCCTCCCCAACATTTTTTCCGAACAAACTTACCCCTACTCCCATGCAAAAAACTAATTTTTATAACATTTTCTCCCACAACTCTAGCTACCCAAAGAAAGTCCATAGTGGAGTCAAATTTATGACCAACCCCCAATAATTTGCAGCTCCAATATTTTCTCAGAACGAACCATCTTTCACAATTAAGGTGGTCCCCACACATTTTTTATTTTTTTTTAATATTTTTAATGAATATTCAGCAAAACAGCCCCCTAGTCACCACTAGAGGGAAGACATGTAAGACTGGCCCCCATTAATTATCTCCCCAACATCTTGCCCAAACATATCTGTCCCCTGTATCCACTCGTTAGGGGGCTCCCAAACAAAAATATTTTTTTTTTATAAAATTTGTTCCCACCACTCTTACTGGGTCAAGGAGGCCACTATTGGAGTTAAATGTATGACCGACCCCCAATATTTTTGCAACTCCCACATTTTCTCTGAACATACTTACCTCAAACATTAGTGTGGTCCCCATACGAATTTTTTACTTTTTATAATTTTTATTATGACAGTAAGGCCTAGAACTGCCCTGGAGTCACCCCTAGATGTGTTAAATGTAAGACCGACCTCCACTAACTGTCCCTCCCAAACATTTTTTCCGAACAAACGTACCCTAATTACCCCTAATTAATTTTTATAAAATTTTCTCCCACCACTCTAACTGACCCAAGAAAGCCCCAAGTGGAGTCAAATGTATGACCAACCCTCAATACTTTTTCAGCCCCAATATTTTCTCAGAACGTACCTGCTCTCTATCTTCAAACCTGAAGGTGGTCCGCACACATTTTTTAAAATTTTTTATAATATTTTTAATGAAGCCCCCTAGTCACCCCTAGAGGGAAGACATGTAAGACTGGCCCCCATTAATTACAACGAATTCCATTCTAGCTGCGGCCGTTTGGTTGGTACCATTTTGATCCCCTTTTCCCATTTTAACCCCTAAACGTACGAATTTCGAAAAATCTTTTATTTCCAATGTCTACGCAATCAGAGGACTGTATACACCAAATTTCATCATTCTAGCTTTAGCCGTTTAGTTGGTACCATTTGTATCCCTTTTTGCCCCATTTCACCCCCTACAAATAAGAATCATTTTCTGATGCACGTTTCTGCTATAAGGGGAATGCGCATACCTAATATCAAGTAAATATATTGAAAAAGAAGTAAGAAAAGGATAAAGTCGGGCGGGGCCGACTATATGATACCCTACACCACTGCACCTAGTGCAAAATATTAAATTATTTTCATCAAGATTGGCTGTAATCCATAGTGTTAGCAACAAATCGGAAGGTGCATATGAGCTGTGATTATATATTTGCGTAACGGTCCACTAATATGGTCCATGGTAATGTAAAGGTTTTAATAAAAATTGGTGGGACAGTTGAATTTGAAAACATAGACAGGCAGGCATTCTGAAAATAAATATCACATGATCTGGAGAAATTAATCAAGATAACTCGGACGGACATTTGTAGGGGGCCTATTACAAAACTTGGGCCAGTGCCAAAAACATAGATCTATATAGTTGTCATTCACGGCAGGTATTCCTAGTGGAAATATATAATGATCAGCTGTAATAGAGCAATATGGGGGCCATTTGCAGGGCGGTTATACCAAAATATGGACCCATATATTTGACTTTCATTGTAGCTGGTTCTAGTTGAAATATAATAAAATCTGCAAAATTTAGAAAGCATTCCATGTAAAATGTGTGTTATAGAGAGGTAATATTTAAAATGGGCCCATTTGTAAGGGCGCTACAATAAAAAATGGGCCAAATGGGGCCCATTTGTATGGAGGCTATACCAAAACATTGACCTATATCGCTGGCTTTCAAAATATGTGTTTCTAGTCCAAACTTAACATTGTGTGAGAAATTTGGTCCAGATCCAATGTAAAATGTGCATTTTAGAGCAGAAATTTTGAAAATCGGAGGTACATTTGTATGGGGGCTATATGAAAACAGAGACCAATGTGTTTCCCGTTAGCTGTTTCTAGTTCAAATATAACATGATCCTGAAAAATTTGTCGTGATCCCATATAAAATGTGTATTTTAGAGCAATAATAGTGTAAATTATAGGGATATTTGTATGGAGGCTATATCTGAATCTGAACCGATTTCCTCCAAATTCAATACCAATCGTCCTTGGCCAAAAAAGTAACTTTCGCCAAATTTCGTGACATTCGCACACCAATCGATTCAGCTGGTGATTCTAAGCCGATCAGTATACTTAAAGGTGGGTCTAGCTCCATTATTTCTTGGTGTTACAAACATTTGGCGCGAAACTTACTTATAATACCCTATTCCACGAAGTGGTGTAGGTTATAAACATGCTGAAATACTCCAAATATTAGGAGTATTTTCAGTCCTTGTGAGGAAACATTTTTTCCTTTTCAACCGATTTCGCCCAGTTGCAATCCCAATTGATCTACGGAAAATGGATGGAAAAATTGGACCTCCTAGCTCATTTCGTGTAGATGCTAGCGCACTTCCAACAGATGGACGGGCGGACAGGGATAGATCGTCTTAGAATTTTATGGCGATCAAGAATATATATACCTTATAGGGTCTCAGGTCGCTATTTCAAGTTGTTATAAAAGTAATGACAAAGTTAGTATACCTCCATCCTGTGGTGGAGGGTATACAATTTATTGGAAGGCATCTGCTCTAGAATAATCGTTAGAACTCTAGAATAATCTTCTTGAATAAGTTATCACATTTTCCCAATTTGTTCTCCCCACTTTATATCTGTTACATATATGAAAATTTAAATTTAATTTCTCTATTTACAGATTTTCGGTTTTGCTCTCAACTTCACCTATACGAATTTAAATCAAATATCCGAACGTATAAAAACCACTGGCATACATCTCAATTCGAATAAGAATGTCGAATACTCATTGGCCGTCCATATACACACATATCCCAATAATGTTTTGTCCATATGGATATTACTAATCTCGATTGTAATAAATAAATAAATAAGTAAATAAATAAATAAATGCATAAAATGACATAAATCATAATAAATTGTTTAATTCGACAAATAAATTTATTCAAAATTGTTCATATATTTGTTTTGGACATAATAAGTCAGCACGGATGAGTTTAAGCTGGGCCATTCATTCATTCACTTGCGTTGCCATTCGGGGAATTTACTTAATACTCGCTTTAATCAAGGCAATATGTCCAAGTGTTATGATTCGATAGATACTCACATACATACATACATACGACTACTACAGCTGATGTTATAAATGTGGGGGTATTAGACATTAACAATGTTGTGGGATTGCAGCATCAGTTTTCAATGGTCTGTCTGCTAATCCATCACTTTCAATATGTAGATGGCTATTTGTTTTTACTCAAGGATGCAATGCATTTATACAACTATAAGTATATATACATATATACTTAACCATAATGGCCTTTTTGTTTATATGCTGGACAGTATGAATGATTAATTTGCACAAACTAATAATGTGTGGCAAATCAACGCATTAGGGTGTTCCTTTGAAATAGCACAACGCAAAGTGGAATATTTTCATACATGCTGCGACTAAAAATTTGAAGCAAGTTCCTGGGAATTTTGTACTCATCTCATTTTATTTGACAAACATTTTCATTTTCATAGTGATAAATAAAACGGAGAAAATATTTAAGTCCGAAACCGCCATTGCAGAAATCGTTTACTATGCACTTCAGAGAAGAAAATCACGAAGCCGAGGGCTTACTTACTTACACTCAGAAAAAAGTGAACCCAATAATGAGTTAAAATGAACTAAAATTTAGGAAAATTGAACTACGTATAGCGCTGAAGTAATATTTCCACATATCAAGCTCAAACTTTTGCTTAAAGTAGTGGATGCTTTGAACTTGATTCTAGTTCAATTTTCCTAAAAGTGAATATTTGCTCAAACTGCGGAAAATTGCTGTAAGGTTTTCCTCAACCAAGTACAGTTTTACTAAATCTAAATAAAATTTTGTTGAAATTTTCCTTAATCTAAGTAAACTTTTCCTCAAACCAAATCAATTTTTACTAAATTTAAGTTAAAAAAATAAATTTTTACTCAAACCAAGTACCTTTTTACTAAATCTAAGTAAAATTTAGTGCAATTTTCCAAAACTAAGTAAATGTTTACTAAAGTCAAGTCAGTATTTATTTAAACTGAGGACAAATTTGCAGATTTTTTTACTCGATAAAATGAAAAAAAGTGAAATTAAAATAAATTTAATTTAACTAAAAACAAGTAAGGAAATGCTAAAGTCGGGCGGGGCCGGCTAAACAATACCCTACACCACTCCCTGCGTATATACTTCGCTTTGATTACTAAACACAGGTATTTTATGGGAGCAATTATATGTAGTTCATATAAATTATACAGTTACTATAAACTATCTTTAGTCAAATTTAATGAGTATGGTAAATAATAAAGTAATTAATCTAATTTTCCAGCAGATATTCCGAGTAAAGTAAATATAACATGATATGGATAAATTGATCTAGATCCAAGGATAAATACAGATTATACAGCGGTAATAGGATGAATCGGACGGACATTTGAAGGGGGCCTATATCAACACTTGAGACCTGTACCAGAACATGTGCCTATATATTTCTCATTCACGGCAGTTATTCCTAGTTGAAACATATAATGATGTGCAAAATTTGATGAAGATCCGATGTAAGATGTAGTTTCTAGAGCTGTAATAGAGCAGAATGGGGCCCCTTTTGGGTTATACCAAAGTATCGCGAAACAAGTAAGGAAAGCCTAAAGTCGGACGGAACCGACTATATGATACACCCCACTTTCGGGAACAATTTGCGGTTTCTAGAGCGGAAAAAGTTAAATCGGGAGCGACATTTGTATGGATGCTATATCTAAATCTGAACCGATCTTACCCAATTTCTGCAAAAGTGTTTCTAGTTGGATTATAAGATGTTGTGCTGAATTTAAAGAAAATCGGGTACAATATGTGGTTTCTAGAGCGGAAAATGTCAAATCGGGAGCGACATTTGTATGGGGGCTATATCTAAATCTGAACCGATCTTACCCAATTTTTGCACAGATATTTTTAGTTCGATTATAAGATGTTGTGCCTCATGTAAAGAAAATCGAGTACAAAAGTCAAATCGGGAGCGACATTTGTATGGGGACTATATCTAAATCTGAACCGATTTCCTCCAAATTCAATACCGATCGTCCTTTGCCAAAAAAAGTAACTTCTGCCAAATGTCATGATAGTCGGACCACAATTGCGACCTGTAGAGTGCGAACAAGCTTAGGTGGACAGCAGACGGACAGACATCGTTAATTCGATTCAGTTGGTGATTCTAAGCCGATCCGTACACATAAAGGTGGATCTAGCTCGATTATTTCTTACAAGCATTTGGCGGAAAACTAAATTATAATACCCTAGCCCACGAAGTGGTGTAGGGTATAATAAAGTAGTAATAGGAAAATATATGGAAAAATTTTATAAATTAATTTAGACTTTTAAAAAATGTCCAAGATTGTCCAGCATGAAAAAAACTCTACTCTACCATCTCTACTCACCATGGAAAAACTGCAGTATTAAGAAAATATAGACTTTTTCTAGACATCCTACACATTAAAAAATCGTTTTATAATAGTAATTGATTTAAAAACAAAAATTTAAGTTTTATGTACTTAAATAATTTTTGGCAAGAAAATTTAAATTGCCACATATTTAGTTTATACATCTGAAAAAGGACAAATCGGGAATATAAATCTGAATCGAGTTCTTTCAAATTAAATAACGTAATAGAATTTACTTGTCCCAATTTTTTATGACATGGGATTTGGTTACAAGAATAGATGGACAGACGCACTGACTTGACTAAATCGATTTAGAAAGTGATTGATCGAGCAGTACAATAAACGATGGGTCTCTCTTGCTTTTGGATTTTACAAACAAATGCACAAAGACAGTGGAGAGTATCAAAACGCATAAAGGCGCTAAAAAACTCACCCTAGTGATCACTGATTAATGTGCCAAAATTCGGTAGCATGAAATCGATTTGGATGGAATATTTGTAAGCAGAGTTACAAGCCGACCCAGAATTATCGGCGTTCTGTCAGTCGCTCACCCCTATTAATTTGACAATTTTGGGAAAAGGAACAATTTGTTTTGGTTTTTAATACATTTTCTTCTATTTTTTGGCAAGTAGTTCAATATTCGTTAATATTAACCAATGTTCCCATAATTTAATATTATTATCCCATACAATTATTTTTTGGGATTGAGAATCCATTCCCAAAATTTATAATATGAATGGATTTAATAAATATTTTTGCAATTACAGCTTCTCACGTGAGGCATATTTGAACGACGTCTTGAATATCATAATCCTTCCAAAGAAGGAGTACAACTGAGTATCTATTGTTTATTGTTTTTATAGGAACACATGACCATGCATACTTAACGTGACCATCTCTATTTGGCTAAAAGCGGGATATATGAATTCAAAATGCGGGATTTGGCGGGATTTTGAAAAAAATAAAAAATCGGTTATTTTAATGTAATATATAAAGAGTGATTTTTTTGAGGTTAGGATTTTCATGCATTAGTATTTGACAGATCACGTGGGATTTCAGACATGGTGTCAAAGAGAAAGATGCTCAGTATGCTTTGACATTTCATCATGAATAGACTTACTAACGAGCAACGCTTGCAAATCATTGAATTTTATTATCAAAATGCGTGCTCTGTTAAGAAAGTTCAGAAAGAAAGAAATTGTGTTCAGCGACGAAGCTCATTTTTGGCTCAATGGGTACGTAAATAGGCAGAATTGTCGATTTTGGAGTGAATATCAGCCAGAAGCATTGCAAGAGCTACCAATGCATCCAGAAAAAGTCACAGTTTGGTGCGGTTTATGGGCTGGTGGCATCATTGGACCGTACTTCTTCAAAGATGATGCGAATCGTAACGTAACTGTGAATGGTGAGCGCTACCGTGAGATGATATCCAACTTTTTTTTGCCCAAAATGGAAGAACTGAACTTGGTTGACATGTGGTTTCAACAAGATGGCGCTACATGCCACACAGCTCGCGATTCTATGGCCATTTTGAGGGAAAACTTCGGAGAACAATTCATCTCAAGAAATGGACCGGTAAGTTGGCCACCAAGATCATGCGATTTGACGCCTTTAGACTATTTTTTGTGGGGCTACGTCAAGTCTAAAGTCTACAGAAATAAGCCAGCAACTATTCCAGCTTTGGAAGACAACATTTCCGAAGAAATTCGGGCTATGAGATTTTGCAAATTTTATGCGTTTTTTTTTTTAAAAAGTTATCAAGCTCTTAAAAAATCACCCTTTATATATTCAATTAGCTGGGTTTAGAATTATTGTTTATATAATTTTGATTTTCTTTAAATTTTTTATATGAAGACGAGTTTACAAATTTCACACTTTCAATTTTGAACATCTGGGAAAAAATAGAAAATAAGAAATCAGTGTACGAATTTCAATGTTCCAAAATATGGACCTGCCAAAATGATCATTTTTAAGAAGGACATTCCTAGTTGCACAAAGAACGAAAGTAGTAGTAAGTAATAGCTTCCAGCAAAAAATTGTTTAGATTTTGGAAGCAGTACACCCGTTGTAGAGCTACGGAGTGTTCAATAAAGTTAACACTGCTGAAACTCTGCATGACTCGGATGCAATAGAGTCCTGCAGAGACCCAAATTCTGGAAACTGAATGCTTCGGTTGCAATAAAAGAAGCAAAATGAAAAAATCACAGAGATACCCTAGTCGTGCTTTTAACAAGCAAACGACGAACATATCGCATCACTTACTGTGGGGCATTGGGCAGATCTAACATGAACAGAGTCCCATATTCAAATCCTGGTCGCGGCATTTCATTTTTGGACATGCGACAGATACTGCATCTCTCTCTTACTAACCAGATGAAAGTTTTTTTCCTGATCTTTTTTTTTTGTTACGTTTGTTTTTTATGGAATAACGAAAGAGAATGTAAAACAAACAAAAACACAATTTGTCTTTAATAATGTTGTTTAAAAGTTTCAATTACTATTAACTATCTACTATTTTCACAAAAAATAATCTATAACAAAAAAGCGGGACTTTAAAAAACGGGATAATGAATTGACTTATATAAAAGCCACTTTCAAATCAAACACAACCATTCAACTTTCTATAGACGTTATCATATAGTGGGATACCAAATTCAAAGAAAGATCCATATATTTCACAGTGGAATGTTGTCTAAGTTGACAGTTATATTTTCTTTTGTAATTTTAAGTGTGCTGTCTATTTTGGTAGTAAGATTTGACTGAGTTAGATCTCCGTCAAATCTCGGCGTCGTGGTTGAAGTTGATATTAGACGATGAAATCGGCGGCGTGGTTGAAGTCGATATTAGTCAATGAATTCGGCGTCGTGGTTGAAGTTGATGTGAGCCGATGAAATCGGCGGCGGCGCGGTTCGCGCAGAAAAATGCGGCGGCGACTTAAAATCGGTCGGCTTGTATCTCTGTTTATAAGGGTGCTATTCCATATTATAGTCCGTTATACATTTTTCGTAGACAAGGTTTTGTATGAGAAATAAGTCAAGTCGGGAGGGACAGTTGAATGAGTTGTGAACACTGTTCGAGTCGAACAATTAGTGCTACACACATAACCCGCCTTAGAAATTCGATTCTCTATTTGAATAAAATTTTCCACATCGAATATTCGGAATAATTAACTTTAACTTAAGCATACCATATCTGGAATTCAAATAGTATTGAGATGTCAAATGTCTTATTGATGCTTTGTACGCTAAATGGGGACATCCTAATGTTTATATGAATAACAGAAATAGACAAACGAATACCTAACATATTTGTTTTAGTTAATCACCATAAAATTGTTTATACAAAATATAGGACAATAGATCTATTTATTGCCTGTAAATTTCAAATCATGGGCTGGTTTGTTTGTAACGCTCAATATACAACGAACACACAACGAGTAAAAATTAAAAAAAAATACAGGGCACCTGAGAGCTAATATATTCATGAAATATATTCGGAAAAATAATTTAATATTTACATTTTATTTCATTAAAATTTTATCGCTGAGCATTCAGCCCAATCGCTTTGAATTTTCGAAAACCTCGACAAACTCGGTTTGAGATGCAAATGCTTGAATAGTCCTAAAACACATACTCATAATTTTGAGAACTTTATCTCAACGTGTTTCATTTTCATGATTTTTTAGCTATTATCTTTTTGGCAACACTGGTTTACTGTCAAACATCTTCAGTTCGGTCTATAATTTAACCATGAATCGTCTTACAAACGAACAACGCTTGCAAATTATTGAATTTTATTATCAAAATGCGTGCTCTGTTAAGAAAGTTCATCGCGCGCTTCCATTTTATGGTCAGTTCAATCGACCCAGGGGCTATTGTGACTAAATTTCGCACCAAATTTACATTGTTGGACATTAAACCACCAACACGCTTACGTAGAGTGCGAACTGAAGAAAATATCGCAGCTGTAATGATGACCATCAATTATCGATTCGTCGCTGTTCGCAGCAATTGGGCCTCTGTTACTCAAAAACGTGGAAATGCCAAAATTGGACTAAGCGGATGGACCATTTGAGGCGCAGTCAAGGTCAACATTTGCATGAAATAATCTTCAATTATTAAATTATATGGACCATATCGATTCAAATAAAGATTTCATGCATTTTTCTGAATTTTATATGTTTTTTATATAGCCTTACTATTGTGAAGTATAAAATTTGATACAGTGAAAGCTCTAATCGACCTCAGTAGCGAATTATTTCATCGAACTTTAAATGCGTTTCACACTTTAGTCCCCTCTCTCTACTAGTTCTCTATTAGTTTTGAATACTTTACTCTAGTTTCACGAATGACTTTCGTTCACATCAAAAATGCTTTAAATCTTCGCATGGTTTTGGTGACATGCAGCTGCTAAATGTTGTCAACCAAAAACAATAAAGTTTTTCAGTCGCACATTGAATTATTAATGTTCATCAGAAAGTTTTGGATTTTTTAATCAAAATGTGTGCTTTTAAAATTAATGCCAGTTCAGGCAGTTTCACATAAACTGGCAGCAGTCAGTCAGTCACAGCCAGCTGTTACAAATTTCTGGTTAGAAACTTTTGATTGTGGAGAGCAAATGTCAGTCAAAAGCATAGGGATTTGTATATTTATGTGATCAGACCTACATTTCCGAAATGAGAGTACAAATTTTAAAGGAACCTCGGCGAAAATTGGAATTTTTTTATAAAATTTTTGTGTAATTTCTCCTTGAATTTTCGACATCCAGCACTTTTTATGTACCCTACAGCAAGAAATGATATTGTACGACAAAGAAATGTATGTTATTTTCAAAGTTCAAGTTAAGTGGAATCTCAGGATAATCATCGCAAAAGGGTAAAGGGATACTTTAGCAAAAAATATGTAAATACTAAAGGAATACATTTCAAAGAAACCCTACAGGCACCTACCACATATCACTCTTGAACATACTCATACCCATACATCATGCATGCATTGGGTATATGTGTTAACATGTGAACTCGTGTCGCCAGACAACATCCTTTTTGTAGGTTCAATCAAAAATGCTAAAAAGTCACATTGTACAGTTCATAACACTCTCCATTATCAGATGGAGTCAGATCGGTTGTTTTTGTTGCTGTTGTTGTTCTGTAGTCGTCCTTGTGTCGTATGAGTTTTTTCTTATTTCATCCTTTCGATAACATCAATGAAGTTGGCACGTGACATGCCAAATCCTTATGTGATGCGAACAACTCAATATTGGTTGAATTTGTGTCGAATGGAATTTGTATACTATGGGTGGTACACAACGTTATCCATGTCATCTCTAGTATCTGAGATGGTAGATGTTATAATGTTTCATAAACGGGTAAAAACGTATCAAATTTAAAGTGTGTGTGCATGTGTGTGGAGTATGTCTCCACAAGCTGGCGACGACGTCTGAGAGAAACGATACAATATGTTACTCGAGAGAAGTGTGATTTGTAACATGTTTCAGAGGCTGTGAAAGGGTGTTGTTCGGCTGACTGTTTCATATTTCAATAATATATACAACTAGCTGAACCCCCGACCGCTTCGCAAGGCAGAAAAACAGACGGAAATTAAAATCAGGTTTCTTGTGATAGCTAATATATGTACCACTTATAATCAATGGATATGTTCCATTAACTCACACAACAATATAGGAATCTCGGTGTCGAATATACTCTAAAACAGGTGTTAATTTCGAATGGGAAGGTACACGGCCACTTTCCGCCCATATTTGCACAACTATTTACACTGGATATACTAACACAAATTTTCAACACTCTAGGTGTTATAGAAATGACAATAGTCGATAATAGGTTTTAACTTTGTATGTGAGATACCACGCCCACTTTTCAAATACCGCTCATTTTTGGCACAACTACGCAGGTTTATGCTAGATGCAATCACATAAAATTTCAGTATTGTATTTGTCATACAACTGAATATATTTGAAAATGGGTTATAACTTCGTATGGGAAGTGCCACACCCACTTTCCCAATACCGCCCATTTTTGGCACAACTACGCATATTGATGCTAGATGCACTGCCACAAAATTGTGACATCTAGAGTGAAAAGAGTCAAATCGAGAGTGAAATTCGTATGGGGGTAGATATAAAGAGTGATTTTTTTGAGGTTAGGATTTTCATGCATTAGTATTTGACAGATCACGTGGGATTTCAGACATGGTGTCAAAGAGAAAGATGCTCAGTATGCTTTGACATTTCATCATGAATCGTCTTACAAACGAACAACGCTTGCAAATTATTGAATTTTATTATCAAAATGCGTGCTCTGTTAAGAAAGTTCATTGCGCGCTTCCATTTTATGGTCAGTTTAATCGACCCACTGAAGCGGCTATTCGGGCTATTGTGACTAAATTTCGCACCAAATTTACATTGTTGGACATTAAACCACCAACACGCTTACGTCGAGTGCGAACTGAAGAAAATATCGCAGCTGTATCGGCCAGTGTTAATGATGACCACCAATTTTCGATTCGTCGCCGTTCGCACCAATTGGGTCTCTGTTACTCAAAAACGTGGAAATGCCAAAATTGGACTAAGCGGATGGACCACCTAAGACGCAGCCGCGGTCAACATTTAAATGAAATTATCTTCAAAAAGTAAATGTCATGGACCAATCTAACGTTTCAAATAAAGGACCGATGAGATTTTGCAAATTTTATGCGTTTTTTTTTTAAAAAAAAAGTTATCAAGCTCTTAAAAAATCACCCTTTAGATCTTCTT
This sequence comes from Polietes domitor, assembly GCA_947397865.1. Taxonomy (NCBI): domain Eukaryota; kingdom Metazoa; phylum Arthropoda; class Insecta; order Diptera; family Muscidae; genus Polietes; species Polietes domitor. The sequence goes on from OX377619.1 coordinate 48,248,336, forward strand.
CAAAATTGGCAAAACATCTTATATTTAAACTAGAAACACCTTTCACAGAAACACCTTCACAATGATCCAGATCGGTTCAGATTTAGATATAGCACCCATACGAATTTCAGCGCACTGTTTAAAATCTACTACTATAAATAAATACAATGCTGTAATTGTGAAAGTGAACATGCCTAAATATTAGGCGATTGCCAGTCGCCATTAGGGAGAGGCTTTTTCAGATACAGATAAAGTGACTGTATTATTTTGATAAGAAAAGTACACATTTTAAAGATATCCCCATTCGCCCATTCTCCGCCCTAATGTACAAATTTCGAAAAAACCTTTTTGTTTCGAGTTTTCATAGTCAGAACACCGAATACACACCGAATTTCATGATATCAACTTCAGCGGTTTGGAAGGTCTCATTTTATCCCTCTTTTTCAATTATATCCCTTAAAAGTACGAATTTCGAAAAATCCCTCTATTTTACGTGTCTATGCAATTAGAGGGATGTACACACCGAATTTCATGATTCTAGCTGTTGTCGTATCATTGGTACCATATTTTATATCTTTTTGTCCCATTTCGACCGCTAAAACATTTATTTTCTTTGTGGTGCTTCCAAGCTACAAGAGGAATGTCCGCAACAAATTTCAAATGTATGAAAATCAGAAATTTAATTAATAAGCCAAGGCTACCAATATGTTTATACTATGTACATATATAATGGAAATAATACTTCAATTCATAAAGTAAATATAATGCAGCAATCATAAATACCCTAAATATATAAGACAACTTCATGATTCTACCATTTTTTGTCGTAAAACCAACAAAGTAAAGTACGAATTTGGAAAAAAAATATTTTACGTGGCAATGCACTCAGAGGAATGTATACACCGAATTCCATGCATCTGCGGCCATTTTATTGCTACCATTTTTATCCTCTTTTTCGCATTTTACTTCTTAAAAGTACGACTTTCGAAAATTTCATCATTCTAGCTGTAGCCTTTTAGTTGGTACCATTTTTATCACTCTGCTCCCATTGAATCCCTTGAAAGTACGAATTTGGAAAAACGTTTTTTTCGTGTCATTCAGTCAGAGGAATGCATACTGCGAATTTCATGGTTCTAGCTGCATCCATTTGTTTGGTACAATTTTTATCCCCTTTATCCATTTTACACCTTAAAAGTACGAATTTCGAAAATTTCCTTAATCAGAGGAATATATATACCGAATTTCATTATTCTAGGTGCAGCCGTTTGGTTGGTACTATGTTTATCCCTCTATCCCCATTTAACCCCTTTAAAGTACAAATTTAGAAAAAATACTTTTATATTATGTATCTACTGTATTAGAGGAATGTACACGCCAAATTTCTATCTGTTGTCGTTTGATAGGTACTATTTTTATCCCTTTTCGCCCCCTACAAATAAAAATCACTCTATGGTGCCCTTTTATGCTATAAAGGGAATTCGAATTGTAAATATCAAGTAAATACAAGCTATTATGTTCAAAAAACATGCTGAAATACTCTAAATAAAGAGTGATTTTTTTGAGGTTAGGATTTTCATGCATTAGTATTTGACAGATCACGTGGGATTTCAGACATGGTGTCAAAGAGAAAGATGCTCAGTATGCTTTGACATTTCATCATGAATAGACTTACTAACGAGCAACGCTTGCAAATCATTGAATTTTATTATCAAAATGCGTGCTCTGTTAAGAAAGTTCAGAAAGAAAGAAATTGTGTTCAGCGACGAAGCTCATTTTTGGCTCAATGGGTACGTAAATAGGCAGAATTGTCGATTTTGGAGTGAATATCAGCCAGAAGCATTGCAAGAGCTACCAATGCATCCAGAAAAAGTCACAGTTTGCTGCGGTTTATGGGCTGGTGGCTTCATTGGACCGTACTTCTTCAAAGATGATGCGAATCGTAACGTAACTGTGAATGGTGAGCGCTACCGTGAGATGATATCCAACTTTTTTTTGCCCAAAATGGAAGAACTGAACTTGGTTGACATGTGGTTTCGACAAGATGGCGCTACATGCCACACAGCTCGCGATTCTATGGCCATTTTGAGGGAAAACTTCGGAGAACAATTCATCTCAAGAAATGGACCGGTAAGTTGGCCACCAAGATCATGCGATTTGACGCCTTTAGACTATTTTTTGTGGGGCTACGTCAAGTCTAAAGTCTACAGAAATAAGACAGCAACTATTCCAGCTTTGGAAGACAACATTTCCGAAGAAATTCGGGCTATTCCGGCCGAAATGCTCGAAAAAGTTGCCCAAAATTGGACTTTCCGAATGGACCACCTAAGACGCAGCCGCGGTCCACATTTAAATGAAATTATCTTCAAAAAGTAAATGTCATGGACCAATCTAACGTTTCAAATAAAGAACCGATGAGATTTTGCAAATTTTATGCGTTTTTTTTTTAAAAAAAAGTTATCAAGCTCTTAAAAAATCACCCTTTATTAGGGGTACTTTCAGTCCTTGTGAGGGAAAAATTTTTCCCTCTTGGCCGATTTCGCCAATTTCAATCCCAACCGATCTGCAACCATAAGACACGTTTAGGAAAAATGTGAACCTCCTAGCGCATTTCGTTCGGCCGCTATCGTGCTTTCAACAGACAGACGGACGTGCCTATATCGTCTTAGAATTTTACAACGACCCAGAATATATATACTTTATGGGGTCTCCGATGAATATTTTAAGGTGTTACAAACGGAATGACAAAGTGAATATACCCCCATCATGGAGGTGGAGGGTATACAAATTACGAATATAAATTGGGATATATGGCTCTTGTGCGGTATAAGATCAGGTTGGTAGTTTATAGTTTCATGTCAAATATTTGTAACATTATTGGACTGTTAATGAAAAAAATCGGTTCAGATTTAGATATAGCCCCCATATAAATTTCCCCTTATTTTGGTAAAATTTGACACATTACTGTTTTTTCATCAAGATGACCTACTATTTATCTAGATATAGGTCCATATGTGGGAGGTATGATGTATCATATAATCGGTTCTACCCTACTTTAGCCTTATTTAGTTGTTTTGCTTACATATATAATGTCATTTATTATATTGGCATAGTATAGACTGAGAAGTCCCTTTTCTATTCCATCGCTAACCAAAAGAGCATAAAGGTGCAAATCGACATATGGTTAAGTACATTCATAACAAATCAACATTTTATTTTCCGTTTTAAATTTTCGTGCCGAACCTTGCCAACTTTTTAAGAGCTTACATAATTACTATATTTGCAATTTACTATAATCACTATAAGGCTGCATTAAACTTCTCTAAACTACACACTAAGACAAATTTCAAATGTTTTTTTATTGAAAATATTGAATATATACTTAGAATTGTTTTTTTTATATATATACTTCATAATATTTTGTTGGCAAAATATAACAACGCACATTCCAAAATTGATAACCAAAAATGGAGCGTAAACAGTTTTCAATCATTTTTATTTACTTTGATGTGTTTTTTATTAAATTATATCAGCATGACAGCGATTGTACTATGTTATATCTACTAAACTGCATATGCAATCCAAATTATTTTTTAGGTTGATGATATAACAAGGTGCTGATTTTCAATAAAAATTACATTAGCATGTTAGCAGTGAAGATGTGGAACATGCATAAACTACTGAGTTGCATGAACATTTTGTATAACAGTTTACGTGCTAAAATAATTAAGTGACTTCACTGCATCACAGGACTAACCAGTACATTGCCAGTTGTTGTAGTTTTTATTTAGCTTTAGGTAGTCCATAGTGAAGGTCTAATAAAAACATTCCATAGGTAGACCTTAGAAGTATGGTAAAATATCCTCCTCTTACATTTACACCATTGGCATGTGCCCTTAGCATCCACTCACTTAAAAACACACACCAAGGTCATCTCCCAGTCTACAAAAATTTGTCCGACACAAAATATATCATCCTAAATCCACCATCTGCTTATTACAGCAGAGTAAATGGTGGTGGCAGCACAAAAGCACGGGTTAACTCAAATGGAATGGATGGAATGAAATATGATTTATGCCTTTTTGAAATATAAAATTTTAAAGTTGATTCGAATATTTTTGTGTTGCTGGAATGAAATCCCTTTTCAATGTTAAACACGTTCTTAATGTCAATGTTATTGCCGTGGCCCGACCAAGAGAGAGTGAATGTGAAAGTGAATTGAGTCGAGTCGAGTTGTGTTGAGCGTGGGGTTTGTATGTTGGAAAAATATAAAGTGATTAAATTAACAAAATGTTATACAATCCCTCTGCTGTTTTTAATCTCTTTTCAAAGTTGTAATAAACGTTATAACCCGCACGCCAACGCACACTCACACACTCTCACTTTCACCCACATACACACATAACTACGTAGTATGTTGCACAAGGACGTGCTATGTATGTGTATGCGAAGGAATTCATTTAACAAAGGACGATGTTGGTGCTGGGCGTTTGCTACATATTCTCACACGCTAAACTTACAAACACATGTGGACACGCACATACATACGTACGTATGCGTAGGTGTAGGTATTAAGTAACGATATGAAATAATGAAAATGTATCAACCCTAATTAGTGTTATCCTTAATAAACAGTTTAATGTTTTGTGCCCGACTACATATGCTGAGGCCTGCCTCCGACATTCTTCTCGCTTCAACCAGACTAACAGCGTAAAAGGGTAAACGCTGTCTTTGCGCCTCAAATATCAGTGTATTTATGCCCATGCACAGTGGTAGACGAAATGCAAACACACTTAACTACTCTTTTAAATTTTGGAATTAAAGGAGATATAGAATTGATCAATATACGTTAAAAACTTTTTTGGTTTACAAGTAAGGATTTTTATATTTGAGTTTAATGCTTACAATTTTGCTGGTAAGCGCGTATGTATTTATAACCTACTACACACATTCCTAGATTAATAGTGGAAAGCAAGGTACATATTCATTAAGAGCATCAAGAGTGAACCCGGATCGATATTTTAGGTTTTAATTTAATTTTTTTCTCCGAAGTTGTTCGAAAATAACTTGAGCCTAATAATATCCAGTTTCAATCCAATATAACTAAACTATATTTCAATAGAGTATTTGCTAAAATAGGAGAACACAAGATGCGAGTGAGATAACAAATAGTTTTTTATTTAATTTGAAAGACCTAATTGTTGATTAAGCTTAAATATATGAAACAAGTAAGGAGAGGCCAAAGTCGGGCGGGCCGACCATATGATACACTCCACTTTCTATCCGAATACAATCCAACTCGGTAAAAAAGTGAGAACGGGAAGAATTTTTATATGTTTCCTAATCATAGGCTAATATGACCTGGTCCAATTTGTCAAATCGAAAAGAATATTTGTATCATTGATATATCCAAACATAGAATAAAGTGACTAACACACACACTGACACAATAAGTTCTTCCAGTTCAAATATAACGTGTTATGCTCACTTTCGGTGAGAATTCGTGGTTTCTGGGCGGAAAAGTTCTATCCGTGATCGAAATTTGTCTGGGAGCTATATGTAAATCTGAACCGATCTGACCCATTTTCACCATGAGTGTTTCTAGTTGAAATATAAGATATTTTGAAAGATTTGCAGAAGATCTATTAACATATGTGGTTTATAGAGCGGAAAAGATGAAAATTGTGTGGAAGTTATATATAAATCTGAACCGATCTGCCCTATTTTCACCATAGGTGTTCTTTGTTTAAATATAAGATGTTTTGCCAATTTTGAAGAAAATCTGTTCAAATATGTAGTATCTAGAGTGAAAAGAGTCAAATCGGGAATGAAATTCGTATGGGCGCTATATCTAAATCTGAACAGATTTTCTTCAAATTAAATAGCGTTCGTCCTTATCCCGAAATACTTCGTTGTGCAAAGTTTCGTTTGGTTCTGGCTACAATTGCGACCTGAACTTTGATTACAAGAATAGATGGACAGACAGACAGACGGACATTGCTAAATCGATTCAAAAAGTGATTCTAAGTCGATCGGTATAATTAAAGGAGATAGATCTCCCTTCCTTTTGGGTGTTACAAACAAATGCACAAAGACATACTCGCGTGGAGTGTATAAATATATAAATATCATGGAAATAAATATTAATTCAAATTAGTTTTAAATTAATTAATACTATTTAATGTTATTTATGATATGTCGTAAATCTTTAAAATAAATGTTGTTTAAATTAATAATAATTAATAATAAATTAATTAATTAATTATAATAAAATTATTTATTAAAATAATAATAAACAAGTAAGGAAAGGCTAAAGTCGGGCGGGCCGACTCTATGATACACTCCACGTTCTATCCGAATACAATTCAATTCGATGAAAAAGTGAAAACGGGAAGGTTTTTTGTACCCTGTAAATGTATGTGTTTGACAAAAAATGTTAAATCGGAAAGGACATTTGTATGAGGATATATTGAAACCTGGAACGAAATAGGTGAAATATAAAGTGTATAGTAAATCGGTTAAACTTTTGGGAGCAACATTTGGATTGGGGCTATATTTAAATATGAACAGATCTTACCCACTTTCACCATAGTTTTGTTTAGTTGGGAGTTTTAGGTAGTTGTGCCAATTTTAAAGAAATTGGGGCACAATATGTGGTTTCTGTAGCCCAAGAGTCAAATCGGGGGCGACATTTAATGGGGGCTATATCTAAATCTGAACCTATCTTACCCAATGTCAACATAGGTGTTTCTAGTTGGATTATAAGATGTTGTGCCAAATTTAAAGAAAATCGAGTACAATATGTGGTTTCTAGAGCAGAAAATGTCAAATCGGGATCGACATTTGTATGGGGGCTATATATAAATCTGAACCGATTTGACCTATTTTCACCATAGATGTTCCTAGTTTAAATAAAAGATGTTTTGCCAAATCTGAAGACACTCTGACACAATATGTGGTTTCTAGAGCGGAAAAAGTCAAATCGGGAGCGAAATTTGTATGGGAGCTATATATAAATCTGAACCGATCTAACACATTTTTACTACAGGTGTTTCTAGTTGAAATATAAGATGGTTTGCCAATTTTAAAGAAAATATGTTGTTATATGTGGTATCTAGAGTGAAAAGAGTCAAATCGGGAGTGAAATTCGTATGGGGGCTATATCTAAATCTGAACCGATTTTCTTCAAATTAAATAGCGTACGTCCTTGTCCCGAAAAACTTCATTGTGCAAAGTTTCATTTAGTTATGTCTACAATTGCGACCTGTATCGTGATTACAAGAATAGATGGACAGACGGACAGACGGGCATTGCTAAATCGACTCAAAAAGTGATTCTAAATCGATCGGTATAATTAACAATGGGTCTATATCGTTTCCTTTTGGGTGTTACAAACAAATGCACAAAGACATAATACTCTCGTGGAGTGTATAAATATTTTTTTTTTTCACTAAACCAACACTCAGGGGATGTCCCCAATAAATGCTGCGCATTGCGTTGGCGGAAGGAAGATACGGTATTGGGAGGAGGATATAGGGAGTAGTGTTTGTTGACTCTTGTTTTAAACTTCTGAACATCATATTTGGCCGGGAAGATATCTGCCGGAAGTCGATTCCACATACGGATAGTGCGGGCGAAGAACGAATTCATTCTGTAATGTTCATTCTGTCGGTTGTCCAATCGACAAAAAATGGGTGAGCATTTCTGGAAAGTCGCGTATCTCTATCGAACGTTCTAACGGTATAAGGTCACGAATATCAGATGAACAAACACCGTGAAATTACAGATAGAACAAAGACACACAACCCACATTACGACGATGTTCAAGGGAAACAACAGAATTGAATATCCTACCATCACCTATCAACACCATCGCCCTCCTCTGTACACGGTCAAGTAGCTCCAGTGATGAAGCTGGAGCACCCGACCATATATGGGAGGTTTATTCCATCTTTGGTCTGATGAAAGTAGTGCAGATATTGAGAAGATCAGAGGGAGTGAAGTATTTCTTACACCGGTTTAAGAAGCTTAGAAACTTGAATGCTTCTTTAGACACTTCAAATACATGTTTTGTCCAACGAACATCAGATTGTATTTTCATGCCTAGAACATCAAGAGTATCTGGTTGCTCAATACCTACACCGTTCATTAAAATCTACGACACCGTTGGATCAGCGAATCGCTTGTGAGACAACAAGGAGCGCTGGGTCTTACGTGCATTAAAATGTACTCTATTAACTTGACCCCATTCGGAAATGGTCAGTAAATCCTGGCTGAGAGACTCATCCATCAATCGCCTTTTGTCTTCAATTTCTTGACGAGTTGGTCTACAACCAAGAGGTTGTCGATGAAAATAAGAACAAGTAAGAAGGCGTTAAGTTCGGCCGGGCCGAATCTTATATACCCTCCACCACGGAGTGCATTCCACAGTATTACCAGCAGATTAAAGGATGTCGATATAGAAGAACAGAACCATATTACGAAAATTGTGATATGTTAATGCACATAACTATATTTGATTACTATTTCAAACTATAATGTATACTTATTATGCGCACTGTTTAAAATCTACTACTATAAATAAATACAATGCTGTAATTGTGAAAGTGAACATGCCTAAATATTAGGCGATTGTCAGTCGCCATTAGGAAGAAGCATTTTCAGATACAGACAAAGTGAATGCATTATTTGAAGAAATTTGAAAAAAAAACTTTTTGTTTCGAAGCGGTTTGGAAGGTACCATTTTTATGCCTCTTTTTCAATTATATCCCTTAAAAGTACGAATTTCGAAAAATCCCTCTATTTTATGTGTCTATGCAATTAGAGGGATGTACACACCGAATTTCATGATTTTAGCTGTTGTCGTATCATTGGTACCATATATTATCCATTTTGTCCCATTTCGCCTGCTAAAACATTTATTTTCTTTGTGGTCCTTCCATTTTTGTCCCATTTTGCCCGCTAAAACATTTATTTCATTGTGGTGCTTCCAAGCTACAATAGGAATGTCCGCAACAAATTTCAAATGTATGAAAATCAGAAATTTAATTAATAAGCCAATACCCTAAATATTGGTTATTTATGGCAATTTTCAGCTGCAGTCCTTTGGTTGTTGTATTTCCATCTATTTTAAATTCAAAAGTATACATTTTGAAAATACCTTATCTCTCACGTACGCAGTATAAGACAACTTCATGATTCTACCATTTTTTGTCGTAAAAGCAACAAAATAAATACGAATTTGGAAAAAAGAAATATTTTACGTGGCTATGCACTCAGAGGAATGTATATACCCAATTCCATGATACTATCTGCGGCCATTTTGTTGGTACCATTTTTATCCCCTTTTTCGCATTTTACTCCTTAAAAGTACGACTTTCGAAAGTTTTATCATACTAGCTGTAGCCTTTTAATTGATACTATTTTTATCCCTCTGCCCCATTGAATCCCTTGAATGTACGAATTTAGAAAAAACTTTTTTTTTGCGTGTCACTCATTCAGAGGAATGTATACCTCGAATTTCATGGTTCTAACTGCATCCATTTGTTTGGTACAATTTTTATCCACTTTTTCCATTTTACACCCTAAAAGTACGAATTTCGAAAATTACCTTTATTTTATGTGTCTACGCAATCAGAGGAATATATACACCGAATTTCATTATTCTAGGTGCAGCCGTCAGGTTGGTACTATTTTTATCCCTCTATCCCCATTTAACCCCTTAAAAGTACGAATTTAGAAAAAATACTTGTATATTATGTATCTACTCTATTAGAGGAATGTACACGCCAAATTTCGTATTTCTATCTGTTGTCGTTTGATAGGTACTATTTTTATCCCTTTTCGTCCCATTTCGCCCCCTACAAATTAAAATCACCCTATGGTGCCCTTTTATGCTATAAAGGGAATGCGAATTGCAAATATCAAGTAAATACAAGTTATTATGTTCAAACAAGTAAGAAGGCGTTAAGTTCGGCCGGGCCGAATCTTATGTACCCTCCACCACAGTGCATTCCACAGTATTACCAGCAGATTAAAGGATGTCGACTTTACATAGAAGTACAGTACCACATTACGAAAATTGTGATATTTTTATGAACATTACTATATTTGTTTACTATTTCAAACTATAATGTATACTTATGCGCACTGTTTAAAATCGACAATCAGTCGCCATTAGAAAGAAGCATTTTCAGATACAGACAAAGTGATAAGAAAAGTATACATTTTAAAGATATCCCCATTCGCCCCATTCTCCGCCCAAATGTACAAATTTCGAAAAAAACCCTTTTTCGAGTATTCATAGTCAGAATGTATACACCGAATTTCATGATTTCAACTTCAGCGGATTGGTAGGTCCCATTTTTATCCCTCTTTCGAAAAATCCCTCTATTTTACGTGTCTATGCAATTAGAGGGATGTACACACCGAATTTCATGATTCTAGCTGTTGTCGTATCATTGGTACAATATTTTATCCTTTTCTGTCCCATTTCGCAAGCTAAAACTTTTATTTTCTTTGTGGTGCTTCCAAGCTAAAGAGGAATGTCCGCAACAAATTTTAACTGTATGAAAATAAGAAATTTAATTAATAAGCCAAGGCTACCAATATTTGTATACTATATATATATATATATAATGGATATAATACTTCAATTCATAAAGTAAATATAAGGGAGCAATCATAAATACCCTAAATATTGGGGGATAGAGAGTGTATTTTCAGATACAGTCGTTTGGTTGGTTGTATTTCCATCCTATTTTAATTTCAAAAGTATAAATTTTGAAAATACCTTATCTCTCACATACGCAGTACAAGACAACTTCATGATTCTACCATTTTTTGACGTAAAAGCAACAAAATAAAGTACGAATTTGGAAAAAAATATTTTACGTGGCTGTGCAGTCAGAGGAATGTATACACCGAATTCCATGATTCTACAAGCGGCCATTTTGTTGGTACCATTTTTATCCCCTTTTTCCAATTTTGCCCCCTCAAGAGTACGACTATCTAAAATCTCTTTATTTTACGTATTTACACAATTAGAGGGATGTACACAGTGAATTTGATCATTCTAGCTGTATTAGTTTAGTTGGTACTATTTTTATCCCCTGTAGCCATTGTATCCCTTGAAAGTACGAATTGGGAAAAAACGTTTTATTTTTCGTGTCTACGCAGTCAGAGGAATGTATACTCCGAATTTCATGATTCTAGCTGCTGTCATTTGGTAGGTACTATTTTTATCCCCTTTTTCCATTTGAACGCCAAAAAGTACGAATTTTGGAAAGTTCTTTTATTTTACGTGTCTACGCAATCAGAGGAATGTATATATCGAATTTCACTATTCTAGGTGCAGCCGTTATGTTGGTACTACTTTTATCCCTTTTGCCCCATTTAACCCCTTTAAAGTACGAATTTAGACGAATTACTTTTATATTATTTATCTACTCTATTAGAGGAATGTACACGCCAAATTTCGTGTTTCTATCTGTTGTCGTTTGAAAGGTACCATTTTTATCCCTTTTTGTCCCATTTCGCCCCCTACAAATAAGAATCACTCTATGGTGGCCTTTTATGCTATAAAGGGAATGCGCATTGCGAATATCAAGTGAATACAAGCTAATATGTTCAAAAAACATGCTGAAATACACAAAATATTAGGGGTATTTTCAGTCCTTGTGAGGGAAAAATTTTTCCCTCTGGGCCGATTTCGTCCACTTTCAATCCCAACCGATCTACAACCATAAGACACATTTAGGAAAAATTTGAACCTCCTAGCTCATTTCGTTCGGCCGCTATCGTGCTTTCAACAGACAGACAGACAGACAGACAGACAGACAGACAGACAGACGGACAGACGGACAGACGGACATGGCTATATCGTCTTAGAATTTTACCACGACCAAGAATGTATATACTTTATGGGGTCTCCGATGAATATTTCGAGGTGTTACAAACGGAATGACAAAGTGAATATACCCCCATCCTGGAGGTGGAGGGTATAAAAACATGCTGAAATACTCTAAATATTAGGGGTATTTTCAGTCCTTGTGAGGGAAAAATTTTTCCCTCTGGGCCGATTTCGCCCACTTTCAATCCCAACCGATCTGCAACCATAAGACATATTTAGGAAAAATTTGAACCTCCTAGCTCATTTCGTTCGGCCGCTATCGTGCTTTCAACAGACAGACAGACAGACAGACAGACAGACAGACGGACAGACGGACAGACGGACATGGCTAGATCGTCTTAGAATTTTACCACGACCCAGAATATATATACTTTATCGGGTCTCCGATGAATATTTAAAGGTGTTACAAACGGAATGACAAAGTGAATATACCCCCATCCTGGAGGTGGAGGGTATAAAAAGGGAGGGGGAAAGGTCAGAGCCCTGTGGTACACCTGCAGTTAACATATGCTCGTGGGATGAGAACCCATCGCAATGAGAAGCTCGATATAAATCGAGAGAAGTCACTACCAACTCCAAAAGCAATAAGCTTTGATATGAGTGCGCCGTGCCAAACTCAATCAAAGGCCTTGGAGATATCTAGAGCAACGACCTTATTCTCTCCAAGCTGGTGGATGGATTGATTTCACTTTTCGGATAGCAGTGTCATCAAGTCTCCCGTAGTTCGATTCCTATGGAAGCCATACTGTCGATCATTAAGTATGTTATTGGTTTCTACATACCTCACAAGATGGTGGTTAACCATACTCTCCATAACCTTCGAGAGCGCTGAGCAAATCGCGATCGGTGTATAGTTAGCAGGGTTATTAGCCTCACCAAAAAGGAATACAATCCAATTTAATTGATCTTTGATAGAAATTCGTGGAAATATATTTAAAATCCCTTGTGGAGTGTTGGGTCATAACGAAATTTCGGTATCCACTCCTGTTTTTTTTTTTGATAGTTCCATGTTATATTTCCATTTGACGCATTTCGTTATTTATGTTTCGTCACCATGAAATTTAGTCTTGTAAATATCGTTGCAAATTTCGCGATTTTTGCAAATCCGAAAATTGTGCTGAATCGCAATCTTTTCATCGTACATCAAAAAGTGCGAATTTCTATGGTTAACAAAATAATCGCTAACAATTTTTGGGTTCGCTAAAATCGCGATTTTAGCAAAATTATTATTTTTTTTTTTTGAAAAATCTAAAACGTTTGAGATAGAAATTAGTCTGAAACGGTACTATTGTGTACTCCGCTAGCAAAATCCAGCTCAACTTTTGGTTTTGCGAAAAAAACAAAACGACAATTCTAGAACTTTTTGCGTTTTACATAAAGTTTTGCGCTTTTTGGAATATGATAGAAAAATTGTGCTAGGTGAGCAAAAATCAGCACAAGTTTTGGATTTTTGAAATTCGCGATCAAAGCAATTTTGAAAATGGCTAAAAAAATTAAAATGGATATTATTTGTTAACTATTGATGTATGATGAAAAGCACAATCCAGCATAATTTTTGGATTTACAAAATATCGTGATTTTAACGAAATTATTGGATTTTTTTAAAAAATCGCCAAAATATTAATTAGCGATTTTCTCGAAACGGGGTTTTTTTAAACGGCACAATAACTCCCTCCTCTAGAAGAACGTAGCATAACTTTTGTTGTTCAAAAAACTTAAAATGATTTTTTGTTAAAAAAGGTTTTTTCGCTATATCTCGGTAAATTTGAATTTTTCGAAAAAAATTTTGCAGCACAATTGGACACACAACTAGAAAAAATTCAGCACAACTTTTGATTTTACAAAAAAAATGTCAATTCTAGGATTTTTTCAAAAAAAGCGAGTTTTTCAAAAACCGCTTGAGATATGGCCTTTTAAAAACGAGCACACTTATGTACTCCACTAGCACAATCGAGCACAACTTTTGTTCATGCAACAAAAAACGAAATGGCAATCACAGCGATTTTTTAAATATTTTTTGGAATATCTCGGTTAATTTTATATTTTTTGAAAATTTTTACGGCACAATTGGGCACAAACCTAGCACAACTTTTGTTTTTTCGAAATTTAAAAATAGCATTTCAACATCTGGGACTCCATAAATTGTGCTTTTTACACATAACGTTACGTAAAAATGCACCCGGCATCATTTTAGTCTCACTGATTGTTAGATATGTTTCTCTGCATTTTACCAAACGATAAACATTCATGTATACGCACATGTTTAATGTCATCCTTCTTTACACTGATTCAGATTCAGCGTAATCTGTCCTTTCTCAATGTGTTGCTTTGTATGTGTGTGTGTGTGTGGGAGCGCACACATCTACACGAAAGAGAAGGTATTTTGTGCTCGGGTACAAAAAAAAAACTGGAGACAACCCAAAAGGAAAAATGATTTTATTAACTGGAGACCTCATCTAGTGACTCTTAATGACTATGGTACCTCTGGCTGGCTGTGGTAACCAGTTAAAGTATCAAATTACTGAGTCCCCCCAGAAAAAGTATTACTTCTCCTTCTCAGTTGCCCTGCCTCCAAGTAGGGTTAATGTGTGAGTGCGTGTGGCTGTGGGGAAATTTTTAATATGACACGGGTCGTATCTCGGGTATCTTGTAGTGCAAAATTGAAATCTCATAAAATGTAAACCACGTGTTTAATGTCATTGTTCATTTACTTTGTTAATTAAGGATATCTGCTCATAACAAATGCGACGAAGGCTTAAAGAGTTTTCACGTTAGAAATTTGGGGAGATTTTCAAAATTAAAAAAAAAGTGAGAATAATTTGTAGTTACAAAATAGATAGAGCGGAAATAGAAATATATATATAATAAATAATACTTATTCACTTCCCAACAAAACATGGACCTATATGTTCCACTTTCGCGGCAGTTATTCTAGTTGAAGTAGTTCTAGTTGAAATATAACATACTATTTAAAATTTTATCAAGCTCCTACGAAATATGCATATTCTCGAGTGGCTAAATCCAAATCTGAACCGATGTTTCCCAAATTCAATACCTTATAATTCTCTGGTGTATAAACATTACTTCGCATGTTTCATTTAAATGTGACTCAGTAAGCCAGGACTTATTTCAAATTGCAAACCTAATATCGCTAAAAAAATTAAATTTTGCACATTCCCAGTTTTATACTAAACCAAGTAAAAAACGGCTTTAAGTTAGGTAGGGCCGAGTTTTATATACCCTCCACCATGGATTGCATTCCACAGAGGCTGTCGATTTTCGTAGAAGTGCAGTAATATTACAGGAAAATATATTTTTATACACTCCACGAGAGTATTATGGCTTTGTACATTTGTTTGTAGCACCCAAAAGGAAACGAGTTAGACCCACCGTTTATTATACAGATCGGCTTAGAATCACTTTCTGAGTCGTTTTAGCAATGTCCGTCTGTCTATCCGTTTGTCCATCTATTGTTGTAATCAAATAACAGGTAGCAATTATAGTCCGATCTTAACAAAAATTGACACAAGTAAGTTTTGTGAATCAAGGACGCTATTTAATTTGAAGCAAATCGGTTCAGATTTAGATATAGCCCCCATACAAATGTCTCTCCCGATTTAAATTTTTCCGCTCTAAAATCCACATATTGTACCCGATTTTCTTTAAAATTGGCACAACATTTTATAATCGAACTAGAAATACCTATGCTGAAAGGCGGTAAGATCGATTCAGATTTATATATAGCCCCCATGCAAATGTCGCTCCCGAGTTGACATTTTTCGGCCCTAGAAACCACATATTTCACTCGACTTGCATCAAATTTGGCACAGTACCCTGTAATTGAACTGGAAACAGCTATGGTGAAAATCGGTCAGATCGATATTTAGATATAGCTCCCATACAAATGTCGCTCCCGATTTGACTTTTCCGCTCTATAAAGCACATACAGTGGTGGCCAAAACATATGCAACTAAGTGTGACTTACTTTATTTGGCTCTGTAAGTTTGTAAATTTTAATGACAAAGGGAACAATGTTGTTAAAATAAATATTAATACAGCATTAAGATTTCAAATAATTAATAAAATTCACATATTCTGTTAACATTTTTTTATTATCGACATTTTTGTTGATAATTATAAAAATCGGTGTGGACAAAACATATGCATCTCGACAATTTTGTTTTAAATAACGGAATTTTTGATATTTATTTTGATTTGTTGTTGTTCGTATTAGTAAATAATAAGCCTGTGTAAAGAAATTTATAAGAAAATTTTATTTTATTTTGTTATTTTTTCTATTGAAGTTAAAATAGAGTTTGTATTGAAATGGCATCGGATAAATTATGATCTTAGCTCAAACAACGAATTATCACTGCTTATTTTGGTGGAATATAACACAAAGACATTGTCCAGAAATATAATGTTCACAAAAATTCAATATTTCGCATTATTGCTAATTTTTTAAAGGAAATCAAAAATTGCTGTTGTACACCGCAGTGATTGACCGCAAAGGATAAGTGATCGGACAGACAATTTTATAAGCAGACTTGTGAAAATAGACTCATTTGTCTCTTCCTATAAATGAACTGAACAATCGCAAACAATATTTTCTGCTCGAACAATTCGAAGACGTTTTGTACATGCCTCTTAACACCACTCCTGATTGACCGTCTTTTTGCAGTCCGATCACTTATCCTTTGCGGTCAATCACTGCGGTGTACAACAGCAATTTTTGATTTCCTTTAAAAAATTAGCAATAATGCGAAATATTGAATTTTTGTGAACATTATATTTCTGGACAATGTCTTTGTGTTATATTCCACCAAAATAAGCAGTGATAATTCGTTGTTTGAGCTAAGATCATAATTTATCCGATGCCATATCAATAAAAACTCTATTTTAACTTCAATAGAAAAAATAACAAAATAAAATAAAATTTTCTTATAAATTTCTTTACACAGGCTTATTATTTACTAATACGAACAACAACAAATCAAAATAAATATCAAAAATTCCGTTATTTAAAACAAAATTGTCGAGTTGCATATGTTTTGTCCACACCGATTTTTATAATTATCAACAAAAATGTCGATAATAAAAAAATGTTAACAGAATATGTGAATTTTATTAATTATTTGAAATCTTAATGCTGTATTAATATTTATTTTAACAAGATTGTTCCCTTTGTCATTTATATTTACAAACTTACAGCGCCAAATAAAGTAAGTCACACTTAGTTGCATATGTTTTGGCCACCACTCTATAGGACCCGATTTTCTTCAAATTTGGCTTAACACTTTATAATCTAACTAGAAATACTTATGCTGAAAGTCGGTAAGATCGGTTCAGATATAGCCCCCATACAAATGTCGCTCCCGATTTGACCTTTTTCCGCTTTAGAAACCACATATTGTACCCGATTTTCTTTAAATTTGGCACAACATCTTATAAGTCAACTAAAAAAACCCATGGTGAACGTGGGTAAGATCGGTTCAGATTTATATATATATGTATATATAAATGTTGCTCCCAAATGTTAAACCGATTTTGGCCAAACTTTACATATTATATTTCATCTATAAAATATATTTGAAATATATATATTTCATCTATAAATAATCGTTCCATATTCAATATATCCCCATGCAGATGTCCTTTCCGATTTAAATTTTTTGTCATACACATATATTTACAGGATACAAAAATCCTTCCCGATTTGACTTTTTTACAGCATTGAATTATAATAGGATAGCAAGTGAAGTGTATCATATAGTCGGCTCCGTCCGACTTTAGCTTTTCCTTACTTGTTTTTAATATAGCCAAAATAATAATAAAAATAAAATAAAAAAAAATAATTTTATAAATAAATATAATATTTTTATTATTTCAAAACACGTTTATAAGGCAAGGCTATCAATACGTCTATAATATAATATATTTTATATATCGAAACAATACTACAAGTCAATTAAAAAAATAAATATTCTTATATTTTTATTTTCAAAAATGCTTAAATACCATAAATATTGATCTTGGGTCCTACAGTTGGTTGTATTTCCATTCTAAAGGGTGATTTTTTAAGAGCTTGATAACTTTTTTTTTAAAAAAACGCATAAAATTTGCAAAATCTCATCGGTTCTTTATTTGAAACGTTAGATTGGTCCATGACATTTACTTTTTGAAGATAATTTCATTTAAATGTTGACCGCGGCTGCGTCTTAGGTGGTCCATCCGCTTAGTCCAATTTTGGCATTTCCACGTTTTTGAGTAACAGAGACCCAATTGGTGCGAACGGCGACGAATCGAAAATTGGTGGTCATCATTAACACTGGCCGATACAGCTGCGATATTTTCTTCAGTTCGCACTCTACGTAAGTGTGTTGGTGGTTTAATGTCCAACAATGTAAATTTGGTGCGAAATTTAGTCACAATAGCCCGAATAGCCGCTTCAGTGGATCGATTAAACTGACCATAAAATGGAAGCGCGCAATGAACTTTCTTAACAGAGCACGCATTTTGATAATAAAATTCAATAATTTGCAAGCGTTGTTCGTTTGTAAGACGATTCATGATGAAATGTCAAAGCATACTGAGCATCTTTCTCTTTGACACCATGTCTGAAATCCCACGTGATCTGTCAAATACTAATGCATGAAAATCCTAACCTCAAAAAAATCACTCTTTATTTTAATTCCAAAAGTAAAAATTTTGAATATCAATTATCTCAGTTCAAAATAACCTAACTTCAAGAATCAACCAATATTTGCCGTAAAAGTAAAAATTTTGAAAATCATTTCAGAGGAATATATATACCGAATTCCATGATTCTAGCTGCAGTCATTTGGTTGGTACCATTAAATAGGAAAAGGGGGGTAACTTTTCCTATTTTGCCCCATTAAGAGTACGACTCTTATCTCTTTATTTTACGTGTCTACGCAATTAGAGAGATGTGAAACCGAATTTCATCATTCTAGCCGTAGCCGTTTAGTTGGTACTATTTTTATCCCTCTGTACCCATTATATCCCTTGAAAGTGAGAATTAAAAAAAAATCTTTTATTTTTCGTGTCTACGCACTCCGAGGAATGTATACTCCGAATTTCGTTTATCCCTTTTTCTTTTTTTATGCTTAATAGGAAAAAGGCTATTTTAGCCCCGAAAAGTACGAATTTTCGCAAAATCCCTTTATTTTACGTGTCTACGCAATCAGTGGAATGTATAAACCGAATTCCATTTTTCTAGATGCAGCCGTTTGGCATTTATATCCCATTTTTCTCCTTAAAAGTACGAATTTGGACAAATAACATTTATGAACGTATTTGCTTAATTAGAGGAATGTACACACCGAATTTCGTGTATATAGCTGTTGTTGTTTGATAGGTACCATTTTTATCCCTTTTTGCCCCATTTCACCCCCTACGAATAAGAATCACTTTATAGTGCACTTTTTGTTATAGGGGGAATGCGCATACTCAATATCAAGTAAGTACAAGCAGACATATTGAAAAATAATGCTTAAATTATCTAAAATATTAGGGATTATTATAGGTATTTTTAGTCCTTGTGAGGAAAAGTATTTTCGCTTTGTTCCGATTTCTCTCAGTTTCAATCCGAACTGATTTACGACTATAAGACGCATTTATGGAAAATTAGGACGTCCTAGCTCCTTTCGTATAGATGCTAGCATGCTTTCAACAGACGGATGGACGGGCATGGCTAGATCGTCTTAGAATTTGACGATGATGACGTTCAAGAATATATATACTTTATAGGGTCTCAGGTCGAAAATTTAAGGTGTTACAAACGGTATGACAAAGTTAGTATACCCCCATCCTGTAGGTGGAGGGTATAAAAAAATAAATACCACTGTTATTGGTATATTTTCGCTTGCCAGATTTATGCTGAGTCAGGATAATGAAAACACCAAAAGTTAACATAAACACTTGCAGAAAATCCTCAATTAGCATTTAACTGCTGGCGATAAGAGCTAAAATGGAAATTAAACAGATTCCCCGCCATTTCAACGCCACAAGCACAAAATATTAAAATCTTCGCACAGAACGCAAATTAAACTCATCCCCTTGGATAAATACCCAACAGCAAGTGGGAGTGCGACCATCTCACTGAGAGTATATTTTCGATACGTTAAACCAACAATATCATGTCCTATAGGATTACTATTTCCGAAGGAAGTTAGCGAACATTGTCATAAAACATACAATCAATGAGGCGGAAGTAATCAAGTCAAGGTACATCGGCATTAAATGAACTTCTTTTGGCAGAGAAACCTAAATAATGAAATGCCACAAATTAATTGTAATATACAGACATTACCATGACTGGTGATTTACACTATGGCGGGGATTAAAAGATTGGCTTCCGAAATGCGGCATTGGGACACAGTAATCACAGACAATGAAACCTAAACAAGTAAGGAGAGGTTAAGGTCGGACGAGGCCGACTTTCAACCTCATCTTTATACACTCCACGAGAGTATTATGTCTTTGTGCATTTGTTTGTAACACCCAAAAGGAAACGAGATAGACCCATCGTTAATTATACCGATCGTCTTAGAATCACTTTCTGAGTCTATTTATCTATGTCCGTCTGTCCGTCCATCTATTCTTGTAATCACGATACAGGTCGCAATTGTAGACAGAACCAAATGAAACTTTGCACAACGATGTTTTTCGGGATAAGGACGAACGCTATTTAATTTGAAGAAAATCGGTTCAGATTTAGATATAGCCCCCATACGAATTTCACTCCCGATTTGACTCTTTTCACTCTAGATACCACATATTACAACAGATTTTGTTTAAAATTGGCAAAACATCTTATATTGTAACTAGAAACACCTGTGGTAAAAATGTGTTAGATCGGTTCAGATTTATATATAGCTCCCATACAAATTTCGCTCCCGATTTGACTTTTTCCGCTCTAGAAACCACATATTGTATCAGATTGTCTTCAGATTTGGCAAAACATCTTATATTTAAACTAAGAACATCTATGGTGAAAATGGGTCAAATCGGTTCAGATTTAGATATAGCCCACATACAAATGTCGTTCCCGAATTGACATTTTTCTCTGTAGAAACCACATATTGTACTCGATTTTCTTTAAATTTGGCACAACATCTTATAATCTTACTAGAAACACCTATGCAGAAATTGGGTAAGATCGGTTCAGATTTAAATATAGCCCCCATATAAATGTCGCTCCCGATTTGACTTTTTCCGCTTTAAATGCCATATATTCTAATTGATTTTCTTTAAATTTGGCACAACATCTTATAATCTAACTGGAAACACCTGTGGCTAAAGCGGGCTAGATCGGTTCAGATTTAGATATAGGCCCCATACAAATTTCGCTCCCGATTTGAATTTTGAGCTCTAAAAACCATTTTCTTTCTTTAAATTTGGAACAACGTCTTATAATCCAGCTAGAAACACTATGCAGAAATTGGGTAAGATCGGTTCAGATTTAGATATAGCCCCCATACAAATGTCGCTCCCGATTTGATTTTTGCCGCTTTAAAAGCCACATATTGTGCTCGATTTTCTTTAAATTTGGCACAACATCTTATAATCTGACTAAACAAAACTATGGTGAAAGTGGGTAAGATCGGTTCAGATTTAAATATAGCCCAAATTCAAATGTTGCTCCCATAAGTTTAACAGATTTTGGCCAAACTATACATTTTATATTTCACCTATTTCGTTCCAGGTTTCAATATATCCTCATACAAATGTCCGTTCCGATATAAATACAGGATACAAAAACCTTCCCGTTTTCACTTTTTCACCGAATTGAATTGTATTCGGATTGAAAGTGGAGTGTATCATAGAGTCGGCCCCGCCCGACTTTAGCCTTTCCTTACTGGTTTTCGTTTGCGTGAGAAGTTGCCGCCGTTGCAGGTCAGGTACGGAGTGTGTTGAGGACAGATTGGGGGCTCAGTAAAAGAGACATTGTATTGTGTTCTAGGGCATTGTATGTTTTTTGCCTGTGCAACTTATGGATCATCTGTCTGATATAGAACCATACTCAAATCGTAAGATACTGTCTTGTCAGAGGGTAGTCTTGTTGGTGTGTCTTCCAGTGTGCCGTACGGTCTCTACTGAGGCCCTTGAGGTGTTGATGGGTGCACCCCCTCTTGATTTGGAGGTAATGCGTTGTGCATTATCTTTTAAGATCAAGAAGGGGTTGGCGTTGTCTCCTTTAGATTGGTCGATTCAGGGAGTGGAGAGGCGTGTTTGCGTGAATGTGTCATCTCTAGATGCCAGGATAGATGGAACAGTTCCATGAATGGCAGAGTGACGTTCAAGTTCATATCTGTTGCCACATTTGTTGAAAGGAATCCCGAATTTGGCTTCGGCCTCTATCTGGGTTTCTTGTTAACCGGGCACGGCTCTCTGAATGCATTCTTGCACAAGAGGGCCCTTTCTGAAACCGAGGCGTATAGTTGTGGGTCTCTAGTCGAGGACTGGCTGCACGTTTTGTGTGATTGTCCTTTGTACGGTGATGTCAGGAATCTGGACGTCATGGGTGTTGTTCGTGTGAATGGTCAGTGGGATGTTAGCAGTGTGCTCTCCACTGGTGTTTCTCTGCAATCGGTAGGAGTATTTGCTAGGCAGGTTTTTGCTAGGAGTCGCCTAATTGCTCGATGATTGTGTGTGTCTTCCACTGTAGATAGTTCTTCTCTGGCGAACAACAGCTGCTGGGTGCCACCAGTCCCTTAGTCACATATATAAGTCGGTTTAGCCGACTGAAGCTAACTACTTCTTTTACTTTATTTTTTTTCCAAATAAATAATATTTTATTTGGAATATTAAATAAAAGGTCGAAAAAACAACTCATATAAATATATTTAATTTCTTTCTCTATTGGAGTCTACGCAGCCAAAGGAACTTAACCATAGAATTTCACGATTTTAACTGCAGTCGTATGGTCTCATCATTTTTATTCCTCTTTTCCGATTTTACTCCTTATAGGTATGCCATTTTGGAAATGTCCATTTATCTTACAATTCCACGTAACGAGATATACAAACCGAATTTCAAGTCTCGTTTTATTTGTACCATTTCACACTTTTTGTCCCATATCACCCTCTAAAAATACGATTTGTGTAAAAATAGAGTTTTGCTGAAAGTGTAAAAAACTTACCCTAATGTACATGGTATAAACCTAAGAAAAAACAAATCAGGACCTTGTAGATTTTTAAATATTTTGTGAAATCGACAAATATTTGTCTGAAGAATGAACAAAATAAAAAGTCCAACCTGATTGGCTTCCCTCTCTTCCCGATCTGGATATTACTTCTTTGTGCAAACGGAGACAATTTAGATTCATCATTTGCTATAAAATCACTTCATCTTATTTGGTAACCAAATTCCCTACCATGTTGAATACTAATATTATTTTCTCATATATTTTAATTGACGCATTTAAAAAGATACATAACAATTAACGCTCTGTTGACTCACTGTGCCCTGGCAGACTAAAGATTATTTGAGAATTAAATGAAATCTACTCCATGTTTATCGAGCGATTTGTGTATTTGCTGTTCGTATTGAATGAAGCAGAAGACCATATTTTCTAGTAAAGCTGCCAACTTTAATCCCAATATCGTATTAATTCCAGTAAATTGCAATGGCTTAAATTGTTTGTTTGTTTGTTTGGGGGATTATTTAATTTGGGTTATGCTCCGTGTGGCTGTTGCTTTTGTTGTCACTGCTTCTTGGGCAGACGAAATAGAGAAGTATAAAATCAATTAAGTATTGAGTCATAATAGAGCATAAAAAACTCTGCGTTATTAGGTCGTGGTTTCGTAGACTGTGGGTGCCAGGACAGTACCAGGACTTCAGCCACACACAGTGCAAACACCCCCCACAGTCCCACACACACAAGATTCCCAAGGACAACTGACAATAAACCGAACATTTTTCTGTTCGCCAAAAATAAATTATTGAAAATTGCTCTCAAGGCTGGAGCGCTAAGTGGAGGAAAGCATATTTGATCAAGGTCAATGTATACAAAGCACTTTTCAAAGTAAAACATTTCTGCCAGACAAAAAATAAACAATTTTATTAATTTTCAGACATTCTGCTAATTTATGAGCGAGAATCGATATAATTCTTGTTATGCCTTCCTTGCTTGCCATAAATAAAACACCCATAAAAATTAGATAAATCAAAACCCAATAAGAATAGCCATTGATATTGCCTCCATGTAGACTTTCACAGGGTAGGGATGAGGCAAGTGTGCGTAAGACTTTTGAAATAAATAAATTCATTTTCCATCTGCTAGTGATATTATAAATGGATAGGGAGGTTAACTTATAGACTTTCCCAGGGTAGGAGGGGTGAGACAAGTGTGTCTCATAAATAAATACATTTCCCATAGTCTGTCGTATTGTAATGGAGCTTCTTTGAAAAAATTACAAAACTTGTTACGCATTATTTTTGAGGGAAGTATTTTCTACGTAATTCTAAATTTTGTTATGATATCTGAATTAATATAGATTTTACGCAATATTCAATATAGTCATTTTGACTTTAAACACAAGTGATTCACTTGTGCATTACTATAAAGAGCATAATTGTGTAATACATATTATTAAAACTCATGTTCTACCCTCTCCAACCATTTTATACATTTTGTATTAAGAATGTATATTTCGGAGACCTGAAAAATAATTTTATGTTCTTTTAAAGGCAATTATGAATACTATAGCTGCGACTTCAACTTTCCCATAAAAGCAGTGGTTTAAGAACAGTCTCCAAAAACTTAAAAAAATATTTTTATACACTCCACGAGAGTATTATGGCTTTGTGCATTTGTTTGTAACGCCCAAAAGGAAGCGATATAGACCCATTGTTAAGTATACCGATCGGCTTAGAATCACTTTCTGAGTCGATTTAGCAATGTCCGTCTGTCTGTCCATCTATTGTTGTAATCAAATTACAGGTCGCAATTATAGTCCGATCTTAACAAAAATTGGACAATTTTGTGGATCAAGGACGAACGCTGTTTAATTTGAGGCAAATCAGTTCAGATTAGCCCCCATACAAATGTCGCTCCCGATTTGACATTTTCAGCTCTAGAAACCACATATTGCACCCGATTTTCTTTAAATTCTGCACAACATCTTATAATCCAACTAGAAATACCTATGCAAAAATTGGATAAGATCGGTTCAGATTTAGATATAGCCCCCATACAAATGTCGCTCAGGATTTGACATTTTCCGCTCTAGAAACGACATATTGTAACCGATTTTTTTTAAATTCGACACAACATCGTATAATCCAACTAGAAACAACTGTGCAGAAATTCGGTAAGATCGGTTCAGATTTAGATATAGACCCCATACAAATGTCGCTCCCGATTTGACCTTTCCTCTCTAGAAACAACATATTGTACCTGATTTTCTTTAAATGTGGTACATAATCTTATAATCCAACTAGAAACACGTATGCAAAAATTGGGTAAGATCGGTTCAGATTTAGATATAGCCCCCATACAAATGTCGCTCCCGATTTGACATTTTCCGCTCTAGAAACGACATATTGTAACCGATTTTCTTTAAATTTGACACAACATCGTATAATCCAACTAGAAACACCTATGCAGAAATTCGGTAAGATCGATTCTGATTTAGATATAGCTCCCATACAAATGTCGCTCCCGATTTGACATTTTTCGCTCTAGAAACCTCATATTATACTCGATGTTCTTTAATTTAAGCACAACATCTTATAATCCAACTAAAACACCTATGCAGAAATTAGGTAAGATCGGTTCAGATTTGGATATAGCCCCCATACAAATGTCGCTCCCGATTTGACATTTTCAGCTCTAGAAACCACATATTGCACCCGATTTTCTTTAAATTCTGCACAACATCTTATAATCCAACTAGAAATACCTATGCAAAAATTGGATAAGATCGGTTCAGATTTAGATATAGCCCCCATACAAATGTCGCTCAGGATTTGACATTTTCCGCTCTAGAAACGACATATTGTAACCGATTTTCTTTAAATTCGACACAACATCGTATAATCCAACTAGAAACACCTGTGCAGAAATTCGGTAAGATCGGTTCAGATTTAGATATAGACCCCATACAAATGTCGCTCCCGATTTGACATTTTCCGCTCTAGAGACCACATATTGTACCCGATTTTCCTTAAATTTGGTACAACATCGTATAATCCAACTAGAAACACCTGTGCAGAAATTAGGTAAAATCGGTTCAGATTTAGATATAGCCCCCATACAAATATTGCTCCCGAATCTTTAACCGATTTTAGCCAAACTTTACATATTATATTTCACCAATAAACATACATGGTGAAAGCGGGGCACATCGTTCCAGGTTTCAATATTCGTCCATACAAATGTCCTTTCCGATTAAACATTTTTTGCCAAACACATACAATTAAAGGATTCAAAAATCCTTCCCGATTTCATTTTTACCGACTTGAATTGTAGTGAGGTATATAGTAGGGCGTACCTCAAAAAAAAAGTTCGCCGTACACCTTCGAATATGAAGTATTATTGAAAGGTAGTTTCAAAAAAAAAATTTTTATTTTTTTATGCCGAACGTAGGGGTCGCGCTTTTACATTTTTCTATATAACTTGTATTTATAAACGGATTTTAAAGTGTGATACATCGATGTTTTTGTCTCGACGAGGCCGATTTTTTTGTCTTTGAAGTCATTGAGCTCAAGCACCCCCTTCTGGTACTTACCCATCATTTCTCAGTTGCTACTACCCTAATGTACCACTCTAATAATCGAAAATTAAAGCTCGCATAAAATCATGAATCATGTTTGAGCTCAATGACTTCAAAGACAAAAAAATCGGACAAAAACATCGATGTATCACACTTTAAAATCCGTTTATAAATGCAGAAGTTATATAGAAAAATGTAAAAGCGCGACCCCTACGTTCGGCATAAAAAAATAAAAAAAATTTTTTTGAAACTACCTTTCAATAATACTTCATATTCGAAGGTGTACGGCGAACTTTTTTTTTTTTACTTGTAACCTGGTACGCTCTAGTATATAGTCGGCTCCGTCCGTCTTTAGCCTTTCCATACTTGTTGGGGAGATGCCCATATGCGCATGCTTTGGTATAACATAAATGGGGCCCATTCTGCTCTATTCCAGCTCTAGAAACTACATCTTACATCGGATCTTCATCAAATTTTGCAGATCATTATATGTTTCAAATAGGAATACCTACCGTTAATGAGAAATATATAGGCGCGCAAGTGTTGTTATAGGCCCCCTTCAAATGTCCGTCCGATTCATCCTATTACCGCTGTATAATCTGTATTTATCATTGGATCTTGATCAATTTTTCCATATCATGTTATATTTACTCTACTCGGAATATCTGATGAAAAATTGGATCAATTACTTTATTATTTACCATACTCATTAAATTTGACTAAAGATGAATTTATAGTAACTGTATAATTTATATGAACTACAAAAAATTGCTCCCGTGAAATACCGGTGTTTAGTAATCAAAGCGTGGTATATCCGCAGGGAGTGGTGTAGGGTATTATATAGTCGACCCCGCCCGACTTTAGTCTTCCTTAATTGTTTTTATTGGAAAAAAATTGAAAATCTGGTATTTTTTTCATTTTTATTATCTTTTTGTCGAATTTTGATTATTTTTATTGGACTACAATCCGTAAAATTATGAGAGATTTGAACTGGAATAACCAAAACTTGTATTTTTGCAACTATTTTATTTTAGCGAAAACTTTAATAACTCAATTACTTACGGATTAAAACAAAAAACAAAGCGGTGTTTTATTCGTTACTAAATGTGTTATTTATATAAATTTACAAGTGTCACGGTTACCAAACAAAATTGGCTAAAAATTGTTTAAAAAATGTGTTTGCTGGACAAAAGCACACAGTTCACGAACGGACAATAATAATATCGAAATATTTTGGGAGGACTTATAAAACGAGCCAATATTTCGTTAAAGACGGGACCATCGTCAACGTTTATTTTGAAGCCACTCTAATATACATAAATATATAATTGTTTGTGATCTCAGATCGATATTTCAATGTGTTACAGACCACAGACGTAGTACGGCCTCATACTGTAGAGTACAGGGAATAAAAACACATTTTTTCACAATTTCAAAATGAAAAGTTAGTGCTGTTTTTCTTTAAGCCGGGATAACAAGCTGCGATAACAAAAACTTTAATAAAAATGTAATTTTTTGTTCAAAATAAAAAAATATATATAGTCGCCAACTACAATATAAATATATGTATCAAAAGAAATTTTCAAAAAAATATTTTGTGTCGACTTTATTGGACTTAACCTCGATATCCATCATTTTGAATTACACTGGATAATTATCCAGGCTAAGTCAAACATTTTTAACACAAAATTATTTTTTCAAAATTGGTTGTCACACACACACATTGATATTGCTTTTGGCCACAATTTTAAAAAATAATTTTTTATTTTGAGTGAAATTTTAACATTTTATTTATATTTTTGTTATCGCAGCTTAGTTATCCAGTCTTAAAGAAAAACAGCCATGTTGTAAATGCTTATGTTTTAAACGCAGTATGGCAAAGGATAATTTTGTAAAAAAAATCAATTTTTTTGGATTTTGATCATTTTGCCTATAAACAAGACCATTGTAGACCAGTGTAGTTGTCACTGTGAAATTACTTTAAGTGCGGTATTTAGTTGAAACAGCATTACTGCTGACCCACTAACATCCACTAGAGCGTATTGCCGACAGCTGTCACCTGTCGTACGTGTTTTCTCGAGATGCAAGTCAATAAAGTTCACACAAACTTTTCTCGCCAAGAAAAAAACAAAACAGCTCCAATTAGAGCCAGTGTCGCCGTTCGCCAGTCGCCAGTCGCTACTAATAAATCTTAGTCGTTAACTTATTTGTCCACTTTATGGTTTAATGGTTATTGGAAACTTCACCTATCAACCTGCGCTCAGCAAATACTTCGACGGGACTTTCTCCTTTCGTTCTTATTATTTAAAAAGCTAAACACTTGGTTAACTTCCACTGAAGCATGGTCTGTTTGGGTTGTGCCGCACCAAAAAACAAAAAAAAGAACGAGTGAAAAACTTTTCTTACTTCCAAAATAAGAGCAAGAAAAACAACAAAGCCGGAGAAGAAGAAAAAACAAAACGAAATCAAATAATCCATTTAAAGAATATCAAAAGTTTTTCCAACATTCTTCGGATAAAAAAGAAAAAAATGTTTTATTTCCTAAAAACACAAGTTGGTTCCTTTCTTATTTTGGTTCTCTACAGGAAGCGCTGCGAAAACATACCGCAATGGAAAACTTTGCACTCCACACCCATGTGTGAAGGGGTTGCCAAAGCAACGGATGATGTTTCTCAAGGCTTGATATCGATTAAACGTCAGCACTTTGGTCGGTGGGGGGAGAAGCAAACTGCAAATGCATTCTGCTTGTATCTGAAGTTTAAAGTATCTATTGATGGTATAAAAAACAAACAAATTAAAAGAGATGAGTAATGAAATAATCGAAAGGAAAAAAAGTTTCTATACCAGAAGTATCGAAATGCCAACGGTAGTATGTAGCTAGTTAGTAGGGGGATCGGATTTAGTGATTCAGTGCAGCGGACTATTCACACCGCACAACACCACTTATAACACCGTACATACCGCAGTCAAGTAAACAAAAAACTGAGTGTGTGTATTAGACAGATTTTGTCCATGAGTGTCTAATTTGGACAACCCATCCACCGTGGGATTTTGTCATTCCCCTTGCAAAACCTTGAAATAATCATCGAAAGCCCCAGTTTATATATTCTGGGTCGTAATACAATTTTAAGACCATTTGACCATGTCAATCACCGGAAGATGCGTGGAAAATCCCGCCATATCTTTAAACTTTATCAAATACCAAAATGTAGTTGATTCCGAATATCCGCTTGGAAGTTATTTGTGTTTTAATTTAACATTGGAATGTAGACAATTTGTGTGGGAGGTATCAGAAGGGGCGTGACAATTTCGCCCACCTTCGAACATAAAATAAGTTTTGGAAAAATATTACCATGAGCGAAGTTTTAATTGATTTCTTGTTTTCTCGGCACTTCACACAACTCTCAGTCAATGGGATCGTATGAGCAATGAAAGAAAATTATTTATTACGTATACGCAGTGGTTGGTTGGTTGGCAGTAGTGTTGTCCAAAGCCGCAATTATAAATATCTCTCGTCGGCGTATACCTTTCACGGAGTGGTTGTTAGGTTCACCTACTAACGAACTAAT
This sequence comes from Polietes domitor, assembly GCA_947397865.1. Lineage (NCBI taxonomy): Eukaryota > Metazoa > Arthropoda > Insecta > Diptera > Muscidae > Polietes > Polietes domitor. The sequence continues at coordinate 48,278,533 of OX377619.1, forward strand.
AATTAAATTTGCGACCATATGTGTTCGAAGAGCTCTAGCAGCTTCTTCTGAAGATTTCTGACATATATTCACTTCTTGTTTACACTTGAAGTATTATATACGAATTTTGATAGCATCACGCTACAAATGGGCATTTTCAATATTATTATAGTGGCCAATCACAATTTATTTAAAAGGGCAGGCTAAGATTGAAAAACAATGTTTGGAATTACCTCTTGTCCTTTCCGTCCGTAAAATAATAAAATTTACAATATATGACAATTAATTTGAAAGTTCTCTTGGATGATAGCAGACGCGGATATATGAAGACAGTTTTCGACGTAATACGAAAACTTTCTCACAAGAAATACAATTATAGTCAATCAGTGAAAGACAACAAGTAAGGAAAGTCTAAAGCCGGACGGAGCCGACTATATGATACACACCACTTTCTATCCTATTACAATTCAATTCGGTAAAAAGTGAAATCGGGAAGGATTTTTGTATCCTGTAAATGTAGATTATGAGATGTTGTGCAGAATTTAAAGAAAATCCGGTACAATATGTGGTTTCTAAAGCGGAAAAAGTCAAATCTGGAGCGAGATTTGTATGGGGGTTATATCTAAATCTGAATCGATCTCACTCGCTTTACCCATAAGTGTTTCTAGTTCGATTATAAGGCATTGTGCCAAATTTGAAGAAAATCGGGTACAATATGTGGTTTCTAGAGCGGAAAAAGTCAAATCGGGAGCGACATTTGTATGAGGGCTATATCTAAATCTGAACCGATTTGCTTCAAATTAAATAGCGTTCGTCCACAAAACTTACTTGTGCCAATTTTGGTTAAGATCGGACTATAATTGCGACCTGTAATTAGATTACAGCAATAGATGGACAGACGGATATTGCTAAAGTGGACAGACGGACATACAGAAAGTGATGCTATGCCGACCTGTATAATAAACGATGGGTATAAATAACTCTTTCCTCTTGGGTGTTACAAACAAATGCACAAAGACATAATACTCCCGTGGAGTGTATAAAAATGGACGGGAACATTTTCAGGAAACCCTAAACCGGTGTTCGACAACTGCCGAAGTACAAGAAACCCCAACAACGCAACACGCCTGTTGAAACCATTTCAACTTCCCCTTCGCTGATTGACGAAATCGCCCACGCCATCACGCAGATCAAGAATAGGAAATCTGCTGGCATCGATAATCTTTCAGCCGAATTTTATAAATCGAACCCAACTATCATCGCTGATATATTGCACAAATTATTTGAAGACATCTGGCAAACTGAGACTATTCCACAAGAGTGGCACGGAAGCCTTATCTTCAGAATTCCGAAAAAAGACGATCCAAAAGACTGTAATATTTGGAGGGGCATTGCGATTACCCCCACAGTCAGCAAAATATTCAATAAAATAATATTAAACCGTATCCTAGAACCCTTAGATCAGCTGCTGCACAAGGAACCAGCAGCAGTTCGCCCAAACAGATCAAGTGTCGACCAAATTAACAGTCTCCGACTCATAGTAGAGCAATGCAATGAATTCAACCGCCACCGTATATCTCACATTTGTCGACTTCGAGAAAGCCTTCGACACAATCGACCGAAATGCCATGTCCGGTCCGCCTTACTAAGTAAAGGAGTACCAGCGAAAATAGTCAACTTAATAAGAGAACAACACAGAAATGCCAGAGCAAGAGTGGTACACTGCGGACATACGAGCGAGCCTTTCGAAACCCTAGGAGGAGGTAAACAGGGATGTCTACTATTAACTCTAATTTTCGTAGTTACGCTCGACACAATACTGCCAGAGATAGCGGACGAGTAAAGGGGCATTCCATGGAGAGTAAAGCAATACCTTGAAGACTTGGACTATGCGGACGACATAGTGTTAATCTCAAATAAGGCGGAACATAGGCAAGAAAAAATTAATAAACTAGTAGCAATTGCAACACGAAAAGTCTCCGAATCAACATAGCAAAAACTAAATCATGTGTCATCAAATGCAACCAAATCCAATCCTTCACCATCAGCAATAGAACCATCGAAAACGTTTCAAGCATTTGCTATCTTGGAAGTATCATAACATCAGATGGAGGCGCAGATAACAGAATTCAAAAAGCCAGGGTTGCCTACATAAACCTACGAAACGTATGGAATACAAATGAACTATCCCCGATGACAAAAATTTCCGTCTACAACGCATGCGTAAAATCCGTACTGCTTTATGGTTTCGAAACATGGTTTCACAAACAGATGCTTGCGAAATATATTAAAAATTTGCTGGCCCAGAACAATCACAAACGTGGAACTAAATATTAGCATTAACAAACCAAGAAGACATAAACACCCAAATAAAGAGGCGCAAACTAAATTGGCTGGGACACACCCTACGAAAACCATACGACGAAATATGCCATGCTACACTCGAATGGAATCCGCAAGGCAGAAGAAGTCGTGGTAGACCTAAAACCACTTGGAGAAGAACAATTCTAAGCGAAACCGGCAAATCTTCCAACGAATTACGATACTTAGCATTAGATAGACAGCAATGGCGATTCTTTGCAAATAATCTATGTTCCTGATGTAATATGATAATAAATAATCTTGGATTACCTTTCGAACACAGTGAAAGAAATAAAAATCCAGATTAACTTCTGATTAAAATAGTTCATTTTGGACAAAAAGAATAACTGATAAAATCCATCTGTTATTGTAGTTTTGTATGATGAAAAATGAAATGTGACAAAATGAAAAATGTGACCGAAATTATTAAAATTAAAACGAAGATATAAAAACCGTCCTGCACGATGGGGGTATACTAACTTTGTCATTCAGTTTGAAATACCTTGAAATATCGACCTGAGACCCTATAAAGTATATATATTCTTGATCGTCATAAAATTCTAAGACGGTCTAGCCATGTCCGTCCGTCTGTTGAAAGCACGCTAGCATCTACACGAAATGAGCTAGGAGCTCCAATTTTTCCATAAATGTGTCTTATAATCGTAGATCGGTTGGGATTGAAACGGGCGAAATCGGCCCAAAGGGAAAATTTTTCCCTCACAAGGACTAAAAATACCCATAATAATCCTTAATATTTTAGTGTATTTATTCATTTCTTCAATATGTCTGCTTGTACTTACTTGATATTCGGTATGCGCATTCCCCCGATAACTAAAACGTGCACCATAAAGTGATTCTTATTTGTAAGGGGTGAAATGGGGCAATAAAGGGATAAAAATGGTACATATTAAACGACAACAGCTAGAAACACGAAATTCGGTGTGTACATTCCTCTAATAGAGTAGATGCAAAATATTAAAGTATTTTTACTTTTAAAGGGTAAAATGGGAATAGAGAAATAAAAATGGTACCAACCAAACGGCTGCCCCTAGAATACTCAAACTCGGTGTATACAATCCTCTGATTGCATTGACATGTAAAATACACGGATTTTTCAAAATTCGTACTTTTTGGGGTTAAAATTAAAAAGGGAGTACAAATAATACCAACCAAATGACCACAACTAGAGTCATGAAATTCGGTGTATACATTCCTCTGACTGCGAAGACACGGAAAATACACGGATTTTTCGAAATTCGTACTTATTGGGGTCAAAATGGAAAATAGGAATTCGTACTTTCAAGGGATACAAATAGTACAGAAGATTTTTCCAAATTCGTACATTTTACTTTTATGATAGAAATTGGTTGAATCATGAAGTTAGGTTATTTTGCACTATGTACGTCTGATAATGGATTTCCAAAATTTGTACTTTTGGAATTAAAATAGAATGGAAATACAACCAACTGTAGCACCCACTATCTACCAGTATTTATGGTGTTTAAGCATTTTGAAAATGTAAATAGAAGAGTAATTATTTTTTGAATTGACGTATTGCCTTATAAGCGTGGTTTGAAATAATTAAAATATTATATTTATTTATAAAATTATTTTTTTTAATATTTGTATTTGTTTTGATTTGGCTATATAAAAAAAATATATTTTCCTGTTATATTAGTGCACTTATTTTTAAGGATTACTACTTGAAGGATATACAGTAAGGGACTAAATTCGGATGTTGACATTGATATTATCTAAAGAAATATTTAAATTATTGAAATATACACTTAGTTTACAAGTCGACACAATTAGAGGTATTTATAAACCGAATTTCATTTTTCTGTCTGCCGTCCTTTAATTATACAATTGCGGACCCTTTTTGCGACGACTTTAGCAATAATAACCAAATTTCAATATAAGGCGGACATTAAAAAAAAAGAACAAGGAAAGAAAGGTTAAAGTCGGACGCGTCCTCTATGTGATAACCTATAATTTTCACCTCATTACTATTGAATTCGGGGGGCATGTTTAGACATGTATTTCGAATGTCTGCTTATATTTACTTGATATTTGGTATGCACATTGCTTTCATATCAAGCAAAAACACATATTTGTAGATACGCTAACTAAAATTATAATAATGAAACATCGCGATTTATTCAACATCTATCCCTTTATCCCTTTTTAACATTTTAGCCCCTCGAAGTACGAATTTCTACAATTCAATATATTTGCTGTTCTCGGTTGATATGTAACATTTTTATCCCGTTTTGCCCCCATTTCATCCCCTTCAAATCACTTTATGGTGTCCTTTTTTGCTAGAAGTGGAATGCACAAATATAACTACCAATGCACAAATATAAATACCAAATATAAACTGTCATTTTAAAAAAACTTGCTTAAATACTCTAAGTATTAGGGGTTAGGTGTATTTTTAGTTCTTGTGAGGAAAGAATTTTTCTCGTTGGATCGATTTCGCCCATTTCCAATTCCAACCGATCTAAAACTACAAACTACGTCCTAGCTCTGTCCGTTTAGATGCTACCGTGCCTTCAATAGCAGGACAGACGGACATGGCTATATAGTCTTATAATTTTTTGCTGATCAATAACACTGTGTGTTATTTTTGAAGTCATTTCCATGGCCATGTTGTAATGTAAAATATAATCATTCACATTTAGGCCAAACTCATGCACTTTTTTATGGACCCCAAAAAAGTGATCAATTTCTCAGGCTCATATCATGCCAGATTGTGTCAGTCCGACTGCAGTGCGTATGAGTGATAGTATCTTTAATCAACAGCACGTATACGCTACCTACACACACTACAGCCTATAAGCTTTGTTCGACGACATTTGCGATTTTAACCTTGATGATGAAGTTTTATGATTTTATATGTTCAAACTGTTTGTTCTTTATGACAAGAACTACAACGTTTTTCTTTATTTTTCTAATTTTCAAATGGTCCTATCTTTTGAAAAACAAGCAAGGAAAGGCTAAAGTCTGGCGGGGCCGTCTATATGATACACTCCACTTTCTATCGGAATACAATTCAATTCAGTAAAGAAGTGAAAACGGGAACATTTTTTTATGTTTCCCAATCACAGGCTAATATGACTTGATCCAACTTGTCAAATCGAGAAGAATATTTGTATCGGGGCTATATCCAAACTTGTAATGAAGTGACTAACTTTCACAATAAGTTCTTCCAGTTCAAATATAACGTGTTATGCTCAATTTTAAGAAATTCTCTGAAAATACGCGGTTTCTGGGGAAACGAAATTTGTATGAGAGCTATATGTAAATCTGAACCGTTGTGACCCATTTTAACCATAGGTGTTCCTAGTTTAAATATAAGGTGTTTTGCCAATTTTGAAGAAAATCTGTTAAAATATGTGAATTCTGGAGCGGAAAAATTCAAATAGGGAGCGAAATTTGTATGGGAGCTATATATAAATCTGAACAGATCTAACACATTTTTACAACAGGTGTTTCCAGTGGAAATATAAGGTGTTTTGCGAAATTAGGGGGAAATCTGTTAAAATATGTGGTTTCTAGAGCGGAAAAAGTCAAATCGGGAGCGAAATTTGTATGGCAGCTATATATAAATCTGAACCGATCTAACACATTTTTACCACAGGTGTTTCTAGTTCAAATATAAGATGTTTTGCCAATTTTGAAGAAAATCTGTTAAAATATGTGGTATCTAGAGTGAAAAGAGTCAAATCCGGAGTGAAATTCGTATATATCTAAATCTGAACCGATTAAATTAAATAGCGTTTGTCCTTTTCCCGAAAAACTTCGTTGTGCAAAGTTTCATTTGGTTTTGTCTACAATTGCGACCTGTATCGTGATTACAAGAATAGATGGACGGACAGACAGACAGACATGCAGACAGACAGACGGACACTGCTAAATCGATTCAAAAAGTGATTCTAAGTCGATCGGTATAATTAACAATGGATATATCTCCCTTCCTTTTGAGTGTTACAAACAAATGCACAAAGACATAATACTCTCGTGGAGTGTATAATTAACATCTTTTTCGCTTTTTCGGATGTACTCTATCTGTTGGGTAATAGTGTAGAGCGTATGATTTTTGGGGTGATTTCAGTAGCGTTTATCTTACAGACTGCTTGAGTTGAGTTGTTATATGTCATATATACTAATTCGAGATTTTTTTATAATTATGAAATTTCAGTTTCGTTTATACGCTGAAGTATTTTTCCTTCAGTGTATGTCTTTTGAATCTCAATACCTATAGCCTCTGGCGGTCAATTTTATTATTCAGCATTTACACAATAGATTTGGTCAAACGTTTACTATAAATTTGGCCTTAGTTCAAAAGACATTCTCATTCTTTTTTTCATTTTTGTTAAATCCATCTTTAAACATATCTCTTTCCTTTTGCTAGCATTACAAGCACTGTACGCCCACATGATGAGTGAGTCCTAATTCTTTATTAGCTCGGGTCATTACCTTTTTATATTCCATATACTACAAATTCTAGGAACCCATATGAACTATATGAGCTATCATGTAAACCGCATGTTAAATGAACCATTATCCCCTGTCCTTTGTCCACAGCACAACCTCTTCTCAAACCTGCTGTTCTGCGTCAGCATACATCACTGGGAGACGATACAATGTCTTTTACAATTTCATTGAGTTTCTTTCATAGATTTTTTTAATGACCAGATATGTCATGTAGTGAAGTGAAACGAAGCGAAGCGGAGAGCGGACAATGGCAACATGTCATAATGAAGGACAGGATAATAATACAAAGTACAAAAGTGATTGATGGCTGTGATTGAAACGAAATAAAAGATGTATGTACGCTGCCATTTACGGTTTATGACTTTGATAATGTACAACAAGATCCCAGTAGCAACAAATTCTCGTAATTTGTTCAGTCGTTTGTTCATACTGCTAGCAATGGATGTGCTACAATTACAATGAAAATGTTTGGAAAATTACAATAACCGCTGTGATATAATGAAGATTGGATGAGTAATAGGTACAATATTTTTTAATTTTTTGGAATAATATGTATGTATGTATGCGTAGGACAAAAATATGAAGACCTCTGATTTTTTAAAATTGCACAAAAAATCCACACGTCAAAACTATTTTTCGGTTCTTATAATTTTCTGATTTAAAATTTTCATAACCCGTCTTTCAAATAACAACGTTTAAATAATTAGTTGTGTTGTGATCACGAATCTGCTATCTGATCCAGAATCTGAGATATGGTTTTGACCAAAAACTGAAATACAAGCGCTATTTTCATAAAAAGCTAGATTTGTATACCCTACACCACAGGGTATAATGGCTTTGTGCATTTGTTTGTAACACCCAAAAGGAGGCGAGATAGACCCATCATTTATTTTACCGATCTATATAGTATCACTTATTGAATCTGTCCGTCCGTCTGTCTGTCTATCTATTCTTGTAATCACGATACAGTTCGCAATTATTGTCCGATTCGAACGAAACTTGACGCAAACGATTTTTGCATGCTGAATACGGACGCTATATAATTTGACGCAAATCGGTTCAGATTTAGATATAGCTCCCATACAAATGTTACATACAATTTAACTTTTTCTGCTCTAGAAACCACATAATTGAAGTGATTTTGATAAAATTTTGCACGACGCCTTATATCTAAGTTAGAAACATCTGTGATGAAAATGGGTCAAATCGGTTAAGATTTAGATATATCCACCTTAACAAATTTCGCTCCCTTTTTGACATTTTCCGGTCTAGAAACCGTAAATATTAACAGATGTTCTTCAAATTTGGCGTAACACCTTATATTTCAACTAGAAACATATCCGGTGAAAATGGGTCAAATCGGCTCAGATTTATATATAGCTCCCATACAAATTTCTCTCCCAATTTGAGGTTAACCGCTGTAGAAAACACAGGCATTAACCAATTATCTTCAAATTCGGCAGGACAACTTACGCTAGATACATCTATGGTAAAAGGGGATGAGATCGGTTGAGATTTATATATAGCTCCCATACAAATGCCGTTCACGATTTTCACCGAAAATGAATTGTAGTGGAGTCCGACCGACTTTAGCCTTTCCATACTTGTTGTTAATTTTTTTGAGTTAATATTCTTGTCTTAGAATAACTCATTGGTCGTAATATTGGAATTTAGATTGCTTTTTGTGGGTTTTCAAAGTGGCAGCTACAAACTCGTCTTTCTTGAAAACACTTTGTAAAAGGTGTCATGGAAAATTAATAGAATGAGTTAATACCATTCGAATGATACTTAAATGATGAATATCGGATGAAAAATGACGTCACTGACTTAATTTTGCTGAAATGATTTAATACAGGTTAGAGTAAAGGATAGCGCTGCGGCGTCATTCGAAAGGTATTGATTGTAGCTATTTATTTTTTATAAAATACTAAGACAAAATACGAAAAACTCTTCAGTTGTCACAATGAAAAAACACCAAAAATTACTATTAAGGTCCAATAATTCGACCAATAAGTTACTCTAAGACAAGAATCAAAATTTATATTTAGTGTTGTGCTTTCAAGGGTATATTATTTGGCAAAAAATTGACAAAAATACAGCACAACAAAACTTACGCAGTGAAAATATGATTTTTAGGGGTATTTTCAGGAGCTTTTAGTTCACATTGATCTTGATCTAGGAACGAAATATTTTGAAAATCATTACTATACAATACAAACTTTATTTTCGTGGGGTGGCTGGAAATTGCTTTTTGCATTTGTATGGACCGCGACTCAGCCTCATATATATATATATATATTAGCGAAGGTAAGGAAATGTGCGGATGTCTAACCGTACAAATTAAGTTATCGACCTAAAAGCCGATCTTGATAAAATATCACTTTTTTAAACGCTAACTATAGTGGCTGGTCGGTTCAGATTTGGTTCCAAATAATGTTGACGGTGTGATTCCAAAAATTTATTCGTTATGTAAAAATATTTAAGGATTAAAGATATTTTGACAAGCTGGACTAAAAGTTTATTCTGCAAAAATGGTCTACTATTCTAATCCATTCCAACAAAAAAGTCTTAATTTGTTGGGCAGTGTAATTAGATCACAACATATGAAAACAATCTCGCCAAAAAAAATTTATTTTCCCAACTTTGAAAATCATTCGGAAAACATGTTTGCTCTAAGCATGTGCAATTTTGTCAAGACATGTCTTTCCGCCAAAAGTTATGGGATAAAGTCCAAAAATAAGCGATTTACAACCACTGTGCGATAGGTAGCGATCGATTCTCTACAGTCGATCTCGAAAGTTTTGTGCGGAAAACTTTCGAAAAATGTTCGATAGATAACATTTTCGAATTTTTGGTCTATAGTGATTATTCTGGCACTTCCTCAAATTATGTGTATTATGGTTAAGGTGACCATCCATCCCGCTTTTCGCGGGACTATCCCGCTTTTTGATGGCCAGTCCCGCTATAATTTTACATCCAGCATAATCCCGCTTTTTTACAAAAAGTCCCGCATAATCCCGCTTTTTTGTTTTAAATTATTTTTTTAACCGACAAGAGTCCACAATTTCTAAAATATTTAATTAATTGTCCTTTTTATATATTAAGGCTCTAGTTTTAAGGGAATATTTAAGATTATTAATATCAATTTAATCCATACTATGAAAAATTATTAATAAGACATAGACTGACAAACAGTATTTGAAAGGATACCATTATGCTGAATCTGTGTTTGTTTGTTCTTTATAGCAGCTTAAACTCCCACACAATTTTGGGATTTTTTCGTTTTTTATAAATTAGCATATTCGGAATACTGTTGCAGCTAGAGTCTTGCATTTTTGTGAAGGTTCACTAATTATTAGTCTGCACAATTGTGTCAAAAAGGGGCGGTATTGGAAAAGTGGGCGTCGCACCTCCCATACGAAGTTAAAACCCAATTTTGAATATTGTCAGTTCCATGACACCTAGAGTGTTGAAATTTTGTGCAAGTGCATCTAGCAGCAATGTACGTAGTTGTGCAAAAAATGGGCGGTATTGGGAAAGTAGGCGTGGTACCTCCCATACGAAGTTAAGCCCCAATTTGGAATATTATCAGTTCCATGACACCTAGAGTGCTCAAATTTTGTATACGTGCATTAGCATCAATGTGCGTAGTTGTGCCAAAAATAGGCGGTATTGGAAAAGTGGGTGTAGCACCTCCCATACGAAGTTATAACCCATATTCGAATATATTCAGTTGTATGACAAATACAATACTGAAATTTTATGTGATTGCATTTAGCATAAACCATAGAAAGTTAAAACCTATTATCGAATATTGTCATTTCTATAACACCTATAGTGCTGAAAATTTGTGTTAGTAGATCCAGTGTAAATAGTTGTGCAAAGATGGGCGGAAAGTGGCCATGTCCCTTCCCATTCGAAATTAACACCTGTTTTAGAGTGTATTCGACACCGAGATTCCTATATTGTTTTGTGAGTTAATTTATTTGTAACCTTCTTAGACAATATACAAATGGGAGGGATTTGAAAGATGGGGAATTTTTTTATTTGAATTTTGTAGAATTACACGTTTTCTTTGGATATTTTAGCACACAAGTAAAGAAAGGTTACAAAAAAATAAATATTCATTCGTCAAAAGCCGACTTAAGTCAAGAAAATGGAAATTATATAAACTTTTTCTGCCTGGCGAAGCGGGCGGGGGTTCAGCTAGTCTTGTATAAAAATTTGACAGTTTCATAAGCACCTTTAGATAGGTTTTGATTATTAATAAAATATAGACCCATGAAATTCTATCCTAATAGACAGCTCTTTAAACAACATATACAAATTATGTGTATATTGTTTTTTTTTTTTTCATTTTGAAGATCGCCTTTAACACTATGAAAAATTTTTCAACATATTTTTCAAAATTCATTAAAACTAGTAAAAAAGCGTTAAGTTCAACATATACGCAGACATATGTTAACTATTTTAAATAAATTATGTTTGTTGTATAATTTTAAAGAGCACTCCTGTAGCAATCTTTAAAAAATGTGCTTAAATACTCTAAATATTGTTTACTTATTTAATTATTTTCAGTCCTTGTTAGGGAAAAATTTGATGCCTCTGACCAATTTACAATCCTAACAGTCCACACAATCAGGGGAGCCAGAAGTTCAAGATACCAGATAGAGCCGTATTGTTGGTACCATCTGCCTCTTTTCCTATTGTGACCCTAAAATTACGAATTTGCAAAAAATCTCTTTTTGTTTTGCACGCCTGTCATAAATATTCTAAACACAGTCATTTTTATTTATATTACATTATTTTTATATTTACGTTTTTTGGTTAAATTTTCACGATCACGCTTTTTTTGTAGAAAATCCCGCTTTTTGAATTCATAAATCCCGCTTTTCGCCCATTAAGAGATGGTCACGTTAATTATGGTCGATTTCCTTCGCAAATGTCAGCCAAACCGAACGAGAAATACAAATGACCACACCGGTCTTGTGTAGCGTACAGTAAGCCCCAATTTGCAAATGTCATTTCACAGGTAAGTGAAGGAAAACATATGACTAACTATGAGTCTGCTTATGCAAATCTATTTAATCAAAGTTTTACAATATTGACATTTTTTCTGCTCGAATATCATCTTGCCCTGGGAGCTGTGGACGATGACGACGATACTCCAACTCACACACTTTCATCGTTGCTGGCTGCCCTTGCCGTTTCCATTGCCTTTGCCACTGTAGAAACTGTCAAAATTGCCGTAATGCTCTTTTCACCACAGCCAGAATTCAGATTGAAAATTTGTCTACAGTAGAATTATTATTTTTTCCCTTCGTAATGTATGACATGAAATGTCAAATGTTCTCACAAAAACTTTTGCTGTAGTTTCATAATGCGCCAGTTGTTCGTCCTATCCGAAGGAAACTCACAAATCCCGGGGGTATAATTTTGTGGGTAACTTTTTGATGTAATAGAAATGCAGGCAATGGTAATCCACACACACACACACACAGATGTCTGAGAGACGCACCGTAAGGGAGTGTGGCATGTTTCAAGGGACTGGCAGACAGAGAGACAGACATGCCGAAAGGGAGTAGTTTTGAGAAATCTTATAAAACTTTGTTCATTTGCGTCGAAAACTGCATACATACATACATCTAAAGTTATTCCTTCGCGTTGTCCTTTTTTCTCTCGCATTGCTCGATGTTGCTTTCCTTTCCTTTTTATTTTATTTTATTTTATTTTTTGAAATTTGTAATAAACATAATGTTAATTTTTGCTTTATATAACGAACTAACAAAACCGAAGTTATGCAAAAGAACAGCAAAGACGAATGAATGGTTGTCACTTTTGGGATTAGAGTTGTGGTAATCGAGGAGAGTTCGCTCGTTCGTTTAAGTGTTGCTTGATTGCCGGGCCAGACACATGATTGGAAAACGTTTGGGGCTTAGTGAAATTAGAAATGTATTCTGTGAAATGCATTACTTTGTATGTATGTGTAAAATATATTTTGAAAGTGTATGCCAGAATATTTGAATATTTAAACAATTTTGGCACGTTTTGGAAGTGTAAAATTTAAAGTGCAATCTCTTTGGTGTTGGTACTTTTTACTTAATTTCAACTGGGCTAATATATCCAGGCTAAATACCTTTTTGTATATATTTTACTAGCAGTGCCCACTACTTTGCATGCGGAAAAGCCAATTATTTGATAACAAAGTTTTATCTATCTCTGTTTGAGGATAGTATTTATTGAATTTTCTTTTAATAGATAAATATAACATAGTAATTTGGAAACTTCCTATTAGATAGCACTCATGCAGCACGTGACCATCTCTGTTTGGGCAAAAAGCGGGATTTTGCAGAAAAAAAGCGGGATCGTGAAAATTTAACCAAAAAACGTAAACATAAAAACTAAGCTATATAATGTAATATAAAGAAAAACAAGTATGGAAGGTTAAAGTAGGGCGTGGCCGACTATATGATACCCTACACCTAGTCAATATACCCTGTGGTGTAGGGTATAAGAAGGTCGTTACATTTGAACCTGGTATATATACTACAAATTTCATACTTTTATCCGTATTTGTAAGAAAATTTGAACACAAACTTTGAATGGGAGCTATATATAAATCTGAACCGATCTAACATATTTTTAGCATAGGTTTTCTGAAATATAAGACGCTTTCCGAAATTTGATGAAAATCTGTTAAATATGTGGTTTATAGAGCGGAAAGAATTAAATTGGGTTAGTCATTTATATGGGAGCTATATATAAATCTGAACCGATTTGACCCACTTTCGCCATGGATGTTTGTAGTTGAAATATGAGCTGATTTGCTACATATTAAGCAAATCTGTTCAAATATGCTATTTCTAGAGCAGGAATAATCAATTCAGTGGTGAAATTAGTATTGGAGCTATATATATATATATATATATATATATATATATCTGAACTGATCTGACCCATTTTTAGCAGAGTTGAAATATAGTTTGTTTTGCCAAATTTGAAGAAGATCTGTTAATATATGTGGTTTTTAGAGCGGAAAGGGTCAAATCGGAGAAGACATTTGTATGGGAGCTAATATAAATCTGAACCGATGTGACCCACTTTCGCCATAGATGTTTGTAGTTGGAATGTGAGCTGATTTGCCGAATTTTAAGCAAATCTGTTCATTATTTCTAGAGCGGAAATAATCAATTCAGTGGCGAAATTTGTATTGGAGCTATATATATATCTGGACCGATCTGGCCCATATTTACCAGAGTTGTTTCTAGTTGAAATATAAGTAGTTTTGCCAAATTTGAAAAAAAAAATCTGCTAAAATATGTGGTTTCTAGAGCTGAAAGAGTCAAATCATAGGAGACATTTGTATGGGAGCTATAGCTATAGAGCTATTTCTAGTTAAAATATATGACGTTTCGCTAAATTTGAAGAAAATCTGTTGAAATATGTGGTTTCTAGAGCGGAAAAAGTAAAATCGGAAGCAAAATTTGTATGGGAGCTATATCGAAATCTGAACCGATTTGCTTCAAATTAAATAGCTTTCGTCCTTATGCCATAAAACTTCGCTGTGCAAAGTTTCATTTAGTTCTAACAACAATTGCGACCTAGACTGTGATTACAAGAATAAATGGACAGACGGACGGACGGACTTCGCTAAATCGACTCAGAAACTGATTCTGAGTCGATCGGTATAATAAACGATGGGTCTATCTCGTTTGCTTTTGGGTGTTACAAACAAATTGACCTATGACAGGCGTGCAAAACAAAAAAAGATTTTTTGCATATTCGTAATTTTAGGGCAGATGGTACCAGCAATACGGCTCTATCTGGAATCTTGAACTTCAGGCTCCCTGATTGTGTGGACTGTGAGGATTTTAATTTGGTCAGAGGCATCAAATTTTTCCCTAACAAGGACTGAAAATAATTAAATAAGTAAACAATATTTAGGGTATTTAAGAACGTTTTTAAAGACTGCTGCAGGAGTGTTCTTTAAAATTATTTAAACAACAAACACAATTAGTTATTGTTGTTGACTTCTACGCAAAGTAGAAACATTAGGCGTGGCTGAGCTTAACGCTGCTTTACTAGTTTTAATGAATTTTGAAAAATTTGTCATAGTGTTAAATGCGATCTTCAAAATCAAAAAGAAAATCTACACATAATTTGTATATGTTGTTTATTAGGCTAGAATTTCATGGGTCTATATTTTATTAATAGTAAAAAGCTATCTAAAGGTGCTTATGAAACTGTCACACATGCGACTATATTATTGAAAGTGATTTTTATATCAGCTAGTAGCATAATGGTATCCTTCCATAAACTGGTTGACAGTCTATGTCTTATTTATATATATTTTAAATTAACCAATTGAACAACACAGTATTGCATTTAATTTTATCAAATCTTAAATATTCCCTTAAAACTAGAGCCTTAAAATATAAAAAGGACAATTAATTAAATATTTTAGAAATTGTAGACTTCGGTTACCAAAAATTTATTAAGTGACAAATTTTAATTGATAATGTACCGAAAACTGAGATACAAGCCGACAAGCCGATTTCATCGGCTCACATCTACTTCAACCACGCCGCCCATTTCATTTCATCGGCTCATATCGACTTCAACCACGCCGCCGAGCTTTGATGGAGTTGTAACTCCGTATAATCTTACTACCAAAATGGACAACCCACTTACAATTACAAAAGAAAATATAAGTGTCGAGTTAGACAACCTACTACCGTGAAATATATAGATCTTTCTTTGGCTTTGGTATCCCACTATATGATGACGTCTATAGAAAGTTTAATGATTGTATTTTGATTGTATTTTGATTGTATTTGACAGTCGCATTTATATAAGTCAATTCCAGTATGCGTGGCCATGTGTTCCTATATAAAAAAACATTAAATAATAGGTTCTTTAGTGTATTAAAGTAGGAAGAGCTTTAGCATTCTTTGGAAGGATTATGATATTCAAGATGTCTGGTCAAATATGCCTCTCAGAAGAAGCTGTAATTGAAAATTTATTTATTTAAATACCAATCGTCCTTGCCCCAAAGAAGTAACTATAGCAGGTAGTAAAGTAAAAGTAAAGGTAAAAGTAACTACATAAGGTAGCAAACACCAAAACAAATTGTTCCTTCTATTTTTGCAAAATTGTCAAATAAATTGGGGAGATCGAATGACAAAACGAGCCGGCAAAGAGCCGAAAGCCGCCGCCGCCGAACCATTTTTGGTAGCGCCGCCGCCACCGATAATTATGGTTCGGCTTGTAACTCTGACCGAAAATAATTTGAAAGCAAAAAACGGGACTTTTTGTAAAAAAGCGGGATGTTAGATTAAAGCGGGACTGAACATCAAAAAGCGGGATAGTCCCGCGAAAAGCGGGATGGATGGTCACCTTACTAATGCACAGTCAATGGAATGCGCTTGTCGATTGCACTATTTTAGCTGAATCATTTTCTACTCAGATTCGAACAAAAAATTACAACCGCAGAGCCTTTTATAACCTCCATCTAATGTTTCTTGATGCAGTCGGTCAGTTTATAGTTTTTGGCCAAAGTACACATTTTGCAAAATCACTATATGTAACATGTGTTCTAGCTTCTCCCCTAAAAGCATGTACTTTAGTCGGTACCACGTTTATCCCTTTTCGTCCCGCATCCTCCTTATAAGTACAAATTTTGAAATATTCATTTATGTTCCGGGTTTACGCTATTAAAAGGCTGTACATCATTTTTCCTTTTTACCCCTTTTTGGCCTGCGCATCCCTTAAAAGTATAAATTTCTAAAATTTCAATTTTACGGAACTTTTACGTTGGTACCATTTTTATCCCTTTTTGTATACCCCTTTCGAAAAATCCATTTATGTTGCAAATCCACGTTGTCAGAGGAATGTACATTACATACATAAGTATTAATATGTATAGTAATAAGTATTTTTATAGTTTAGTTGTAAAAATGTTCACAGGGCCAGATTTCATTCGACTTTGTAAGTAAGCGTTTTCTCAAATTTTGTAGACAATCTCTTCTAAATATTAATATGGAAGATAATTGATAGTGTGATAAAAAGTGTGTGTGAATTTCTAGTTGTGTAAAAATTTCAAATATTTGAAGTAGCCTTGTGTCGGTTACCGTATAGTTAAAACAAGTAAGGAAGGTTAAAGTCGGGCGTGGTCGACAATATGATACCCTACACGTACTCAATATACCTTGTGGTGTAGGGTATAAAAAGGTCGTTACATTTGAACCGGGTATATATATACTACTAATTTCATACTTCTATCTGTATTTGTAAAAAATAACACAAACTTTGAATGAGAGCTATATATAAATCTGTACCGATCTGACACATTTTTAGCATAGGTTTTCTGAAATATAAGACGCTTTCCCAAATTTGCTGGAAATCTATTAGATATGTGGTTTACAGAGCGGAAAGAATTAGATGGGGGGGGTCAAATCGGTTCAGATTTATAAATAGCTCCCATAAATCTGAACCGATTTGACCCACTTTCGCTATGTATGTTTGTAGTTGAAATATGAGCTTGTTTGCCAAATTTTAAGCAAATGAGTTCACATATACTATTTCTAGAGCGGAAATAATCAATTCAGTGGCGATATTTGTATTGTAGCTATATATATATATAAATCTGATCCGATCTAGCTCATTTTTACCACAGTTGTTTCTAGTTGAACTATAAGATGTTTTGCCAAATTTTAAGAAAATCTGTTAAATTATGTGTGTTTCTAGAGCGGAAAAAGTCAAATTGGGAGCGAAATTCGTATGGGAGATATATATAAATCTGGACCGATGTGGCCTATTTTTACCAGAGCTATTTCTAGTTAAAATATATGACGTTTTGCTAAATTTGAAGAAAGTCTGTCGAAACATGTGGTTTCTAGAGTGGAAAAAGTTAAATCGGGAGCAAAATTTGTATGGGAGCTATATCTAAATCTAAACAGAATTTCTTCAAATTAAATAGCGTTCGTCCTTATCACATAAAACTTCGTTGTGCAAAGTTTCTTTTATAATGGGTTAATTTTGAGTTTGTTATTGAAGAATAGCGTTCGGCAAGAATAATATGTACTTTTTATACCCTCCACCCCCAGGATGGGGGTATATTCACGTTTATACCCTCCACCTCCAGGATGGGGGTATATTCACTTTGTCATTCCGTTTGTAACACCTTGAAATATTTATCGTGGACCCCATAAAGTATATCATTATGTATCCTGGTAAAATTCTAAGATGATTTAGCCATGTCCGTCTGTTGAAAGCGCGATAGAGGTCGAACGAAATGAGCTAGGAGGTTAAAATTTCCCCTAAATATGTCTTATGGTTGCAGATCGGTTGTGATTGAACCGGGTAAAATCGGCCCAGAGGGAAAATTTTTTCCCTAACAAGGACTGGAAATACACCTAATATTTAGACTATTTAAGCAATTTTTTTTTGAAAATTTCCAATTTTATACCCTTGAAAATTGTTTCGTACCTTCCTCCAGTGACGTGTAATCACAAAAAGTACAAAAAGATTTAGTGGATTAAATGGGACAAAAGGGATAAAAATAGTACATTTGATACGTTCCTATAATTACGTAGACACGTAAAATATAAAGATTTTTTGAAATTTGTACTTTTAAGGGATACAATTGTTAAAGGGGGATAACAATGGTACCAACCAAACCGCTGAAGATAAAATCATGAAATTCTGTGTAGACGTGAAACATAAAGGATTTGTTCGAAAATTGTACTTTTAGGCGGAAAATGGGCGAAAGGGATAAAAAGGGTACCAATTAAATGGTTGCAGTTAGAATAGTGAAATTCGGTGTGTATATTGCTGTGACTGTGTAGACACGAAAAATAGAGATATCTTTCGATATTCGTACTATTGATAAAAACGGGATAAAATTGGTAGCTAGAATAATGAAATTCTTCGTAGACACGCACAATATGAGTATTTCTCCCAAATCGTACTTTAAGGTCAACATTTAAACTTAGTTCACTTCTTTGTAAAGTCGGCAGGCGGTAATCCACCGGTAATTCTATGGAATGCACTCCGTGGTGGAGGGTATATAAGATTCGGCCCGGCCGAACTTAACGCCTTTTTACTTGTTTGTACTTACATTGTTCAGTTAAATTAATTGTTTGAGGTTTAGGACTTTTGGCCAGCGAAATGGGTCATTTCATACTGCTGCGGATGGAGGTGTGCCGCCGAGGACGCGGCTGTTATTTGGCCGATATTTTGTTCCATACATAATTGAACCATCTATCCCTTTTTAACATTTTAGCCCCTCGGAGTACGAATTTCTACAATTCAATATATTTGCTGTTGTCGTTTGATATGTGCCATGTTTATCCCGTTTTGCCCCATTTCACCCCCTTCAAATAAGAATCACTTTATGCTGCCCTTTTTTGCTTGAAGGGGATTGCACATACCAAATATAAATCAAATATAAACAGCCAATTTAAAAAACTCGCTTAAATACTCTAAGTATTAGGGGTTAGGTGTATTTTTAGTTCTTGTGAGGAAAGAATTTTTCTCTTTGCATCGATTTCGCCCATTTCCAATTCCAACCGGTCGACAACTACAGGACATATTCGTGCAAAATTTGTACGTCCTAGCTCTGTCCGTTTAGATGTTACCCTGCCTTCAATAGAAGGACAGACGGACATGGCTATATCGTCTTAGAATTTTTTGCTGATCAATAACACTGTGTGTTATTTTTGAAGTCATTTCCATGGCCAAAATGTAATCATACACATTTAGGCCAAACTTATGCGCTTTTTTAAGGGCCCCAAAAAATTTGAGGCCTCTGTGTCATTTTGGCAAAAAAAGTGATCAATTTCTCAGGCTCATATCTTGTCAGATTGTGTCAGTTCGACTTCAATGCGTATGAGTGATATTATCCTTAATTAACAGCACGTATACGCTACCTACACACACTACAGCCTATAAGCTTTGTTCGACGACATTTGCGATTTTGACCTTGATGATGAAGTTTTTTGATTTTATATGTTCACTATTTTTGTTCTTTATGACAAAAACTACAACTTTGCACAAAGTTAAAAATAAATATAAATATAATTATGTGCACTAAATAGCATTGCTGGATCACTTTGAAGAAAGGTTTTTGATATATGGTTTCGTCAAAAATCGCGCGAGCTATTTCTTATAATTTCACAAACATTAACCCATTAACGCCCAAAGAAAATTGTGGTTCGGTTGTTTTGGCCGTTTTTCTGTACCCAAGCGAGTACATTGGGAACGAATGGGTGAAATAAAAATTTCCATTTTAATGTATCTCCTTGTTGACGATATTCAAAAGCAATTGGTAATAGATAAATTTTCGCCAACAAGGAGATACATTAAAATGGATATTTTTTTATGTTTGTGAAATTATGAGAAATAGCTCGCGCGATTGAAACGGGCCCAAAGGGAAAAATTTTTCCCTCATGAGGACTAAAAATACCCATAATAACCCCTATTATTTAAGCGTATTTAAGCATGTTTTTTGAATATGTCTGTTCATATTTGCTTGATATTTGGTATGCGCATTCTCCTTATAGCAAAAACGTGCACCATAAAGTGATTCTTATTTGTAGGGGGTGAAATGGGGTAAAAAAGGGATAAAAATGGTACATATTAAACGATAACAGCTAGAAAGACGAAATTCGGTGTGTACATTCCTCTAATTGAGTAGATACATAATATTAAAGTATTTTTTCCAAATTCGTACTTTTAAGGGGTAAAATGGGAATAGAGGGATAAAAATGGTACCAACCAAACGGTTGTACCTAGAATAATGAAATTCGGTGTATACATTCCTCTGATTGCATAGACAAGTAATAATTCGTACTTTTTGAAAAAGGGGATAAAAATAGTACCAATCAAATTACCGCAGCTAGAGTCATGAAATTCGGAGTATACATTCCTCTGACTGTGTAGACACGGAAAACAAACTGATTTTTCGAAATTCGTACTTTTTTTGGTCAAAATAGAAAAAGGGGATACAAATAGTACCAACCAAATGACCACAGCTAGAGTCATGAAATTCGGATCATACATTCCTTTGATCACGTAGACATGAAAAATATAAGTTTTTTTTCAAATTCGTACTTTCAAGGGATACAATGGGTACGGAGGGATAAAAATGGTATCATCCAAACGGCTACACTTTGAATAAAAAAAATCGGTGTATACATTCCTCTTATTGCGTAGACACTTAAAATAGACAGATTTTTCGAAATTCGTACTTTTTGGGGTTAAAATGGAAAAAGGGATGCAAATAGTACCAACCAAATGAGCGCAGCTAGAGTCATACAATTCGGAGTATACATTCCTCTGACTGCGTAGACACGGAAAATAAACAGATTTTTCGAAATTCGTACTTTCAAGGGATACAATGGTACAGAGGGATAAAAATAGTACCAACTAAATGACTACAGCTGGAATGATAAAATTCTAATTGCGTAGAAACGTCAAGGGGATAACAATGGTACCAACCAAATGGACGCAGCTGCAATCATGGAACTCGGTGTATACATTCCTCTGACTACATAGATACGCAAAATAAAAAGTTTGTTTCCAAATTCGTAATTTTTCTTTTACGGCAAGAATTGGTTGAATCATGAAGTTAGGTTATTTGACACTATGTATGTGAGATAATGGATTTTCAAAATTTGTACTTTTGGAATTAAAATAGAATGAAATACAACCAACTGTAGCACCCACTATCTACCAATATTTATTGTATTTAAGCTTATTGTAAATATAAATGTAAGAATATTTATTTTTTGATTTGAAATAAATAATTAAAATATTATATTTGTTTATAAAATTATTTTTTCAATATTTGTATTTGTTTTGGTTTGGCTATATTAAAAAAAAATTATATTTTCCTGCATTACTACTGCACTTCTACGAAACCCGACAACCTCTGTGGAATGCAATCCATGGTGGAGGGTATATAAAGTTCGGCCCGGCCGAACTTAACGCCTTTTTTAGTTGTTGGAATAAACCACCTTTCCACAGAATGTAAAGGTACTGAAGAGTTACTCAAGAAGTAATACAAAATCAAAAAACTAATAATAACTTTTAAAAGAGTTTTCTTCGAATCGTACCAATCGTAAGGCTGGAAAAACTCAAACGAAATTCTTTTTTTTGTAGTTTAGCTGCTTTACTTAAATTTCACTCCTTCATCATAGCCCATGCCTCTGAACTTCACCCACGCAAGGAAACATTACAATATGAAAGTAACTAAAATTTGAGTTGATGAGATTACTTAACCTTCTCAAATATTCGTATTTTAGTAAATTCACAGTAATTATGTTCTTTTAAAAAAAGCGCCTAAACTTTTTTCTGTCAAATTGCCATAATCAGCATAATTGCATTTACTCTTCACCATAGCGCCAGAAACAACATCAGCAAATTAAACAGCTCCAAGAACCAGACAGAGAGACAGGGATAGAGAGAGACAGGAACGAACATTTTCTTTTATGGACATCCCACAGCAATTTGTTTAAGCGTCTTTTAATCCGACTAACTGACAGCAGAAACGCTGCTCGGTTTCTCATGATTTTGTGAAATATTATCCGCGCGCATCGCCAGTGGTACGATTCGGAGAACTGCTTGTATTCGCATTAATTTACTATAATGTTTTCTGCTGATAAAGATGAAGTGCGTGTGTGTGTGTGAGAGAGCGTAAGAAGGAGAGGCAGGAGTAAACTGCTGTTGAAGGATTTTCGTTGCACGTTTTGTGATATCTTCTTGGTGTGGATTCGCCTTAATGGCGGATAGTTATGTTCATTGCTGGCCGCTATAATTGTTAAAATGGAATGGGTTTATTAAAAAGTTTTTTAAACTGGCAATTCGCTTGGTACTTGGTATCTGATGATAAAATGCAATCCATCAAAATGCAGGATGAGAACGAGAGAGAGAGAGTACTTAAAAAAGGATTTAGTTTGAAACGCCTGGAATTAGCAGAGATGTCTGTCCAATCAGTACTCTCTATCATTTAAAGGAATACAGAATTAGAAAAAAAGTGCTATAGAAATGTGGATATGCATAACATGGGATGATTATTTGTGATCATCAGTGGTTGTGAATTGATAATTGTGAGACTTCACCGCAGACTGTCCACATCGACGTGCACTAATTGGAAAATCCTTTAAAATACCTTCATAATCAACTTGACAACCTGGCATGCTCGGTGAAGCATGCCCACTCGTACAATATATTTGCGGCCCTTTTCAACGATGGATTGTTTCAATACTAGACAGCTGCTTGCGGGGATGGGGTAAAATTAATTTTTATGCAAATTTCTTTTTTGCGGTCATATTAAAATGCATTTTAACGATTGTGTTATGTGACATCTCACTGCCCTCACAGAGATATTGTATTTTTATAATAAACGACCCATGTCATGGGGATTTTGATAAATTGAAACAGAAGAACCGCAAAAAATAAAAAACGCATTGAAGTGCTGCGAGAAAATTGACAAACCGGAACGCACAAGCTGCTGACTACATATTGACATCAATTAATTTCGTTCGAAGCGAATGTAATTTTAATTGACATTTTTCAAACGTCGCCATTATTTAATGTCAATCATGGTTTTTTTCTGGAAACACCTTTAGTCTTTAAGAAAATTATATACCAAAATTCAAACAAACTGATATCTAACTTTAATTTATTTATTTATATTTAGTTTTATGTATGTACATTAGAGTGGCTTCTTTTGTGAGGAAGGAAAAAATGTTGTTGATGTTCCCGACTAAAATGAAAGATTGGTTTGTTTTATGTGTTCTCCCAAAATATTTTGCTTTTATCATTGTCCGTTCGTGAGCTGAACGCTTTCAAAATAACCTCTATAAATCAGGGTTTTCCTGAAAAGAATTCACGATGAGAATGGTATTGAGAAACAGCCCGCTAGAAATTAAAATACGACCCGAGTCTTATCAAACCATATTAAAAACTTGCAATATGAGCCAGTATAAAGGTTAGATTTATACTATTTTAGTGAAATTTTTGATGCCTTTTTTATAAAAACCGCATTAACTTCCACATTTTTAGTTCGATTTATATTTTTAGGGGCTCGTTGGAGAGGTATTGATAACCAATTGCAATTTTTAAAAATTTCTAACCCACTAAGGGCCGCAAATTGGTTTCTTACTGTTAATACTCAGTGGGTTAAATATGAAGTAAAAACTGAAATATGGGGTTATTTGTGTCGTAAACACATTCTAATTTTTGGAAATAAATTGAACCATATCAAGTTTCCCCCATAAAAATTAAAACATGAATAATCTACATAAACTTTTTAAAGGGGAATAATTGAAACGGTTGTTCATGTTAAATTAACATAGATAGACGCATGAAATTAAAAGTATATTTAACATATGTTCTTCTCTTTCATTTGATATCCATATCGCTATTGTATGACACGCAAAAGTACGAAACTAAATTATTGAAACATTTACATCCTTTGGAAATTAAAAGTCCTGTAAAAAAGACAAACGACCACGAAATAAAAAAAAAAAAACTGAGTGTGAATTTTCCTATTAGTGACCTATAGTTTCACTTCTATATAATCTCATTCTTGGGAGGGAAATCATGCCGCACGGTTTTATTGTAACATTTTATGTGAAGTTTTCCTCCCAATTTATCCATTGAAAGACCAAAATTTCAGATGTTTTTTTTTAAATTAGCTTTTTGTAAGACTAGAATGTGTTTACGATGCAAATAAACCCATAATTCAGGTCTTTCATCACATTTAACCCGCTGAGAACCACCAGTAAGAAGAAATGTCGGCCCTTAATGGGTTAGGAAGTTCTAAATATTTGAATTGGTGATCAATACCTCTTACACGAACCAACAAAAACACAAATCGATCTAAAAATATGGAAGTTATTGCGGTTTTTATAAAAAATGCAACAAAACGCTCACGAACGGAATGATAAGCGAAATTTTTTGGGAGAACACATAATACCAACCAATCTTTCATTTTAGTCGGGAACACAAACAACTTTTATTTTGAAGTCACTCTAATGTACATAATATTTAAACAAATATATACTCATACCATTTTATTTACTCGTATATTGTAGCTATGCGCATTGTTTAAATTGTGAGTTAACCTTATTGACACAACCCAATTGTGGAGATTCAGCAAAAAAAAAAAAAAGAATAAAGAATTATTTAAGGCCAAATTGGAATTTTTTGCAAATTCATTTTCAAGAACATTTCCAAAGAATCAAATTGTCAATTTCATCAAATTGAAACCTTTTTCGGTGTGTCCAAATGAACTCGTTTTTTATTTAAAGTTTTGTGTTCATTCAATCTGACTAATAAGACAAAAATATATAGAAAAGTGTTTCATAAAAGGAATGATGGAAATTAAATAATGTTTTGTAAAACATCTTCTATATTGCATTTCTATATATAATCAGTGCTATGTCTATGTTTTACAAATCATCTACACCATTTTCAAGTGTAATTCAAAAGACACAATTTGAAATTCAATAATTCCATTTGAAATTCAAAAAATATCATGTGAAATTCAAAACTCATCATTTGAAATTCATACATTTGTAATTAGGGTTTGGGGTCCGGGAATTCCCGGAAAATTTGGGACATGAATTCCCGGGAAAAAATTTTGGATTTCCCGGGAATACGGGAAATATTAAATAAATACTTTATTGTTCATTTTGAGCATTAATTTAGATTTACGATATAAATTAGGAATTTTAGATATATTTCAAATTCATATATTTACATTACTGACAATAATAATGGGCATTTGTTTATTACTAGACAGAACATTTTAAATTCGCTAAGTACTCATTTTTTGCGGAACCCAGCTAGCGGAATACAAACTTTTTGTGGGTATATTTACATGATCTTTATTGTGAAACAAAAATATCATACCGACAATACTATGGCTGACATAATGTCAATACTTAATGTCGTGCTGGTTATACTTTAAATTTCTTGTTTTCTTACAAGAATCGACAAAATAAAAGGTGAAAGTCTAAATCTAATAAAATAACAATTTACTTTACATATGTAAGAAAAACCAGGAAGAAATTGTTAAAAATTCGGATACATTTAAAATTTTTCACCTGGAAACATTCAAGAGAAATCAAATATGAATAGAAATATATCCTACGGTATTTTAAATAACCCTTTGTAAGAACTAATTATTTATTTAATATTAATCTTTTATATTACTTTTACATTTTAGAATATTTTACTTTGTTTCTGTAAATTTTTTATATGAATCTTCTAATTTAATTACGTCATGACATTCTCCGAGTTATTTGTTTCCTTAATCATTTTTAAATTTTGAATCTAGTGTAGTCACTTGTGACTGCGATTTAAATGTCCAAGTTTATGACGCCTTTAATTATGACGATTAGTCTAGAGTAAAATATTTGTAAAATGAAAAATAATCTGTAAAATATTTTGACAAAAACATTCGTCTAATTTGTAATCAGTATCAATAATAAAAAGTACTACAATAATAAAAAGTTTTTTTTTAGATTATTATATTATATTGTCCTTCTCGATCACTTACAATTAAGATACTTGATAAGGTGGCAACATTTTTATCCATATTTTTTAAATTAATCAACAAGATAAATCTGGCAGCAACAGTATGAGAGTAGTAAATTCCATACAAAAATTAAGCTGGTAAGCCCAACCGAACAGGCCTATAGTTTAATAATCAGGAATTACATTCATATTAAAAGCTATCAAAAAGTACGAAAACCTTGAAATAGTGTACACGGACGTGTATGGTGGGCGTTAATAGGTTAAAATAACACACCATTTACTAAATGTTGACATTTTAAATCATATTGGACATACCTAAAATAAATTATTTTTTTTTACTTTTCTTAAATATGTTTGTTTACCCTTTTTGGATTGCAAATGGAATAATTTTTGAATTACAAATTGAATAATTTTTGAATTTCAAATGAAAACTTTTGAATTTCAAATGATGTCTTTTGAATTTCAAATGATATCTGTTGAATTACAAATGACGACTTTTGAATTTCATATCTTGTCTTTTGAATTACAAATGACGAGATTTGAAATTCAATTGACATTTTTTGAATTTCAAATGGAATTTTTAATTTCAAGTGATATTTTTTGAATTGCAAATGGAATTTTTGAATTTCAAGTGATGTCTTTTGAATTACAATTGAAAAAGTACGAAAGAATATAGTACGAACAAGATAACTTGGAAAGGGTTTTAAAAAGTAGTTATTTTCGTGGGAACTGTCATAACTCAAAGTTCGTCTTTTAGTTATGTATCTCAAAAGCAATAATTGTATAACCAAATATTCAATATTCAAATCTGTTGTAACGTATTGTATTTGTGGTTGTTCAACTGTATAAACATGTGCTCTGTAAACATATAAGGCATTATTGAAAGTAATATTTTGAAATAACTCTTAAAACCACTATATTACAATTGATTTCGAATTGAAAGGGATGTGGCAAATTTGAGGAATATCTAAAACTTACCTGTGCCAACTATCTGGTTTCTAGAGCAGAAAAAGTCAAATCCGAAGCGAAATTTGTATTTTAGGTATATATAAATCTGAACCGATCTGACTCAATTTAACCATATATGTTTCTAGTTTAAATCTAAGATGAAAATTTGAAAAAAATTGTTAATCGATATCTAGTTTCTTGAGCGGAAAATTTCCGGACCGAACTTTATATGAAGCGATCTGACTCACTTTCACGATAGTTGTTTCTAGTTGAAATTTCTAGAGCGGAAAAAGTCAAATAGAGATCAAAATTTGTATGGGAGCTATTTCTAAATCTGTACCGATTTGCTTCAAATTAAATAGCGTTCGTGTTTATCCCGATAAACATGGTATAATTAGATATTGAGCAATCAGATATTCTTGATGTTCTTGGCATGAAAATACAATCTGATGTTCGTTGGACAAAACATGTATATGAAGTGTCGAAAGAAGCATTCAAGTGTTTAGGCTTCTTAAACAGGGTTTTCCAACAAGAGGTGTTATTTTGAATCACCCGGTATTTCGGTAGCTGCCACTTTTGAAGCTTTTATTCTTTGACATTTGACGCCATTACTAAAAATGGAACGATTCACGCTTCAACAACGCATTTAAATTTAAATTCATGAATGAAAATGATCCGGAATTCCATCGAAAAATCCTCTTGACTGATGAGGCGCATTTCCACCTCGGTGGCTACGTCAACAAGCAAAATTGTCGCATCTGGGGCTCGGAAAACCCAAGAGTTATTGTTGAGAAGCCTCTTCATTCTCATCGTGTGACTGTTTTGTGCGGTTTATGGTCCGGCGGGGTCATTGAACCTTACTTTTTCGAAAATGAGGTTGGATCAACAGTTACGGTGAATGGATTGCTCTCTCGAGAGATGATTAATGATTTTTTATGGTCGGAATTGGATGGTATTGATCTGGGCAACGTTTACTTTCAACAAAACGGCGCTACGTGCCACACAAGCAACGAAACCATTGCTCTTTTACTGGGAAAAGTTTTCGGACCGTGTAATCTCTCGAAGAGGTGATCACAATCGTCCACCGAGATCTTGTGATTTAACACCTTGTGACTTCATCCTTTGGGGCCACTTGAAAGAAAAGGTCTACGCCAACAGCCCAGCGTCGATTCATGACCTCAAAGAGAGAATTCGTGAGGCTATCGAGGACGTAGGGCAGCCATATTGCGATTTGGTCATGGAAAATTTCATGAAAAGGATATGGTCCTGTAAGTGTGGTCGTGGTGGCCATTTGGCTGATCTTGTTTTTCATTATTAACGGCATACCTTCCTCTTTATTATGAAATAAACATCCGATCATTTACCTCAAAAAAATGACATTTTTCTTTGAATACCAAAATAAAACCTCTTGCTGGAAAACCCTGTACTTCACTCCCCCTTATCTTCTCAATATCTACACTACTTACATCAGACCAAAGATGGAATACAACTCCCATATATGGTCGGGTGCCCCAAGCATCTCATTGAGTTGCATATGTAAGTATGTGTATATGCAGGTATAGTTACCCAGCAATACTTCTGCCGTGCCAACGCTCGTTTGTATTTTTTGGTCTGTAATCAATATTTGATTTGAACTGGGATATTGTCCTGGCCTAAGACCATTTTGCATCTATATTTAATAGAATGCAAATTTATTTACAAATGGCAAGAAAATGCTGACAAACAGCAAAAAATCGTAATGTTCATTGGGATCAAATGTTTTGATTCCGTCAAATGCGAATATTCCTTTTGGGATTTTGCATATTTTTCATCCGATTGGAACCAAACTTTGTATTGACGTTACCAAATAATATACATAAATAAATATGGAAAATATGAAATCTGAAAATCTAAGGTCTAATATTTATCTCAGAATGTTTCGATTTTAAATTCTATTGCTTCTTGCTACATCAGCTGACACACTTGAAGACTGTCGAAAAGTACTCAAGTGAATGTGTATGTTTACGAATCTCCAACGAGCAATATCTCAAAGATCTGATATGGTCATAGTTATAATAGGTTCGGAATAAGGCGCATAATAAATCTTTGGTGGTTGTGCCATGATTACGTACGAAAGTTATTTTCGCGTTATTTTACACAGCCGACGAACTAAAGTATATATTGTGAAAACACAGATTTTAGTCAATTCACCGATCGTTAATAGATTTATTACCAAACTTAGATAATTCAAATGTGAAATATAACTCTATGACCAAAATTGGTTCAAAAATAAAATTTCTATATAGAGAAAGTGAAGCCGGGAATGACAAATGGCGTGCATTATGCATGCTGTGAACTTTAATTCCTTGATCTTGAAAGATATTAAAAAATAAAGGCTCATACAAATATAAAGAGGAAAAATCCGTGAGCTCCTTAGGCTATATGCTACGATACGTTTGGGCAACCTTTTCTATTAAATAAAGTTATCGTTGTGATGTCCACTTTTTTTAGCAGACATCACCATTGACGACATGTGCTTTCAGAAGTCTAATTATAAGATGATCTCTGCCAAAAATAAAACTGGACATTATGTCCTGACTATTCTTTTACATAAATCCACTTACAATATTTTCATTTTTAAGAGCAAAACTACATTTTCCAGAAAATCGTCAACATCTTTTGGGTTTTGAATCAAAAATCGTCAGGCGTCATTTTCACCATTCTCTAAAAAAAAGTCAAAATGACTTCTGGCAACACACAATCATTAGCTGAAATCTGCAATGACACATACATCATTGATCGCATAGATTTTAATTTTGAAAACTACTCTCTCACAGAGTTAAATTACACTTGCACTTCCTTCATAGGGAATTGCAGCTAAGTTGTTGAAAGAGAGGTTCATTTAGCATCCAATTTGTCCTTGAATATGCAAATTAACGAAGTTGCAACGTGCAACCTTTCGAAGAAATTTGCGAGGACTAAGGTTCTGCAGCAGTGAAACAAGTTGCAGATCGAACAATCTGCACTATTATTTTCAAAATTGCAGGAAATTGTAAATGGAAAATCACTGTTGACGTTTTTGCATTATATTCCCAATCGATTTTTACAGTTCACTGCAATAAAAACAAACTCATCAGAAAGGTTGTACTAAACAATGTTCAAGATCCGGGTGAGCGAACGTGCACACATTAATTTTAATTTTTCCACTGGCGTAATCCGAATTGAATGTCATGGCCTTATCCTTAAAATGAATATCTATGACATCAACCCTTGATGCTTACAATGATCAGTTAGAAATAAATTTTTCTCATTTAAATTTTGTTGAAACATTTGAAAAGGCTTATCAAAACTTCGGACTAAAATCACAAAATATCGACAGGAAAGTTTCTGTCGGGTCGGCTAGTTATTAATAGAAGCTATCACACCGCTAGAGTGTTTTTGGGACGCAACATCCGATGCCAGCCTGCCTACATACAACTCATCTCTCCTTTGTTAATATTATATTGTCAACTTTGTGTGCCCATAGTTGGATATGTGTAGGTGTGTGTGTGTATATGCCTGCGTTTCCTGTTGTCATTGACGGCTATTGTTGTATATCCGATATTTGAGAAAAACTTGTACATTAACAATAAAAGTGCTATTCTTGTAAGATGTCAGCACCTGATGGCATTTTTAAATTCAATTTCAATCAAATGTTTACGATGATACAACACGCAGCACTTTTGCTATGTATTCGCATACTTTACGCCGCTGCTGCTGCTTCTACTGTTTCCTATGACAGTTTCCCTGTTTTCTTCAGCGTCAGTATATGCCTGTGCTGGTAACTTACAGTGGCTAAAAGCATCACAAATTTCTGTATAGTGATGGGTTAGAATCATCAGCTGAGTCGAATTACGGATGTCTGTCTGTCCATCTAAAGTTTATGAGAAAAGGTCGCAGTTGTTGTCCTACCGTTGTGAAATTTGACAGAAGTATTTTGTTCTGCCATGGAGGATAGGTAATGAGTACGAAGAAAATTGGATGAGTTATATATAGCCCTCATACAAATATTCCTGCGTTTTAATTCTCGATAATCCACAATTGACATTAGACTTGGATCAAATTTTCCCTTTTAAACTGATTATATTGTCTCAAGTTTTGGTATATCCACCATTAAAATAGTTCCCATTTTATTGTTACCGCTCTGAAACCCACATCAGATATCGATAAAATTTTCCACATCATGTTAAATTTGGTTGGTACCATTATTATCCCCTATTTCCCATCTTACCTCCTTAAAAGTACGAATTTTGAAAATCTCTTTATTTTACGTATGGGTTGTACACACTAAATTTCATCATTCTAGCTGTGGCCGTTTAGCTGGTACCATTTTATCCCCCGTTCCCATTGTATCCCTTGAAAGAGCGAGTTTTGAAAAACCTTTTTATTTTTAGTGCCTACGCAATCAGAGGGATCTATACTTCGATTATCATGATTCTAACTGCGTTTGGTACCATTTTTGTCCCCTTTCACCCCCTTAAAAGTACGAATTTGGAAAAATATTTTTATTTTTCGTGTGAACGTCAGAGGTCAGAGGAATGTATACTCCTAATTTCACGGTAATACCTGCCGCCATTTGGTTGGTACAATTTGTATCCCCTTTTTCAGTTTTACCCTCTACTTGGTACCATTTTGCCCTCTGTTCCCATTGTATCCCTTGAAGGAACGAATTTGGAAAAATCTTTATATTTCTCGTGCCGTTTGGTTGGTACCATTTTAATCCCCTTTTTCGCTTTTTACCCCTTTAAGAGTACGATTTCTGAAATCTTTATACCCTACACCACTTCGTGGACTAGGGTATTATAAGTTAGTTTCGCGCCAAATGTTTGTAACACCAAGAAATAATCGAGCTAGACCCAACTTTAAGTATCGGCTTGGAATCACCAGCTGAGTCGATTTAACGATGTCTGTCTGTCCGTCCGTCCGTCTGCTGTCCATCTAAGCTTGTTCGTACTCTACAGGTCGCAATTGTTGTCAGATTGTCATGAAACTTGGCAGAAGTTATTTTTTCTGACCAAGACCATCGGTATTGTAGTTGGAGGAAA
Source organism: Polietes domitor (assembly GCA_947397865.1). Lineage (NCBI taxonomy): Eukaryota > Metazoa > Arthropoda > Insecta > Diptera > Muscidae > Polietes > Polietes domitor. The sequence continues at coordinate 48,310,929 of OX377619.1, forward strand.
TCGGTTCAGATTTAGATATAGTCCCCATACAAATGTCGCTCCCGATTTCACTTTTTCCGCTTTAGAAACCATCTGAACCGATCTTACCCAATTTATGCACATGTGTTTCTAGTTGGATTATAAGTTGTTGTTCCAAATTTAAAGAAAATTGGGTACAATATGTGGTTTCTAGAGCGGAAAATGTCAAATCGGGAGTGACATTTGTATGGGGGCTATATCTAAATATCTAAATTAAATAGCGTTCGTCGTTGGTCCATAAAACTTACATGTACCAATTTTTGTGAAGATCGGACTATAATTGCGACCTGTAATTTGATTACAACAATAGATGGACAGACGGACATTGCTAAATCGACTCAGAAAGTGATTCTAAGCCGATCTGTATAATAAACGATGGGGCTAACTCGTTTCCTTTTGGTTGTTACAAACAAAAGCACAAAGACATAATACGCTCATGGAGTGTATAAAAAGGTGCTCTTGAAAAGTTGGGCAATCATACAAATTTTACTTCCGAATGTTTAACCGATTTACATAGTTACATATTACAAAGTTACATTTACAAAGTTTACATATTATATTTCACCAATTAACATACATGGTGAAAGCGGGTTACATCGTTCCAGGTTTCAATATACCCCCATACAAATGTCCTTTCGATTTAACATTTTTCACCGAATTGAATTGCAATGAGAATTGTTTCGTTGATGCCCATATGTCCATACTTTGGTGTAACCCAAATTTGATTACTACCTATATAGCGTACTTTATAGCGTCTCATGTCGATATTTCAAGGTGTTACAAACGGAATGAAAAAGTTAGTATACCCCCATCATGGCTATAAAAATGAATAATATGTTTTCTATAGAAATACACGCAGATTTCTCAACTTCTCTCAAATAATAATAGTCCTATCTGGCACTCGAATTTACCTTTTACCCACTGTAACTATGTATATTTGTGCGTGTGTTTGGGCGTAGGTTAAACTTTTAGACTGGTATTTGTACAATTGATAGGTACACCGGCAGAACATTTCTCTGAATGGATGGATCACTGCTCCCCTCTGTATGTGTGTGTGTGTGCGGCTTTTGAATGTATTGTTAGCCCAAAATTCACTTTACAACATTTGGTTTTTATTTCGCTGCAAACAAACGCTACTACATACATACATACAACGCGCACGCACACTCATACTACATTCGAGGAAACTTATTGGAAAAGCGTTAGTGAAAAGTTTCTTCTCTTCCCATTGACGAGCAACAAAAGCCTCAACAAAGGACGAAGAGAATATCGCAAACTTTTTACTTACATCAATGTTGTTTTCCATTTGTTTCGTTGGTTGTACATTTCATGTTAAGTCAATACTTTTTTTGCGCATCCTAATATCCACAGTGTGTTAACAACAACTGTTGTATTATGACAGTCATAGAATTTCAAAAAACAACCAACAACAAAAAGAATGAGAATACAATGAACGGATCGAATGTTGTTCGCATTGGCATTGAATGGTAGGTAATTGGGTCGTCGTCGTCGTTGAAAGGTAAGAGGCAAGTTGTAGAGGATGTGGAATATGGTTTTGGAGTTGTTTTTGCCAGCTTTCTGTCGCCGCTTCTGGCTAATGCGGTTTTAAAAGGCCGGCTGTTTTGCATGACATACTCCACAGGGTGTTGTGTATGATGTACCTTCCCCAGAGTACATAGTGTCATAGGGGGACGCTTCCATTCAGTAGGCAATTTAGATAGACACTGCTGCAAATAACTATTGTAATGCGAGTTATCCATCCCTTAAGTGAAATCACTGTAATGGTCGGCAAAATGTCCGAATATAAATAAATATAAATTTATATATATTCATATATATATAAAAACAAGTAAGGAAGGTTAAAGTCGGGCGTGGCCGACTATATGATACCCTACACTTAGTCATAATACTCTATGGTGTAGGATATAAATGGTCATTACATTTGAACCGGATTATATTCGATGCAGCTATAACAGGAGAATACACTATAAATTCAATACTTCTATCTGTATATGTAGTGGGAGCTATATACAAATCTGAACCGATCTGACCCATGTTTAGCAAAGGTTTTCTAGTTGAAATATTAGACGCTTTCCCAAATTTTATGGAGTGTTAAATATGTGGTTTCTAGAACGGAAAGAATCAAATCGGGAGCTATATATAATCTAAACCGATGTGACCCACTTTTGCTATAGTAATTTCTATTTGAAACATTAGCTGATGTGACGAATTAGAAGAAAATCTGTTCAAAAATGCTATTTCTAGAGCGGAAATAATCAATTCAATAGCGAAATTTGTACTGGAGCTATATATATATATATATATATATATATATATATATATATATATATACATATATATATATATATATATATATATATATATATATATATATATATATACATATATATATATATATATATATATATATATATATATATATATATAGTCATCGTTGAAAGGTAAGAGGCAAGTTGTAGAGGATGTGGAATATGGTTTTGGAGTTGTTTTTGCCAGCTTTCTGTCGCCGCTTCTGGCTAATGCGGTTTTAAAAGGCCGGCTGTTTTGCATGACATACTCCACAGGGTGTTGTGTATGATGTACCTTCCCCAGAGTACATAGTGTCATAGGGGGACGCTTCCATTCAGTAGGCAATTTAGATAGACACTGCTGCAAATAACTATTGTAATGCGAGTTATCCATCCCTTAAGTGAAATCACTGTAATGGTCGGCAAAATGTCCGAATATAAATAAATATAAATTTATATATATTCATATATATATAAAAACAAGTAAGGAAGGTTAAAGTCGGGCGTGGCCGACTATATGATACCCTACACTTAGTCATAATACTCTATGGTGTAGGATATAAATGGTCATTACATTTGAACCGGATTATATTCGATGCAGCTATAACAGGAGAATACACTATAAATTCAATACTTCTATCTGTATATGTAGTGGGAGCTATATACAAATCTGAACCGATCTGACCCATGTTTAGCAAAGGTTTTCTAGTTGAAATATTAGACGCTTTCCCAAATTTTATGGAGTGTTAAATATGTGGTTTCTAGAACGGAAAGAATCAAATCGGGAGCTATATATAATCTAAACCGATGTGACCCACTTTTGCTATAGTAATTTCTATTTGAAACATTAGCTGATGTGACGAATTAGAAGAAAATCTGTTCAAAAATGCTATTTCTAGAGCGGAAATAATCAATTCAATAGCGAAATTTGTACTGGAGCTATATATATATATATATATATATATATATATATATATATATATACATATATATATATATATATATATATATATATATATATATATATATAGTCATCTGACCCATTTTCACTAGAATTTTTTTTTTGTTGAAATGTAATTTGTTGTGGCAAATTTGAAGAAAATCTGTCAAAGTTTGTGGTTTCTAGAGCGGAAAGAGTCAAATCGGAGGAGACATTTGTATGGGAGCTATATATAAATCTGAACCGACCTATTCTATTATATTTTACCAGAGCTGTTCGTAGTTGAAATATAAGCTGTTTTGCCAAATTTGAAGAAAATCTGTCAAAGTTTGTGGTTTCTAGAGCGGAAAGAGTTAAATCGGAGGAGACACTTGTATGGGAGCTATATATAAATCTGAACCGATCAATCCTATTTTTACCACAGCTGTTCGTAGTTGAAATATAAGCAGTTTTGTCAAATTTGAAGAAAGTCTGTCAAAGTTCGTGGTTTCTAGAGCGGAAAGAGTCAAATCGGATGAGACATTTGAATGGGAGCTATATATAAATCTGAACCGATCTATCCTATTTTTACCAGAGCTGTTTTTAGTTGAAATATAAGCAGTTTTGGGAGCTATATATAAATCTAAACCGAACTATCCTATTTTTACCAGAGCTGTTTCTAGTTGAAATATCCTTCGTCTTGCCAAATTGGGGGAAAATCTGTTGAAATATGTGGTTTCTAGAGCGGAAAAAGTAAAATCGGAAGCAAAATTTGTATGGGAGCTATATCTAAATCTGAAGCGATTTGCTTCAAATTAAATAGCGTTCGCCCTTATCCCATAAAACTTCGTTGTGCAAAGTTTCATTTAGTATTAACAACAATTGCGACCTGGACTATGATTCAAGAATAGATGGACAGACGGACGGACATCGCTAAATCGACTCAAAAAGTGATTCTAAGTCGATCGGTATAATTAACAATGGGTCTATCTCGTTTCCTTTTGGGTGTTACAAACAAATGCACAAATTATACCCTGTGGTGTAGGGTATAAACAGGTTTGATTGGAATAATAAAGAAATGTTATTCAACATTTTTCGATGTCTAGCACATACTTGTATATGTCCTTCTGTATACCCAGCCAAACGAGAACACCCAAAGATGTGTAAAACGTACTCTAGAAAATTTGGACCATCACCAATGAATTTATCATGGGGCCGTAAGCGAGATGTCCTTTATTTTGAATTTATTTTCAAATTTTCGGGGTAACAACATCAATATTTTTCATCTCTCAGTCTAAGTGTTTTTAAGTTTTTACTATTTGTCTGACAACTAACTGCAAGTCGGCATACCTTCGATGACACTGTGTAGCTACACTCCATGGTTGAACGAATTTTATATTATCCCCAACAGCGTTTAACTCCTTTATATTCAATAATTAGTATCGTTATTTCTCTTCATTGAACGATATAAAACGCAAATATCATTAATTAGCGCCTACCCATGATGAAAAAATCAGGCAATTCCATTTTTACTCACATTCATACCTTTTAAAAATCTGCCGCATGTACCTGTAAGTCACAGTGTTGTCAATTTAAAATACCTTTAAAACTCAACGCAGCGTGAGCCAAACATTCACGACAAATCCCGAAAACATTCAAAACAATCACCAGCCATTACTAAGAATTAAAATTTATGTTTATTTAACCTTAAGCATGACAATTGAACAATACACAGTGGAGGATATTGCAAATAATTGGGAAATTTTTGGTCACGTAGAAATTTCATTCAACACGTACTGTTTGGATAGTAATACAATTTCCTTCTTAGTAATTAGTTTATAATTAAAACCAGATGTTGCTTTCAGATGAGATGTGAATTCTACTGTGCTCTGCTACAGCTAAAACGAGAAATAATATTCGAAACTGTTATGCTGAGTTTTTTTGTTGGCATTACCCATTATATATGAGAATTTGTTGAATGGTAAAATGTTTTGAAGAATCGATACATTTGTACAGCGGAATTAGCACCATTGGCTTAGCAGTAGATTTCAGCTGGAGAGGGCTATAGCCGCCTACAGTTCTTGTATTCAAAAGAACAACAAAATATTTGTTAATTTTATGGGAAACAAGTAAGGAAAGTGTCCTATATCATGGACCGATGATACCCTCTTTAAGAATATTAAGAATATTACTTTTTATGATCAATATCTTCTAATATAGGGTCCGCCATTTAACATTTTTTTTTCAACTATTCAACCGTTGGACTATTATTTGTGGGGTGCCCGAGGCAGCCATTTGAATGAAATTATCTTCCATTATTAACCGGAAGGATTGTACTTTCAAATAAAAAAGAAATTTGAGAAAATATTCAGTAGTTTTTTATAGCATTTTCAAAAAAAAGTTATTTTGCGGAACCTATATATGTGTTCTCTAGCAGAGATACAAGCCGACCGATTTCAAGCCGACAAGCCGCCGCCGCCAAATGTTTCTGCAAGAGCCGCGCCGCCGTCGATTTCATCGACTCATATCGACTTCAACCACGCCGCCGAGAGTTCTAACTCCGTCAAATCTTACTGTCAAAATAGACAACCCACATAAAATTACAAAAGAAAATATAACTGTCGACTTAGACAACCTACTACTGTGGAATATATGGATCATTCTTTGAATTTGGTACCCACTATATGATGACGTCTATACTAAATTGAATGATTGTAATTTTATTTTAAAATCACATTTAAATAAGTCAATTCCAGTATGAGTGGCCATGTGTTCCTATAAAAAAACAACAAACAACAGCTCCTCTATTGTGCTTCTTTAGTGTGTCAAAGTAGGTACAGCTTATCATTCTTTGGAAGGATTATAATATTCAATATTATAATGGTCAAATATGCCTCCTATGAAAAGCTGTAATTGCAAAAATATTTATTAAATTCTTCCATATTATACATTTTGGGAATGGAGTGCTACCCCCAAAAAATATTTGTATGGGATAATAATATGAAATTATGGGAACATTGGCTAATATTAACGAATATTGAACTAAGGGGTGATTTTTTAGCTATTATCTTTTTGACAACACTGGTTTAAACAGCTGACGCACGTTTCGTGTTTTGTTTCACTGTCAAACATCTTCAGTTTGGTCTATAATTTAACCATGAATCGTCTTACAAACGAACAACGCTTGCAAATTATTGAATTTTATTATCAAAATGCGTGCTCTGTTAAGAAAGTTCATTGCGCGCTTCCATTTTATGGTCAGTTTAATCGACCCACTGAAGCGGCTATTCGTGCTATTGTGACTAAATTTCACAACAAATTTTCATTGTTGGACACACATTGGACCACCAACACGCTTACGTAGAGTGCGAACTGAAGAAAATATCGCAGCTGTATCGGCCAGTGTTAATGACGACCATCAATTATCTATTCGTCGCCGTTCGCAGCAATTGGGCCTCTGTTACTCAACAACGTGGGCAATTTTTCGTATGCCAAAATTGGACTAAGCGGATGGACCATTTGAGGCGCATTCAAGGTCAACATTTGCATGAAATAATCTTCAAACATTAAATAATATGAACCGTACTATCGATTCAAATAAAGATTTCATGCATTTTTCTGAATTTTATGTGTTTTTATTTGAAAAACTTTCCTATAGCTTTAAAAAAATCACCCTTTATTTGCGGAAAAATAAAAGAAAAGTTATTAAAAACCAATACAAATTGTTTTTCCCTTTTCCCAAAATTGTCAAATAAATAGGGGTGGTCGAAACACAGAACGAGCCGGTAAATCAGCCGAAAGCCGCTGACCCATTTTGGGTATCGCCGCCGTCGCCTATAATTCTGGGTCGGCTTGTAACTCTGTTTTCTAGAGCAGAAAAAGTAAAATCAGCGACATTTTTATGAAATATATATATAAATCTGAGCCAATTCGACTCATTTTTATTTTTAGTTCATATATAAGGCGATGTGCCAAACAAATTTGATCAAAATCTGTCAAAATATATGGTTTCGAGAACGGAAAATGTCAAATCGGGAGCGAAATATATGTGGGAGCAATCTGAACCGATCTAACCTACTTTCACTATAGATGTTTCTACTTGAAATATAATGCATTGTACCAAATATGATTAAAATCAGTGGAGTTATGTGGTTTCTAGAGCAGAGAAAGTCAGATCGGGAGCGAAAAAATCAAATCTGTAGAGACGTTTGTATGGAAGCTATATATAAATCTGAATTTGAAGAAAAATTGTGAAAACATAAGGTTTCGGGTGCGCAAAATATCAAATCGGGAGCAAAATATGTATGGTGGCTATATTTAAATCTGAATCGATTTGCATCAAATTAAATAGCTTAGGTTCTTGGTCCGCAAAACTTAAGTTTGCCGATTTTGTGTTGTCATTTATTTTGGTTTAAGACCAAAGGTTGTGCTGAAGTATTCAGCAGAACCCAAAAATAGCAAAAAGGCAAAGTGAGACCCTTATTGATGCAGCTAAAAGTTGATGGACGTTTCGATGGGCGCTACCACATCTCGTCAGAACTTTCAGGTTCAGGGTTCATATATTAGTACCAGAGGTCACATATGACAAATGAGAAGCGCTGATAAACAAAATATTCCACCGAACTAAGTCGACACAGTAAAAATCTCACTTTGCCAATTCAAATGTATGCCGATTTTCGTAAGGATACAAGAATAGACAGACGGACATTGCTAAATCGACTCAGAGACTGATTCTAACCCGATCTGTATAATAAACGATGGGTCTATCTCGTTTCCTTTTGGGTGTTACAAATAAATGCACAAATACATGATAACCTAGTGAAGGGTATTAAAAAATCATTGAAATAAGAATTCTTACACCATTAATATGACGTCTTGCAGTCAGAGAAATACACTCACCGAATTTCACTATTCTAACTACGCGTCATTTCCTCCCTAAAAGTACAAATTTAGAAAAATTCCTTTATGTTTCGTGTCTATGCAGTCAGATGAATGTATACACCAAATTTCATGATTTCAACTTCAGCGGATTGTTTGGTACCAATTTTACCCCTCTTTTCTAATGGTATCCCCTAAAAGTAAAATAAAAATTATATTTTACCTGTTTACGCAATTAGAGGGATGTGTACCAAATTTCATGTTTCTAGCATTTGTCGAATCATTGATACCATTTTTATCCCGTTTTTTAGTTTCTGGTGCTTCCACGCTACATGGGGAATGTACGCAACAAATTTCAAGTGCATATAAAGCAGAAACTTTCAAGAAAAATGCTTAACTAACAAAGTGTAAAATTCTATTTTGTAAACTTTTTCTCCCGTTCAGGTCCATGGGTAGCAAACCCTTCAAAAAACAAAAAAATCAAGTACAAAAATGTATATTAAATCTCAATAAATAACTTTCTAGATCATATGAACTTCCTAGAAATGATTCTTAACACCGTTTAGGTAGGAAAATATATCTTGCAGGACTGTTTCTGTTAATGGTCAGTCCGACAACAGTGCGTATGAGTGATATTATCGTTCATCAATAGCACGTATACGTTATCAACACACACTACAGCCTGCATTTCAAGGTGTTACAAATGGATTGACAGAGTGAATTTACCCCCATTCTAAGGCGGAGGGTATAGTACAAATTTTGTACTACAAAATAATATTAAATATTAATTCTTCTTGTCGTTCTAAAAACTTAAGGAACATCATCTGCAGTTACAAACAATTTTACTACTTAAATATTTAAGATGGCCAAAATTGAAATTCGATCTAGATTAAAGGTAGATAGTAGCCATATTTTAATCCTCGTCGAAAAACTCCAAGCTGTGCTTGGAATGCTTATTGCAACTTGCATATATATTTGTATATTTAAGTTGATTCGCCCTTTGTCATATAGTCTTGCAGACATTATAATTTCCGCTGTCTGTTTCTTTTAGTTTTAGTTTTTAGTCCACGCTTAAAGAAAACAAGTAAGGAAAGGCTAAAGTCGAGCGGGGCCGACTATATGATACACTCCACTTTCTATCGGAATATAATTCAATTCAGAAAAAAGTGAAAACGGGAAAAATTTTTTATGTTTCCTAATCACAGGCTAATATGACGTGGTCCAATTTGTCAAATCGAGAATTATATTTGTATCGGGGCTATATCCAAACATGGAATGAAGTGACTGTATGTTCTTCCAGTTGAAGTATAACGTGTTAAGCTCAATTTTAAGAAATTCCCTGAAAATACGCGGGTTCTGGGAGAACGAAATTTCTATAAGAGCTATATGTAAATCTGAACCGATGTGACCCATTTTCACAATAGGTGTTCCTAGATGAAGAAAATCTGTTGAAATATGCGGATTCTAGAGCGGAAAAATTCAAATTGGGAACAAAATTTGTATGGGAGCTATATATAAATCCCTACGAGCATTTTACGTCCTGCATAAGATCCTAATAAGAGTTCTTCAATAAGATTATCGTGTCTTTCTGAGAAAGATTCGATGTGATAGGAACTCTTAGGAAAATATTCAGTTCCAGAATTCTACAAAGCGGCATCAGAGTTTGACTTTCCGCCAAAGGTTCTCAATGGTTATTTTCAATTAAAATCTGTATTGGTACAAATACTATCATGTAAAAACTTATTGGTTTTAGTGTTATGGGAAAACCGGTTAATTGACATGAATAACTATTTAACCGAAAATCGGTGACGGTTGTGAGACGAAAAAAACGATAAACTGGTCACGGTTTTGATTAATTTCGTACAAGTAGAATTAATTCTGTAGAAATCTGAAGAAAGTTGACATTCTCGTCCAGCCAGTAACAATTATCAAAATTACTTGCAGATTGCTTTCAAAATCCCTCACTGTATGATGCCAGCTGTATGTTATGGTGACGGTGGCAGCGACAGCCAGCGCAAATGCTCCAAATGAAATGGCATCATAACAATTATAATAAAAGCGAACGATTAAAACTTTAACCTTTTGAATGTTTAATATTCACAACAAGCGAAACAAAAGTCTACGACCGGAACTTAACAATAATTGCAAAACATTTTGCTAAAGTAAAATGATTTTCAGGAGAACAACAACAACAAAATCACACGTACATTCACATAAAACCACAGCGTAGAGAACCCTCTCCATGTGATTTTTTTCCATCAAGGTTGTAGAGCATCTGAAGGAATTAAAAGAAAACATTTATTGTTATACCCTACACCAGTACGTGGAAAAATAGGAAGGTGCAACACCTGGGTCGTAGCAAAATTCTATGTTAGAGTGTTCAAACTTTCCATATATATTTTTTTATTTATTTATTATGAATTACAATACTAAGTAAATTTATATTTTAATTTTGGGTCCAGGGATTGAGCCGGGGTGACTAAGACCCAATTTTTTCAAGCGTATAGCGTGTCCTTTTGCAAATGTCAAACATAAACAAAAAAAAAATAAAAAATGAATGTTATTCTACATTTCAAAGTCACGCTTAAAACAAAACTCATAAGTGTGCCTTATATTTTGAAACAGTAAATAAATATAGCGATGTGCAAAAAATATCACAATTTTCGTAGTATGGTATATTATTTCTAAGTAAAGTCGACAGCCTATAATCTGCAGATAATACTATGGAATGAACTCTGTGGTGTAGGGAATATAAGATACGGCCCAGCCGAATTTAACGCCTTTTTAATTGTTAATTAAACCATCCACAGGAAGAGAGATTTGGGCCATATTTCATTTTGTTGAAAACGAAGATTGACCCCAATCTAAAAAAATGAAAAATGGCCTCAAAAACATTTTTTAAAAACATTGTGGTGATTTTTAATTTTTACTAAGATTCTAATTTAGCATTTCAAGTGGTGACAATTTTAATTTTTTATTGGGATCCTCTAAGCTTTCAGAACGAAATGGTGGTTTGTTCAGTAAAGTGAGGTGCTAGTGAGCGGTGGTATATTTTAACATAATAATGGAGTGTGTATTTTTGTTGGAAAAAAGGAATTCTAAACTCCTTTTTGTGAACGAACAAAAAAATTAAAATGGTCAATTTAATGACCAATGTAACATGCGTATTTGCACAAAGTTAAAAATAAATATAATCAATTATGTGAACTAAGTAGCATTAAAGATTAAAGTGCGAACATTGCTGGTGCACTTTGAAGAATGGTTTTTGATATCTGGTTTCGTCAAAAATCGCGCGCGCGATTTCTCATTATTTCACAAACATTACATAAAAATCTCCATTTTAATGTATCTTCTTGTTGGCTAAAATTTATCTATTGCCAATTGCTTTTGAATATCGCCAACAAGGAGATACATTAAAATGTAGATTTTTATTTAATGTTTGTGAAATAATGAGAAATCGCGCGCGGCAAAGTTGTTGTTCTTGTCATAAAGAACAAAAATTATGAACATATAAAATCAAAAAACTGCATCATCAAGGTCAAAATCGCAAATGTCATCGAACAAAGCTTATAGGCTGTAGTGTGTATAGGTAGCGTATACGTGTTGTTGATTAAGGATAATATCACGCATACGCATTGCAGTCGGACTGACACAATCTGACAAGATATGAGCCTGAGAAATTGATCACTTTTTTTGTCAAAATGACACAGAGGACCCAAATTTTTGGGGCCCATAAAAAAGTACATGAGTTTGGCCTAAATGTGTATGATTACATTTTGGCCATGGAAATGACTTCAAAAATAACACACAGTGTTATTGATCATCAACAAATTCTAAGACGATAGAGTCATGTCCGTCCTTATTTTGAAGGCACGGTAGCATCTAAACGGACAGAGCTAGGACGTACAAATTTTGCACGAATACGTCCTGTAGTTGTAGATCGGTTGGTATAGGAAAATGGGCGAAATCGATCCCAAGAGAAAAATTCTTTCCTCACAAGAACTAAAAATACACATAACTAATACTTAGAGTATGAAATGATACAGCAACAGTATGAAGTAACCCATTTCGCTGGCCAAAAGTCCTACACTTCAAACAATTAATTTATCTGAACAATGTAAGTACAAAACAAGTAAGAAGGCGTTAAGTTCGGCCGGGCCGAATCTTATATACCCTCCACCACGGAGTGCATTCCACAGTATTACCAGCAGATTAAAGGATGTCGACTTTACATAGAAGCACAGTACCATATTACGAAAATTGTGTTATTTTTATGCACATTACTATATTTGTTTACTATTTCAAACTATAATGTATACTTATGCGCACTGTTTAAAATCGACTACTAAATATAAATAAAATGCTGAAATTGTGAAATTGTGAAAGTGAACATGACTAAATATTAGGCGATTGCCAGTCGCCATTAGAAGGAAGCATTTTCAGATACAGACAAAGTGATAAGAAAAGTATAAATTTTAAAGATATCCCCATTCGCCCCATTCTCCGCCCAAATGTACAAATTTCGAAAAAAACATTTTTCGAGTCTTCATAGTGAGAATGTATACACCGAATTTCATGATTTCAACTTCAGCGGTTTGGTAGGTCCCATTTTTATCCCTCTTTTTAATTATATCCCTTAAAAGTACAAATTTCGAAAAATCCCTCTATTTGACGTGTCTATGCAATTAGAGGGATGTACACACCGAATTTCATGATTCTAGCTGTTGTCGTATCATTGGTACCATATTTTATCTCTTTTTGTCCCATTTCGCCCGCTAAAACTTTTATTTTCTTTGTGGTGCTTCCAAGCTACAAGAGAAATGTCCGCAACAAATTTTAACTGTATAAAAATAAGAAATTTAATTAATAAGCCAAGGCTACCAATATTTGTATACTATGTATATATATAATGGAAATAATACTTCAATTCATAAAGTAAATATAAGGGAGCAATCATAAATACCCTAAATAATGGGGGATAGAGAGAGTATTTTCAGCTACAGTCGTTTGGTTGGTTGTATTTCCATCCTATTTTAATTTCAAAAGTATAAATTTTGAAAATACCTTATCTCTCACTTACGCAATATAAGAAAACATCATGATTCTACAATTTTTTGTCGTAAAAGCAACAAAATAAAGTACGAATTTGGAAAAAAAAATATTTTACGTGGCTATGCAGTCAGAGGAATGTATACACCGAATTCCATGATTCTATCAGCGGTCATTTTTTTGGTACCATTTTTATCCCCTTTTTCCAATTTTGCCCCCTCAAGAGTACGACTATCTAAAATCTCTTTATTTTACGTATCTACACAATTAGAGGGATGTACACACTGAATTTCATCATTCTAGTTATATTCGTTTAGTTGGTACTATTTTTATCCCCTGTAGCCACTGTATCCCTTGAAAGTACGAATTTGGAAAAACGTTTTATTTTTCGTGTCTACGCAGTCAGAGGAATGTATACTCCGAATTTCATGATTCTAGCTGCTGTCATTTGGTAGGTACTATTTTTATCCCCTTTTCCCATTTGAACCCCAAAAAGTACGAATTTTGGAAAGTTCTTTTATTTTACGTGTCTACGCAATCAGAGGAATGTATATATCGAATTTCACTATTCTAGGTGCAACCGTTAGGTTGGTCCTATTTTTATCCCTTTAGCCCCATTTAATCCCTTAAAAGTACGAATTTAGAAAAAATACTTTTATATTATTTATCTACTCTATTAGAGGAATGTACACGCCAAATTTCGTGTTTCTAGCTGTTATCGTTTGATAGGTACCATTTTTATCCCTTTTTGCCCCATTTCGCCCCTACAAATAAAAATCACTCTATGGTGCCCTTTTATGCTATAAAGGGAATGCGCATTGCAAATATCAAGTAAATACAAGCTAATATGTTCAAAAAACATGCTGAAATAGTCTAAATATTAGGGGTATTTTCAGTCCTTGTGAGGAAAAAATTTTTCCCTCTGGGCCGATTTCGTCCACTTTCAATCCCAGCCGATCTACAACCATAAGACACATTTAGGAAAAATTTGAACCTTCTAGCTCATTTCGTTCGGTCGCTATCGTGCTTTCAACAGACAGACGGACAGACGGACATGGCTATATCGTCTTAGAATTTTACCACGACCCAGAATATATATACTTTATGGGGTCTCCGATGAATATTTCAAGGTGTTACAAACGGAATGACAAAGTGAATATACCCCCATCCTGGAGGTGGAGGGTATAAAAATACATATTATTCTTTCTAAACGCTATTCTTCAATTACAAACTCAAAATTAACCCATTTGGGACCGCTGTATTAACGGCGTTTTAACTTGTTTTAAGTTGTTAATATTCTAAAAGTAGCAGATCAGTTGAGATTGAAAAGGGGCCGAGGACCGAATAGGACCGAAAAACTTCGACTTTTTATGATAAATATATAAGTATTATTTCATTTTATGCCATGTCGTGGGAGAATAGAGCCAATACAAAATTATTCCCATCATTTATATTTGAATTTGATTTTTTTCATGATAAATTTCCTGAATGTGAGTATCTTTAAGACTGCCTCTCCAGTTACGTCGAGGTCTATCACGTACTCGCGTTCCTTGAGGACACCAATCAAAAGATTCTCTGCATATATCATTGGTTGGTTCGTGTAGTATGACATATTCATCTCCAGCGATAGGTTTGATATTGGTTCTATGGTGTAATACCCCAGGAAAATACCTGTTCCAAACATTATGTGTGAACAGGTACCATGTGAACAGTTTCCATGGTAACAACTACCTGTTCTACTAATGGTTCCAAAGAACCGATAAAGTGAAACCTGTTATAAAGGGTGATTTTTTAAAAGCTATAGGAAAGTTTTTCGAAAAAAAAAAACACATAAAAATCAGAAAAATGCATGAAATCTTTATTTGAATCGATAGTATGGTCCATATAATTTAATGTTTGAAGATTATTTCATGCAAATGTTGAGCTTTACTGCTCCTCAAATGGTCCATCCGCTTAGTCCAATTTTGACATTTCCACGTTTTTGAGTAACAGAGGCCCAATAGCTGCGAACGGCGACGAATCGATAAAGTGAACCTGTATATATAGAATACCATACTGTTTACATATTGATTCCATGGAATTCAAATGTATCATTAAATGTGTATATACAGAAATTTAGTAAAATCTTCGTGAAAAATCTATCTATCCGCACCTAAAATGTAAGCTTGGATTGTTTTATGACTACCCACAAAATATTTCGGCTGTAACTCTAACCTTCGCGTAGCGAAATCCGTGTTTACACAGTCAGATTAATGTATACTCCGAATTTCATGACTCTAGCTGCGGTCATTTGATTGGTCATTTGATTTTTTGCCCTTTTTTCATTTTAACCCCAAAAAGTACGAATGTTGAAAAATCCGTGTATTTTACCTGTCTATGCAATCCGAGGAATGTATACACCGAATTTCATTATTCTAGGTACAGCCGTTTGATACCATTTTTATTTTTTTTTATTCCCATTTCACCCCTTAAAAGTTCCAATTTGGAAAAAATATATATTTTGTATCTACTCAATTAGAGGAATGTACACACCGAATTTCGTCTGTTGTCGTTTAATATTTACCATTTTTATCCCTTTTTTGCCTCATTTCACCCCTACTAATAACAATCACTTTATGGTGCACGTTTTTGTTATCTGGGGAATGCGCGTACAAAATATCAAGCAAATATATACAGACATATTCAAAAAAACATGCTTAAATACGCTAAAATATTAGGGATTATTATGGGTATTTTTAGTCCTTGTGAGGGAAAAATGTTTCCCTTTGTGCCGATTTCGCCCATTTTCAATCCCAACCGATCTACGGCTATAATACGCATTTATGGAAAATTTATTAGATGCTAGCGTGCTTTTAACAGACGTACAGACATGGCTAAATCGTCTTAGAATTTTATGACGATCAAGAATATATATACTTTATAGGGTCTCAGGTCGATATTTCAAGGTGTTACAAACGGAATGACATAGTTAGTATACCCCCATCCTGGAGGTGGAGGGTATAATAATCAATTCTAGACCTAGAAGTAGAACAAGGTCTGTGGCGGTACAAGTTCTTCACCAACCGGTTCTTTGCAATCGAAAATTTTGCTGGGTCTGCATTTGACTAAAAATACATTGTGAACTTGCTTTAAATTGTATTCAACTGTCGACATCAAATATATCTAACCCAAAATAATATGCATAGCAGGGAATGTCGTAGGGTGTTATAAAGCCTTTCCTTTACTATATTTTGAGATTAATCAACTGCTAGCTGTGCACTTGTCCATGCATGGCAAAATGTTGTACAAAGATTTTTAATATTTTTCGTTACTCGTCTCTTTAATTCCATCTTCTGCAGATGGTTGTCGCTGTTACGCCTCTCTGTCATTTCTTGAGCGTTAAAAAAAGTGCATAATAAAGGCTGACATTTCCATTAACACTAAGGTGAAACGGTCTTTTATAAATGCCTCCGGCATCTATGTTTTTTCCTGTATGCCTTCCTATGACACATAGACGCCCGGCTCACACTGAGGACAAGGCATGGCAGCCATATCATACGTACGTAGTGTGGCAGTCAAAGGCAGCAGCAGCAGCAAGAACGAATGGAGAGGGGGTGGGTGGTTGTACTACAAGGCCTGGACGGTTTGTAATTTATCACAGATATGTTATCAACACCACAACATTCATCATGGGCTCTTTTAAATCATCACTGTGACAAGCACTTTATTATGTTTAGGTTTTTAAACTCCTTTCTCTGGCACTCATTCGCACACACACACACACACACTCATACACGGACATATAAACAATGGGCAGGCACATAATGCTGGTATAATCAGAACAGGTAGCTTATGTGATACCCTACAGCAGTGTACAATTCATGACAATAAAGTTGTTTAGACAAATAAAACATAAAAATCAGGAGCGCTAAGTTTTGCCGGGTCGAACCTTAACAAAATTTGACAAACTCCCGATGTAAAATGTGGATTCTAGGTGTAATAGTAAAAAATGGGGCTCATTTGTAAGGGCGCTACATTAAAAAGTGGACTCATATATATCACGTTCATAGTAGGTATTTTTAATTGAAATATAACATGATCTTCAAAATTTTATCAAGATCCAATGTAAGATGTGGGTTCTAAAGAGATAATAGTGTAAACTGGTGGCCCATTGTATGGGGGCTATACCAGAACATGGTCCCATGTGGTCTACTTTTACGTTAGCTGTTTTCAGTTCAAATAATATAACACGATCCTGACCATTTTATCAATATCCAAAGTAAAATATGTATTTTAAAGCAGTAATAGAGTAAATTAGTGGTATACATATATGTATGATGGATATATCTACATCTGAACCGATTTCCTCCAAAAAAACTACTTCTGTCAAATTTCTTTGCAATCGGACAACAGTAGCGAAATGTGTGAACAAGCTTAGATGAGCAGCAGACGGACGAACGGACAGACAGACATTGATAAATCGATCCAGCTGGTAATTCTAAGCCGATCGGTATACTTAAAGGTGGGTCTAGCTCGAATATTTCTTGGTGTTACAAACCTTTGGCGGAAAACTAACATATAATAAGGATATAAAATATAGGATATAAACATATAATAAGGATATAAAATGTAGGATATAAAAATATAGGTCAGCAATCTTTTAAAAAAAGCTTATATACCTTAAATATTGGGGGATAATGGGTGAATTTTCTGCCACGTTTGATGGGTTGTATTTCCATTCTAATAAAATTCCAAAAGCAAAAATTTAGAAAATCCATTATATTTCATGTACACAGTGTATGATAACCTAACTTCAGGATTCTTCACATTTTTGCCGTAAAAAAAGTACGAAATTGGAAAGAGATTTTTATTTTGCGTGCCTATGCAGTCAGAGGAATGTATACACCGAATTCCATGATTCGGTGCCATTAGGTTGGTACCTTTTTTATCCCTTTTTCCCCTTTTACCCCTTTAAAAGTACAACTGACGAAAATCCCTTTATTTTACGTGTCTACACATTTAGAGCAATGTACACACTGAATTTCATTATTCTAGCTGTTGCCGTTTAATTAGTACCATTTTCATCCCTCTGTTCCTATTGCATTCCTTGGGAGTACGAATTAGGAAAAGCCTTTTTTATTTTTCGCATCTACGCAGTCAGAGGTGCTTGTCACACACAAAGTAATGTGCTTGTCGATATGCACTATTTAGCTGAACTCCTTTGTATGTATAATTTTTATCATTTTCTACCAAGTTTAGAACAAAAAAGTACCACCATTTATATCCTCGATCTCATGTTTCTAGATGCAGCCAGCTACTTTATAACTTTTTGCACCCCTTTCCCAAAAAGTACACATTTTGAAAAACCACTAAAAATATGTACTTTATTTGGTAACACATTTATTTCTTGTCGGGACGTATCCTCCTTTTAAGTACAAATGTTGAAATATCTATTTATGTTCCGCATTTACGTATTTAAAGGACTGTACACAATTTTTATCCCTTTTCGTCCCGCGCATCCCTTATAAGTACAAATTTCGAAAAGTCCAATTTTACTGCGGCTCTACGTGGTCAGAGGAATTTACATACTAAATCAAGAAGTCTATTTCTGTTGCAAGTCTACGTTGTCAGAGGAATTTACTCTCCAAATTTCTCGACTATAGCTGCAATACTTTAGGTGGTACCATTTTTATCCGTTTTTTGTCCCGCTCACCTCCTATAAGTACACGATTCAAAAAATCCATTTACATTGCGCTTCTACGTAGTCAGGGAATTTACACACCAAATTTCGCAACTGTAGCTGCAATATTTAAGTTGGTACTATTTTTATCCGTTTACCAATTATAAGTACAAATTTCGAAAAATTCATTTAGATTAGCGCTTCTGAATTGTCAGATGAACTTACACACCACTTTTCACGACTATAGGCTCCAATACTTTAGTTGGTACTACTTTTATCCGTTGCCAGAGGAATTTACACTCCACATTTCGAGATTGTAGCTAAAATACCTTATTTGGTACAATTTGTATCCCTTTTTGTCCCACTCACCCCCAATAAGTAAAAATTTCGAAAAATCCATTTAGATTTGCGCTACTACGTTGTCAGTGGAATTTACATACCAAATTTCACGCTATAGTAGCTGTAATAATTAAATTGGTACAACTTGTATCCCTTTTTGCCCCGCGTAACGCTTGAAAGTACAAATTTCGAAAAATCAAATTTTACTTCGCTTTTATATGGTCAGAGGAATTTACATACCAAATTTCACGATTCTAGATGTAATACTTTATTTGGTACCATTTTTATCCCTTTTTGTCCCGCACGCCCCTTAAAAGTACAATTTTCGAAAAATCCAATTTTACTTCGCTTTCATATGGTCAGAAGAATTTACGTACCAAATTTCACGATTATATGTGTAATATTTTAGTTGGTACCATTTTTATCCCACACGTCCCTTAAAAGTACAATTTTCGAAAAATCCAATTTTACTTCGATTTTATACGGTCAGAGAAATGTAAATACCGATTTTCACGATTCTAGCTGCAATTCTTAAATTGGTACCATTTTTATCCCTTTTTGTCTCTTTCCACCTTTAAAAGTACAAATTTCGAAAAATCCAATTTTACTTCGCTTTTATATGGTCAGAGGAATTTACATACCAAATTTCACGATTATATGTTTAATATTTTAGTTGGTACCATTTTTATCCCGCACGTCCCTTAAAAGTACAATTTTCGAAAAATCCAATTTTACATCTCTTTTATATGGCCAGAGGAATTTACATACCAAATTTCACTATTCTAGGCGTAATACTTTAGTTGGTACCATTTTTATAACTTTTTTCCCGCTCGCCCTTTAAAAGTACAAATTTCGAAGAAACCAATTTTACTTCGCTTTTATACGGTCAGAGAAATGTAAATACCGATTTTCACGATTCTAGCTGCAATTCTTAAATTGGTACCATTTTTATCCCTTTTTGTATCTTTCCACCTTTAAAAGTACAAAGTTCGAAACCTTTGACAGGGTGGAAATCATGATAGTGGTAGTCGGCAGCCAAGTACTAAATGTCACCACGCCACTTGTAAATAAATTCGCATTCTATTAAACATAGATGTAAAATGGTCCCGAGCCAGGACAATATCCCAGTTCAAATCAAATATTGATTACAGACCAAAAAAAAATACAAACGAAAAAAACTAAAATTTCGAAAATTCGTGAGGGGAACGCTCACACCTTATTGCTTGTTCTAACTACTGCCGCTTTGTCAGGACGAAGTACGAATTTCGAAAAACCCTTTCTTAGGTTGCGTGTCCGTCATATTTAGGAACAACCTTCCAAAATTTCATGAATTTGGCTTCAGCCATTTGATCTGGGCGCTGATCAATAAGTCAGTAACTCAACACTTTCACTACTTCGAAAATTTGCAAAAACCACGACCAGCCCAAGTCGCCAACTATTTTGTTCTACTTTACCTCTACCGCAAAAAGAAAATGAGAATAGGAGCATGCAATCAAAAAAAAAAAAAAAAACAACGTAAGAGACGAGAAGAACACTCGGGAATGACATGCATAGGAACATGAAATAATGGAAATTCCACTGCACTGCGAATACGGAGAAATGGTGAAAGAACATTAGTAAACATTGTGTGGTGGATGGAGCCCCTTGTTGTTGTACACACAGTGTGTTTTGAGTTTCTTTCGTACGAGACCCGGTAAATCTTGTTTCAGCTCAGAATCCATTACATTTGATAAACTAAGGAAATGCCAAAACTACCAAAGAAAGATTAATACAGAAGGAGAGGGAAAGAGAAAGAGTGAGCGCAGCAATACAAGTCCACACCGAAATGGTAGTCCTCATATTACATTTTCAAGGATTTTCTTTTCTTTTTTATAAAACTTCAAATGCACCGAGAACACACACAAACAATGAGTGTTGTAATGCGAGAGGGCAAAAAGGAGCAAACTTCAGATCAAAAGAAGAAAAAATTGTGAGAACATTCCAGCAAAATCAAAGGAACTTAACATATCAAATAAACTTAAGGAAAATTTCATTCACAAACACTCACCTGCACACATACACACACACACAAACACGAAATCCTTTTACTTTGATTTTAAAACAAACTGTGTTTGAGTGAGTGCGGGCATGTGAACGATGTTCGAATGCTCCTTTGGATGTGTGTGTGCGCCTGTGTTTGAGTACATGCACTTGTGGTGGTATCTGTGAGCTGTGAACATCTTTCATCGGATATAGCCTTCAGCGGAAATACTTATTGGTTTTCAGCTCCATCACAGATATATCCGCATTTTCGATGTATTTTTATAAACAGATGCACACAGCACAGCACAGATTGGAAGAGGTGGACGGGGAAGGGAGTCCATTTAAAAATATGTTCGCATTGCATAGGTAAGTCGCATGGCGACACACAACCATTCACTTGGCATCAGGCAGAGGGAATTTGTGTCTGTAGGAAACTGACAGCAAGCTTGCTCCCCATTATCGCACTATTTTTGCTATAATTTGGCACGATATAATTTGTCGGCGATAAAAATGCACTGCAAGTTTTTAATTAAGATCTCCGATAGTACATTACAATCGATGTACTCTACGGATAATATGAAGTTTGCAATCGGGCCGAACCTTATATACCCTCCATCATAGAATGAATCACACACATAATTACCATCGGATTAGAGGCTGTCGACTTCATGTAGATGTGCGGTAAAATGTGTTTCATTATTAAAACAAGTATGGAAAGGCTAAAGTCGGGCGGGGCCGATTATATGATACACTCCACTTTCTATCGGAATACAATTCAATTCAGTAAAAAAGTTAAAACGGGAAATTTTTTTGTATGTTTCCTAATCACAGGCTAATATGACATGGTCCAATTTGTCAAATCAAGAATAATATTTGTATCGGGGCTATATCCAAACATGGAATGAAGTGACTAATTTTCACAATAAGTTCTTCTAGTTGAAGTATAACGTGTTATGCTCAATTTTAAGAAATTCTCTGAAAATACGCGGTTTCTGGTGGAACGAAATTTGTATGAGAGCTATATGTAAATCTGAACCGATGTGACACATTTTAACCATGGGTGTTCCTAGTTTAAATATAATATGTTTTGCCAATTTTGAAGAAAATCTGTTAAAATATGTGGATTCTAAAGCGGAAAAATTCAAATTGGGAACGAAATTTGTGTGGGAGCTATATATAAATCTGATCCGATCTAACACATATTTACCACAGGTGTTTCCAGTTGAAACATAAGGTGTTTTGCCAATTTTGAAGAAAATCTGTTAAAATATGTGGATTCTAGAGCGGAAAAATTCAAATTGGGAGCGAAATTTGTATGGGAGCTATATATAAATCTGAACCGATCTAACACATTTTTACAACAAGTATTTCCAGTTGAAATATAAGGTGTTTTGCGAAGTTTGAAGAAAATCTGTTAAAATATGTGGATTCTAGAGCGGAAAAGTTCAAATTGGGAACGAAATTTGTATGGGAGCTATATATAAATCTGAACCGATCTAACACATTTTTACCACAGGTGTTTCTAGTTGAACTATAAGTTGTTTTGCCAATTTTGAAGAAAATCTGTAGTAATATGTGGTATATAGAGTGAAAAGGGTAAAATCAATCGGTAGTGAAATTCGTATGGGGGCTATATCTAAATCTGAACCGATTTTCTTCAAATTAAATAGCGTTCGTCCTTGTCCCGAAAAACTTCGTTGTGCAAAGTTTCGTTTGGTTCTGCCTACAATTGTGATCTGTATCGTGATTACAACAATAGATGGACAGACGGACGTTGCTAAATCGACTCAGAAAGTGATTCTAAGCCGATCGGTATAATTAACAATGGGTCTATCTCCCTTCCTTTTGGGTGTTACAAACAAATGCACAACGACTTAATGCTGTCGTGGAATGTATAAAAATAAGTTTTGAAGATCATGCCACTTGTAGGGCGAGACTACCAAAATGTATATGAGTCATTCCATGTCAAGCGGTACGGTTTTTGACATCGATAGCTGCGATTGTTTTGAAAGTTGGTATATGTATTCTTCTCATAAAAATTGATTTTTTTCACGAGTTATGACCAATTTAACAGTGAAAAATAGTACTTTTTTCAAAAAGGTGTGTTCATTCGCCTGTATCGCCTGTAACTACTGAAATACTTTACCGATTTTAATGTGTTGTACCGTGTTTTGAAGATAATTTCAATTACTTTTAAAGTATTGATGTGGTGCGTTATGGCAGTGTTAGATTTTTTAAAGTTTTTGTAATTTTAATTCCATAAACCAAAAAGTCATTAGATCAAGAAAATACATCATTTACAATTTTTAATTTGAACTACAGATTACTTTGACTTTGAAAGGTAGAATAACATTGATTTTTATTTTCAGGTTTATGTTTGACATTTGCAAAATTGGACGCTATACGCTCGAAATTTTTCGGGAAGTGATCGGCCTTCATTACTAAATTTTCTAAATCTGAACCGATCTCTCCCATTTTCACCACAGAAGTTTTTAGTTCAAATATAAGGTTTTGTGCCAAATTTTAAGAAAATCTGTTAAAATATGTGGCTTTTAGAGGGAAAAAGGTAAAATCACGGAATGTGTATGAGAGCTATATCTCAATCTGAACATATCTGACCCATTTTTTCCACATACATTTTTAGTTCAAATATAATATTTTGTTCCATATTTGAAGAAAATTGGTTAAAATATGTGATCTCTGGAGCGCAAAAAGTTAAATGGAGGCCGAAATTTGTAGCTATATCTAAATGTGAAGCGATCTGACCCATTTTCACCACAGATGTTTCTAGTCAAAATATAAGGTCTTGGCCAAATTCGATTTTTTTTAATATGTGATCTCTGGAGCGCAAAAAGTTAAATGGCGGACGAAATTTGTAGCTATATCTAAATCTGAACCGATTTGCTTTCTTGGGGCGCAGAAGTCACTTGTGTCAATTTTTGTTAGGATCGGACAATAATTGGGACCATACAGGTTGATTACAAGAATAGATGGACGGACGGAGAGATAGACGGACATTGCTAAATCGATTCAAAAAGTGATTCAAAGTCGATCGGTATATTTAATAATGGGTCTACCTCGCTTCATTTTGGATGTTACAAACAAATGCGCAAGACATAATACCCTAGCGGAGCTTTCCAATAAAACCAGAAAATTGAAAAAAAAAAGTTTTTATAGACGATTCTAATTTAAGGTTTTAAATGGCCCACCCTATATAGTATTGGTTTTATTATTCGATAATAATAATTTTTGCTAACATTATTGACATGTAGTTTACAACATTTTTGGAGTTTATAGTTATGGCATAATTTAGCAACCCGGGACTAATATATGTTATTGGAATACATGAAATTCGAAACACAGTCTCTCTGTGCTTTCGGTATTTATAACGTTTTCATATCTCTTATATAAGTGTACGAAATCTGAAAATTTCTGGTACATGATATAACACTCTACTGCAGCAAAATATGTCTACATGTATGAGCACTCCGGTAGTCGAGTTGGTTCGATTTCCACCAGAGGCTCTGGTGTGCCGCTGCAACATCTAGCTTAATGGTCTTCGTCACCCGGCTCAATCCCTGGACACAATATTAGAATATAAATTAACTTAATTAATTAACATAATAAAGAAACAACTGTGTATATGTAGAATCTCTATGGATAAATGTAGAAGTTACTATGTACGATTTGATCACTTTTTGCCCACAAAACACACTGAAATACTCTAAATATTGGGGTTATTAGGAGTTTTTGCAGTCTTTCTGACGGAAAAAATTTTTCCCTGTGGACCGATTTCGTCCATTGCAACTATAAGACGTATTTAGCACGTTTCGACGTACGGACATGGCTATATAGTCTTAGAATTTTATGGCCTCAGGTCGATATTTCAAGGTTACAAACGGAATGACTCATCCTGTGGTGGAGGGTATACAAATATATTCTAATCGATGCTTTGCGATTTGAGAAATTGTAAAAAGAAAAAAATGAATTGAAAAATTGGCACTTTTCAAACTTTTTTTGGAGGTTTATATAACTTCTGATTGAAGTAACATATTAAAAATATAAACTTTTTCCTAGTACTCTAAATATCTCTTAAAGTCATTAGGACAGGCTTGCCAAATGTGGGGATTTGTCCCCAATTGTGGGGATTTTATGACGGTCAAAAGGACAACAAATATGAAATTGAGACAAGGGGATTTTGTTGGATTTCATAAACTATTTTGAGGATTGTATTGGGATATTCGAAGTACTTTGACAAATTATTAGTATTTGATTCTTACTGAGAATGCACAATTACCACGGATTACCGAACACCACTGCGTATGCATGTTATTTTCAGTGAAATATTACTCATACGCCGTGGAATCACTTCAATATAAAGCTATTAGGGATGTTTATACACTCCACGAGAGTATTATGTCTTTGTGCATTTGTTTGTAACACCCAAAACGAAGCGATATAGACCCATTGTTAAGTATACCGATCGACTTAGAATCACTTATTGAATAGATTTAGAAATGTCCGTCTGTCTGTCTGTCCATCTATTCTTGTAATCACGATACAGATCGCAATTGTAGACAGAACTAAATCAAACTTTGAACAACGAAGTTTATCAGTCCAAGGACGAACGCTATTTAATTTGAAGAAAATCGGTTCAGATTTTAGATATAGCCCCCATACGAATTTCACTCCCGATTTGACTCTTTTCACGGTAGATACCACATATTTCAACAGATTTTCTTCAAATTTGGCAAAATATCTTATATTTCTACTAGAAATATCCATGGTGAAAATCGGACAGATCGGTTCAGATTTACATATAGCTCCCATACGAATTTCTCTCCCTTTTCCTCTCTAGAAACGACATATTTTATTAGATTGTCTTCAAAATAGGCAAAACTTATATTTAAACTAGGAACATCTATGGTGAAAATGAGTCAAATCGGTTCAGATTTATATATAGCTCCCATTCAAATTTCACTTCCGATTTGACTTTTTCTGATCTAGAAACCAGATATTTTAACAGGTCATCTTCAAATTTTACAAAATATCATATGTTTCCACTAGAACACCCATGGTAAAAATGAGTTAGATCGGTTCAGATTTATATATAGCTCCCATTAAAATTTCGCTGCCAATTTGACTTTTTCCGCTCTAGAAACCACATATTTTATCAGATTGTTTTTAAATTTGCAAAAAATATTTATTATATTTACACTAGGAACAACTATGTTGAAAATAGGTCAGATCGGTTCAGATATATATATAGCTCTCATTCAAATTTTACTCCCGATTTGGCTTTTTCTGCTCTAGAAACTACATATCTAAACAGATCTTCTTCAAATTTGGCAAAATATCTTATGTTTCCACTAGAAACAACCATGGTGAAAATGGGTGACATTTATATATAGCTCCCATAGAAATTTTGATCCCGGCTTGACTTTTTACGACCCAGTAACCTCGTATTTTCAGAGAATTTCTTCAAATTGAGCATAACATGATATAGTTGAACTGGAAGATTTTATTGTGAATGCCGGCCACTTCATTCCATGTTTGGATATAGCCCCGATACAAATATTCTTCTCGTTTTGAGAAATTTGGTCAGATCATATTGGCCTATGATTAGGAAGCATACAAAAATCCTTCCCGTTTTCTATTTTTTCCAAATTTAATTGTATTCGGATAGAAAGTGGAGTGTATCATGTAGTCGGCCCGCCCGGCTTTAGCCTTTCCTTACTTGTTTTCTTTTAGACTGGATAACTAAGCTGCGATAACAAAATTATATTAAAATTGTCAACAACAGCAATGTCATTTTATGTTTTTGAGAACTAATTAAATTAGTAACGTTCCAAACTCCTGTTAACATTTGGTTTCATCCAACAACATATCATCCTACACATTACGATATGCATAATGTTAGTGATATTTGTACAGGAAATATTTTGTGTTATAATTTTATTTTCTAGGTATTGTTCCTATTTCGAATGATTAGAAAATATTGAGTATAAAAATTACAGTATTCATAGTCAAACACACACACCCAACAATTTTGCAAGGGGAAATTTGCTAAAAAGCAGTTATATTTTCTCATTTAAAGTAATAACTGAGTAAAATTTTTAGACTAAATTTTAGTATCAACTTAAGAAATTACTTATGCATTAATTGCAATAGTAGATCATTGCTTCATTGTCTTGAACGAAATTGCTGCAATTTTAATAAATCATTCATAAACCGTTTTAAAATAATTATTTAAAATAAAACCACATTCTTATATTTTGCGGATAATTGCAGATTTGTCTTGATCATTTTGGGGACAAGGAAAACATTTATCTGAGAAGCCAGTATTAAGGCACACATATATGTAAGCATATTTTTTTGTGCGCTATAGCTGTGGCGAATATTTTTGCACTTGGTACATAATTGTGCTTTTGGCAATTATTTCAAAATTTGAGATGGCCTAGGTAACGGAATTTGGAGGGTCAGCATGTGGCTATTTCATTGTCAGACTTGCAGTTATGGTGTCCTTCCAAGTTCGGTGCAATTCCAGCTCTTACGAAATACAATAACATTTTATATTATCTAATTTGTAAAGGTTATTTCACACTATTTATAGAAATAAAAACTCATATATATTATTAAATTATTTTCCCATTAACAAAAATTTTAATATCATTTTCGAGTTTAAAAAGCCAAAATACAACAGAAACTATTATATATTACACAGCAAATGAAAAACCAATTTCCATTCACCCCACGAAAATAAATAAAGTTTTGATGGTTTAATGATGATTTGCAAAATATTTCGTTTCTAGATCAAGCCATTGAGCTAAACGCTTCTTAAAACACCCTAAAAATTTAAATTTTGATATTTTAATAATGTAATTTTTTATGTAACATTTTTCTTCAACTATTTTTTCTAATTAATATACCCTTGAACGCGATTTAAACATAAATTTTGATTCTTGTTTTGTCAAATTATAGTTTTTTTCATAGTGACAACTGAAAACATTTTAGTATTTGGCGGCACTATTTTAGCAAAAATAAATAGCTCCAGTCAATACCTTTCGAATGATGCCTAAATGGTTCTGAAAATACATCTCATGTTTTGAATTATTTCATATATACTCACTGTCATGCTTATCGCCGGAGTATGTTTGTGGGAGGTACTAGAAGTTTGTGCCAATTTGTTAATAATTGTAAAAAATTTATAAAATATGAAGTCACAATGGATTTCAGGCACCAGTATAAGAGTTATAATATTATAACTCCTAGAGACAGTTGTGTGGGAGGTACAAGAAGGGGCATGGCTAAAGCGTAAATATTTGTATACCCTACACCACTTCGTGGACTAGGGTATTATAAGTTAGTTTTCCGCCAAATGTTTGTAATTCCAAGGAATAATTGAGCTAGACCCACCTTTAAGTACGGATCGGCTTAGAATCACCAGCTAATTCGATTTAACGATGTCTGTCCGTCCTTCTGCTGTCCATCTAAGCTTGTTAGCACTCTACAGGTCGCAATTGCGGTCCCATTGACATGAAATTTAGCAGAAATTACTTTTTTTGCCAAGGACGATTGGTATTGAATTTTGAGAAAATCGGTTCAGATTTAGATATAGCCTACATACAAATATCCATAGAAATTACGCTATTACTGCTCTAGAATACACATTTTACATGGGATCATGACCAAATTTTCAGGATCGTGATATATTTGAACTAGAAAAAGCTCACCGGAAAGTGGAACACAGTGGGTCTATGATTTGATATAGCCCCCACACAAATGTACCTCTGATTTACAATATTACTGCTCTAAAATGCACATTTTACATGGGATCTTGATCAAATTTTCCACGCAATGTTACATTTGTACCAGAATCACGTATTTTTAAAGCCAGCTATATAGGTCAATGTTTTGGTATAGCCCCCATACAAATGGGCCCCCAGTTTATACTATTATCGCTCTAGAACCCACATCTTACATTGTACATTGATAACATTTTGCAGATCATGTTATATTTCTATTAAAAATACCTACTTTGAACGCGATCTATAAAGGCCCCCATTTGAATTATTACCTCTCCAACCCACATTTTACATCGGAAGTTTTTAAATTTTTCAGATTATATTATATTCATATTTCATTCTAAGAATACCTACTTTAAAAGTGATCTATATGGGCCCACTTTTTAATGTAGCGCCCTTATAAATGGCCCCCATTTTTATTATTACCCCCTAGGACCCAAAATTTACATCGGAAGTTTATCAAATTTTGCATTTGGTATTATATTTCAACTGAGAAGACATATTATGAAAGTCAAATATATGGGTCCATATTTTGGTATAACCCTCATACAAATGGGTCGATTACATCTCTAGAACCCACATCGTGCATTAGATCTCGATATAATTTTGCATATCATGTCATATTTCAACTAAGAATACTTACTTTGAAAGTGATCTATATGGAACCACTTTTTAATGTAGAGCCCATACAAATGGCCTCATTTTAATTTTTACCCCTCAAGAACGCAAATTTCACATCGGATTTTTTTATTATATTTTCATTGCGAAGCCACCTGAATGAAACCTTTAGACAGGGTGGAAATCATGATAGTGGTAGTCTGCAGCCAAGTAATAAATGTCACCATGCCATTTGTAAATAAATTTGCATTCTATTAAATATAGATGCAAAATGGTCTTGAGCCAGGACAATATCCCAGTTCAAATTTTGCAGATTATATTATATTTCAACTAAGAATACAAAGTCAAATATATGTTTCCATTTGGAATAACCCAAATGGGGCCCCATTCTACTGAAATACAGCAATAGAAACTACGTCATACATCGGATCATGATATATTTCAACTATGAATACCTACCGTGAATGAGAAATATATAGGCCCATGTTTTAAAGCAGTGTTGTTATAGGCCTCCTTTCAAATGTCGGTCCGATTCTGTCTGTCGGAAAATTGGATCAATTATTTACCATATTTGTTAAATATGACTTAAGATGAATTTATAGTATAATACTGTATAATTTATATGAACTACATAAAATTGCTCCCCTATTAATTCTGGAAAAAATGCAACATTAAAGAATTACAGGTGCGTTTATATCTCACAGACCCAGTATGACCCAGCGACAACATATTTTGCAGATCATCATTAAACAATCCAATCTTCATTTAGGTGGTTTTTTCGTGATCCATCCTATTATACATAGCTCTTCGTCAATATATTTGTTACATAGCGCTATTGAACTACCCCCCGTAATGTCATATCTCTGACATACATACATCTTCTTAAACACTTTGGTAGAGTTGTCAGGCCAACATAGTTTTCCTACATTTGTGCAAATGTGATCCTTTAATGGACCTGCATAAATCTACGACTTTTTTTAGCCAATCGTTTTTACACTTAAGACTTACGATTTTTTGTGATTTTTTAAATATTCAACTGCAGTTGTA
Source organism: Polietes domitor (assembly GCA_947397865.1). Taxonomy (NCBI): domain Eukaryota; kingdom Metazoa; phylum Arthropoda; class Insecta; order Diptera; family Muscidae; genus Polietes; species Polietes domitor. The sequence continues at coordinate 48,341,592 of OX377619.1, forward strand.
TTTGCAAGACCTTTGTTGTATGATTTGTTATCTCCCATCACGGAGAGCACCAAGAGCTCTATGCAATTTGTTTGTCACCTAATGTCCCAGGCAGATGCTCTGCATGCATAAGTGAGCCGCCTTTACATATCCAAGTGGCAATGACACTAACTGAAAGGCGTCCATTAAAATCGGTATATTTCAATTGAATCCATTGAATACATCAGCATCGTTGTCGTCCTCGTCGTCCTCGTACTGTTGCCCTCATGCTGTTGCTTGGCATCTAAAAAAGGGATCCCTTTCAAGTTAAATGCATAATGCGTGACCCACATGTTTTGCGAATGCATTTAAGGATTTGTTATCCATAATATCTGTATTTGTTCGGCTGTAATGTTTGTGTGAATGACATCTGTAAATGGAATCATTCCATTCATATGTGCACTCGAATCTATCTTGTGAACATATTCATATCCTTGTTTGGAAGGATATGTCTCTGTGTGCGAGAAGTACATGTGAGTGTATGACTATGTGTGTGTGTCTGTTTGTTCGAGTGTATTTGTGGATGGATGAATGGACGGATGGAAGTGGTGTTATGCATAAATACACTTTGAAGCAGTTCGCTCTCATGCTCGCAATTGTGAGCTAAAAAGCAGGTCATGAATGAATAAATTTTAAATGTCATTTCTGTGATTCGGATACGTATGCATATATGTATGTATGTGTATCTATAGATGTGTTGAACATTTTAAAAGGAGACTTTAAACATACCACATTAGTGTGTATCGCACATTGAGATTTTTCGATTTGAAATGATACGATTTTTTTACTAAAATTCAAATTATCTCAGAAAGTACCATTAATCTTTATACTCTCATTTTGGAAATATAAGTCCAATAACACCAGGTTATATGTTATATGCTTTGAATATCACCTTTACATAGAAGCAGTGGTTTAGAAACAGTCTTAAAAAAATAGGAAAATACCCTTTTTTGAAAAAAAAACCTTTATTGATGACACGACAAAAAATAGAAGAAACAATTTAAAAAAATGTTTTGTTTTATTCATTAATAGTTTAGTCAGGCGCACAGTTCTAAAATGAGAGTAGACATACTAAAGGTGCTTTCGAAGAAAATTGGAGTTTTAGTAGAAAATAACAAAAAATATGCAAAAAAACTTATATTGATTTTTTTGAATCAGTATGCCGTAATGCACAGAAAAACGTTTTAGATCTCGTCCACAACATTTTTATATTTTTGTGGCATAGTGTAGTTACTTTAAACCACAAATATGCATACTTTTGATAAATCCCATGACTTGACATTTGGCGATATTTCCAACAAATGGTTTTATGAAGCATTCATCGCGCTCTGGGGATACTCAGAAGCAGGACAATGAGATTATTTATAAAAATATAAAATAATAATTTAAAAAATATTGCTAAATGAGGGAATTTTTTGAAGCATTTTTTATTTTTCCATGTCATTTAGGTGATATTAGAAATTAAATTTTTTTTATGGGGCAGCCTATTATACACATACATTAAGGCATTAAGTATTGGGTAATGTTTTAATGCATTTTTGTGGCTTTAAGTGTTTCAGATGGATTTTTCGTTTCCCTAGATTCCTAAAAATTTATCCACTCTAAATTTTTGTGGCACAAACTAATTTTATTTAAATTTTCGTTTCGTTCGATTTATTTTGCATTTTTTGCAGAGGAAATGCTCTATTCAAAGATTCCATGGAATTTAATTATCGGAGAATTGTTGAAATAGTTCACATGGATGTTGTATATGGCCTTTGCTTTTATATCAAGCTTATTTAGTTAAATTTTGTGTAAATCCAAATCATTAATTTAAGCAGCATTAAAGTAGGCATTTTAATGCTCAAAAAGGGTTGGGAAAATTTTGAGAGTTCGTGGCAATTCTGTTGTTTTATCGCCAGTGTATCCGGCCAATGCTACGCTAAAAATGATCATTATTCAAAATATTCAAGAATCCACATGGTAGGATTTTCACTATTATTTTTCATTTGAATTGGGTATTTTATATGTATTTCAGGAAGAACTAAAAACAAATCAACTTTGATGAAATCATGATTGCTTTCATAAAGGTATGGTAAAGGTAAAGGTTCATTCACTCGCCTGCAACTGGGGAAATACTAAATCGATTTTAATTTTCGATGTCTTTACTTTTTTATGAGAAATCAGACTTTTTATAACAGAGAATTCTCTAAATTCTACCGACATATTTACAGCTACTGACCTTGGGAATTATTTATGGTTACTACAGGAGCCAATTTGAACATACATATAAAGTCGATTGCCAGCATTGGTAAAAGTGGCGCCACATCTTCTCTTTTTAATTTATGAACTCAGTTTAAACAGTAAACTATATTGAACGTGGTAGCTAGTAAATTACACTGTGCAACATTTTTGAAGTCATTTCAAAATAACCATATACGGACACCGCTACATGATAAAAGACCAAAAAAAAGACCCGTGTTTTTTTCCCCCCAAAGTCATGCACTTTTTTTTTATGGGCCCCCAGAGATTTGAGGCCTCGGTGTAATTTTTGGAAAAAAGTGATCATATTCTCAGGCTCATATCTTGCAAACCGTTCGGAATTTTGATTTACTCTCTGAGGCAAAGTTCTAGCTCTTGTCATAAAGAACAAAAATTGTGATCCTGTTCAGGTCCATAGGTAGCAAATCGCTGAAAATTCAGGGAAACAATCAACTACAAAAATGTACCTAAGATCTCAATAAACAACTTTCTAGAACATATGAACTTCCTAGGAATTATTCTTAACACCGTTTAGGTAGCGCTTAAGTAGCCGCAAAATTGAAAAATTTTCCAAAAATTTTTTAATTTCATTTGTTTTTTCTTTACTTCAACATTGACATACTATGCTATCTAATACAAAAATAATAAAAAAATATTCGTATTATGTTTATAATGTTGATGGCCCTGGACTTGCATATCGCACTCTCTTAAGTTGTGGATCCAAATCGTCCTCCGAATCGTCCGAATCTGACTCTGATTCAGAACTTATGGTGTGCAGAGGCACGTTGCTTCCAGACTGCCCTCCACCATCAGTTTTTTCTTCTTCATATACTTCATTAACATCATACAGGGTGATCTTGTGACTCCACCAACATACCTGAAATGAATTAGAAAAGAAATCAAAAAAGGAATGCAAAACAATGATCAATAAAATTGATATTACCTCTGCAAGCAATGCGTCGAGTTTTTTGCCTTTGTACCGTTTTTCCATGGGCATTGTGGTTTGGTGAAACCGTTCTCCTTGCAGGTGCAAGCACTGGTAGTGTTGCTGTTGCAGTTGCTTTATAGATTTTGTTCTTCTCAGCATGTCGATTTAGACGACATGTATAATTTACGCATGCATAGCAACTGGTTGCATCATGATCGCCTGGGTGATTAATCCTGTTTACCGGCTTACAATACTTCATACTAACATTTCCTCCACTCAACCATGCCATGAGATTGTTATAACATTGACGACACACTGTATTAGGTGTGTAATTTTCACCGGTCAAGTCTACTTCGTCGAAAAACGACTTATATGCTATAATGAATTCACTAGTTAAAAGATTCTTTTGCTTTTGAAATCTTTTAGAATTTTGTTTTCTGATTTGATGACCGCAAACGTAGCAAAATAAATCAATTTTTTCACATTGCATATTGAAATTGTTAGTTGCCAATGTTGTGTGTGAATTATGCTGTAGCACTTTTTCTATAACTTTGTCCGCTGAGTTCTCGTTGACGTCGTGCTGTGTACTGCCTCAATGTGAGCGTCGTGTCGCTTTTATATTGTGTGCTGCGGCTACATATGTGTTGTTAATGTTGTTGGTACAAATGGATTGCGACTACTTCGCTGCTTTGAATTGTCATGTGTTTTGTTAGTGCAAATTTTTGGACCGACGACTTTGTTGTTGTTTGTTGAATGGCATCGATGATGTCGTGTGGGTAAGAAATACTGGAATAAACAATTTTTCACTTTTGCGGCTACCTAAGCGCTACCTAAACGGTGTTAAGAATAATTCCTAGGAAGTTCATATGTTCTAGAAAGTTGTTTACTGAGATCTTAGGTACATTTTTGTAGTTGATTGTTTCCCTGAATTTTCAACGGTTTGCTACCTATGGACCTGAACAGGGGAAAAAAAGTTAAAAAAAATCGAAAAATCGAATTAAAAGAATCGAATTTTTTTAAGTTTTTTTTTTTTAAGATTTTGACCTTGAAGATGAAGTTTTTTTGATTTTATATGTTCACAATTTTTGTTCTTTATGACAAGAGCTAGAACTTTGCCTCAGAGAGTAAATCAAAATTCCGAACGGTTTGCAAGATATGAGCCTGAGAATATGATCACTTTTTTCCAAAAATTACACCGAGGCCTCAAATCTCTGGGGGCCCATAAAAAAAAGTGCATGACTTTGGGGGGGGGGGGAAACACGGGTCTTTTTTTTTTGGTCTTTTATCATGTAGCGGTGTCCGTATATGGTATTTTTTTTCGTGTTGCACTGTGTTATACATTGAACAGTCACCCCACGAAAATAAAATTTGAATGGTTTAATGATGATATGCTAAATACTTCATTTTTCGATCAAGCCGTCTGTGAGCTAAACGATCCTGAAACACCCCTAAAAATAAAAAAATCGTTTATAAACATTTCGAGTTGCCACGTCCACCTAAAGTGGGATGGTAGTAGATTTTTTGAAGCAAAATATCTTAGGAACAATTAGACCTTTTAAATTTCGTACATATTATTATGCTGCATACAAAAAGTGTTTAATAAAAAATAAGTTTCGCAATCTACTGCCACACCCATTTACAGTCGGATGGTAGTCAGTTTTTTGATCCAAAATACCTTAGGAAACAGATAGACTTTTTAAATTTCGTACCTATACTTAAGCTGCTTACAAAAGTTGTTAAAAAATGGTTTGTCAACCTTCTGCCACGCCCACTTACAGTGGGATGATAGTTGGATTTTTAAAAGAAAATACATTAGGAAACAGATAGGAATTTAAAATCCGTACATCTACTTATAGTGCTTGCTGAAGTTGTATAGCAACATTTTAAGTTGATCAATCCACTGCAACACCAATTTACAGTTAGATCTTTGAAATGTATTGCAGTTATCTTGATGGTTGCTAATCCTTTCAAAAAACGACCTGGATCCCATTTTCCATTTTTGGTAATTTTAAAATTTGACATATTACGTTAAATTTGGTTACATATAAATTTATAGTACACTGGAGAATTTATATGGACTTTATAAACTATGCCCACTGATATTAAAAACACCAGTGTTTGTTAAAACCAAAACCCATCTTTAGCCTTTTGTGACTTGTTAATTAATATTTTAATTATAAATACTTCTCTGAAATTTCGCGGAGATCAATGGCATTTCGGCCATTTTCTAAACGAAATTTTACAATATCTGAATTTTTAAATTTAATACAATTTTAAATCAGAAATTTTTATAATTTATGACAGTTTGCTACAGCCCAATCTACCAGCATATTAAAGTGCTCATTTTGCCCTTTCTTCTCGTATATACAGGGTGCGGCTAATGTAACTATATGATTTGTTGTTTAAATAACTATTGAATGGAATGAAAAAAAACAAAAAAATTTATGATAAAAAGAAAGTTTATTTTATGTTATTTTTTTACATTAATTATGAAAAATAATATCAGTTAAATGAGAACCGTTTTCTCTAACGCAAAAATGTGCTCTTTTTATGGCATTTTCCATAACTTTGTTGAGTGTTTCTTGTGGTATACGATCAATTCCTTCTTGAATGTTGTCCTTTAGTTGTAAAGATTTCTGATGAAGATTTTTGGGATCCCCAAAATCTGTTGTTTTGTTTATTTACGAAACCGTTCAAGTGAAAATGCGCTTCGTCTGTCATCATTAAATTTGACAAAAAATTTTCATTTTGATCAACGAGATTTAAAAGTGCTCTGCAAATTCCAAGCGCAATTGTATAGCGTTCCATTTTTAAATATTCTCCCAAGTTTAATTTCTGAAATAGGAAAAAAGAAAAAGTTAAATACTCGCAAGCAAAGAAGTTACAATTGTTTTACATCATATAGTAACTTTAGCAGCATCCTGTATATGGTTCAGCGGATACGTCCGGGTAAACGAAGTTCTACTCAAAGAAATACAGGAACGACTCGTAAACCTACACGAAAAACACAACACACTTTATTCATTGCTTTGTGCACTAACATTGTTGCATTTATTTAATTTTTGATTTATTTACATATCTGGGATAGTATTTGCTAATTTAAAAAAAATATTAGCTTGTGCCTAGAGTGATCAAAAACCGGTTTTTTTCAATGTCGGGTTTTCGGGTTTTTCGAAAACCGTGATTTAAAAAAAAATAAAACGGGATCGTGAAAATTGAACCAAAGAAATAAAATCGAAGCTATATAATGTAATATAAATAAAAATGAATGTGTTTAGAATATTTATGACAGAAGTGCAAAACAAAAATAAAGATTTTTTTCAAATTTGTAATTTTAGGGTCACAATGAGAAAAGAGGTTGGTAGTACCAACAATACGGCTCTATCTGGCATTTTGAACTTCAGGCTCCCCTGATTGTGAGGACTGTTAGGATTGTAAATTGGTCAGAGGCATCAAGTTTTTCCCTAACAAGGACTGAAAATAAAACGCCCAAAAGCACCAACTTTGGGCAAGTGAAAAACCATAACAACGCACAACTTTGACCTAAGGCAAACGTCATATTACATATAAGGACGAGTAATATATCGCGATAAACCCTCTAAAAATAATAAATTTCCTTACGAACTTCGCCATTTTAGACTCACAATTTTGCAGTGTTCGTAAAGTTTTTTAGTTAATTTGGTGTCCCTAATAAAAAGTGTTCTGCGAGACTCGTTATATTATTAAAATTTGCTTATTATAAACAAATTCTCACCAAAAAATATGTTTTTTGGCCTACGAAAAACCGGATGAGACCGACATAAAAAACCCGGGTTTTCCAAAAACCGTGATTTAAAAAAAACTGACGGTCGGTCGGAGATGAAAAAACCTGTGCCTTTTCCTTTTACAACAGATGTGTTTTCATATTATTTTTGGTTGAAATATCAAAAATGAAACAAGAGAAAAAGTAGTAACTTTGACAGCATGGTTTGAAAAAAAAACGAGTTGCCACCAGGTTCCAAATTTTTATATTTTTGCATTTTAAAGTAATCTGCCATTATTACTCTCTGGAAATATGTTACTTCAAAATGGACTTTGCCTCTCAAATTGGTGTTTGGGCCCATCGTGAAAAGGTTCTTTTAAATATACCGTAGGGTATATTTCTATTCATATTACATTTCTCTTGAAAGTTTCTAGGTGAAATTTTTTAATTTTATCCCTATTTTGGGACAATTTGTTACTGGTTTCATATGTAAAGTAACTGCTTCTTTAAGAAGATTTTCACCTTTTATTTTGTCGATTCTTCTGAGAAAACAAGTAATTTAAAGTTAAACCGGATAGCACGAGTGGTTAAGTATTGTCACTATGTCAGCTATAGTAATGTCAGTATAATATATTTGTTTCACAATAAGATCCTGCAAATATCCTCACAAAAATTTGTATTCCCTACCTGGTTGTCCCAAAAAATGACAAAAAAATGAGTTATAAACAATAAATATAAACAAATGGTCATTATTATTGTCAGTAATGTAATTATATGAATTCGAAATATATCTACAATTCCCCATTTATATAGTAAAACTAAATAAAGAATAAAACAAGTAAGGAAAGGCTAAAGTCGGGCGTGGCCGACTATATGATACACTCCACTTTCTATCGGAATACAATTCAAGTCAGTAAAAAAGTGAAAACGGGAAAATTTTTTTGTATGTTTCCTATTCACAGGTTAATTCCAATTTGTCCCGTTTCCCGGGAAATAAAAAGTACGGGAAAATGCAAATCCTAAAAGTGACTAACTTTCACAATAACGTATATATATGGGAAAATCTACAAAATAGTCCGATTTCAATTTTGAAAAATTAAAAATTTCAAATTAGAGGCACACGTTTTATTTTAGCGTCAACTTGTTAAAAATACATTAAATATAAATAATGTGCTCGCGTGCATCATTTTTTTCAAGTGCTGAAGAAGTTATAATCGGATTGTCCCTTTTGGTTCTATTGCAAGTTAAGCCTGAAAACCCTATGAAAATCAACAAAATTTAACCTAAAATGGCTCTCGGTACCAAAATAATAATTCGATCTATTTAGCACTTACACACATTATTAGTAGTACCCATATTCACCGATCACACAGGGTTGCCACCAGTTATTTCTCAAACTGCGGATGTGCTCTTCAAAAATATGAAATTTCATGATCTGCACGCATCGATCTGATGATGTTCGTACTGTCATAATCTCCTTGTCGCTGAAGGCACACCAAATCGTCCGGTCGTCTTTTGTTAGTATCTCTGTCGTTTACAATCCAATATTAAAAAAATTGCAATTACGTTCACGCTGAAAGCGCAAAAAAGAAAATTGTATCAATTTTCGTTTTATGCAAAAACAGAGTGAGAGATTTTGAAGAGCTACCATTTATTCCTCAGTGATGGCACACGCCCTTTTCAACATATAGAAGATTCCGCAACATCATTACTATCATCCACAAAAAGATCAGAATGATTTTCTCTTATGCTGAAAAAGTTATAGCCAAAAGAGTTGAACAACTCCCGAAAGTTACAAGCAAAAATAGGGTAAATTAGGGTAGACCTTAGCTCAGTAGACTACATTAACAGCATAATTTTAAAACTTTAGGATGTTGGCGAGGTTAAACTCGTCGTTTTGAAAATTATGACACTTTCAGAAATATTATATATTGCTCTTAAAGTGGTTAGAAGCCTGAGTGACATGGAATCGTATTATACCGTAGATTTGCCCATATATTATGCTCAATTTTAAGAAATTCTCTGAAAATACGCGATTTCTGGGGGAACGAAATTTGAATGAGAGCTATATGTAGATCTGAACCGATGTGACCCATTTTCACCGTGGGTGTTTCTAGTTAAAATATAAGATATTTTGCAAGACTTGAAGAAGATCTGTTAAAATATGTGGTTTCTAGATCAGAAAACGTAAAATCGGGAGCGAAATTTGAATGGGAGCTATATGTAAATCTGAACCTATCTAACACATTTCTACCACAGATATTGCTAGTTGAAATATAAGGTTTTTTTGCGAATTTAGAGGAAAATCTGTTAAAATATGTGGATTCTAGAGCGTAAAAATTCAAATTGGGAACGGAATTTGTATGGGAGCTATATATAAATCTGAACCGTTCAACACACTTTTACCTCAGGTGTTTCGTTGTGCAAAGTTTCTTTTAGTTCTGGCTACAATTGTGACCTGTATCGTGATTATAACAATAGATAGACAGACGGACAGGCAGAGGACATTGCTAAATCGACTCAGAAAGTGATTCTAAGCCGATCGGTATAATTAACAATGGGTCTATCACCCTTCCTTTTGGGTGTTACAAACAAATGCACAAAGACATAATACTCTCGTGGAGTGTATAAAAAATCGATAAAATATTAGTATTTCCCGTATGGAAACTGGAAACTGTGGAATGGACTCCATGGTGGCGTATGAAATACGACATGGCCTGTGTTTCTGATATTAAATGGAGAATGAGTTTGGAATTTATGGATTTCCCGATCTGTCATGTCTAATTTTACGCGATAATGTACATGTGGTATCATTTTAGTACGTCTTAAGATTCAACTTACACTAAAACTACACTGTGCAACAAAAATAGGAAAAAATATTTTCTTAAATTTTTTTATATATAATACTGTAATGCAGAAAACAATGTTAATATATAAAAGATCTATGGATAAATGCAGAAGTTATAGACACAAAATAATTAAAAAAAATGTTATTTTTTAATTTACATTAAAATAGCGTGTATCTCCTTGTATACAATACACATTGGAAATGCTAAATATAATTGACGTCTCCCCTGGAAAAATGCTTAATTATAAGAGAGGTGGAAAAACATAGACGACAAATTAGACAGTAGTTGACAAAAGCTTGCAGAGAGTGGCAGGAGAATTTTCTATTGTGAAAAACTTTTTTAAAAATGTAAATATAAATATTGTGATATTTTTTGATTGTTAATGCTTGCAACTTGTAGAATGTTAGTTGTTAAAAATAGAACAAAATAATTATTTAGAATTTTAGGTCTCAGACACACATTTTTTGCATAGAGTTATTTGTGTTTCATATCAATTGAGCCACCCTGTGGAAAGTGTTCGAACAATTTTGCAAATAAATCTCATTGCCAGGGCTTAGTCGTTCGTTATTGGAATCGGCCAACTTAACAGCTGCCAACAGCGTTGTTTATATCGCTCGTACTCGTTGTTATATACACATGCACATATACAAATACATATAGTTTGTAATGTATGACATGCATATACAACATTTAACATCAGAAATGATTTACTGCCAAAACTCGATGCTGATCACGTTTGCAATTGTCAAGGAAATATTATTTAGAATTTGGAACGTGTATAAAATACAATAATACCTAATTCCCCGTGCGGCAATACCGTATTCGCGCACACTGTTCTTCCAGCCAATGCTCTGTTATCCTTCCGTTCGGATAGCTCCATCAGATCCTGTCCATACACATATGGTTTTGAAACAAAAAATTCCATATATCTGTAGACACGTAAAAATATGGTTGTGTATGTGGGTGTGTGTGTGAATGGTATTCATAAACGTCGTGTTTGAATGATGATTTTTAATATTTTTTCCCCTGCATAAGCAAATGATATAGAAGAGCTGCTGTGACAGTGATGAACACCCTGGAGATATGGAGAGTGCTACAGCGTATCCAACCCAAACCCAATCCCACATGTTGCAGACACGCTCTCACCCCCTTGGCCGGCCGCCACGACGACGAAGGGAATAGGGATGCCAGTTGAGCTGGGGCGAAAGGCAAAGAACGCATCATTGAATTTATTGTTTTAAATTATGGATTCCGAACATTTGTAGGTACATACTTAAGGATTTTATTGGTAGTCTTCGGTAAGTGGATTTCTTTGGGTTGTTCGGCAAAGCAAAGCATGCCAGGGAACACAGACGAAATATGTACCGATATAATGTTAACACCATGTCATAAATACCATTTTCTATGGTAATGGACATAACACCCCCCGTGGGTAGCAAGAGGCACGGTAGGGGAGCATCTCTAAAGAATATAGCAAGCTTTTTTACATCAAGCAGAAGTACACCAAAAAGGGAAACATTTAATGGGCTAATTTAGTGACCAACTAAGTGTTCGATAGAATCGTGAAGATGGTCCGGCCGGGACATCGAGTCATGGATTTTTGTAGGAGCTGTGGCGACGAGGAGGATATTGTCTCTGACTACGGCTAGAAGACGTTTAATGATACTGGGTTCGTCTTTTTTCAAAGGCTTTGCCGACTTGGCCATTAAAATGTTTCGTGAGTCCCACAGGTTGGTTCCAGTGAGGGACCTAATAAGCCTGTGGTATCACAATATACCTCTTGCGGTCTAAGTGAGGCAGATGCTTACTTTCTGACTGCCACCACAACCTAATGTAAATAAATCTACAAAATCTACAGTGTATACCTTCAGTGGCTGGCCTGAGAGTTTTCGTGAGATATGTAAGGACGACGATTAGGTTACACGGTGCTACAAAAATAATAAAGTAGAAAACTCTGGGAAGTAATAATATTTATACACTCCACGAGAGTATTATGTCTGTATGCATTTGTTTGTAAGACCCAAAAGAAAGCGTCATTGTTAATTATACCGAACGACTTAGAATCACAGTTTGAATCGATTTAGCCATGTCCTTCTGTACGGCTGTCCATCTATTCTTGTAATCAAAGTTCAGGTCGCAATTGTAGCCAGCACCAAATGAAACTTCGCACAACGAAGTTTTTCATGCTACGGACGAACGCTATTTAATTTGAAGAACATCGGTTCAGATTCAGATATAGCCCCCATACGAATTTCACTCCCGATTTGACTCTTTTCACTCTATATAACCCATATTTTAACAAATTTTCTTAAAAATTGGCAAAACATCTTATATTTCAACTAGAAACGCCTGTGGCAAAAATGTGTTAGATCGGTTCAGTTTTATATATAGCTGTCATACAAATTTTGCTCCCGATTTGACTTTTTCCGCTCTAGAAACCACATCGGATTGTCTTCAGTTTTGGCAAAACATCATATATTTCTACTAGAAACGACCATGGTGAAAATAGGTCAGATCGGTTCAGATTTATATAGCTCCCATTAAAATTTCGCTCCCGATTTGACTTTTTTGCTCTAGAAACCACATATTTTAACAGATATACTTCAAATTTGGCAATATATCTTATATTTCCACTAGAAACTCCCATAGGTCAGATCGTTTCAGATTTATATATAACTCCCATACAAATTTCACTCCCGATTTGACTTTTTTCACTTATAAACCACATATTTTAATAGATCTTTTTCTTGCAAAATATTTTTTTTCTAGAAATACTGATGGTGAAAATGGATCAGATCGGTTCAGATTTATATATAGCTCCCATACAATTTTCGCTCCCGGCTTGATTTTGTCCGCCCCAGAAACCACGTATTTTGAACGATTTTTTTTAAATTGAGCATAACACGTTATACTTGAACTGGAAGAACCTATAGTGAAAGTGGGTCACTTCATTCCATGTTTGAATATAGCCCCGTTACAAATATTCTTTGTAATTCTCGATTTGACAAATTGGGTTATATTAGTCTATGATTAGGAAAAGTACAAAAATCCTTCCCGTTTTTACTTTTTTACCGAATTGTATTGTACTCGGATAGAAAGTGTAGTGTATCATATAGTCGGCCCCGCCCGACTTTAGCCTTTCCCTATTTGTTTTCTAGTAGGTATTGTCGAGTTGTAGAAATCTGTATTTGAAATTTGCTAGATACCTCCAAAATCTTGAGTTACGGGTAAAAAACCGTTTTTTATGCCTTTGCACACTTTTAAAACTAGAACTTTCGATAAAACTCTGAAAATTTTACTAGATTCCCCATTTTTTTTAAATACTCGAATTCCTAAAGTGGGGAAAATGTGTTCCAAAATTGGAGATTTTGCTTTTAGAGATGGTGCTATTTTGTATCATTTTTATCTATTTATTTTGATGACTATTTTGGACTTCAATTAGTAAAATAATAAAAAGTGTGAAGTGGAAAACTTGATTTTATTTGCAAAAATTTGGTATTTATAAAAACTTCAATTACTGACGGATTTTTGAAGACAAAGCAGCGCTTTACTCCTTACTAATTGCGTTAGTTAAATAAATTTACAAAATAATGTGAAAAACATTGTCTAATTTGTAAAATGGTTAAAGATCGCTTAAAAACTGTGTTTGCTGAACAAAAGTACACAGATGTCTTAAGTTTTCTTAATTAAGCTATACATCTAAGTTTTTTGTTTTAAAATCCGGAGAGATAGTTAAAATCGATTGATAACCAACTATATTACAGGCTGATAAGTGTGCAAGGATACGAAAAAACGGATTTTTTACCCGTTTCAAATACAGATTACTCTTCAACACGACAATACATACCAGAAAAATACTAACACTTCTCAGAATATTTTGTCGCACAGTCTTATCTGTCCGTCTATTTAAATCGAATCTTTCGAGGCACTGGCTTGCTATGAGAATCATAAAAACCTTTCTTCAGGAGTCATCTCTTTGTCTGTCAATACAACCTACCACAAAAATACCATTTCCATGGCCCCTGGCTGGCTGATATTATCATGGCCATCCCGGCTATTATCATATAAATTTCTCATAGGAAATGTATGTCTAGCAGTCATATTGATTTTATTGTTTCTTGTAGTATTTCGTTAGCCACCGGCCGCCCGCCCGTCCATTAAAGCGTAAATGTGCTGATGTGCGTTTATATGAAAAAAAACGATAAAAATAAATAAAAGGGAGAACAAAACAAAATACAACAACTATTGTTTAGAAGAATAAATGTGTGCCATATGTATGTAATATTATATACGTATAAGCACACACACAAATAATATAAAAAAGCCAGATAGGTGGTCAAGACTGACCACAAAATAAACTACACTAAAGTGTAAAGTTAAAGGAACACCAGATGTATGTGCATTTACTATTACGATAAGTACTCTAAGTGAGGTTTTGCTTTCCGATTAGTGTTGTAGTTTTTAAGGGACATTTACATCAATGCATCAATGTTAGCTAGATTCGCATAATCTTTCTTTCCTTTAAACGCTCTACCATAGAATGGAGGTAGAGGAAGTTTGTCATTCCATGCGTAACACTTAGACCTGCGTTAATATCAACAGCATACCTTATAACATTTCAACATTTTAACATTTATAGATATCTTATCTATTCGGTAAAAACGCCTCATGAATGTCAGTATACCTAGAGTTTAAATTACTAATAGATATTTATGCCTAGGTACCCAAAGAAGTGTAAGAGTGAAACGGATGATAGTTGGACGTTTTCGGAGAGATTTTTCATAAAATAGCCACTGGCGTATGAGTATTAATAACACTACTCAACAAATTGAAAAAAATTTCATGTACTCCGGATGCGATAATTTTTTCTGTGTAGATAACATTGACATGAGCTCGAAAAACGCAATAAAAATTTTTTTTTTCGTTTGGTTTTTTTTATTATTTTTTTTTTAAATTTTAAAATTTTTTTTTGGTTAATTTGTTTCGTCCGGCATAACTCGGGAACCACTAGCCCGATTTAATTGAATTAAATTTTAAAAAATTTAAAATTACAATTCCCTTAATCTGTTCATATATTGTTTTCCTATACAAGCAACAGTTTCCAAGTTAAAAATGAATATATAAAGGAAAAAACTTATTTTTTGCCTAAAGATTTAATTTTTTTTTTAAAAAATCCATAAAAAAATCCAAAATGAAAAAAAATGTCAAATCTTATGACTTTTACGTAAAGTCACATAACCTATGAGCAAAATGAGACAAAGATCATGAAAATCGATGCACGCGTTTCGCTTTTATTCGCAATTGAGTAAAGGTATGAATTTCAAAAATTTCAAAAATTTTTTTTTGGTTAATTTGTTTCGTCCGGCATAACTCGGGAACCACTAGCCCGATTTAATTGAATTAAATTTTAAAAAATTTAAAATTACAATTCCCTTAATCTGTTCATATATTGTTTTCCTATACAAGCAACAGTTTCCAAGTTAAAAATGAATATATAAAGGAAAAAACTTATTTTTTGCCTAAAGATTTAATTTTTTTTTTTTTTTTAAATCCATAAAAAATCCAAAATGAAAAAAAATGTCAAATCTTATTACTTTTACGTAAAGTCACATAACCTATGAGCAAAATGAGACAAAGATCATGAAAATCGATGCACGCGTTTCGCTTTTATTCGCAATTGAGTAAAGGTATGAATTTCAAAAATTTGCTCGACATATGCACAACTTTGTCTATGGTAAGGTTTTTTCTTTTTTTTTTTGATTCTCAGAATTAACAAAACGGAATAAACAAAGGGTTATTTAATTTTTATGATTGCGTAAGCAAAGTAATAAACGCTAATAAATGTGCGTGAACAATTAAAAGGAAAAAAAAAAGGTACTCTTACGATCCAGGAGAGTGGCGTCTTTTCATCGACAGCAACAAGCAGAGCCTTAAAGCAATTTTACTGCACAACGGCAACGAGAAACCTTCGATTCCAATTGCTCATGCCGTTGACACCAAAGAAACATACGAAGTCATGGACAATCTACTAAAGTGCCTTACCTATGAGAGGCACGATTGGAAAGTTTGTGCCGACCTTAAGGTTATCGGTATCCTTTGTGGATTACAAGGTCGATTCACAAAGTACTGTTGTTTTCTCTGCCTTTGGGACAGCCGCGATCGTCAACATCATTACACCAGGAGGAGTTGGACAGAAAGAGTTAACTTCATCCCCGGCAGCGACAACGTGAAATATACACCACTCATAAAAAAGGAAAATGTTTTTCTCCCACCTCTTCACATAAAGCTCGGACTCATAAAAAACTTCGTGAAAGCTATCAACAAAGATGGCGAAGCGTTCGCCTATTTAAAAACCATTTTTCCTCACCTTTCATCGGCTAAGATAAAGGAAGGCGTTTTCGACGGTCCGCAAATTAAAAAGTTGTTGCAAGACCAACAGTTTGAGCACATTTTATCCCCAAATGAAGCTGCAGCTTGGAACTCATTTCGGCAAATTGTTTCCGGATTTCTTGGAAACAACAAAAGCTCAAATTACAGAGAGATCGTCGAACAACTACTCCAAAATTATAAAAAAATTAGAGCAAATATGTCGCTTAAGATACATTTTCTACACTCGCACTTGGACTTCTTTCCGGACAACCTGGGCGATGTGAGTGACGAGCATGGCGCACATGTAACAAAAATTACTTGGATTGGTATTGCATTCAAATCCTCGCGAACGTTTGCTCATTTTAACTATCGCGTTCGTCGACACTTGTTGAATGAGTAAAATCGATCAATGAAGACCTATTTATACTGTGTATTGTTTAGTATTTTACTGACAGGTACTTATAAATGGGTGTATATTTTTTTACGGTGGCTACATACCTGTTTCACCATGTGTGAGTCTTAAATTTTCCGAATAATGACCACCCTTAAATGTGGGTTGCATTTCTGTAAAAAAATCATACAGGTAGCCAACGGAAAACCCAAATAATTAAAAAAGTCCCCTTTCCTTTTTTCCTTTTAATTGTTCACGCACATTTATTAGCGTTTATTACTTTGCTTACGCAATCATAAAAATTAAATAACCCTTTGTTTATTCCGTTTTGTTAATTCTGAGAATCAAAAAAAAAGAAAAAACCTTACCATAGACAAAGTTGTGCATATGTCGAGCAAATTTTTGAAATTCATACCTTTACTCAATTGCGAATAAAAGCGAAACGCGTGCATCGATTTTCATGATCTTTGTCTCATTTTGCTCATAGGTTATGTGACTTTACGTAAAAGTAATAAGATTTGACATTTTTTTTTCATTTTGGATTTTTTATGGATTTTTAAAAAAAAAAAATTAAATCTTTAGGCAAAAAATAAGTTTTTTCCTTTATACAGAGTGATTTTTTTGAGGTTAGGATTTGCATGCATTAGTATTTGACAGATCACGTGGGATTTCAGACATGGTGTCAAAGAGAAAGATGCTCAGTATGCTTTGACATTTCATCATGAATCGTCTTACAAACGAACAACGCTTGCAAATTATTGAATTTTATTATCAAAATGCGTGCTCTGTTAAGAAAGTTCATTGCGCGCTTCCATTTTATGGTCAGTTTAATCGACCCACTGAAGCGGCTATTCGGGCTATTGTGACTAAATTTCGCACCAAATTTACATTGTTGGACATTAAACCACCAACACGCTTACGTAGAGTGCGAACTGAAGAAAATATCGCAGCTGTATCGGCCAGTGTTAATGATGACCACCAATTTTCGATTCGTCGCCGTTCGCACCAATTGGGTCTCTGTTACTCAAAAACGTGGAAATGCCAAAATTGGACTAAGCGGATGGACCACCTAAGACGCAGCCGCGGTCAACATTTAAATGAAATTATCTTCAAAAAGTAAATGTCATGGACCAATCTAACGTTTCAAATAAAGAACCGATGAGATTTTGCAAATTTTATGCGTTTTTTTAAAAAAAAAAGTTATCAAGCTCTTAAAAAATCACCCTTTATATTCATTTTTAACTTGGAAACTGTTGCTTGTATAGGAAAACAATATATGAACAGATTAAGGGAATTGTAATTTTAAATTTTTTAAAATTTAATTCAATTAAATCGGGCTAGTGGTTCCCGAGTTATGCCGGGCGAAACAAATTAACCAAAAAAAAAAAATTTTAAATTTTTGAAATTCATACCTTTACTCAATTGCGAATAAAAGCGAAACGCGTGCATCGATTTTCATGATCTTTGTCTCATTTTGCTCATAGGTTATGTGACTTTACGTAAAAGTAATAAGATTTGACATTTTTTTTTCATTTTGGATTTTTTATGGATTTTTAAAAAAAAAAAAAATTAAATCTTTAGGCAAAAAATAAGTTTTTTCCTTTATATATTCATTTTTAACTTGGAAACTGTTGCTTGTATAGGAAAACAATATATGAACAGATTAAGGGAATTGTAATTTTAAATTTTTTAAAATTTAATTCAATTATGCCGGACGAAACAAATTAACCAAAAAAAAATTTTTAAAATTTAAAAAAAAAATAATAAAAAAAAAACCAAACGAAAAAAAAAAATTTATTGCGTTTTTCGAGCTCATGTCAAGGTTATCTACACAGAAAAAATTATCGCATCCCGAGTACATTTTGACTGTTGACTAGTGTAATGAAAGATATAGCACGTATACGCAAAGGTGGCCAAAGAGAAATGGGAACCACATTGTGAGTTGCACCAATGTATGGAGTGTATTATGTATGTAAGTATTCTGCTTCTAACACTTTTAAGGGAGATCAAAGATATTTTTGATCTTCATAAAATTCAACGACAACCCATGTATGTCTGTTGAGGCCATGCTGCTACATAAAAGAAACGAGATAAAAACTACTTGGGTACCCAGCAAAAAAAAGCATGTCGGAGAAGTGGTTGAACATGGCTTTCAATAGTGAAAATGTGATCTGGAAGTTATTCTTTTGCTTAGAAACACTGCACGTTCGATGCTTACATGACATTTTTTCATAGGTGAAAGTTAGTCATTTTTTGGATACATTGTGATGGTTCTTATGAATCATTTCTCTGAATAAATGAAAATGCACTGAATTTTTCATAAAACCGATTTTGCATTGCATCGGCTTAATTTTATTAAACCTCCAATTGTACAGGCGTATTTGCAAATGTTTCATTTTTATACACTGTTTTTAACACCCGAAAGGAAGCGAGACAAACCAATTGTTAATTATACCGATCGACATAGAATCTCATTTTGAATCGATTTATCAATGTCCTTCTGTCTGTACGTCAATCTATTCTTGTAATTAAATTACAATTCGCAATTGTAGCCAGAACCAAATGAAACTTTGCACAACGAAGTTTTTCGGGATAAGGGCGAACTCTATTTAATTTGAAGAATCGGTTCAGATTTAGATATAGCCCCCATACGAATTTCACTCCCGATTTGACTCTTTTAAGTCTAGATACCACATGTTACAACAGATTTTCTTCAAAATTGGCAAAACATTTTATATTTCAACTAGAAACACCTGTGGTAAAAATGTGTTAGATCGGTTCAGATTTACCTTTTCTGCTCTAGATACCACATATTGTATCAGATTGTCTTCAGATTTGGCAAGACATCTTCTATTTAAACTAGGAATACCTATTATGAAAATAGGTCAGATCGGTTCAGATTTACATAAAGCTCCCATACAAATTTCGCTCCCGATTAAACTTTTTTCTTTTTTTTTAGCCCCAGAAACCACGAATTTTCATCGAATTTCTTCAAAGCGAGCTTAACACATTATATTTGAACTGGAAGAACTTATTGTGAAAGTTAATCACATTTTCCATGTTTGGATATAGGCCCGATAAAAATATTCTTATCGATTTGACAAATCGGACCAGGTCATATTAGCCTATGATTAGGAAACATACAAAAATTCTTCCCGTATTCACTTTTTTACCGAGTTGAATTGTGTTCGGATAGAAAGTGGAGTGTATCATACAGTCGTCCCCGCCCGACTTTATCCATTCCTTACTTGTTTTTGAATACATGCTGCATTTTCTTTGAAAGAATTCATTCCGGCTCATTCTAATATGCGGCAGTTTTTGCTTCTCTTGTCAAATTCTTCGCAATTCTTAAGTTTTCTCTCCGATTTAAAATACTTTTCAGTATACCCTTCTCAGTATTTTGCCAAAACTTCAAAAATTAATTTATTAATTGAAATGACTTTTGACATGGTCGCAATCATGATCGTGGTAGTCTGCAGCCAATTTATAATTATCCCAGTTCAAATCAAATATTGATTACAGGCCTAAAAATACAAACGAAAAGACAAAAAAAAATATTTAAAATTTTAAAACTTTTTGTTAAAAATGTCACCAACTTTCTATATTATTAAAATGTTCTCAATTTATAACAATCGCTCCTTTTTCATTTACGAAAAATGGTCCCATTACACTATGGTCCCAAATCCATATTTTTTGGCAGAAATTCAAAAAAATTAAATTGGAAATGTTTAAATGTGTATATATTTTCTTGATGGCAACACCGCAAGCCTGAGTGGCATTTAAAATTTGCCGTTGAAACAAGCGGGATTAATTCGGGTCCAAAGGAGTTATACAAAATACTTAAAATTAAGGCGTAAAAAGAAAATAATAAAGTGACTATATTATTGGTTTTGAATTGAAGGCCGGCGTAAGTAGTTGAAAAATTATATTTAACATTTTGTGATTACTGTAGTCTTGTCGTTTTTCTTAAGTGTTGTAATTTTGTGATTCGTGTGTTTAGTGAGCATAACCTATAAATGTTGTAGCATAACCTATAAATATGTAGGACTCAACTTGACTCAAAGGGTAAATGTGAAAGTGTTTGTCTGAGTGTGTAATTTATAGAAGAAGTTATTGTCTACAAATATTGTTTTTAGATTATATTAAATTTCTTTTTTTTTTGAATTTATATTGAAGGTTTTTGTTAATAGTTTTCCTTCAGGTCATTCACATTAATCCATATAAACGTAAATTCGTTATTAAAAATTATAAATACTTTAGATATAAGGCGGAGCCAAATCTGTGCAATATTTTAGAATAACTTAAAATGTAAAATGTTTTCTATTGAATAAAGAATTAATTAATTAAATTGTTTTTAGACACACGCGAAGCGAAAGTTATAGGAGAAACGGTAAGACTGTCTTTCTAAAGAAATATTATTTTTCACATATATTTTATAATTTGTTTCATATGTACTATTAGAAAAGTGTATGAATTTATAAATCCTTTAGAAATTATCTTTGAAGTGAAAAGATTTTTTAAAATGATGTATGAAAAATCATATTTATGTTTATTTTATTTCCCGGCCGATAAGCTTTTCCAAGTCTTTATTTTTTCTTAAATAACTACTAATGCCTGACAATGATTCCATGTAGGGTGACCTAGTAATTCCCCAGACGACATGCCAATACGTTTGACTATTTATGGACGTAGGGGTGTGTTTATGCCTTCGGTTTATTGAGTATTTGAACATGTGTAAATCGATTGTTATTTATGCTGTTAATGCGGAGACGTGCATAAAATACAAGCAATTGCTGGAGAATTTTCCAAATTGTAAGATTAACACGGCAATAAACAATTCAAAAATTAGGTGATTTGCCACGACCAGCAAACACACACGCACAGACACGTGTGTGTGTGTGTACGCTTGTAAGGCATTACAAGGACCCCAAAACAATTTCCACACAAATATCCTTTGCCGTAGATTTGTTTTGTATGTTATTGATTTTTTATACATCCTCTCGATTAACCACCACCTACTGCCGATTCAATATGTCTCGTATCCTTGGCAATCTGGCATTTGTAAAGGTATTTGTATGGATATTTTCAAGGGGATTCGACGTCTCGCATTGTTGATGTAAAGCTCAACCCTTGTTGAGGTAACTACCATTTAAATAATTGTAATCCTCTTCTAATGACACACACGCGCAGCAACAAAAAAGGAACCCCATCATTATAGAGCAAATTTAATTTCCTGTGTAAATATTTGAGCAAATCTCATTTCTCAGGACAGCACGAGCATAAAAAGAGTTCAACAAATGAAATCTTAATTACAATGACATAAGGTTGAGACTTCCGGAGCTCTCTCTCTGTTTGATATTTGTTTGCTGGCCTGTATTGGTTTTCGGAAGTAGGAAACTCAACTGTTTATCCACTCGAGTTGGAGGAAGGAAGGATAGTGAATGCATGCAGTTGTAGCCAAGATGATTGACTTGTGAAAGGTGGAACTGAGAGACTGGCTCAGGAGACAAAGACACAACACTTAGTCAGTTTGATTGGACATTGATTGACTCAACCTTATATGGTGACATGAGAGGATGTTAATTGAACTTAGGTGAGTGATTAGGAAAAAGTACGGAATTAACCCAAAAATTAATTTTAAGTGTTGACTTTTTTGGATTTTAATTTTAGTTTAGAGTTGTGAAGTATTCTGAGACTTTGTACAAAAAGGGACCAAAACAACCCATATATTGAGGAGCTAGAGTGTTACAATGTGTGTGAAAAATGTTAATTGTAGTCTTTTAATTAATATTACTGAACACACACATAAAATTTAAGGATCTCAAGGTTTTCAATGTCGATTCATCATAAGAATGTGCAAAAGGGGAAATATTAAACGCCTCACAAAAATGACCACCATATGTAAACTTTCTAAACGCCGATCCATGTGTATTCTTTTTTACATCCCCTATCAGAATTCGTTGTCAGAACAAAATGTCATTTTGTTTCACAGTCTAATTAGCGAGGTTAAGTGAAACAGATGAAATTTGGATAATTTCGGAGAGATTTATCAAAAACATATTCACTGTGTCGTATGAGTGTTTATATGGAAGAGAGAGCACGTATACGCATGGGTGTCCAGAAAGAGAAATATGCAGCGCTTTGGATGAAAAACAAAGTAAACTTTTCTGCATCTAATACCTATAATAAATATTATGGGGGACCCTATACTAATCAATGATATTCTATATCGTCATAAAATTAGAAGACAATCCAATGTCGACAAAGGAAAATATTAGTTTTACTTTGAGTATCATATAAGTTTTTACGGAGATTGTGCCATTCTTAATCTGGCTTTAAATGAAAAATTAAGTCTTTGTAATATCGAGATTAACCCCTTAGAACCATTTATGCCAAAATCAAGGCCATTCAAAAAACAAGTAAGGAATGGCTAAAGTCGGGCTATATGTACCCTCCACTTTCTATCCCATTACAATTCAATTCGGTAAAAAATTAAATCGGGAAGGATTTTGTATCTTGTAAGTGTATGTGTTTGACAATATTAAATCGGAAAGGACATGTGACCCATGTAAGTTTATAGGTGAAATATCTATCTATATATAAAAGTGGATCTTGGTTTGTTCGTTCTTTATAGAAGCCTAAACTACTGAACCGATCTTTTTGAAATGAACCGGTGGTGAAAATAGGCTATATAAATTTTTGATATTTTCAGTGGGCGTGGCACCTCCCACACAAATTGGGGTTTTATTCGTTTTTTATAAATTAGCATATTCGGAGTACTGTAGCGGCTAAAGTTAGTTTCCACAAAAAATGGGCGGTATTGGAAAAGTGTGCGTGGCACCTCCCACACGGAGTTAAAACCCAATTTTGAATATTGTCAGTTCTAGGACACCTAGAGTGCTGCAATTTCGTGTAAGTGCATCTAGCATCAATGTGCGTAGTTGTGCAAAAAATGGGCGGTAATGAAAAGGTGGGCGTGGTACCTCCCATACGAAGTTAAACCTATTATTGAATATTGTCAGTTCTATGACAACTAGAGTGCTGAAATTTTTGTAAGTGCATCTAGCACCAATGTGTATAGCTGTGCCAAAAAATGTGCGGTATTGGAAAAGTGGGCGTGGTACCTCCCATACGAAGTTAAAACCTAAACCAATATATTCAGTTCTATGACAGCTACAATACTTAACTTTTGTGTGAATGCATCCAGCATCAGTGTGCGTAGCTGTGCTAAAAATGGGTGTTATTAGTAAAGTGGGCGTGGTACCTCACATTCGAAGTTAAAACATATTAATGGCCAGTTTTTTGACACCTAGAGTATTGACATTTTGTGTGTGTTGATCCAGTGTAAATAGTTGTGCAAAGATGGGCTGAAAGTGGGCGTGATCCTTCCCATACGAAATTAAAACCTGTTTTGATTATATTACACACCGAGATTCTTATATTGTTGTGTGAGTTAATTTAGTTGTAACCTACATAGACAATATACAAGTGGGCGGGATTTGGGGCATTTCTGATTTGAAGTTTGAAACTTTGAAAATATGCCCTTTTATTGGATTTTCTTAACACAATAGCAAAGAAAGGTTAGAAAAAGACAAATATTCATACGTCAACAGCCGACTTAGAAAGACAAGAAAGCGGAAATTATATTAATTTTTGTGTTGTTTGATTAGTGAACAATTTGATTGATTTTCTATCTGTTTTGAATGTAATGTGATTTATTCTTACGAATGAAGTTTTTTGTTTAGGTAATGGAAAGGACTTCAATTTGACTTTTGGCATTTCTTCCATTATTCACCGAAGTAGTACCTTGATTATAATTGGTACATAAATTACCGATCAGGCGAAAAATCAATATGAAAGCAGATTTTAATTTTACCGTTTGTTTTCATTTTTGCCTGGCGAAGCGGGCGGGGGTTCAGCTTGTAATGTATAAAAATTGGCCAAACATTTGTATTGGGGCTATATCTAAATCTGAACCGATCTTACCCACTTTCACCATAGGTTTTTTACTTGGATTATAAGCTGTTGTGCCAGATTTAAAGAAAATCTAGTACAATATGTGGTTTCTAAAGCGGCAAAAGTCAAGTCGGGAGCGACATTTGTATGGGGGCTATATCTAAATCTAAACCGATCATACCCACTTGCACCATATGTGTTTTTAGTTCGATTATAAGATGTTGTACCAAATTTGAAGAAAATCGGGTATAATATGTGGTTTATAGGTCTTAAACTGTCAAATCGATAGCGATATTTGTATGGGAGCTATATCTAAATTTGAACCGAAATTTAAAGAAAATCGAGAGGTCTCTAGAGGGGAAAAAGTCAAATCGTGATCTACATTTGTATTGTGGCTATATCTGAATCTGAACCGATTTTCTTTGAATTAAATAGCGTTCGTCATTGACTTACAAAACTTACCTATATATATATATATATATATATATATATATATATATATATATATATATATATATATATATATATATATATATATATATATATATATATATAAATGGTGTTTTTTATTGAGGTATAGAACTTCGAATGGAAATAAAACACAAGAAAATCGTTTTAATGTCCATCAATTTGGCTTTATTGGAAGGATAATTTTATGCCATTAATGTTTAAATATGATTTCGGGCATGTGGCCGCCGCGGCTGTCTCGAATATAGCCAATTCTACAGGTCCAATTTTCAACCACTTTTTTTATATATATATATATATATATATATATATATATATATATATATATAGATATATATATATATATATATATATATATATATATATTATATCCCCTGAAAAGGGGTACGATTATTGACTTAATAGCTTAGATTGTTTCCAAAATTTGTATATTTATACATCTCACAAAAATAGTTTTATTCACGAGTTATGACCAATTTAGCAGTGGTCAAATTACGATTCTTTCATAAAGCAGTGTTCTTTCAATGGCCTGCAACTCATGATATACTTTATGATTTTTGTATCCTCAATCTACAGTGTAGGAGGGTATATCATTTGGTACAGAAAAAAATGTAACGCATTGTGTGAGAAGTGACTTAAGTATGTTTGCACCAAATCCGTTTCAGGACTTTTTAAGATGTTTGAGCCATGTCCGTCCGTCAGTCTGGCTGGCGTACACGATAACTTTCGAAAGGAGCTAAGGAATCAATTCTTTGCACGTGCTAATATTTTTCGCAAACTTAGTTTAAGTTCTAAAATGCCCGAAGTTGTCATGCCCCTTTAGGTACCTCCAACACAAATGACCCATATTCCTAAATGTTAAATTAATAGTAATGTAACTTCCACACGGGTATTCAGAATCAGCTATATTTTGTATTTGATAATATTTTTACAATTACGTTAAGTGCGCTAAGTATGGCGGATTTTGACACACCCCTTCTAGTACCTCCCACACAAATCACTCTAAAGCTGTTATAATTTCTATGCGGATTAGCGGAATACTGTGAAAGTAGATATTAAGCTATGCTTTTATAGAGGTTACATTCGCATGGAACATGGTCGATATTGCCACACCCCTTCTGGTACCTCCCACACAAAGTGGCATAAACTTTGTGATCTTTTATATGTTTGCACATTTACTAACTTAAATCTGCATGGTTCTTACCACTGTTCCTAACAGAACAAGAAAACAGCCTCCAGCGTTAGTCTTACGCGTTTCTTTGAAATTGACCATTTTCAATTGCGCATTTATCGTTACTTTAAGACTTGAATTGGTTTACGAGAAATAAACATCGTCATCGTGAGGCTACACGTTTAACGCATATTTAAGCCCCAAAAGCGAAACTTTACTCTTGGTCTGCGCTTCAAATCCCCCAAATATTAAAGTTTATGTGCCAAAGTTTATATGTTGTTTCTCTGGGTGGCTCACATAAAGGACTCGTTGTTGGTTGGCTTCATCAGCAGCATTTTCATATTTAATTCGAGACAAGATATATGGACTTGTGCAATTTCTATTCAGAGTATGTCAAGCATTTTTAACTCAGTCATTCGTCACTGACGCTGATGCCGATGCTCTTGTCGCCAGTGCTGGTGTCGTTGTTCTGCCTTCGTTAATGGCATAATTTGTTCAACTTTTATGCGAAAAATAAAACTAATAATAGCTTTAGTTAGATAAAAATCTATAATAAACCGAAGAGTCGAAGAGGAGTATCAGTGAACGGTGTGCATAGAAACCGTTGACGTCACTATCGGGCACAGTGGTGAGAACAAGGTTAACATGGTAATACTGTGGAATCCACTCCATGGTACATAAAATTCAGACCAGCTGACCTCAACGTATTTTTACTTGTTTATAATGTGGTAGGTATTTTTGAAGATATTTTAGTGAATTCATAAATAAATAATTAAATGCTTTTCAAAAATATTCCCCAAACACTGTGCGTTGATGCAAAAAAGTCAGTTTTTGCCAACAAAACGAGTTGTTGGAAGTTGATGAGAAGAATACTGTCACGTTATGACGATGATGACGTTGACGGCGACTTGAAAAAAAATGTGCGCTGCTACTTCAGTTGCTTGGTGGGCGGTTATAAAAAAGTAACGTATTTCATAGAGTCGAGGCATAAAATGTGTGTAAAGTTCTGTGCTTCTTCGTGCTTTAGCTACCAGTGCAAGTAGTTAGTGTCTCCAAACAAACGTAAAGTTTACGAGGACTTTTGTTGTGCATACATAGAGGGTAATGTAGAAGTATTTAAAAAATCTTTCTTATGAGATTTCCACATGACACACGAAATTTGCAGTTTAGTTAGTACGACCGTATCATATAAATGTTTATAACGACGATTCCCTTTATAACGTCTATTATTTACTCATTTTTGGATATTTGTGTTCGTTTTAGTTTTGTTTGCATATCAAGGTGCATATGCAATGTTGGAGATTTCTTATCTATGATTGTTGATTGAATCATTTACATATGTAGCAACATCTGAGCAACATGTAAAACAGATTTTTTAAATAAAATATACATTTGTATCGAGAACAGCAGAAATTAAAATAAAAACTACAGCATTGAAGCACGCAGTAGTGATTTCGACGATAGTTAATTTGCTTCAGAAGGCATTTAATAATTCGTGAATTTTTATATTACACAGTACGACAAAATCAATTTTTTTGAGTACACATGAGAAATGTTAACAGAATATGAAAATAGGCTTAAAATAAATAAATACGTGTCTCGGCGTTTTGCTGTAGCACGTCAGAATTTTGAGAAAATCGATTTTAAAGATTCGAAGGATCGTGGAGGTTCACTTGTAACGTAGTACTATTATAAAAAGTTTTATAAAAACAGAATGGGTGAACCGATTTAAGTGCTTGAGCCAGTTTTGAAAAGGGAATTAAATTTGGATTTGTTTTTATGAAAAAAAAACATTTTTTTCCGCTAGATGGCGCTTTAATTTTCATGTAAAATTAAAAAATATCCAAAAAATGTACGAAATTCATTAAAAATACAATGTTGTTGATTTGAAATCCAATAATCAAAATTCTGACGTGCTACAGCAAATCGCCGAGACACGTATTTCTTTATTTTAAGCCTATTTTCATATTCTGTTAACATTTCTCATGTGTACCAACCACTGTCGTACTGTGTTATATAATAATATTAAATCATTAAGTTCTAAAGTATTATATTTTTGTTTTTATACCCTACACCACTTCGATGACTTGGGTATTATAAGTTTCGCGCCAAATGTTTGTAACACCAAGAAATAATTAAGCTAGACCTTTAATATACGGATCGGCTTAGAATCACCAGCTAAATCTATAAGAATACCTACTTTGAAAGTGATCTATATGGATCAACTTTTTAATGTAGCGCCCTTACAAATGGCCCCCATTTTTATTATTACTCCTCTAGGACCCTCAATTTACATCGGAAGTTTATCATATTTTGCATTTTGTATTATATTTCATCTAAGAAGACATATTATGAAAGTCAAATATATGGGTCCATATTTGGGTATAACCCCCATACAAGTTGGGCCCCCATTTTACTCTATTACAGCTCAAGAACCCACATCGCACATTACATCTCGATATAATTTTGCATATCATGTCATATTTCAACTAAGAATACATACTTTGAAAGTGATCTATATAGAACCACTTTTCAATATTCAGCCCTTACAAATGGCCCCATTTTAATTTTTACCCCTCAAGCACACAATTTTTACATCGGATTTTTATACACTCCACGAGAGTATTATGTCTTTGTGTATTTGTTTGTAGCACCCAAAAGGAAGAGAGATAGACCCATTGTTAGTTATACCGATCGACTTAGAATCACTTTTTTAATCGATTTAGCAATGTCCGTCCGTCCGTCCGTCTGTCCATCTATTCTTGTAATCGCAATTGTAGCCAGAACCAAATGAAACTTTGCACAACGAAGTTTTTCGGGATAAGAACGAACGCTATTTAATTTGAAGAAAATCGGTTCAGATTTAGATATAGCCCCCGTACGAATTTCACTCCCGATTTGACTTTTTTCACTCTAGATACCACATATTTTTACAGATTTTCTTCAAAATTGGCAAAACATCTTATAGTTCAACTAGAAACATCTGTGGTAAAAATGGGTCAGATCGGTTCAGATTTATATATAGCTCCCATACAAATTTCGCTCCCGATTCGATTTTTTCCGCTCTAGAAACAACAAATTGTATCAGATTGTCTTCAGATTTGGCAAAACATCTTATTTTTCAACTAGCAACACCTGTGGTAAAAATGTGTTAGATCGGTTCAGATTTATATATAGCTCCCATACAAATTTCGTTCCCGATTTGATTTTTTCCGCTCTAGAAACCACATATTGTATCAGATTGTCTTCAAATTTGGCAAACTATCTTATATTTCAACTAGAAACGCCCATGATGAAAATGGGTCAGATCGGTTCAGATTTATATATAGCTCCCATACAAATTTCGCACCCGATTTGACTTTTTCTGCTCTAAAATCCACATAATTTTAACGATTTTCTTTAATTTTGGTACAACTCCTTATATCGCAAGATGTACATACGGAGAAAGTGGGTCACATCGTTCAATATTGTGATATAGTACAGATACAAAAGTTCTCCCCGATTTCACTTTTTCCACTAAATTGAATTGTAATGGGGTGGAAAGTGGAGGTCATCATATAGTCGGCCCCGCCCGACTTTAGCCGTTCCTTACTTGTTTTTAGCTTCTTATGTTCACTTCGTATTACCACATCACCTTTTAGTAAAAGACTCAAATGTTAAATCATATTCTGTCCAGCTGCTGCTTCGCACGCGAAAAAGCCAGGTATTTATTATTAGTTTTATCCGCCTCTGTTTCAGGATAGTATTTATTTAATTTTCTTTTCTAAAATAGTAAATTGGAAACATAGCACTCATATACAGTCGAAGGAATGTGCTTGTCGATGTGCCCTGTTTTAGCTGAACACCCTTTATATATATATATATTATTATTTTGCTCTGTTAAGAAAGTTCATCGCGCGCTTCCATTTTATGGTCAGTTTAATCGACCCACTGAAGCGGCTATTCGGGCTATTGTGACTAAATTTCGCACCAAATTTACATTGTTGGACATTAAACCAGCAACACGCTTACGTAGAGTGCAAACTGAAGAAAATATCGCAGCTGTATCGGCCAGTTTAATGATGACCATCAATTATGGATTCGTCGTCGTTCGCAGCAATTGTGCTTTTTACTCAAAAACGTGGAAATGCCAAACTTGGACTAAGCGGATGGACAATTTGAGGCGCAGTCAAGGTCAACATTTGCACGAAATAATCTTCAAACATTAAATTATATGGACCGTACTATTGATTCAAAAAAAAAAAAATCACACTTTAGCTGCAATACTTTAGTTGGTACCATTTTTAGCCTTTGTTGGTCCGCGCAACCCTTAAAAGTACAAAATGTATTTATATTCCGCTTCTATGTGGTGAGAGGAATTTACATACCAAATTTCACGACTATAGCTGCAATACTTTAGTTGGAACCATTTTTATCCCTTTTTGTCTCGCTCACTTCTTATAAGTATGAATTTCGAAAAATCCAATTTTACTGCGCTTCTACATGGGCAGAATAACTTACATATCAAATTTTAAGATTCTAGCTTCACTACTTTAGTCGGTACCATTTTTATTCCTTTTTGTCCCGCGCAACCCTTAAAAGTTCAAAATGCACTTATATTTCTATGTTGTGAGAGGAATTTACATACCAAATTTCAAGACTATAGCTGCAATACTTTAGTTGGTACCATTTTTATCCCTTTTTGTCTCTTTCCTCCCTTAAAAGAACAAATTTCGAAAAATACCTATTTGTAGCTCTTCTGCATGGTCAGTGCAAGGAGCACACCGAATTTCATGTTTCTAGCTACTGCCGTTTAGTCAGGACGAAGGTTCGATGTTTATCCCTTTTGTCCCATTTTACCCCCTAGAAGTACGAATTTTGTAAAACCCTTTCTTAGTGGACGTCTACGTCATATTTGGGAACTACCCTGAAAATTCCATGAGCCTGGCTTCAGCTGTTTGGTCTGTGGGCTGGTCAGTGATAAGTCAGTCAGTCAGTAACGCAACTCTTTTATATATATAGATTATTGGAGACTTTAAGCAATGTTCAATATGAATTTGTTTTTCGCGAAAATATACATTTTTATGAAATTCTAGTTTTATGTGAACTGAAACACATACACTGATTCATTATTAGTTGTACGTTATTGTTATTGTCGGTTGAAAAATACGAATCTGAATATCCATATGATTTTCTGTTGTTTATGAAAATCAATAATTTGAGATCTTTAACTTCATCTCTGACAAATACATTGCTTTAGAAAGTACATTGGTTTCCCACTTGGTTTCGCACGAAGTAAGGGATTTCATTGTGAATAATTCGCATTATTGATTAGTTTGGGAGAAAGCACGCAATAGGTGATTGGCTGTTAAAGAGATTGTAAAAACATAGCATTGTCGGTGATAGCAACAATTCCTCCATACGATCGAAGACTAGGACACTCAGTTTCAACCTGCCCAGCAGCTGCAGTTTTTAGATTTTCAAAATTTACAGAATTTAAAAATCACCACAAAATCAATTTAACAATTTTCGATAAAATTTAAATTTCTGAAACTTTTGGCTCAACCTCACCGGCATAACCAAATACAAAAGCGTGACAGAAACAGTAGTTGTTGCTGGTGGTGCTTGTATGTGCTGTATCAGCTCACACACGCACACACACACACGACCAACATCCATACTAGAAATTATTATATAATGCAATACTCTTTTCTTTCTCCTGCATCCTTTGTGCAGCATAAATAGCAAACGCTAAAGGCTTGAGTTAAATCATGTTTTAAACGAAGACACACAACAGCTCAAACATATTCACCCCCACCCCCACGCCCACTTGCGTGCACACTGCCAGGACATCAAAACTAAGGCAAGTCCTTTAGAGCTGAGTTTTGTTATTGTTGTTAGCACACGGTTAAATCGTAGTAACTTGTTACTTGACTTTATGTGCCGCTGCTCCGTGCTCTCTGCTCCCTTTTAGCTGTTGGTTGTTAGCTGTTGCAACCGAGAACATTTACGGCAATATGTCGCTAATACTGAGTGTAACACCGTAACACGTTGACGCTGTAATATTTTATGTTTTGCCGAAAAAGCGAAAAAGTTAAATTTTCACCAACAGCGACAACAAAAGCCACCAGGCTCCTTGCCCGTTCGGTGCCAAAAGTGTTGAGAAACTTACTCTGGCAAAAGGTGTCATCAGCTGTCACACTAACATACATCCACAGATGGCAGCTAGGGATGTCGGAACCGGTTATATTTTAGTGCTTGGGTTTTCGAAACGGGATTTCGATCTACGAGAGCAACTTGTTCTAGTTATTCTTCGTTATAGCAGTAAAATATGATTTTATAAGTGAAGCAGTCATAATTATTTGAGTAATACCAAAATGGTTTGTTTTCGTAATTGACCCCTTACAATGAAGAAGGTGAAGTGCCGTAGTAGCAACGAGAAGTTCCGCTGTTCTACCCCCGGTATAGGAGAATATTTAACAAGTAAAAAAAAGATAAGTTCGGCCGGGCCGAACTATATAATTCTCCAACACGGATTGCATTCCACAGAGGCTGTCGATTTTCGTAGAAGTGCAGTAATATTACAGGAAAATATATTTTTCTACACTCCACGAGAGTATTATGTCTTTGTGCATTTGTTTATAACACCCAAAAGGAAGAGAAATAGACCCATTGTTAATTATACCGATCGACTTAAAATCACTTTTTGAATCGATTTAGCAATGTCCGTCTGTCTGTCTGTCCATCTATTCTTGTAATCACGATACAGGTCACAATTGTAGACAGAACCAAATGAAACTTTGCACAACGAAGTTTTTTGGGATAAGAACGAACGCTATTAATTTTGAAGAAAATCGGTTCAGATTTAGATATAGCCCCCATACGAATTTCACTCCCGATTTGACTCTTTTCACTCTAGATACCACATATTTAACAGATTTTCTTCAAAATTGGCATCTTATAGTTCAACTATAAACACCTGTGGTAAAAATGGGTCAGATCGGTTCAGATTTATATATAGCTCCCATACAAATTTCGCTCCCGATTTGACTTTTTCCGCTCTAAGAACCACATATTTTAACAGATCCTCTTCAAATTAGGCGAAATATCTTATATTTGTTTTATACACAAATGGTGCAAATGGGTCAGATCGGCTCAGATTTATATATAGCTGCCACACAAATTTCACTCCCGATTTCACTTTTTCCACTCTATAAACCACATATTTTAACAGATCTTTTCCAAATCTTTCAAAATATCTTATAATTCAACTAGAAACGCCCATGGTGAAAATGGGTCAGATCGGTTCAGATTTACATATAGCTCCAATACAAATTTCGCTCCCAGATAAATTTTTCCGCCCCAGAAATCACGAATTTTCACCGAATTTCTTCGAACTGAGCATAACACGTTATATTTGAACTGGAAGAACTTATTTTTAAAGTTGGTCTCTTTATTCCATATTTGGATATAGCCCCGATACAAATATTCTTTTCGATTTGACAAATTGGACCAGGTCATACAAAAATTCTTCCCGTTTTCACTTTTTACCGAGTTGAATTGTATTCGGATAGAAAATGGAGTGTATCATATAGTCGGCCTCGCCCGACTTTAGCCTTAGTTTAATATAGTCAAACCAAAACAAATATTGAAAAAATAATTTTATAATTAAATATAATATTCTTATTATTTCAAACCACGCCTATAAGACAAGTCTACCAATACGAAAATCCATTATCTAACCTATATAGTGCAAAATAACCTAACTTCATGATTCAACCAATTTTTGCCGTAAAAGTTAAAAGTACGTACGCCATTTCGTTGGTACCAGTACAACCAGGTAGTACAACTCTCTAAAATCCATTTAATGTAAGTATCTACGCAATTAGAGGGACGTACACATCGAATTTCATCATTCTAGCTGAATTCTTTTAGTTGGATACCCTCTGTATTCCTTGAAAGTACGAATTTGGAAAAAAAACCTTTTATTTGTTGTGTCTACGCAGTCGGAGGAATGTATACTCCGAATTGCGTGACTCTAGCTGCGGTCATTTAGTTGGTACTAATTTTATCCCTTTTTCCCATTTTAACTCCAAAAAGAATTTGAAAACTCCATTTATTTTACGTGTCTACGCAATTAGAGGAATGTATACACCGAATCTCATTATTCTAGGTGCAGCCGTTTGGTTGGTCCCATTTTTATCCCTCTACGCCCATTTCACCTCTTAAAAGTTCGAATTTGAAAAAACTACTTTTATAAAGTGTGATTTTTTAAAAGCTATAGGAAAATTAAAAAAACACATAAAATTCAGAAAAAAGCATGAAATTTTTATTTGAATCGATAGTACGGTCCATAAATTTAATGTTTGACGATTATTTCATGCAAATGTTGACCTTGACTGCGCCTCAAATGGTCCATCCGCTTAGTCCAATTTTGGCATTTCCACGTTTTTGAGTAACAGAGGCCCAATTGCTACGAATGGCGACGAATCGATAATTGATGGTCATCATTAACACTGCCCGATACAGCTGCGATATTTTCTTCAGATCGCACTCTACGTAAGCGTGTTGGTGGTTTAATGTCCAACAATGTAAATTTTAGTCACAATAGCCCGAATAGCCGCTTCAGTGGGTCTATTAAACTGGCCATAAAATGGAAGCGCGCGATAAACTTTCTTGATAATAAAATTCAATAATTTGCAAGCGTTGTTCGTTTGTAAGACGATTCATGGTTAAATTATAGACCAAACTGAAGATGTTTGACAGTGAAACAAAACACGAAACGTGCGTCAGCTGTTTAAACCAGAGTTGTCAAAAGTATAATAGCTAAAAAATCACCCTTTATTATGTATCTACTCAATTAGTGGAATGTTCACACCGAATATCGTGTTTCAAGCTGTTGTCGTTTAATACGTACCATTTTGGTCCCTTTTTTGCCCCATTTGACACCCTACAAATAAGAACCACTTTATGGTGCGCGTTTTTGTTATAGGGGGGAATGCACATACTCCGTATCAAGTAAGTATAAGCAGACATATTAAAAAAATACTCTAAAATATTAGGGGTTATTATGGGTATTTTTAGGCCTTGTGAGGGAAAAAATTTTCCCTTTGGGCCGATTTCGCCCAGGTTCAATCCAAACCGAACTATGACTATAAGACGCATTTATGGAAAATGTAGACGTCCTACCTCCTTTCGTTTAGATGCTTTCAACAGACGGGCATGGCTAGATCGTCTTAGAATTTTATAACGATCAAGAATATATATACTTTATAGGGTCTCAGGTCGATTTTTCAAGGTCTTACAAACGGAATGACAAAGTTAGTATACCCCTATACTAGAGGTGGAGGGTATAAAAATACGATGGAAGTAGAGAAAATGTGAATGACAACTGCATGTTAAATTCATTGATGAAGATCCAAATTTTCACAACTTCCAAATCACAAGATGAACAGCTTTTTCATTTCTTTGGTTGCTCTCTTTTGCTGGGATGGAGTAGGGAGTAGGAGTAGCCGCCCAACCGGTTCGTAGTATCGTATTTGGCAAACCCTGCGTACACTCTCGCTCTCTCTTACGCAGTGAACAAGGTGCTTAACGATAAAAATCTGAAATAATATTCAAAATGACTTCTTTGTCTTTAATGGCCAAAGTCATTATTTTCGGCAAACAGAACAAAGCCAGTGTCGTTGTGCTCAGCAACATCGTAATGGAAAGATTTATGACATTTCAGGTTGTGTTGACACTCGGTTAAGTGATTACAGATATAGAAATATATATGTATGTATGTATACATAAGATGTACATTTTGCACAAATATTTGTCTGTGGAAAAATAATGTTCCTAAGTGCAGGTTATGTCTTCTGTTGTAATGATAGTCGATCGCACCATGACTTTTGAATGGAAATAAAGATTAAAATCCAGAAGTGCGAGCAAAGGTTATTGCTCGGAATAAATAAAAATATGTCTTTGCATAGAAACAATTTAAGAGAAACAAATGCCAGGCAGTTAGGTATGTAAAATATGAAAATTGATTGAAGGTGCAAATGCTGGCAATGTATTCACCCTGTAAGCTCAACAGCTAAGTATTTGAGTTTTTGACCAATTTTACATAAATCTAATGTCACTAGGGCGAGCTTTAAATATTTTTGGCGGGCCAACAGGGAATTTCATTAAGCGAGGAATTTTACCATGATAAGCAAATATAGAAATTTTTTATAATAAAATCAAAAAATATTAAAAAAATTGTAGAATATCTACATATTTCAAAACTTAAAAACGCCTATCATATATATTGGAATACGTTCACCAAATTTCATCAAAACCTCAGAAGAATTATCTTTAACATGGAACTCCCCATTAGAGAATTGAATTTTCAAAGCTTGGTAGCACTATCTAACATTAAAGAAAATTAAAAAATCCCATATTTGTTTCTCCTGAGGCTTAATAAAATTCCGTGTGGACCCACCAAAAAGTTTCAAAAAATGTCTCAATAAGGCTCACACTAATGATCACTTCACTATATTTTTTTTTAAGGAGAAATGTGAGTATATTCTTCTGTGACGTATGAATGTTTTGGTTCCATTTGAAAATGGTTTGAAACAATGTAATAAAGCACTAATAAATAACACTGTGCAACATTTTTGAAGTCATTTCAAAATAACCATATACGGACACCGCTACATGATAAAAGACCAAAAAAAAAGACCCGTGTTTTTTTCCCCCCAAAGTCATGCACTTTTTTTTATGGGCCCCCAGAGATTTGAGGCCTCGGTGTAATTTTTGGAAAAAAGTGATCATATTCTCAGGCTCATATCTTGCAAACCGTTCGGAATTTTGTTTCCTTGAATTTTTTACAGTTTGCTACCTATGGACCTGAACAGGGCAAAAAAGGAAAAAAATCTAATTTTTGGAAAATTGTTCACTTTTGCGGCTACCTAAGCGCTACCTAAACGGTGTTAAGAATAATTCCTAGGAAGTTCATATGTTTATTGAGATCTTAGGTACATTTTTGTAGTTGATTGTTTCCCTGAATTTTCAACGGTTTGCTACCTATGGACCTGAACAGGGGAAAAAAGGTTAAAAAAAATCGAATTTTTTTAAGTTTTTTGCGATTTTGACCTTGAAGATGATTTTTGATTTTATAAGTTCACAATTTTTGTTCTTTATGACAAGAGCTAGAACTTTGCCTCAGAGAGTAAATCAAAATTCCGAACGGTTTGCAAGATATGAGCCTGAGAATATGATGACTTTTTTCCAAAAATTACACCGAGGCCTCAAATCTCTGGGGGCCCATAAAAAAAAGTGCATGACTTTGGGGGAAAAAAAAACACGGGTCTTTTTTTTTTGGTCTTTTATCATGTAGCGGTGTCCGTATATGGTTATTTTTTTTTCGTGTTGCACTGTGTAGTTATACATAATACATAGGACACAGAAGCATTTCTACTTCCAACAAGTAAAAACGGCGTTAAGTTGGGCCGGGCGTAACTTTATATACCATCCACCATGGATTGCATTCCACAGAGGCTGTCGATTTTCGTAGAAGTGCAGTACTTTTACAGGAAAATATATTTTTTTAATATGTATAGCCAAAGCTAAACAAATACAAATATTGAAAAAAAATATTTTATAATTAAAAATAATATTTTTATTATTTCAAACCACGCTTATGAGACAATGCTACTAATACGTTTACATTATATATATCAAATTAATACTTCAAGTCAATTCAAAAAATAAATATTCTTATATTTATATTATAACATAAATATTGGTAGTTAGTGGGTGCTACAGTTGATTGTATTTCAATTCTACTTTAATTCCAAAAGTACATATTTTTAATTTTTGACGTAAAAGTAAAAAGTACGAATTTGAAAATTTTATTTTTAATTTGCGTGACTATGTAGCCAGAGGAATGTAACACCGAATTCCGTGATTCTAGCTGTGGTCATTTGGTTGGTACCATTTTTATCCCTTTTTTCTATTTTACCCCCATAAGAGTACGACTTTCTAAAATCTCTATATTTTACGTATCTACGCAATTAGAGAGATGAACACAACGAATTTCATCATTCTAGCTGTAGTCGTTTAGTTGGTACTATTTGTATCCCTCTGTTCCCATTGTATCCCTTGAAAGTACGAATTTGGAAAAAAACCTTTTATCCTCATGTCTACACAGTCAGAGGAATGTATACTCCTAATTTCATGAATATATTTCATCTGGTTGGTACTATTTTTATCCCCTTTTTCCATTTTAACCTCAAAAAGTATGAATTTCGAAAAATCCGTTTATTTTACGTGTCTACGCAATCAGTGGAATGTATACACCGAATTTCATTATTCTAAATGCAGCTGTTTGGTTGGTACCACTTTTATCCCTCTATTCCCATTTTATCCCTTAAAAGTATGAATTTGGAAAAAATACTTTGATATTATGTATCTACTCAATTAGAAGAATATACACACCGAATTTCGTGTCTCTAGCTGTTATCGTTTGATATGTACCATTTTTATCCTTTTTGCCCCATTTCACCCTCTACGAATAAAAATCACTTTATGGAGCATGTTTTTGTTATAGGGCGATTGCGCAAACAAATACTTAAATACTCTAAAATATTATGGGGTTATTATGGGTATTTTTAGTCCTTGTGAGGGAAAATTTTTTCCCTTTTGGACCGATTTCACTCAGTTGCAATCCGAACCGTTTACGACTATAAGACGCATTTATGGAAATTTTGGACGTCCTAGATCCTTTCGTTTAGATGCTAGCGTGCTTTCAACAGACGGACAGGCGGACGGATATGTCTAGATCGTCTTATAATTTTATGACGGTCAAGAATATATATACTTTATAGGGTCTTAAGTCGATATTTCAAGGTGTTACAAACGGAATGACAAAGTTTGTAAATATATCCCCATCCTGGAGGTGGAGGGTATAACATTTATTTTGAACCAAAATCATAGATTTTTTCAAAAATTATATTTATTACATACGAACTTCTTTGGCGGAAGTAATAAAGCTAATAACTATAGAGGGATAGATAGATAGAGATAGTATGTATGTTCGAAATAAATGTTCGGGAGGGAAAATTAATGGGGGTCGGTCTTACATTTAACCCCACTGGGGGCGACTCCAAGGCAGTTTTGGGACTTTTCCTGTATTTGTACCACTTACCTTTAACCCCACCACCCCCATTTTTGGCTCATGAATTTTATTTCCGAACCTCACAAAATTGGTGGTTCACGCATATCAAAATTCAGAAGTCACGCATTATCCCACCCCTACTGAACAATAACTAAATTAACCCTTAATGGACATTCTTGAATTTGATTGATTTTTGGCGTTTGTGTTAAGTTTTGGGTTTTGGTGACATATATAGTAGAATTTTAGGGTCAACATTTTTGTAGAACATTTCATCCCCGCCCTTCCCCCTTTTCTGGGGGAAATAAAGCCAAAAAATGCCGTTATGAGGGGTAGTTAGAGGGTTAACATTAACAGAAGTCACGCATTATCCCACCCCTACTGAACAATAACTAAATTAACCCTTAATGGACATTCTTGAATTTGATTGATTTTTGCGTTTGTGTTAAGTTTTGGGTTTTGGTGACATATATAGTAGAATTTTAGGGTCAACATTTTTGTAGAACAATTCACCCCCGCCCTTCCCCCTTTTCTGGGGAAATAAAGCCAAAAAATGCCGTTATGAGGGGTAGTAAGAGGGTTAACATGTTCTACAAAAATATTCGCCATATCATTTTCTACAAAGTTGCTGAACATACCCTATGCCTCAGATGTAAAGAAAACATAGTAGTAATACACCAATATGCTGCAAGAAGAGGCCAGAGATGGGAAACTTTAATCGTCTATAAAATGAAATAACACGTATATTTTTTTGGTCTCCTCTTTCAGAATCCATTGTCAGAACCCCGTAATTTTTTTCGTGTTGTACTGTGTTATGAGAAAGTCCATTTACCTACTTTCAGTTAGTCAACCACCTGCTATCGTATACTTAGAAAAGATGATTACGACAAATGGACTACGAAGAAAGAATTTTATATTGACAGCATTTACCTGTCTATGTTTGCGAATTTCATATTGTTATTTGTACGTCTGGGTATGCGATCATTACACACACGTGGCCCATTGACCCCTTGGGCGTATGATTATTGTTGACTTCGCATATTGCTCATACGTACATGTGCACGTGCCTAATAAGTATTAGAGATTTTAATATACAATTTAAGTGCCAATAACGTTTAGATGTCTCAACTGTCTCCGAGTTATTTACACATCTTCATTAACAAACACATCGCACTTACATCTCAGACGGATGACAATGAGCCGATCATCCGGTCATCCGTTCATCCAAATCATCTTTTGGGCAGAGTAAATATCATTTGAATCATTTCATTTCTGCTAGAAATGGAATTCATTTCAAATTGTCACTCAATTAAACAAGTTAAAATATCTCTGTCTCCTCAAACCAAACCAAACCAAAAAAAAAGAAAAAAGAAAATTCCATCATACCCTTTGCCCGAAGAACCTCCCATTCGTCAAGCAGTCGTACCAGTCGTACAGAGAGGTGTTCTTTCGCTTCGAACTTTGCTCTGGTTCTAGGATTTATTCCAAAGACCGGCACACAAACAAGAGCAGAAGAAGAAGAAGCAGCAGCAGGACGAATATGTTAAAGGAAAAAGCCCACACTAAAGAAGAACAACATTTTAATTTGGGTATTCAATTAGTTCACTTTCTGTTTGTTTTCGCCATTCTGTGAGCCCCTCGGCTCGACTTCCATTGTTTGCGGAATGTTTGTGTGTGTATGCGTGTGTCTTTCCGAACTGAACTGGAAGGCAGTCCGTAGGCGAAGACGGCAAAGTATTCCACACAAATACAAATACGCAGCGAACTGGGGGGACAGAGCATGGGGCGTAGGTTATTTATGGTGCGAACAGAATGAAATGTTGTGTTGACAAACTTTTGCATGGGTTATGGTCTATTAGAGATTTTTGTGCCAAAGCATTATGTGCCATTGTCTTGGAAAAGTTTTTGTCTTTGCATTGTTTTGCATGGCTTTGATGGCATTAACATGAAATGGATTTAACCGTACGGTTACATTCTTCTCCTGGTCTTCGGACAAAGGGACGAAACGAAACGAACGTAGGTGCTACTTAGGTAGGAGAGTAAGCATCCATGAAAGGATTGGTGTGCAAAATAGTTATCGTCATTAGAATGGTGATTAAGGTCAAGACCGTAAACAATGTAACCTTTCAGGATTTAAAGCAGTACTAAAGCATTCGTATAATGGATTGTTCATTAAGTCGATTATCTTCAAGGTACTAAGTTAATAATAATGAAGCTGTTGCAAACGCCAGTAATCGGATGTATTCTACGAATAAAAATAGTAAATTACAGCAAATTTGATTATTTATTTATTTTCTCTTTATTCTCGTTAGAGAGAAAGGGGAATGAAAATAAGTTTAAAAGATTTAGTTTTGCCTTTTTCTCTCGACAAAACAAACAAACAACTAAAATGAGGAAATACGGACGGGCTGAAAGTCTCCACCCAATTTTGGAAACAGGTCGTTTAAAAAATACCGTGAAAATATTTAAACATTTCAAAAAGGTGGCGGTATTTCATGAATCTTACATCCAAAAAATAAGTTATGCTCAAGCTTAATTAGGGTTTTCGGTTAACCGAGAAACCTTTTGCTCTTATGTCATTTAACCGGGTTTTCCTAATTCGGCGAAATCTGCCAATCCCAACGAACAAACGAACGTATTTCTAGTTCTAGTTCTGAAGGAAGTGAGAGGTTAAATGATAAAGATGTTCAGTATATTTACACAGAACGTGAAGAATTTGAAATTGACTTAGAAGAGACAAATTTAACGCTCTGTACAAGAATTGATTAGAAAATTTAAACTTTTACCAAATCAGCAAAAAACAACCGACAATACAATATTGTGGAGAAGTTGGACGATAAATAGTTTCGTACATCACTTGAAGCACAAAATGTATTCATACTTCAATGTATGTTAAAGAATCAGAATTATATCTGAAAATCCTGATATTGTACCTACGATCTGGGATAATTCTACAAAAACGTAATCAAAATACTTTTGTAAACACCTTCATAATCAATTCTGACATCAAAGGTGATTCAGACATAATAAATTTTAGTGTGACTAAAAAAGTTTTATTTTGTTGGTTTTCTCTTTCTAATATTTGAAAATCTTTCCATTTTTATATTAATTAACGTTATATTTAGATAGAACCATGGAAATATTCCTCTTGACAACTGTTTCCCGCTCGAAATGTTATTTAGCCCTCCCTTTTTTCCATACGATGGTCCAAATTTTCGATGATGCTGAGGCATATGTGTCGAATTATCTCATCCTTTAGCTCTTGAATTGTGGCTAGCTTATCGACGTACACCTTTTCTTTCAAAATTACACCAAATAAAGAAGTCCATCGGTGTCGAATCACAAATCAAGAAGCGGGATTTATGAATTTTTAAAATTTCGCATTAAATAACCAAAGAAACAATTTATTTCAAACAGTAAAAAGGCGTGTCCGAACTTATTGAAAGGGATTTTTATACCAGCTTGTATCAT
Source organism: Polietes domitor (assembly GCA_947397865.1). Classification (NCBI taxonomy): domain Eukaryota; kingdom Metazoa; phylum Arthropoda; class Insecta; order Diptera; family Muscidae; genus Polietes; species Polietes domitor. The sequence continues at coordinate 48,384,313 of OX377619.1, forward strand.
TATGGTTTCTTTTCATAAACTGTTTGACATTCTATGTCATGTCCGACAGTCCATATTACACTTGAACCAAATGATATACATCAGAAACTATAGGTGAAATAGAGTTAATTTGCGTTTTTAGTTTTTCATTTTCTCATCCTGCTACACCTTAAAAGGATTTCTAATTTTCAAATTATTTCAAAAATTATTTTGAATACTTATTCGTACCCTTTAACACCGGTATATATGTAATATCATAGAAGAGAATTTCGAGCTTCTATCTGTATTAGTTTAGTATTAACAATCATTTAAAGATTTGCAAGATATGAATAAACTAGAAAAGCTAAGGTGTAAACATGATATAGATGTTACTGCTGAACTAATACAGATAGAAGCATGATATACGAAGTATTTTTAAAAGATATTTTACTCTTTAATTGGACACTAATATCGTTATCATAGGGTGCGAACAAGTATATAAAATATTTTTTGAAAAATTGTATCCTTCGGAACTTTGTAGTCCTGTGAAGGGGCAACAGGATGAGGAACTGATCGTCCTGTTCAAGTGTAACGACATTGTTTAAAATTTGTCGTACGGTGTTAGTAATACATGTTTTAAATGAATCAATTGAACAACGCAATATTGAATTGTCAAAATATTGATTAAATTACTATTAATAATGTTAAATGTTCACTTAAAAGTAGAATCAAAATTTAGAATCGGTTACAAATTTTTAAGTGAATATTTTTAATCGATGTTGTACCAAAAATATTGTAAAATGAAAAAGCGGGATAAAGTTGGACTTTTTGCGGGATTATGCGAGATGGAAAATTTAAACGGGACTGGACATCAAAAAGCGGGATAGTCCCGCGAAAAGCGGGATGGATGGTCACCTTAGGCAAGTGTCACCGTCCTGTTGAAACCACATATCGTCCACATCCATATCTTCTTTATCATCTCACGATAGCGAATATCATTCATAGTAACTGCCTGATCGGCCTAATTTTGTAAAAAATACGGCCCGATGATGACGCCAGCCCATAAACCGCACCAAACAGTCACTCTTTATGGGTGCAATGGTTTTTCGACAATCACTCTTGAATTATCATTCGCCCAAATGCGGCAATTCTGCTTATTGACGAATCCACTGAAGTGAAAATGTGCTTCATCACTGAAAATGATTTTTTTTCGAAAATTGATCATCCACTGTTGCTATTTCTTGCCGCCATTCTGACCATTGACGACATTTGGATTGGTCAAGAGGCTTCAGTTCTTGAGTCAATTGTAGCTTGTAAGCGTGAACATGCAAGTCTTTATGCATAATGTTCATCAACGACGAGCGTTATAGGTGCAATTGTTGGGCACGACGACGAGTTGAGGTGGACGGCTCTTCAGCAACAGTTGTAGCTAAAATCATGTAATTTGGTGTGTATACTCCACTCTGAAACATATTGAATATTCAATGTTAGAACTTTTGCTATCAAAATGGTACAGACAATTAGGCTGTAGCTGGAATGAAGAAATTGCAAATGGGGAAAAGCTGGGAAATTGTTTCTACAAATAATATTTACGCACATTTTTTAAGATTGCAGCCTAATGTTCACTTTTTAATTCCACTTGAAGGTTTATATTTATAAATGAACCTTCAAGAACTATTAATATTATAAAATTATTTTTTTTTTGAATATGGTAATTCACTTCTATGTAAAGTTGACAGTTGACTCCGTGGCGGAGGGTATATAAGATTTTGACCGGCCGTGTCTAACGTCTTTTTACTTGTTGGTACTAGAAGGGTCGTGGCAAACTTCCCCATATTTTGCACAGCGTTATCAAATATGCAAATATAAGTGATTTCGAATATCCGCATGAAAGTTACATTAGTTTTATTGTAACATAGGAATATGGACCATTTTTGTGAGAGGTACGAGAAGGTGGATGTCAATTTTGTCCATTTCCGAATTTAAACAAAGTTTGAAAAAATATTGTAACGTGCAAAGCTGGAATAGATTCCTTAAAGTTATCGTGGACAGCAGCCAGCCAGACAAATGGACGGACATATGACTTAAGCCACTCCTTCAATGTCTTACACTTTTTTCTATCCCAAATGATATACTCGTATACCCTCCTACTCTGTAGAGTGAGGGTGGAAAGATGAAATTGGGATATGTATGGTACTAAGTACACTGAGTTACATATAATGTATTTTTTTCCGAACATTTCTGCCGATAAATTATTAAGTATTAACATTTCTAAAAAACAAAAAAATTAATAGTATCAATATCGGGTTTCAAAAGGGTGGCGCAGAATGAGCTAAATGGTTTATAACTTTTTATACCCTACACCACTTCGTGGACTAGGGTATTATAAGTTAGTTTCGCGCCAAATGTCTGTAACACCAAGAAATAATTGAGCCAGACCCATCTTTAAGTATACGAATCGGCTTAGAATCACCAGCTGAATCGATTTAATGATGTCTGTCTGTCCGTCCGTCTGCTGTCCATCCGTCTGCTGTCCATCTAAGCTTGTTCGCACTCTACAGGTCGCAATTGTTCTCCGATTATCATGAAATTTGGCAGAAGTTACTTTTTTGCCCAAGGACGATTGGTATTATATTTGGAGAAAACCGGTTCAGATTTAGATGTAACCTCCATATAAATATCCCTATAATTTACACTATTACTGCTCTAGATTGCGCATTTTACATGGTATCATGATCTAATTTTCAGGATCGTGTTGTATTTGTACTAGGAACAGCTCACGGGAAAGTGGACCACATTACAATATTACTGCTCTAAAATGCACATTTTACATCGGATCTTGATCAAACTTTCCACACAATGTTACATTTATACTAGAAACATGTATTTTGAAAGCCAGCTATATAGGTCAATGTTTTGGAACAGCCCCCGGACAAAAGGGCCCCCAGTTTACACTATTATCGCTCTAGAACCCACATCTTACATTGGATCTTGATAAAATTTTGCAGATTATGTCATAATTCAATAAAGAATACCTACTTTGAAAGTGATCTTGATAAAATTTTGCAGATCATGTCATAATTCAATAAAGAATACCTACTTTGAAAGTGATCTATAAAAAACTGGGTCTTTTTACAACCTTACAAGAGGGCCCTCATTTGAATTATTACCTCTCTAGGACCCATATTTTACATCGGAAGTTTTTCAAATTTTTATATTAATATTTCATTCTAAGAATACCTACTTTGAAAGTGATTCATATGGACCCACTTTTTAATGTAGCGCCCTCACAAATGGCCCCCCATTTTTATTAATACTCATCTAGGACCCTCAATTTACGTCGCAAGTTTATCAAATTTTGCATTTTGTATTATATTTCATCTAAGATGACATATTATGAAAGTCAAATATATGGGTCCATATTTTGGTATAACCCCCATACAAATTGGGCCCCCATTCTACTCTATTACATCTCTAGAACCCACATTGTGCATTAGATCTCGATATAATTTCGCATATCATGTCATATTTCAACTAAGAACATCTACTTTGAAAGTGATCTATATGGAACCACTTTTTAATGTAGAGCCCTTACAAATGGCTCCATTTTAATATTTACCCCTCAAGAACGCAAATTTTACATCGGATTTTTTTTTCAAATTTTACAGATTATATTATATTTCAACTAAGAATACAAAGTCCAATACGAGTGACCATACTTTGGAATTACCCACATGGGACCCTCGCTCTACTCTAATACAGCTCTAGAAACTACGTCTTACGTCGGATCATGACATATTTCAACTATGAGAATGAGAAATATATAGGCCCATGTTTTGGGCCAGCCCCAAGTGTTGTTCTAGACCACCTTTCAAATATTGGTCCGATTCATCCTATTACTACTGTATAATTTGTATTATTCTGCCGGAAAATTGGAACAATTATCATATTTTTTACCATATTCGTTAAATATGACTAAAGATGAATTTATGGTAAACTGTATATCTTATATGAACTACATAAAATTGGGCAATGAAACACCTGGGTTTAGTAATAAAAGCGAGGTATATAGGGTATAGTATATAGGGTATTATATAGCCGGCGGCGACCGACTTTAGCCTTTATTATTTGTTTATTTATGCGATTAATATATTTTTTATATACAGAATTTTATTGGGGATTTTTTTTTAAATTAGCTTACAAAAATGATATCCTGTAAGTGATGTCTGCTTCGCACATACTTGTTTTTTAGCATATTTTCCATAACTTTTTGCAAAATTCGGGTATAATGGCCATGATTTCATTTCGAATGTAGGAGTATGGTTCTTGGTTTGTTAACGTACACTCTTTCTTCCAAATATCCCCAAAGAAAACTGCCAGAAGCTGTTAAATCTGGCGAACGTGGAAGCCAGATAAAATCGCTTGTGCGCGAAATAATGCGTACACCGAATATGTTTGAGAAATAAAATTCAGTTATTTTTGTACGTTGTTCGATCGTGCAATAATTCATAATTAATTCCCCAAGTCTCCTTCACAAGATGCTGAAAAATACAAAGAAAGAATAATAATTATAAAGAATTCAATTGTTAAAAAATACAAACATTTTTTAATAATTATATCTTCCAATCCCTTCCGCGACTCATCAAATGGTTTTTAGTTTTGTCACACGGTGTTATCTAAATGAAATCTCTAACAACACAGCCAATACTGCCGATGACCTTCCCGTGCAATATTTGTGTTTTTCGACACAAATTACTATTCAGAAAAATTCCACGTAGAAGTATACATAAATTTAATAATGTTTATCAAACAGCCACTCCAATTAATAAACAATAACTAGATCAACAACAACAATACTCACTTTCACTCTAATTGTCAGTATCAACACTTCAATTCCATTCGCTATCATCACTTTCGCCGAAATATTAAACAAAATTGACAGAACATTATATCAATCCTGGGCAAATGCCACAGAAGTTCCTTTTCACCTGCCAAAAACTTGTAAATATCAAATGTTGTCACAACGAACAGCACACAAAGCAGCCAACTGAAAATGTGAATGAAAACTTACTGAACACGGTGATAAATCCAATTAAAAATTCCAATCCAATTACAAAACTCAACTTAACCATATTTACAGTGGGTGTGTGAGTGGGTACTGTGCAGTCGCTGTCGTCTCTCTGCTGGTACGAGGTACCTTTCTACATAATGAAATTCAACAAATTCCTGCTTTTAAATATTCATGACACAGTACTTGAACTATGAAATTCCTCCTTTCATGTTCATAGTCAAACAAGGCGCGTATGTATCTAATGCTGGTGGGTGTAATGCATATTGCGGCTGTTATGACGTTTGTAATATTTCTCGTAAAATCAAAGTTTGCCACTTATTTTGCTCAAGTTTCATCAGAAATTATCATTTATTCAACAATAAATTTATAGGTCGGTTTTAAAAAGAATTCATATTGGTTTTAGTGCAAAAGTAGGCTTTCAGTTATTCATGTGTAAGTAATAAGATATGATCTGATTGCCTCATGAAATAATTTTTGTGGAAAATTGAATGATTAACAAGTAAAAAGGCTGTTAAGGCCGAACCGAAATTTGTATACCATCTACCACGCATTCCACAGAAACGGTCGATTTTACAGAAGTGCAGTAACATTACAGAAAAATGTAACATTTTTTAATTAAAGCCAAACCAATACAAATAAAACAAGTGAGGAGTCGGACGGAGCCACTATATGATACACTCCACTTTCTATCCTATAACAATTCAATTCGGTAAAAAAGTGAAATCGGGAAGGATTTTTGTATCCTGTAAATGTATGTGTTTGAAAAAAAATGTTAAATCGGTAAGGTCATCTGTATGGGGTATATTGGAACATGGAACGATGTGAACCGCTTTAACCATGTATGTTTATAGGTGAAGTATAATATGTAAGTTTGGCCAAAATCGTTTAAACATTTGGGAGCAACATTTGTATATATAAATAATTTTATATCTAAATCTGAACCGATCTTACCCACTTTCTCCATAGGTGTTTCTAGTTAGATTACAAGATGTTGTGCAGAATTTAAAGAAAATCGGGTACCATATGCGTTTTATAGAGCGGCAAAAGGCAAGTCGGGAGCAACATTTGTACGGGGGATATATCTCAATCTGAACCGATCTTACTCGCTTTTACCATAAGTGTTTCTAGTTCGATTATAAGGCGATGTGCCAATTTTGAAGAAAATCAGGTACACTATGTGGTTTCTAGAGAGGAAAAAGTGAAATCGGGAGCGACATTTGCATGGGGGCTATATCTGTATCTGAACCGATTTGCTTCGAATTAAATAGCGTTCGTCCTTGATACACAAAACTTATTTGTGCCAATTTTTGTTAATATTGGACTATAATTGCGACCATTAATTTGATTACAAAAATAGATGGACAGACAGACGGGCAGAAGACATAATACTCTCGCGGAGTGTATAAAAATAATGTTATACATACGTACATACAATTTTAATTATTTAAAACCTGGCTTATAATGCAAGGCTACTAATAAGTTTAAATTATATATATCGAAATAATACTTTAAGTTAGTTCAGCAATCTTTAAAGAAGCTTAAATACCTTAAATATTTGGTGATAGTTGGATTTCAGCTACTGCCGTGTGGTTGGTTGTATTTTCATCCTATTTTAATTCCTATAGTACAAATTTTTAAAATCCATCTCTTACGTACACAGCGCAAGATAACCTAACTTCATGATTCCACCCATTTTTGCCATAAAAGTAAAAAAGTGTTAGAGTAATGTATAATGGCTTTAGCTGTGGCTAGTATGTTGGTACCATTTTTATCCCCTTTTTCGCATTTCCCTCTGAAATGTACGGTTTTCAAAAATCTCATTATTTTACGTTTCTACCGAATTTCATCATTCTAGCCGTAGCCATTTAGTTGGTACCATTTTTATCCCTCTTTTTCCATTAAATCCCTTGAAAAGACGAATTTGGAAAAACGTTTCTATTTTTGTTGTCTACGCAAACAGATGAATGTATACATCGAATTTTATGATTATAGCTAAAGTTTGGTTGGTACAATTTTTATCCCATTCTCCATTTTCCCCCAAAAGTACGACTTTCGAAAAATTCTTTTATTTTACGTGTCGACGCAATCAGATGAATGTATGCAAGGAATTCCATGATTCTAGCTGAGGTCATTTGTTTGCACCATTTTTATCCCTTTTTTAATTTTACCCCCTTATAAGTACGACTTTCGAAAATCTCTTTATTTTACGTGCCTACGTAACCAGAGGAATGCATCCACCGAATATCAATATTCTAGGTGCAGCCTTTTGTTTGGTATAATTTTTATCCCTCTATCCCCATTTTACCCCTTAAAAGTACGAATTTGGAAAAAATACTTTTATATTATATATCCACTCCGTAAGAGGAATGTACACACCGAACATCGTCTTTCTATACAAATTTCTCCCATACAAATTTCGCTCTCGATTTGACCACTCTAGAGACCACATATATTGTAGGATGGGTCACGTAAATAAATTGATGCGGTCACCTTCAGAAATGAAGATTAGATTGTTTAATGATGGGTCGCTGGGTCAAGTCATCTGTGAGCTAAACGCTTCTGAAAATACCGCTAAAAATCATGTTTTTACCGTGTAATTTTTTTATGTTGCATTTTTGTCCAAAATTTTATTCTGAATTAATAGACTCTTGGCAGCACTTTAAATATAAACTTTTATTCTTGACTTAGACTAATTCATTGACCGTATTATCGTTTCTTTGTGATTTGTCAAAGTGGCTGGTAACAACTCATATTTCTAGGAAACATTTTGTAAAAGTTGTTATGGAAAATCCACAGGAGCAAAGACTTCATTTCGAATGATGATGATTGGACGAAAATTATGTCACTATGTTTTTTTCGAAATAATTTAATACGGGACATGTATTTTCGGAGCCAAAAAATGAGCGCTGCGGCGTCAATTTTCTTCCGAAGTTCAACATTTAGGCAACATTCGAAAGATATTGACTGCAGTATTTATCTTTATAAATTACTAACACCAAATACTAAAAAGTTTTCAGTTATCACTAGAAAGCAAAATTTACTATAAAGAAAAAAAAAAAACAAAAATTACTTAAAGGTCTAATAACACTGTCCAACAAATTAAGACTTTTTGAATGGAACAGAATAGAATAAACTTATAGTCCAGCTGGTGTGAGTTTCTTTTTATCGCGGGTCAAAGTTTTCATTTTGTGGTCGAAGGTAGCATTTTGTTAACTGAAAAAAGTGTTAATGTCTGAGAGAATTTTTATTATCAGAACTATAGAGTGGAATTTCACGAGGATCTTTTTTGTGGAATATCTCTCTCCTCCTGGGTCTCCTCCTATGGGTCAATTTGACCCTTTATCGAGAAAATGAAGAAAAGTCATTTAAGGATTAAAATATTCTAGGAAAATGTTTGCCGGGAAATTTCAGTGGGGGTCTCCGAAGACACCAAAGTTGTAAATAATGATATTCCCGCTTAGATACCCAAATTAGAAGCCAGCGTATACAACAAAATTACTGGGGTTAAAAATGGTCAATGTTTTTTTTTGGAAAATCTATCTTTTTCTACAAAAAATGTGGGTATTTCGGTAAAGCACGATAAACAAAAAATACAAATTGGATATTTTTGCAATATTTTAATTTTCGCGGGAGATACAGCTAAAATTATTTTGTATGCATGACACTTTTGTTTTGTAATTTTCTCGCGATTTATCCAACGGATCCGGCAGATGTTTTGCACGTGTCTTAAGAACCAATGTCGTTTATAACATACTAGCTGAACCCCCGCCCGCTTCGCCAGGCAAAAGAACAAACGGAAATTAAAATGAGGTTTTATATCGTTTTTCTTGTGATCGGTAATATATGTACCACTTATAATCAAGGTACTTCCCTGAGATACTAAAAGAATGGATATGTTCCATGAAGAATTTTGAAGAACAGAACTTTAGTTTGCGGCGAAAAAAGGAAGAATTGTCAAAAATAAAATTGATTTTAGGTTGAATGTGATTCTCCTCATTTCCATTACCAAAACAAAAAATTTCTACGTATGAAGAACTTACTGGAATACGGAATACCTGGAATTCGAATGTACAACATTCAAACACACATAAAAAGTCAATCAAATTGTTCACTAATCAAACAACACACAAACTAAAAAATTAATATAATTTCCATTTTTTGACTTAAGTCGGCTTTTGACGAATGACCTTTTTTAACCTTTCTTTACTATTGTGCTAAAAAAAGAAAACGTGTAATTTTACAAAATTCTAATAAAAAATTCCCCATCTTTCAAATCCCGCCCATTTGTATATTGTATTGTATAAAGGGTGATTTTTTAAAAGCTATAGGAAAGTTTTTCAAAAAAAAAACACACAAAATTCAGAAAAATGTATGAAATCTTTATTTGAATCGATTGTACGGTCCGGTCCATATAATTTAATGTTTGAAGATTATTTCATGCAAATGTTGACCTTGACTGCGCCTCCAATGGTCCATCCGCTTAGTCCAATTTTGGCATTTCCACGTTTTTGAATAACAGAGGCCCAATTGCTGCGAACGGCGACGAATCTATATTTGATGGTCATCATTAACACTGGCCGATACAGCTGCGATATTTCCTTCAGTTCGCACTCTACGTAAGCGTGTTGGTGGTTTAATGTCCAACAATGTAAATTTGGTGCGAAATTTAGTCACAACAGCCCGAATAGCCGATTCAGTTGGTAGATTAAACTGACCACTGAAGCGCGCGAGGAACTCTCTTAACAGAGCACGCATTTTGATAATAAAATTCAATAATTTGCAAGCGTTGTTCGTTTGTAAGACGATTCATGGTTAAATTATAGACCAAACTGAAGATGTTTGACAGTGAAACAAAACACGAAACGTGCGTCAGCTGTTTAAACCAGTGTTGCCAAAAAGATAATAGCTAAAAAATCACCCTTTGTTATTTCTATATTATATTTGTATTAACTCACACAACAATATGGCGTCGAATATACTCTAAAACGGTTTATAATTTCGAATGGGAAGGGTCACGGCCACTTTCCGCCCATCTTTGCACAACTATTTACACTGGATCTACTAACACAAATTTTCAGCACTCTAGGTGTTATAGAACTGACAATATATACGAACGTATGTGAGTTAGCACGTCCATTTTTCCAATACCGCCCATTTTTGGCACAACTAAGCAGGTTTATGCTAGATGCACTCACACAAAATTTCAGTATTGTATCTGTCATAGAACAGAATATAGGTTATAACTTCGTATGGGAGGTGCCACACCCACTTTCCCAATAGCGGGCATTTTTGGCACAACTACGCACATTGATGCTAGACGCACCTTCATAAAATTTCAACACTCTAGGTGTCCTGGAACTGACAACATTCAAAATTGGGTTTTAACTTCGTATGGGAGGTGCCACGCCCATTTTTCCAATACCGCCCATTTTTGGCACAACTACCCACATTGACGCTAGATGCACTTACACAAAATTTCAGCACCCTAGGTGTCCTAGAACTGACAATACTCAAAATTGGGTTTTAACTTCGTATGGGAGGTGCCACGCCCACTTTTCCAATACCGCCCATTTTTGGTACAACTACGCACATTGATGCTAGATGGACTTACACAAAATTTCAGCACTCTAGGTGCCATAGAACTGACAATAGTCAATAATAGGTTTTAACTTCGTATGGGAGGTGCCACGCCCACTTTTCCAATACCGCCCATTTTTGGCACAATTACCTACATTGACGCTAGATGCACCTACACAAAATTTCAACACTCTAGGTGTCCTAGAACTGACAATATTCAAAATTGGGTTTTAACTTCGTATGGGAGGTGCCACGCCCACTTTTCCAATACCGCCCATTTTTGGTACAACTACGCACATTGATGCTAGATGGACTTACACAAAATTTCAGCACTCTAGGTGCCATAGAACTGACATTAGTCAATAATAGGTTTTAACTTCGTATGGGAGGTACCACGCCCACTTTTCCAATACCACCCATTTTTGGCACAACTACCCACATTGACGCTAAATGCACCTACACAAAATTTCAGCACTCTAGGTGTCCTATAACTGACAATATTCAAAATTGGGTTTTAACTTCGTATGGGAGGTGCCACGCCCACTTTTCCAATACCGCCCATTTTTGGTAAAACTACGCACATTGATGCTAGATGGACTTACACAAAATGTCAGCACTCTAGGTGCCATAGAACTGACAATAGTCAATAATAGGTTTTACCTTCGTATGGGAGGTGCCACGCCCACTTTTCCAATTCCGCCCATTTTTGACACAACTACCCACATTGACGCTAGATGCACCTACACAAGTTTCAACACTCTAGGTGTCCTAGAACTGACAATATTTAAAATTGGGTTTTAACTTCGTATGGGAGGTGCCACGCCCACTTTTCCAATACCGCCCATTTTTGGTACAACTATGCATATTGATGCTAGATGGACTTACACAAAATTTCAGCACTCTAGGTGCCATAGAACTGACATTAGTCAATAATAGGTTTTAACTTCGTATGGGAGGTGCCACGCCCACTTTTCCAATACCACCCATTTTTGGCACAACTACCCACATTGACGCTAAATGCACCTACACAAAATTTCAGCACTCTAGGTGTCCTAGAACTGACAATATTCAAAATTGGGTTTTAACTTCGTATGGGAGGTGCCATGCCCACTTTTCCAATACCGCCCATTTTTGGCACAACTGTGCAGACTAACAATTAGTGAACTTTCATAAAAATTCAAGGCTCTAGCTCCAACAGTACTCCAAATATGCTAATTTATAAAAAACGACTAAAACCCCAATTTGTGTGGGAGGTGCCACGCCCACTGAAAATATCAAAAAATTATATAGCCTATTTTCACCACCGGATCAGCATGAACATACTGTGAAAATTTCAAGAAGATCGCTCCAGTAGTTTAGGCTGCTATAAAGAACAAACAAACAAACAAACAAACAAACAAACAAACACAGATTCATTTTTATATATATAGATTTGTTGTAAGTCGTGAAAAAAACTGTGATTGTTGCAAAAATCCAAAATTCGCCGTTTCTGAAACAATTCTGTCACAAATATTCCATATTTAGTCAGCAATCATATACCAAAAAATCCTAGCATTCCTGTATATAGTTCTGATAGTAAGAATTATCTCAGATATTAACTTATAACACTTTTTTCAGTTAACATAATGCTCCCTTCGACCAAAAAATGAAAACTTTGGCCCGCGATACAAAGAAACTCAGACCTGCTGGACTATAAGATTATTCTAAAAACATGATCTACTCAACAAGCCCTTTCAGAATTTTATGGTCGCCACTCTGTTCCAAAAATGCTGTTGGACAGTGTAATTCGAAGAATAAGTTACTCTAAGACAATAATCAAAATTTAAATTTAAAGTGTCGTCATGAGTGTATTAATTCAGAAAAAATTGAAAAAAATGCAATATAAATAAGTAAGGAAAGGCTAAAGTCGGACGGAACCGACTATATATACCTCCAATTTCTAACCCACAGCAATTCAGTAAGAAAGTGAAATCGGGAAGGATTTTTGTATGGATCCTAATCATGGACCATTGTGACTCACTCTCATAATGTATATTTCAAGGTAAAATAGAACGCGTTCTGTCAAATTATTTAAAATTATTCTGTAAATGTATATGTTTGCAAAAAATATTAAATCGGAAATTACATTTGTATGTGGTATATTAAAACCTGAAACGATGTGACCCGCTTTCACCATGTATGTTTATAGGTGAAATATAATATATAAAGTTTGGCCAAAATCGGTTAACCATTTGGAAGCAACACTTATATGTGGGCTATATCTAAATCTGAACCGATCTTACCATACCGATCTTACCATTTTCACCATGGGCGTTTGTAGTTGGATTATAAGATGTAGTGCCAAATTTAATGAATATATATGGGTGCTAGAGCGGAAAAAGTCAAATCGGAAGCGACATTTGTATGGGGGCTATATCTAAATCTGAACCGATCTTACCATACCGATCTTACCATTTTCACCATGGGCGTTTGTAGTTGGATTATAAGATGTAGTGCCAAATTTAATGAATATATATATGGGTGCTAGAGCGGAAAAAGTCAAATCGGGAGCGACATTTGTATGGGGGCTATATCTAAATCTGAACCGATCTAACCCGCTTTCGCCACCGGTGTTTATAGTTGAACTATTACATGATATGCCAAATTTAAAGAAAATCGGGTACAATATGTGGTTTCTAGATTGGAAAAAGTAAAATCGGGTCCCTATCTATATCTCAACCGATATTACCCACTTTCAGCATATGTTCTTCTAGTTAGATTATAAGGTGTTAAGCCAATTTGTAGAAAATTGGTTAGTATATGTGCTTTATAGGGCGGAAAAAGTCAAATCGGGAGCGACATTTGTATGTGGGCTATATCTTAATCTGAACCGATTTGCTTCAAACTAAATAGCGTTGATCTACTAAACCTGTTTCAATTTTTGTTAAGATCGCACTATAATTTCGACCTATAATTTGATTACAACAATAGATGGACAGACGAACAGACGGACATTGCTAAATCGACTCAAAAAGTGATTCTAAGCCGATGGGTCTAACAGGTTTCCTTTTGTTTGTTACAAACAAATGCACAAAGACATAATACTCTCGTGGAGTGTATAAACATGATTTTTAGGTCTGTTTTCAGGAGCTTTCAGCTCAGAGATGGCTTGTTCTAGGAACGAAATATTTCGCAGATCAACATTAAACAATACAAACTTTATTTTCGTGAGGTGACTGGAAATGGTTTTTCCTTTTGTATGGGCCGCGACCCGACCTAATAGATAGTACCCATACAAAAATCATTCCCGATATTACTTTTTTTCTCCGAATTCAATTGTAATGGGATAGAAAGTGGAGGGTACTTTAGCCATTCCTTACTTATTTTAATTCTTTTTTCTAAAATGTTACTTAATTTTTGGGAAGCTGACATCATGCGAAATATTTGTAGTCATCAAAATTACCTTCAATTAAATATATGTAAAGGCGTTATCGGACTTATATTTTCAAACTTAGAATACTATTCTTTTAGAATTATACATTTTAAATATTCCATTCTAGCTGCTGCTAGAATCATAAGGTAGATGAACATTATTCTGCGAATGCAGAACATATTGGATATTCTAAACTAGTGTTTATCTATGAAAATGGTACAGACATTCGGGCTGTGTCTGAAATCAAGAAATTGCAAATGGGGAAAGTCGTACCTGAGCGAGAAAGTTTCTCCCTTATGTCTCCTAATATTTAGTGTACATTTTTGAATATCCCTGTATCATGTTAACTTTTTGACTGGGCTTGAAGTATTTTATTTATATACTAGCTTTTTGTACCCGACGTTGCACGGGTTTTCGTCTTCCTTATGTATATAACTTTGTATGCTCGCAATTTTTGTTTTGTATATTTTTACTTCTGTAAATTAGTTTAAATTAATACTTATTTATTTAAATTCATAAGTTACATTTTTAAAATGTAAAAACTTCATGAAAATTTAAATATTTTTTTCAGTGTTTCTTTAAAAAAATTAAACATTTATTAGAGAGTTAATTAATTATGGTAATTATTTCTAAGAATGTATTTTGTGTCTATTAGTCAGTTAGTTAGTTAAGTTAGTCAGTATTTAATTGGAGTGCTTCGGGATACACGATATTTACAATTTTTCCACCTTGTTCAAGTAAATTAAAGTTTTAGCATGTGAAAAACATAGACTTTCCAGATTCAATCCACAAACTTCAAGTGATTGTCCTGTGCTTTGATTAGCAATCAATGACGTTGGGCATTAGTCGCTTAAATTATTAACATCGTTGTTTTTTCAGCCGATATAGCACGGACGTAAAACAACTCTTTGTTTCCATAGTTTGTGGTAATTTGTGGGAAGACTTTCTCGATTAATTGTTGAATTGATTCCTGAATGACTTTTTGAAAATGTAATACTCCTTTTCACTGCATCAACTGATACTTTTCCATCACCAACATCCAGTAGATATTTCGAAAATATACCTGCTAAGTCATTGTGATGCAGATATACACGCATATTGGTGGTTAGATTAATTTTTTGTACATATCGCCAGAGATGCGGGTGCTGAGTTTGGAATTACTGGAAGGGTCTGTCGGAAGTCTCCAGCTAGTAAAATAAGAGTTCCACATAATGGTTGTGTATTTGATCTAAAATCTAGAAGTGTCCGATTAAGCGCTCGTATCTGGTGAGGATGACAGCTGACAGAAGCATACATTAATGTGGTCCCCCAGTTTCTGGCACGCCTCTCTCAACTGCTCTTAAATTTTAAACTGAAGTGGGTCCTCTCACGTTAACTTATAACATTCTCAAATAATAACATTCTGCTTTGTTTGGGTGTACGGTATAAACACGGTCCAATGCATATGAAGCGTAAACAATTTGATACCCATCTACTGGAACACCTTGCTTGGTTCGAGTATGAGGAAACTCGCCAATTGTTCATACCATGACCTCTTATATTCAAGAACCAAACACTTACCTGAACGTAGCGGCAGAAAAAAATCGACACGTGTTACTTTATAGTCCCTTTTTGTAGCATGACCTTTTTATAGTCAAGGGTCATCCTCTGTTCGTTACAAAAAAATATTGAAGTGAATCAATGTATTTTGTTATAGTTTTAAAATATAGTTTTTGTGATGCCCATTTGTCGTGTCTTCCCCTATTATAGCCAGAAAACGTCCCCTTTCCACAGGCTAGATACAGCAAGAGAATCCGTTATTCGTTACTTGTTTTGTGATAATTTTAATATATAGTTCGTGTGAGCAGTCTCACGTCCATTTGTATCATGACTTTTGTATAGTCACCATTCAGAAACTATCCTGAGTTCATAAGTTAGTCACAATAAAATTTTCAAGAGAATCCGCACTTCGGAACGTGTTTTATGATAGTTTTAAAATATAGTTTGTGTGGGCGGTGCCACGCCTCTTTTTCGTATAATGACCTAGTATATCCTGGAACCATCCCTTGCCCAGAAGTTAGCTGCAGTAAAATTATAGAGCGAATCCACCCATCGGTATGCCTGTTGTGATAGTTTTAAAATATTTTTTGTGTGGGAGGTACCACCCCCCTTTGTCCTATCGTGACCTAGACTATCCAGGAACCATCCTCTGTGTTAAAGATAGATACAGTAACATTTTCAGGCGAATCGGTCCACCGGTTTGGCGTCCTATTCGCAACATACAGACACACATTGATTTATATATATATATAGATAATAGAGCACTATTAATACAATAATAATTATGCATCACAATTAAATTACTAATTAAATATATAACTAGGCGTGATCGGTCTTATATTTCAAAACATAGAGTATAAACATTAAAGTTACCTTTAAAATATTTATTTCAGAATAAGCCATAAAGAAAGGTTAATGTCGTTTTCGGGTCTAGAATGTAGATTGATCAAACCGAGACCGAAAACCGGGTCAACCGGTTTTTTTATCACAGACCGACCGTTGTGTTTTTTTAAATCACATTTTTGAGAAAAATTTAATTGGCTCAGATATTATAGCTGCTTTTCAAAATAATTTCCTTTTTCAGCGAGACATAATATGTAGTTTTTACGGTGTTAACACCAGTTCTAAACTGATATTTCGGGAATATATATATATATTTATTTGCAGGACGAAAGATAATAACGCGGTTTCTCTATATACTTACATTAAAAATATATTATTATAAAAAATCGCCAAATTAATTTTTAGCTATGGAATAAAATGAACATCAAGCTAATTCAGACAGGAATGTTTGGAGTCAATTTCGATTCCAGTGCTCTGAATCTGATTATGACATCAGAATTGACCTATTCAAGAAAAACGCGAAAAAACCGGTCCGACCGGATTTTTCATAAAAATAAAATCGGACAACCGGGTTTTTTGAAAAACGCGAAAACTCGAAATTTCAGAAAAACCGCGTTTTTGATCACTCTACTAGAATGCCAAAATACATTGGAAAATGTTGTACACAGTCCTTGGACAAAATGGTTGTAGACAAGGTTTATTATGATGAGGCTCATTTTAAGCTCAATGCGCAACCTATAAAATCACATATTTTGCAGAATTCGTAATTTTTATTTTTGTTTACATACGTAACAAGGAATATTTAAAAGGGAATTAACAAATTCGGTTATTTGGGTTTGCGTAGGTAGGTGAAAACAAAAATGAAGTCTCAAATTTCTATTGTTTGAGTTTCTTGTAATTCAAAATTGTTTAGAAATTCTTCTTATTTTTATTGGATTTCTTCGAGTACGAGAAGAACTGTCTTTGTAATGCGAAGAGATATATATCAAAGATTTTTAAAATGAAGAAACCATTTAAAAATATTTTTTTGTTTAACCAATATCTGCAATATAATGATTTTAAGAAACATCCTGTTAGTCATGTCCTGTATGAATTAGAACCCCAAGACTCTATAGAAATCATATTTAGACCCATACCTCATCAAAAAGCATAGTCAGGTTTATATATTTATTAAGAAGAAAATTCGTCATGAGAGGGTTAAGAAAAATAGTGTTCCAGTCATGTATGTGCTGGTTTCATCTATTCTCTGACAATGCAATTTTTTTGCGGTGGATGTGGGAAAACGCAAATATATAATACATCTAGTGTGTATGAACTGCATCACTATGCATAGCTATTCAATTAGAAAGTATTCGGCATATTTTTCATTCGTTCCTATGTCGCCTTGCCTTTCTTTTTCAATCATTCAATCAGTAAAACTTTTAATTACTTTAAATTGTACATGTTGTTGTTTGCTATATTGCCCTGGCTCTACAATAACAACTTTTTTTTAGACAAAAGCCACAATTCAGTTTCGATGAGAGTGCCCCGAGCGAGCAGCACAAGAGGCAGATGAAGCCAAAAGAAAAATAAAACGAAAACAAAAACAAATTGTTGAAAAAATATTGCAATAATAATTGCCAGGGGCAGGCAGGAGAGGCTATCTGCCGGTGGATAGTGAGTGAATGGTGTATTTCGAAGTGACTATGAATATAAAAATATGCAAATTGAAACTGCACGGAGAGGGGGAGAGGGATACAACCCAGAATAAATATAGAATGGGACCAGCCCCAAAAGAACTGGACAAAATATGCGTTATTATTAAAATAACATTATGGCGATGACACTCAAAGCACAAGCAGCAGCAGTAGCACAGCATACGATGTGGACGACAAACATGGCTATACGAGTGTATGTATATAAAAATTCCATTAATGGACCCAAAGATTACATTTATGTCATGTAGCAAAGAGGCATTTACATTAATTAGGAGCTAAAATTCAGTTCACATACCCACACATAGACACATTCACGTTCGTTCCCACACCACCATGGGACAGGGACAAACCAACCCAGGTTGCCCAGGATGCTACAGTTACGACGACTACTAAATGCTTTTCAAATGGCAACAATATAAATTTAAATATAATTTAATTTTAATGATGCCACACCAAAAAGTGACGAAAATGAAACAGCACACTCTGCTACAGGTTGGACTCGTATAATGCAGAGAATACATTTTACTATTTTTAAACTTTTTGGATTAGAATTGAAATCAGAATAAAATTGAAATGTCACCGAATAGACTTTTTTTAAAATGTTAGTCATAAATAATAATTTATAATCATGATTTTAAAAACCTTAAATTAGAACTAACTAACTAATTTATAAACACTAATTTTAGTTTTATATTCTTAAATATGCTTGGCGAGAAAAAATGAATTTGCGGCCTTTGTGCACAGTTTAAAAATGTTATTATTTAGGTCTACGATACAATATTTTAATTGTTAAATTGTTTAGTATAATGAACAGGTACCGTGTTTCTCGAGTGTCACCTGTTTTCCACTAAATTGAGGGGGACAGCATTAACGCGATTGGGAACTGTCTCATGAACAGCACATTCATGAATGGTTGGTCCATGTTTGTGTGTGTGAGTGTGTTCCGGGAGTGTTCCTAACGATACAATATGAGAATTATGCACAAATTGTTGGCAGTGAAAGATTAGTGAATACATTAGAATGTACTTTAGAGTGGGTATAAAACAAATTGTCAAGTGAAGTTAACAAATTTGATAAACGAACATAGCGTCAACGTGATTCTAAAAGGGTGTAACTGATATTTTTTTAAATTCAAGTTTTTGCACATTCCAGAAGACGCAGAAAACATCAGAATATATAAAAATGCGATTTAAAAAAAAAAATCAGTTACGCCCTTTCACAATTAGAGTAACGGTATCACAAGTTCGAAAACCCAAAAAACCGAAGAACATTTGTTTCAATTAAACTCAACATAAAGAGATCATCTGAAGTAGCGCAAAATATCATCAACTCGAACCAGAAGTTGTGAATAGTTGGATCATCAGCAATAAATTTAACATGGAGTTGCTGTAGGAGGCAAGATTTTAATTGAAACATAATTTTCCAAAAAAGAAATTTAACTAATTATCCACATATTTAATATGCACTAAAGAACACTATGTAACCAAAAAAATATGTCCTAGACCTAAAAATTTATTTATTTTATGGATATTTTGTTTTTTAATTAATTAGTATTAATTAATTTATTCGTTTCTTTTATTTCGATCCGTAATCAATATTTGATTTGAACTGGGATATTGTGATGGTTCAAGTGAGTTGCACTTCGCATTCGTTTGTGAGAATCATTTTCTTAAAGAGTCTTACATATTAAAGGACATCACTCCTGTGACAACCCCCTTTTTATTTATTGGTGATGAGCTCATCTTTCACAACTTCGAATCACAAGATAAACATTTTTTTACTATTTCGGATGCTCTCTTTTTGTAGTGTTTATATTTATTATTATCGCGCTATTTATAAAAAACATGATTAAAATTTATTTTTTTGTCTACAAAGAGGGACATAACTTCTCCACTTTTCGATGGAATAAAACATATTTAAAAAATAGTAAAGATAGGCTAAAGTCGAGCGGGGGTGACTATTGAACAATTGAATTCGAGGGAAAAAGGAAATCGGGAACGATTTTTGTATGGGTACTATGCATTAGGATGGGTCACGAAAATAAATTGCAAATGAAGATTGGATTATTTAATTATGATCTGCAAAACATTTCGTCACAGGGTCAAGTCAACTGTGAGCTAAATGATCCTGAAAACACCTCGAAAATTCATGTTTTTCCCGTGTTCAGTTACATTTTTGTCCATTTTTTTAAGTGCTTTGAAGGGTCTATTATGCCAGAAAAAGAATTTTGATTTTTAGGGGTATTTTCAGAAGCGTTTAGCTCACAAACGACTTGATTCAGGAACGAAATATTTGGCAAATCATCATTAAACAATCCAAACTTTATTTTCGTGGGGTGACTGGAAATTATGTATCCATTTGTATGGACGGCGAAGTGCAACAGAGGCTTAAGCCACATTGATTTAGAACCAGTTAATAGTGAACTGAATTGAATTTTTGCTTGATTATAAAAGAAAATAAATGTATTGATGATTAATTAATTCGGATAGGGGTAAAGTCAACCAAATATTAAGCATATTTAAATCAGACCGACAGTAATGGTAGTTAGGCCATTCTTTCTATAATCGCGTTATTCATCCATGGATATTTATACACTCCACGAGAGTATTATGTCTTTGTGCATTTGTTTGTAACACCCAAAAGGAAGAGAGATAGACCCATTGTTAATTATACCGATCGTCTTAGAATCACTTTCTGAGTCGATTTAGCAATGTCCGTCTGTCTGTCTGTCTGTCTGTCCGTCCGTCCATCCGTCCGTCCATCTATTCTTGTAATCACGATACAGGTCGCAATTGTAGACTAAACCAAATGAAACTTTGCACAACGACGTGTTTCGGAATAAGGACGAACGCTATTTAATTTGAAGAAAATCGGTTCAGATTTAGATATAGCCCCATACGAATTTCACTCCCGATTTGACTCTTTTCACTCTAGATACCACATATTACAACAGATTTTCTTTAAAATTGGCAAAACATCTTATATTGTAACTAGAAACACCTGTGGTAAAAATGTGTTAGATCGGTTCAGATTTATATATAGCTCCCATACAAATTTCGTTCCCAATTTGATTTTTTCCGCTCTAGAATCCACATATTTTAATAGATTATCTTCAAAATTCGCAAAACGCCTTACATTTCAACTGGAAACACCTGTGGTAAAAATGTGTTATATCGGTTCAGATTTATATATAGCTCCCATACAAATTTCGTTCCAAATTTGATTTTTTCCGCCCTTGAATCCACATATTTTAACAGATTTTCCTCTGAATTCGCAAAACACCTTATATTTTAACTGGAAACACCTGTGGTAAAAATGTGTTAGATCGGTTCAGATTTAGATATAGCCCTCAAACAAATGTCGCTTTCAATTTGACATTTTCCGCTCTAGATACCACATATTACACCCGATTTTCCTCAAATTTGGCTCAATGTCTTATAATAAAACTAGAAACACCATAAAGTGGGTAAAATCGGTTCAGATTTAGATATAGCACCCATACAAATGTCGCTCCCGATTTGAGATTTTCCGCTCTAGAAACCACATATGGCACCCGATTTTCTAAAAATTTGGCACAACGTCTTATAATCCAGCTAGAAACACATATACATGAAGTGGGTAAGATCGGTTCTGATTTAGATATAGCCACCATACAAATGTTGCTCCCGATTTGCCTTTTGCATCTCTAGAAAACACACATTGTACCCGATTTTCTGCAAATTTAGCTTAATACATTATAGTCTAACAAAAAACAGCTGTGGTGAAAGTGGGTAAGATCTGTTCAGATTTAGATATAGCCCCCAACAAAATACAAAAATCCTTCCCTTTTTCACTTTTTTACTGAAGTGAATTGTATTCGGATAGAAAGTGGAGTGTATCATATAGTATGCTCCGCCCGACTTTAGCCTTTCCTTACTTGTTTTTCTAATAAATATTAAAATATCTGAACACTAGAGATATTTAAATAATGATTTTGTACTTGATAAAAAATCGTCTCATTTGCATTCGTTAAGAGTAATTGTTGGATAAATATCATCCCATTATCACTTGTTGGCCCTGTACCGATTTGCCCACCCTAATGTTCATACATCCAAACATACATGTCTACGCCGAGCATGCATCCTTATTGAGTACGAGCTCGATTGTCTGACAGTTACGGTGTGTACATGAATGAATGATGGCGGCGCAAATTCATTTTCAATCTTATGCAAATGCCGACCGTGTATTTTTTGTTGTTTGGTTCGTCATTATAATAACATTTTGATGATTGCGTTAAATGGAAGTTGACTACCTTTTTTGGAATAGACTTTCCCGCGAGACCATTGTCAGCAGTGACGCGGACGTTCTTCCGCGGTGGAAAATGGAAGGGAAAACTTTCAGCACAAATTCAATGAAGTGTTAAGGCAATACCATCCAGCGTCGAATGTGTCAGACGCGTAATAAAATCATTTCGATATACGATAGGAATGAATACACAATCAAGATTTTAATTTAAAGCACTTTGTTTTTGCGGCCATATACCATCGGTTGGAAGTGAGTCTACACAAATTGATTGCAAATCAAATAATAATCGAACACTAGTGATATTCAGACAGGAGCCATCTTTTTGGTCGATGGCAAAAATGGAAGTAATTCCATGGGAATTCCACATTTTAGTCGCAAAACACAATTTGCATATTTCACGCATTTGAGGAAAATCGAATAGTGGCTCTGATTTTTATACCCATCATCACAGGATTTTGTCATTCCGTTTATCGACAAGAGACCCTATAAAGTATATATATACTTGATCGTCATAAATTTCTAAGACGATATAGCCATGTTCGTCTGTCCTCCCGTCCGTCTGTTGAATGCACACTAGCATCTAAACAAAGCGCGATAGGAGGTCCAAATTTTCCATAAATGTGTCTTATAGTCGGAATCGGTCCGAAGGGAAAAATTTTCCTCACATGGACTGAAAATATCCCTCATATTTAGAGTATTTAAGCGTGTTCTTTCAATATCACTGCGTGTAATTTTTTAAGTCATCTAAATATAACCATATATGGACACCACTACGTGATAAAAGACAAAAAAAGACCCGTGTCTGCCGGTTTTGTCCAAAGTCATACACTATTTTTCTGTGCCCCCGAACATTTGGGACCTAGGTGCCATTTGTGGAAAAAAGTGATCACATATCTTATAAACCGTTTGGAATTTTGATTTACTCACTGTACAAGATTTAGCCCTTGTCATAAAGAACACAAATTGTGAACATATAAAATCAAAACAAGTAAGGAAAGGCTAAAATCGGGCGGGGCCGACTATATGATACAATCCACTTTCTATCCAAATACAATTCAATTCTGTAAAAAAGTGAAAACGGGAAAAATTTTTGTATGTTTCCTAATCACAGATTAATATGACCTGGTCTAATTTGTCAAATCGAGAATTATATTTGTTTCGGGGCTATATCCAAACATGGAATGAAGTGACTAACTTTCACAATAAGTTCTTAAAGTTGAAGTATAACCTATTATGCTCAATTTAAAGAAATTCTTCTTTATATATATATAAATCTGAAACGATTTATAAATCTGAACCGATCTGACTTATTTTCACCATAGGTGTTCCTATTTTAAATATAAGATGTTTTGACAATTTTGAAGAAAATATGTTAAAATATGTGGATTCTAGAGCGGAAAAAGTCAAATCGGTAGCGACATTTGTATGGGGGCTATATCTAAATCTGAACCGATCTTACCCACTTTCAGCATAGGTGTTTCCAGTACGATTATAAAATGTTGTGCCAATTTTAAAGAAAATCGGGAACAATATGCGGTTTCTAAAGCGGAAAAAGTGAAATCGGGAGCGACATTTGTATGGGGAACCGATCTGAATCTGAACCGATCTTACCCAATTTTTGCATACGTTTTTCTAGTTGGATTATAAGATGTTCTGCAAAATTTTAAGAAAATCGGGTAAAATATGTCTTTTCTAGAGCGGAAAATGTCAAATCGGGAGCGACATTTGTATGGGGACTATATCTAAATCTGAACCGATCTTACCCAATTTTTGCACACGTGTTTCTAGTTGGATTATAAGATGTTCTGCCAAATTTAAAGAAAATCGGGTACAATATGTCGTTTCATGAGCGGAAAATGTCAAATCGGGAGCGACATTTGTATGGGGGCTATATCTAAATCTGAACCGATTTCCTCCAAATTCAATACCGATGGTCATTGGCCAGAAAAAATAACTTCTGCCAAGTTTCACGACAATCGGACAACAATTGCGACCTGTAGAGTGCGAACAAGCTTAGATGGACAGCAGACGGACGGACAGACGGACAGACAGACATCGTTAAATCGTCCCAGCTGGTAATTCTAAGCCGATCGGTATACTTAAATGTGGGTCTAGCTCGATTATTTCTTGGTGTTAAAACATTTGGCGCGAAACTAACTTATAATACCCTAGACCACGAAGTGGTGTAGGGTATAAAAACGTCATCTTCTACCGCAAATGTGGTCGAACAAATCTTATAGGCTGTAGTGTGTATAGGTAGCGTATACGTGCTGTTGATTAAGGATAATATCACTCATACGCACTGTAGTCGGACTTGCCATTAATAGAAACAGACCTGCAAGATATATTTTTCCTACCTAAACGGCGTTAAGAATCATTCCTAGGAAGTTCATATGTTCTAGAAAGTTGTTTATTGAGATCTTAGGTACATTATTGTATTGATTGTGTCCTTCAATTTTGAACGGTTTGCTACCTATGGATCTGAGCAGGGCAAAAGGTAAAAAAAAAAAACATTTTTTTTTAGGTTTTGCGATTTTGACCTTGAAGATTCCAAACGGTTTCCAAGATATGAGCCTGAGAAAGTGATTACTTTTTGCAAAAGTAACACATAACTTTGGGCAAAACTGGCAGACACGTAGTGGTGTCCGTATAGGGTTATATTTTTATACCCTCCACTAGGGTATTATGTATTTGTGCATTTGTTTGTAACACCCAAAAGGAAACGAGTTAGACCCATAGTTTATTATACAGTTCGGGATAGAATCACTTTAAATTTAGCAATGTCCGTCTGTCTATCCGTCTGTCCGTCTATCCGTCTGTCCGTCTATTGTTGAAGTCAAATTTCAGGTCGCAATTATAGTCCGATCTTAACAAAAATTGACACAAGTAAGTTTTGTGGATCAAGGACGAACGCTATTTAATTTAAAGCAAATCGGATTAGATTTATATATAATTTATAGCTTTATATACAAATGTCGCTCCCTTTTTGACTTTTTCCGCTCTATAAACCGCATAAAACATCTGTGGTGAAAGCGGGTAAAATCTGTTCAGATTTAGATATAGCCCCCATAGAAATGTTTAACAGTATTCTACATATTATATTTAATTCTAAATTCTACATATAAACATTTATGGTGATATCGTTCCAGGTTTTAATATACCCCCATACAAATGTCCTTTCCGATTTATTTTTTTTTATCAAAATCAATAATTAAATAAATTAAATAATTATGCACAAAGCGGTATATTTTACCTTCAAGCATACGTTATGAGAGTGAGTAACAATGGTCCATGATTAGGACCCATAAAAATCCTTCCCGATTTCACTTTTATACCGAATTAAATTGCAGTGGGGTAGAAAGTGGAGGGTGTCATATAGTCGGTCCGTCTGACTTTAGCCTTTCCTTATTTGTTTCGTGTTGCACTGTGTATTTTTACTTATATATATATGATATTGGGTATGTGCACCATAAATTATTTCTTATTCGTATGGGTTGAAATCGGACAAAAAGGTATAAAAATGGTACATATCAAACGACAGCAGCTAGTAACACGAAAATGGGTGTGCACATTCCTCGAATTAAGTAGATATATAATATAAATATTTTTGCTTTTAAGGGTAAAATGGGAATAGGGGATACAAGTGGTGCAAACCAGACGGCTGCACCTAAAATAATGAAATTAGGTGTAGACACTCTGACTGCGTAGACATGTAAAACAGTGGGAGTTTTCGAAAATCGTACTTAGAATTGGGTAAAATGGAAAATGGGGATACAAATTGTACTAACCACTCTTTAAAATTAAAATTTTCAATTTCGAATCACTCTACTATCTTTTGCTGCGTGACGCCATGTACATTTTTCATATTTAGTGATATTTAACAAATATCGTAAACTTCCTAATATTTTTCTGCGAAAAGTCGACTGCCTCTAATCTGTCGGTAATAGCGTGGATGGCACTCATAGATGGAGGGTATATAAGATTCGTTCCGTCTGAACACAACTCCCTTTTTACTTGTTCTACTATTCAATTACAGACTTTTGCCCCACTTTAAAGAAATAAACCCATCATTTCACTTGAACTTTTTCACATCTCTCATAGACTCTGAGCGTGTGTTCAACATATCAATCACTGACGATGTTAAGAAAACTTTCGTTGGCAAAGCCGAGCAGAGGAAATAAGAATAAAGCTCAATTTTGGGATAAGAAAACAACAACAACAACAACTGCAGCAGCAAGAAAAACAATTTTCTAGAAGCAACCAGAGAAACATGAAAAGGATCCCGAAAAAGCAAAGTAGATTCATAAACCAAAAGTTTGATAAACAATTTTACTCTTCAAAAAACAATCAGTGAAGTGTGAAATGTTCAACTTTCTTGCTGCTCCTCCAGACGTTCTCTCTGTCTCGGTCTGCTCGGTGGTGACTGACTGGAATGCCTGCTGGGTTGCCTCGTTGCCGTTTTGTTAGCACGTCTTGCGTTTTACATTCAAATAAATTCAAACAGGAAACGGAAAGAGATTTTCAATAATACGACTATGGTAAAAGGAGTCCGGGGTGGAGCGGGGGTGGGGTGTGAATCTGCACACGCACCCATGAAGACAGCCACATATGAAAGGATAATCCACAGAGAGTTCGTAAGGAACTCAACTGTTGAAACAATCAAATCCAGCTCGCAGCAATTCAGACACTTGGAAGAGGAACTGTGGCAACAGACTCGTCACTTTGTCTGACACACGGAGATGGAGGCTGCCAGACCTGCCGAGGTTCGGGCTGAGCGTAGGTGTTGATATAATAATGTCTGTCTTCTGTTCGGAAACATTCATGAGGAATAACAATGTTTCCGGGGTGGGGTTGGGGGCGGAATCAAATTGAGTTGACTTGTGCGTGAAGAACGATGAGACAGAGACGCTGGGAAACTTTCTTCGGGCTCATAAGATATGTAAGACATAATTTAATCACGAATTATGAAAATACTGTTAACAAGTTGTGAAAAGTCATTAAAAACACTCATTACTTTCTCCTTGGAAATGTGTAATTACATGTATGAATATACATACATACAAACATGTGGATAAATCTATTTCGCGGAATACAATTGTATTTAAGTACTTTTGGCTTTTCCTGGAGAATCCATGCGGAAAGAAATTAATTATTCTTCGAATTAAATGGGATTTAGCAGATGACGGTTTATTTGTTCCTGTTGCTAAGCCTACCCTCATTTTAGGTTGCTACTGTTATTAATGGGGGTTTCTCATGCATATCCATATGTTAATTGCATTAAAAAGGATGTAATTTTTAATTTATTAAATATTTTGTTTTCACAATATATGTAACTTTCACATGCATTGTCGGAAACAGCCGAATGGATCTCTTTAGAATTGAACTTGCCTTTCCTTTAGATGCTAGCGTGCTTTCAACAGACGGACAGGCGGTCATGGCTACTCGTCTGCGAATTTTATGCCGATCATGACTATATAGGTGGAAATCTCTGCAAAACGGACCATACAAAATAATCTAGTTTTTAGAATATTTTTGACGATCATAAAGCTTACACCGAAGGAAGTAAGGGATAGCGGGGCGGCGTACAAATTGCATGAGCCCAAATCTCGACTTTACAAAGAACATTCCTATTAAGAATATTCTAAATGATTTTGCCTAAATTTCACTGTGTGTAATTTTTCAAGTCATGGAAATATAACTAAAGGGTGATTTTTTAGCTATTATCTTTTTGGAAACACTGGTTTAAACAGCTGACGCACGTTTCGTGTTTTGATTCACTGTCAAACATCTTCATCTTCGCCTTACAAACGAACAACGTTTGCAAATTATTGAATTTTATTATCAAAATGCGTGCTCTGTTAAGAAAGTTCATCGCGCGCTTCTTCAATTTTATGGTCAGTTTAATCGACCCACTAAAGCAGCTATTCGGGCTATTGTGACTAAATTTCGCACCAAATTTACATTGTTGGACAATAAACCACCAACACGCTTACGTAGAGTGCGAACTGAAGAAAATATCGCAAATGTATCGGCCAGTGTTAATGATGACCATAAACTATCGATTCGTCGCCATTCGCAGCAATTGGGCCTCTGTTACTCAAAAACGTGGAAATGCCAAAATTGGACTAAGCGGATGGACCATTTGAGGCGCAGTCAAGGTCATCATTTGCATGAAATAATCTTCAAACATTAAATTATATGGACGTTATGGACATTATATATCGATTCAAATAAAGATTTCATGCATTTCTCTGAATTTTATGAGTTTTTTTTTGAAAAACTTTCCTACAGCTTTTAAAAAATGACCCTTTATATACGGACACCACTACGTGATAAAAGACCAAAAAAAAGACCCGTGTCTCTCTCGGTATAGTTTGTGCTAAAAAGTGATCATTTTCTCAGGCTCACATCTTTTGATTTACTCTCTGAGGCAAAGATGTAACTCTTGTCATAAAGAACAAAAACATATAAAATCAAAAAACTTCATCTTCAAAGTCAAACTCGCAAATATCGTCGAACAAATCGTATAGGCTTAGTTTGTGCAGGTAGCGTATACGTGTTGTTGATTAATGATAATATCACTCATACGCACTGTACCATCAGTCCTGCAAGATATATTTTTCCTACCTAAACGGTATTAAGAATCATTCTTAGGAAGTTCATATGTTCTAGAAAGTTGTTTACTGAGATCTTAGGTACATTTTTGTAGTTGATTGTTTCCCTGAATTTAGAACGCTTTGCTACCTATGGACTTGAACAGTGGAAAAGGGTTAAAAAATCGAAAGTTTTTCTTGCGGTTTTGTCCTTCACAATTTTGTTCTTTATGACAACAGCTACAACTTTGTCTCAGAGAGTAAATCAAAATTCCAAACGGGTTGCAAGATATGAGCCTGATCACTTTTGCATAAATGACACCGAGGTCCCAAATCTTTGGGGACACTTAACAAAAAGTGCATGTCTTTGTGCCAAACTGGGAGACAGGGGTCTTTTTTTTGTCTTTTATCACGTAGTTGTGTCCGTATATGGTTATATTTTTTCGTGTTGCACTGCGTTTTGCTGTGTTTACATGTAAAGTTCATAAATACTAAAATAGTTGAAAATTTCATAATAATAGAGGTTATTTTATTGGGATGTAACTCGGAAACCATTTATAGTAGTGGAATATCGTTTATTTCGTAAAAAACGGGAGCTCTCGAGGCATTCCTTTACATTGTTATTACGTTTCGATTTATTTTTAAGATTGTGGTTTACCTGAGGGTTGTAAAGGGTCCGCCATCTAACTTTTTTTCAACTATTCAACCGTTGGACTATTATTTGTGGGGTGCCCGAGGCAGCCATTTGATTGAAATTATTTTCCATTATTAACCGGAAGGATTGCACTTTCAAATAAAAAAAGAAATTTGAGAAAATATTGAGTAGTTTTTTTATAGCATTTTCAAAAAAAAGTTATTTGTTGAAATATGTGGTTTCTAGAGCGGAAAAAGTAAATCATAGGAGACATTGGTATGGGAACTATATAAAGGGTCCGCCATCTAACGTTTTTCAACCGTTGGACTATTACTTGTGGGGTGTCCGAGGCAGCCATTTGAATGAAATTATTTTCCATTATTAACCGGAAGGATTGTACTTTCAAAAAAAAAAAAAAAAAATTGAGAAAATATTCAGTAGTTTTTTTTATAGCATTTAAAAAAAAGTTATTTGGCGGGCCCTTTATTTATTTAGTATGGTTAATTTTCTACAGTATAAATCTAAAGGGTGTTTAAATTGCAAGGGCCGATGTTGAATGTGAACCACATCTAAACGTCAAGTTTTTTCTGCATTTCATTTGACATTTCTCAAATTCAGACTAATTCAATTTGAACCATGGAAATATACACAATCGAGAAACGCGTTAAAGTTATTCAGGCTTAAGGGGCGTTCAAATCAAAATGCATTTCGTGCACTTCGTGATTTTTTCCGTCAATTTAATCTTCCAAGTGTGCTTACAAATGGAAAAATCGTGCAAAAACTTGATCAAACTGAGTCTTTGAGATAGTGTGGCTGAAGAGCCGTCCACCTCAACTAGTCGTCGTGCCCAACAATTGCACCTCTCACGTTCGTCGGTGTGAACATTATGCATGAAGACTTGCATTTACACGCTTACACGCTCAAGAACTAAAGCCTCTTGACCATTCCAAACGTCGTCAATGGTGGTAAGAAATAGCAACAGTGGATGATAAATTTTCGAAAAAAAATCATTTTCAGTGATGAGGTACATTTTCATCTCAGTGGGTTCGTCAGTAAGCAGAATTGCCGCATTTGGGCGAATGATAATCCAAGAGTGACTGTCGAAAAACCAATGCACCCACAATGAGTGACAGTTTGGGGCGGTTTATGGGCTGGCGGCATCATCGGGCTGTAGTTTTTCCAAAATGAACAATGGCTCTTGTGCGCGACAAATTCAATGGCCGTGTTATCTCACGTGGTGGCGATGCCAATTTGCCGCCAAGATCATGTGATTTGTCACCGTTGGACTTCTTTCTTTGTGGTTATTTGAAAGAAAAAATGTTGTTGATGTTCCCGACTAAAATGAAAGATTGGTTTGTTTTTTGTATTCTCTCAAAATATTTCGCTTTTATCAGTGTCCGTTCGTGAGCTGGACGCGTTGAAAATAACCTCTATAAATCAGTTTTTTCTTGAATAAAATTCACGATGAGAATGATATTAAGAAAAAAACAGCTAGGAATTAAAATCCGACCCGAGCCTTATCAAACCATATTACTTGCCAATATGACCCAGTATAAAGGACAGATTTATACTATTTTAGTGAAATTTTTATGCATTTTTTATAAAAACCGCAGCAAAAATTGCAAAAAATGATAAAATTCCACCCTCTATTCTGGGTTAAAGTTTTTGATATGGTTTGATAAGGCTCGGACCAGATTTTAATTTCTAGCAGGTTTTATCTAAATACCATTCTCACTGTAAGAAATACCAGATTGATAGAGGTTATGTTTAACGCGTCCAGCTCACGAACGGACGCTGATAAAAGCGAAATATTTTGGGAGAACACATAAAACAAGCCAATCTTTCATTTTAGTCGGGAACATCCACAACTTTTATTTTGAAGCCACACTAATATGTATGTAATCATTATTTATCACAGTTATATTCAACTCTCTAATATATATATATAAATAATAAGTATCTTAAGCAATCAAATATGCTTTGTATTTATAAATTTTGTTTATCAATATGTTTCCGAGAAATATTTATTTTTTCAGAATTTATACTTCAAATAAAACAGAAGTTTTCTTATAAAATATAAAATAAATTTATATCCATCAACCATCCCCACAGCCACGCCCAACGCCCAAATAAAATTTTTGTTTTTTTCGCGATTTTCGAAATTTTTGTTAAAAATTATTTTATTTTTTAATCAATGAAACAGGCTATTATAGCTTTATTCTTAACTTGAGATTAATATCGACACAATATTTACATGTGCTCGCACGCCATAAAACCTTACAATCCTAAAGTATGCTTTAAATAAATTTTCCTAAATAACAGAGAACAACGATGAAAGTATTGTTTCATTTTTGGCTTAGAAGGTTTTACCACTTCAGTAATTAGATATATGTTGGCAGCTATAAGCACAATATTCTTATTAATTCTTGTATTAATGAATAACTTAGACAATAGACTAAGAATATTTGTAAATGCCGAGGCATCGGTTGACCTCGCGAATATAGTTTTATACTGTACAAAATTACCAATACTGAATAAGTACAACCTTTAGGTAAACCTCTGTCTGAAAAGCAAAGCAAAGACTTAATTACACTTTTTTAAGTGCAAAAGAACACCTCAAGAGCTCCTATTTTCTACGAACTAAACGAAATTTCAATACGATACATGGTTTCCGAGATATATCCCAATAAAACAACCTCTCTTATGATGAAATTTGCAACTCTTTTAACATTTATGAACTTTAAAAAACTAAAACTAAAACTAACCGCGATGTTGGCAGAATCTTTTAGACTATGCTAAATAGGAATGTTCTTTGCAAAATTCAATCAGTAAAGTTGAGATTTGGGCGCATGAAATTTGGGTGTTTTTGCCCCTGATAATACACTGTGCGGCGTTTCGGAAATTCTGACATGGTTGAAATATTTGAACAAGTTTGAAATTTATTTTCTTTTAGATTTATAAAAATTAATTTACTTCAAAACATATTTTTTCTTGACAATGAACATTTAAAAGAATAATACATTTATTATAACCTCCAGGATGGGGGTATACTTACTTTGTCATTTCGTTTGTAACATCTTGAAATATCGACCTGAGACCCTATAAAGTATATATATAAAAAATCGTCATAAAAATCTAAGGGTGTGTTTGCGGATGACGTTTGAAATTCTTCACGAACGAGTGATACACTGAGGAACGATTCATAAATAGGGTTTTTATAATTAGCTTACAAGTTTTCGCCTTATGAATTGAAATTATAAAAGCTTTCGTTCATTTGTCAATCAACAATATTGCCACCAAGATTTTTTGTAATTTTTTTTATAATTTTGTTCATAGACAAACATAATTTTATGTGTAAAAGGAGGCAACCCTAATAACTGACAGAAAACATTATTTTTCTACAAAATAATTATTTCAAGACAGTTAGTGTAAATACCTTTTGTGGACATAATTGTGCTAAAATACCATATTTGTTCTAGTTCCCCTTTTTCAACGTTATGTTGGGTGCAGTATAAAAGATAGTGTTATTTTAAGTATATATGTGAGTATTATTTTGTATCAGTGTGTCAATATTGTATTTTCATTATGCCCATCAGAATAATCTTGATAACGAATGTTAACAGATTATTTAAAAAGAAAATAAATGTTCTATTTAAAAAACATACATTTCAACCATTTGTTTTCATTTCTCAACGTACACGAATGGGTTTTGCTAATCGTCCAGATTTGACATTTGTGACGATTGGTTTCGTGTTCGGGAAACCTAAAAATACAGAAAAGCAAACGAAAGCTTTTGAGTTTTACTCAAAAAATGACATTCGTTATACATAAACGCAAATCAACTTTCGTTCGTCGTTTTGACGAGTTCAATGCTTGTTTCGCCATCCAGAAACAGACCCTTAGACGATCTAGCCCTGTCTGTCCGTCCATCCGTCCGTCTGTTGAAAGCAAGCTACCATCTAAACGAATGGAGCTAGGAAGTTGGGTATGCGCATTCCCCCTATAACAAAAAGGTGCACCATGAAGTGATTCTTATTCGTAGGGGGTGAAATGGACAAAGGGATAAAAATGGAAACTATCAAACGACAACAGCTACAAACACGAAATTCGATGTGGACATTCCTCTAATCGAGTAGATACTGGATATACGAGTATTTTTCCCAAATTCGTACTTTTAAGTGGTAAAATGGGAATAGTCGGATAAATATGGTACCAACCAAACGGCTGCATCAAGAATAATGAAATCCGGTGTATACATTCCTCTTATTGCGTAGACACGTCAAATAAACGGAATTTTCGGAATTCGTGCTTTTTGGGGTTAAAATGGAAAAACAAAAGGTTATTTTCAAATTCGTACTTGAAGGGGTAAAATAGGAATAGAGGGATAACAATAGTACTAACTAAACAGCTACCGATAGAATGGTGAAATTCGGTGTGTACATCCCTCTAATTGTGTAGACACGTAAAATAAAGAGGTTTTATAAAATGGAAAAAAGTAGATAAAAATGGTACCAAATAAAATAAAAACAAGTAAGGAAAGGCTAAAGTCGGGCGGGGCCGACTATATAATACCCTACACCACTCCCTGGGAGCAATTTTATGTAGTTCATACAAATTATATAAATTATATTCATATAATTTATATGCTATAAATTCATCTTTAGTCAAATTTAACGAATATGGTAAATAATATGGTAATTGATCCAATTGTCCGACAGACAAATACAAATTATACAGTAGTTAACCAAAGTCATACCAAAGTATGGACATATGGGCATCACCCAAACAATTCTCATTGCAATTCAATTCGGTAAAAAAATGAAATCGGGAAGGACTTTTGTATTCTGTAAATGTATGTGTTTGACAAAAAATTTTAAATCGGAAAGGACATTTGTATGGGTGTATATTGAAACCTGGAACGATGTAACCCGCTTTCACCATGTTTGTTTATTGGTGAAATATAATATGTAAAATTTGGCCAAAATCGGTTAAACATTCGGGAGCAACATTTGTATGAGGGCTATATCTAAATCTAAACCGATCTTACCCACTTTCACCATAGGTTTTTTAGTTGGATTATAAGATGTTGTGCCAATTTTAAAGAAAATATGTACAATATGTGGATTTTAGAGCAGAAAAAGTCAAATCGGGATCGACATTTATATGGGGGCTATATCTAAATCTGAACCGATCATACCCACTTTCAGCATAGGTGTTTCTAGTTCGATTATAAAATGTTGTGCCAATTTTAAACAAAATCGGGTACAATATGTGGTTTCTAGAGCGGAAAATTTCAAATCGGGAGCGACATTTGTATGGGGGCTATATCTAAATCTGAACCGATCTTACCCAATTTTTGCATACGTGTTTCTAGTTGGATTATAAGATGTTCTGCCAAATTTAAAGAAAATCGGGTACAATATGTCGTTTCTAGAGTGGAAAATGTCAAATCGGGAGCGACATTTGTATGGGGGCTATATCTCAATCTGAACCGATCTTACCAAATTTTTGCATACATGTTTCTAGTTGGATTATAAGATGTTCTGTCAAATTTAAAGAAAATCGGGTACAATATGTCGCTTCTAGAGCGGAAAATGTCAAATCGGGAGCGACATTTGTATTGGGGCTATATCTAAATCTGAACCGATCTTACCCAATTTTTGCATACATGTTTGTAGTTGGATTATAAGATGTTCTGCCAAATTTAAAGAAAATCGGGTACAATATGTCGTTTCTAGAGCGGAAAATGTCAAAACGGGAGCGACATTTGTATGGGGGCTATATCTAAATCTGAACCGATCTTACCCAATTTTTGCATACATGTTTGTAGTTGGATTATAAGATGTTCTGCCAAATTTAAAGAAAATCGGGTACAATATGTCGTTTCTAGAGCGGAAAATGTCAAATCGGGAGCGACATTTGTATGGGGGCTATATCTAAATCTGAACCGATCTTACCAAATTTTTGCATACATGTTTCTAGTTGGATTATAAGATGTTCTGTCAAATTTAAAGAAAATCGGGTACAATATGTCGTTTCTAGAGCGGAAAATGTCAAATCGGGAGCGACATTTGTATGGGGGCTATATCTAAATCTGAACCGATCTTACCCAATTTTTGCATACATGTTTGTAGTTGGATTATAAGATGATCTGCAAAATTTAAAGAAAACCGAGTACAATATGTCGTTTCTAGAGCGGAAAATGTCAAATCGGGAGCGACATTTGTATGGGGGCTATATCTAAATCTGAACCGATCTTACCCAATTTTTGCATACATGTTTGTAGTTGGATTATAAGATGTTCTGCCAAATTTAAAGAAAATCGGGTACAATATGTCGTTTCTAGAGCGGAAAATGTCAAATCGGGAGCGACATTTGTATGGGGGCTATATCTAAATCTGAACCGATTTCCTCCGAATTCAATACCGATGGTCCGTGGCCAGAAAAAATAACTTCTGCCAAGTTTCATGACAAGCGGACAACAATTGCGAGTGCGAACAAGCTTAGATGGACAGCAGACGGACGGACGGACGGACGGACGGACAGACAGGTATAAAAATCCATTTTACGACATTTTTATACCCTACACCACTTCGTGGTCTAGGGTATTATAAGTAAGTTTCGCGCCAAATGTTTGTAACACCAAGAAATAATCGAGCTAGACCCACCTTTAAGTATACCGATCGGCTTAGAATCACCAGCTGAGTCGATTTAACGATGTCTGTCTGTCCGTCTGTCCGTCCGTCCGTCTGCTGTCCATCTAAGCTTGTTCGCACTCTACAGGTCGCAATTGTTGTCCGCTTGTCATGAAACTTGGCAGAAGTTATTTTTTCTGGCCACGGACCATCGGTATTGAATTCGGAGGAAATCGGTTCAGATTTAGATATAGCCCCCATACAAATGTCGCTCCCGATTTGACATTTTCCGCTCTAGAAACGACATATTGTACCCGATTTTCTTTAAATTTGGCAGAACATCTTATAATCCAACTAGAAACACATATGCAAAAATTGGGTAAGATCGGTTCAGATTTTCTTTAAATTCGGCAGAACATCTTATAATCCAACTAGAAACACATATGCAAAAATTGGGTAAGATCGGTTCAGATTTTCTTTAAATTTGGCAGAACATCTTATAATCCAACTAGAAACACATATGCAAAAATTGGGTAAGATCGGTTCAGATTTAGATATAGCCCCCATACAAGTGTCGCTCCCTATTTCACTTTTTCCGCTTTAGAAACCACATATTGTACCCGATTTTCTTTAAAATTGGCACATCATCTTATAATACAACTAGAAACACCTATGCAAAAATTGGGTAAGATCGGTTCAGATTTAGATATAGCCCCCATAAACCTGTCGCTCCCGATTTGACATTTTCCTCTCTAGAAACGACATATTGTACCCGGTTTTCTTTAACATCTTTTCAGAACATCTTATAATCAAACTAGAAACACGTATGCAAAAATTGGGTAAGATCGGTCCAGATTTAGATATAGCCCCCATACAAATCTCGCTCCCGATTTGATATTTTCTGCTCTATAAACGACATATTGTACCCGATTTTCTTTAAATTTGGCAGAACATCTTATAATCCAACTAGAAACACGTATGCAAAAATTGGGTAAGATCGGTTCAGATTTAGATATAGCCCCCATACAAATGTCGCTCCCGATTTGACATTTTCCACTCTAGAAACGACATATTGTACCCGATTTTCTTTAAATTTGGCAGAACATCGTATAATCCAACTAGAAACACCTATGAACAAATTGGGTAAGATCGGCTCAGATTTAGATATAGCCCCCATACAAATGTCGCTCCCGAATTTACTTTTTCCGCTCTAAAATCCACATAGTGTACCCGTTTTTCTTTAAAATTGGTACAACATCTTAGAATCCAACTAAAAAACCTATGGTGAAAGTGAGTAAGATCGGTTCAGATTTAGATATAGCCCTCATACAAATGTTGCTCCCGAATGTTTAACCGATTTTGGCCAAATTTTACATATTATATTTCACCCATAAACAGACATGGTGAAAGCGGGTCACATCGTTCCAGGTTTCAATATACCCCCGTACAAATGTCCTTTCCGATTTAACATTTTTTGTTAAACACATACATTTACAGGATGCAAAAATCCTTCCCGATTTCAATTTTTTTCCGAATTGAATTGCAATGAGAATTGTTTGGGTGATGCCCATATGTCCATACTTTGGTATACTACTGTATAATTTGTATTTGTCTGTCGGACAATTGGATCAATTACCATATTATTTACCATATTCGTTAAGTTTGACTAAAGATGAATTTATAGAATATAAATTATATGAATATAATTTGTATGAACTATATAAAATTGCTCCCATGAAATACCTGGGTTTAGTAATCAAAGCGAGGTACATACGCAGGGAGTGGTGTAGGGTATTATATAGTCGGCCCCGCCCGACTTTAGCCTTTCCTTACTTGTTTACTTTTGCGGCAAAATTTGGTAGAATCATGAAATTAGGTTATATTGATCTGTGAACGTGAGATATAGCCTCCTTAAAAATTTCGTTCTGAATTTGACATTTTCCGCTCAAGAAACCACATATGTTACCCGATCTTCTAATCCAACAAAAAAACCTGCTCCGGTACAAAAGACGCTCTCAATATGACTTTTTTCGTTCTATAAACCACATATTTTAGCCGATTTTCCTTAAATTTGAAGAAGACATTATAATGCAGCTAGCAATATCTATGGTGAAAGTGGGTAAGATCGGTTCATATTTATATATATCCCCCGTTTCCGACTAAAATTCTTTTGTCAGACACACACATTTAAAGAATACTTTTAACTAAATTTGGCAGAAGCCGTTATATTTTACCTAGAAACATAAATTATTAGAGTGGGTCACAATGGCCCATGATTAGGACCTATACAAGAATCCGTCCCGATTTCACTTTTTTACCGAATAGATTTGCAATGGGATAGAAAGTGGGGGTATCATATAGTCGGCCCCGTCCGACTTTAGTCCTTCCTGTAGCAAATTACATGGGAAAAGTTTCGGTAAGTATCATTTTGTAAACATTCATTTTCTCATCATTCTTACGGGGCCAATGGGCAAAGGGGGACCGCCTATTTTTTCTCAAATCATATACATACATTTTGGCAGTATATCTCGACATACTAAGTTTGGTGAAGGTAGTTTCAAGGTTTTTTTTTTGTAGCAACTTCTCGATTTTCGCGCATAGTGAAGTATAGAAGTCGCTTAAAATCACTGTTTTTTTATTTTGAGAAATACAAAATTGCTTTGTCGAAAATTGTGCAAATAAAATATTTCCCGGGAGTAACATTTTTCCAGAAATAGTAACACCATAAGACCCCCACAAGTCTAAACTGTAAATGTCACCGCTTAAATTTATTTTGTTTTTGGACTATGGCTAATGTTCACCAGCAATTCCTGTGGCAGGAATCCTTCTCTTCTTCTCCAACTTTTTTATTATCCCTTTCGCAAATAAAACGATGACATTCAGAGAACTCTTGCCATTACAATTCTCGTAGATTTATTGTCGGGTTATTAAATTTGAATTTTAAGCCATAATATCTTATCATTTGTTTGGTTAATATTTTTTTTCCGGAGAATTTTTATGGCCCATTAAAATCATCACCAAGAGCATCCGTCTGCCCACACTATCTCACACACACACATATACACTCGCATAGACACATTTTACAATTAAAACTTGAATAACAAACAGAGTTCTTGTGAGCACAACAAGCCAGACTAACAGATAGACGAAGAGACACAAACATGGTCCACATCACATGTAACCATAAGCCATCAACCATCAACTATGGCCGCACATACGGGGGCGGTGTTCGTGTCGTGTTCGGCGCGGGAGTATGACAAGGAACTCATTCAAATAAATGAAGTACTTTACATGCAAAATCTACTAAATTTTCAGCAAACACAGTCAGGCAGTGCGCCGCAAAGGAAAAAGAAATATAGAACTTTGTCAACTCAGTAAAAATGCCAGTTTGTAATTAAGTGGTTGGTCGGGTATGACCCGGCCATGGTGGATGTTACGATCATTTGTACACTACACGGAGCTTAGGACGGGTCGAGATTTTTGTGGCGACCAACATTCTAACGAACAAAGTGAGATAGAGAGATATTTGAAAAACATTACAATCTGTGAATGGAAATATTTTAAAAAATTTTAGAAGAAAAAAAATTTAACAGCTTGCTTTACAGTGGGTAGTAGGGAAATTTTCTACCCAGTTTCGAGCAACGGGAAAAATAAAAAATATATAACTTTTTATAACTTTTTGCACTTCTTTCCAAAAGGGTACACTTTTGAAAAATCGCTATAGGTAATATGTGTTCACGCTTCTCCCTTAAATACAATTTCTTTATGTGGTACCACGTTTAACCTTTTCGTCCACATCCATTTATATTCTCTGTCATCACTTTATTCCCTTTTTGCCCCGCGCGCCAAAAAACAAATTTCGAAACTTCGAATTTTGCTGCACTTCTATAGGGTCCGCCAAATAACTTTTTTTTTTGAAAATGCCATAAAAAAACTACTGAATATTTTCTCAAATTTCTTTTTTTATTTGAAAGCACAATCCTTCCGGTTAATAATGGAAAATAATTTCATTCAAATGGCTGCCTCGGGCACCCCACAAATAATAGTCCAACAGTTGAATAGTTGAAAAAAAAAACGTTAGATGGCGGACCCTTTATATAGCTCCCATACCAATGTCTCCTATGATTTACTTTTTCCGCTCTAGAAACCACATATTTCAACAAATAACTTTTTTTTGGAAAATGCTATAAAAAAACTACTGAATATTTTCTCAAATTTCTTTTTTTATTTGAAAGTACAATCCGTTGGGTTAATAATGGAAAATAATTTCATTCAAATGGCTGCTGCAGGCACCCCACAAATAATAGTCCAACGGTTGAATAGTTGAAAAAAAAAACGTTAGATGGCGAACCCTAGACGTGGTCAGAGGAAGTTACATATCAAATTTCACGATTCTAGCTCTTGATTTTTTAAGAGCTTGATAACTTTTTTTAAAAAAAAAACGCATAAAATTTGCAAAATCTCATCGGTTCTTTATTTGAAACGTTAGATTGGTCCATGACATTTACTTTTTGAAGATAATTTCATTTAAATGTTGACCGCGGCTGCGTCTTAGGTGGTCCATTCGGAAAGTCCAATTTTGGGCAACTTTTTCGAGCATTTCGGCCGGAATAGCCCGAATTTCTTCGGAAATGTTGTCTTCCAAAGCTGGAATAGTTGCTGGCTTATTTCTGTAGACTTTAGACTTGACGTAGCCCCACAAAAAATAGTCTAAAGGCGTCAAATCGCATGATCTTGGTGGCCAACTTACCGGTCCATTTCTTGAGATGAATTGTTCTCCGAAGTTTTCCCTCAAAATGGCCATAGAATCGCGAGCTGTGTGGCATGTAGCGCCATCTTGTTGAAACCACATGTCAACCAAGTTCAGTTCTTCCATTTTTGGCAACAAAAAGTTTGTTAGCATCGAACGATAGCGATCGCCATTCACCGTAACGTTGCGTCCAACAGCATCTTTGAAAAAATACGGTCCAATGATTCCACCAGCGTACAAACCACACCAAATAGTGCATTTTTCGGGATGCATGGGCAGTTCTTGAACGACTTCTGGTTGCTCTTCACTCCAAATGCGGCAATTTTGTTTATTTACGTAGCCATTCAACCAGAAATGAGCCTCATCGCTGAACAAAATTTGTCGATAAAAAAGCGGATTTTCTGCCAACTTTTCTAGGGCCCATTCACTGAAAATTCGACGTTGTGGCAGATCGTTTGGCTTCAGTTCTTGCACGAGCTGTATTTTATACGGTTTTACACCAAGATCTTTGCGTAAAATCTTCCATGTGGTCGAATAACACAAACCCAATTGCTGCGAACGGCGACGAATCGACATTTCACGGTCTTCAGCAACACTCTCAGAAACAGACGCAATATTCTCTTCTGTACGCACTGTACGCATTCGTGTGGTTGGTTTAATGTCCAATAAAGTAAACTGAGTGCGAAACTTGGTCACAATCGCATTAATTGTTTGCTCACTTGGTCGATTATGTAGACCATAAATCGGACGTAAAGCGCGAAACACAAACACAAAACAACCGAACACTGATTTTGGTAATAAAATTCAATGATTTGCAAGCGTTGCTCGTTAGTAAGTCTATTCATGATGAAATGTCAAAGCATACTGAGCATCTTTCTCTTTGACACCATGTCTGAAATCCCACGTGATCTGTCAAATACTAATGCATGAAAATCCTAACCTCAAAAAAATCACTCTTTACATGAATAAAAGAAACTTAAATACCAAATTTCACGATTCTAACAGTAATACTTTAGTTGGTACCATTTTTATCCCTTTTTTCCATTTTAACCCCAAAACATTTCGAAAAATCCTTTAATTTTATGTGTCTACTCAATCAGAGGAATGTATACACCGAATTTCATTATTCTAGGTGCAACCGTTTGGTTGTAGCAGAGGAATGTATACTCCGAATTCCCTGATACTATCTGCGGCCATTTTGTTGGTACCATTTTTATCCCCTTTCTCGCATTTTACTCCTTAAGAGTACGACTTTCGAAAATTTCATCATTCTAGCTGTAGTTTTTTAGTTGGTACTATTTTTATCCCCTGTACCCATTGTATCCCTTGAAAGTACGAGTTTGGAAAAACCTTTTATTTTTCGTGTCTACGCAGTCAGAGGAAAGTATACAGCGCATTTCATGGTTCTAGCTGCATCCATTTGTTTGGTACAATTTTTATCCCCTTTTTCCATTTTACACCCTAAAAGTATGAATTTCGAAAATTTCCTTTATTTTATGTGTCTACGCAATCAGAGGAATATATACACCGAATTTGATTATTATAGGTGCAGCCGTTTGCCTCTATCCCCATTTAACCCCCAAAAAGTACGAATTTAGAAAAAATACTTTTATATTATGTATCTACTCTATTAGAAAACAAGTAAGGAAAGGCTAAAGTCGGGCGGGGCCGACTATATGATACACTCCACTTTCCAACCGAATACAATTCAACTTGGTAAAAAAGTGAAAACGGGAAGAATTTTTGTATGTTTCCTAATCATAGGCTAATATGACCTGGTTCGATTTGTCAAATCGATAAGAATATTTGTATCGGGGCTATATCCAAACATGGAAAAATGTGACAAACTTTCACAATAAGTTCTTCCAGTTCAAATATAACGTGTTATGCTCACTTTGAAGAAATTCGGTGAAAATTCGAGGTTTCTGGGGCGGAAAAAGTAAAATCGGGAGCGAAATTTGTATGGGAGCTATATCTAAATCTGAACCGATCTAACACATTTTTACCGCAGGTGTTTCTAGTTGAAATATAAGATGTTTTGCCAATTTTGAAGAAAATCTGTTAAAATATGTGGTAT
Source organism: Polietes domitor (assembly GCA_947397865.1). Taxonomy (NCBI): domain Eukaryota; kingdom Metazoa; phylum Arthropoda; class Insecta; order Diptera; family Muscidae; genus Polietes; species Polietes domitor. The sequence continues at coordinate 48,427,383 of OX377619.1, forward strand.
CTAGAGTGAAATCGGGAGTGAAATTCGTATGGGGGCTATATCTAAATCTGAACCGATTTTCTTCAAATTAAATAGCGTTCGTCCTTATCTCGAAAAACTTCGTTGTGCAAAGTTTCATTTGGTTCTGTCTACAATTGCGACCTGTATATAAATAAAAATAATATATATATATATATAAATAAAAACCACTACCAATTTGGTTATTTAAATAAGAAATTATTTATTAATTTTTTCTTTTAGCTCTCTTCAACAGTAAAAAAAAAACAGAAAATCCTAACTTTAACTAAAATCTATCGAAGCTCTATACACATTTTTGCGATTGTTCTTTTCTCTGAAATATAACTGAAAATTTTAAATTCCTATTAAAAACTATATATAATTATATAAGTACTATACAACTATCCCACTAATCCTTTTCCCTATTCCATGCATTTCTTCCTTTTCCCTATTCCGTACATTTCTTATTAATATCTCCGTTTTATAAACTCAAATACTTGCGACAAACTGTGTGAACATGAGGATCAAGGCATTACTCATTCATATTTTCAGAAGAGTTTGCTTAACTTTTGCAGAATGGCGACAACAAAATTTATTAATTGATTCATTAATCTAACCGTTGATAAGTTCTGCCTCCATTTTCATTTACATTTTCTAAAATCCCTCCTACACAAGCGAAGATATTTGATAAAATCCAAGATCACCCAAAATTAATATGAATCATACGCTTTGGTGTACGAAAATTTAAACTTCTCCTATTTAACCAAATCCAATGGCATTTCTATAGATATTTTGAAGTTGATTCCTTTATCTGAGTACTGTTTTTAGGACTTTGTCATAAATTAAATAAATTATGTCTACTCCTCACCAAGAGAATTTAGGCATTTATATGTTCAGATATTTTTTCTTTACTTTCGTAGAATGGCGACAACAAAATTTAAAAAAAAATCAATGGTTGTCAACCGTTTGATTCTTTAATCAACCAGATGGATAAGTTCTGCCTTCATTTCCATTTAAAATTACTGAAATACTTCTAACACAAGCGAAGATATTTGATAAAATCTAAGATCACCCAAAATTAATATGAATCATACGCTCTAGTATACGAAAACTGAAAATGCTCATATTTGTCCCATTTCGCCCCCTACAAATAAAAATCATTCTATGGTGCCCTTTTATGCTATAAAGAGAATGCGAATTGCAAATATCAAGTAAATACAAGCTAATATGTTCAAAAAACATGCTGAAATACTCTAAATATTAGGGGTATTTTAAGTCCTTGTGAGGGAAACATTTTTCCCTCTGTGCCGATTTCACCCACTTTCAATCCCAACCGATCTGCAACCATAAGACTCATTTAGGGAAAATTTAAACATCCTAGCTCATTTCGTTCGGCCGCTATCGTACTTTCAACTGACAGACGGACATGGCTATATCGTCTTAGAATTTTACCACGACCCATAATATATATACTTTATGGGGTCTCCGATGAATATTTTAAGGTGTTACAAACGGAATGACAAAGTGAATATACCCCCATCCTGGAGGTGGAGGGTATAAAAAATGTGCTTAAATACTCTAAAATATTAGGGAATATTATAGGTTTTTTAGTCCTTGTGAGTCCCTTTGGACCTATTTCGCCCAGTTTTAATCCCAACCGATCTACGACTATAATACACATTTATGGAAAATTTGGACGTCCTATCTCCTTTCGTTTAGATGCTAGCGTGCTTTCAACAGACGGACGGACATGGCTAGATCTTATAATTTTATGACGATCAAGAATATAAATACTTTCTAGGGTCTCAGGTCGATATTTCAAGGCGTTACAAACGTTAGTATACCCTAATCCTAGAGGTGGATGGTATAAAAATAAGGACCTACAAGGTCGATCAATGCCGAGCATAGTCTACATTTGCAATTTATGCAGAAAAAAAGGAAGAGTCACTGCGGCTGTTGGTAACTAAGTAGTGGTGCGAAATTTTAAATAATAATAATGATGATGATGAAAATGCTGGCACTGCCACTGCCACAGTCACTGGAAATGGCAATGGTGATGTTGATGGCTATGGTTAGTGGCCTGGTCGGATTGCTGACGAGGCCGTTCGTTGAGTGGAGAGCGCCATGCAAAATGTGGCATTAAGCGATTAAGCACACAAACACGTTCGTTCGTCTCTAGCCACCACAGGCAAACGAGTCACATACTCGGTCTCCTTTCGTATTTAATGCAATAAATGAATGTGCTCAAGTTATTTTGCTGCGACAAACAAAATGAATGTAATGAAGATAATTCATGAATTTTCATGAGAAATTAACTTTCAGCGAGAGTGTGCTATCGCCAAAAAGCAAAAAAGGAGAACAGAAAAAAAAAAATAATGAACAACATTAGTTTTTGCCACCGGCGGGAATAATAAAATTTTCTGTCTGATGGGATCTCCTAGGCGCGTGGAAATGTAAACGAAAATGTAACTTTGAATTTTTTAACATATTCAAAGGATTTAAAGACAGTTAGGAAGGGTTGGCTTGCCACTATTGCTACTGAGTAAGTAGCTGTATTAAATGCATCATGATCTGTTACGGATACTTCAGCGGCAATTGAATGAAAAGACCGGTTTCGGCTGTTCCCCAGGTCGTGTCCCATCCCTTCATCGAAGCCCATGGTACCGTTCCAGATTGATATATACACCTACACATGATCACATACCATAATCTATCGCTTTTCCCAACCTTGGTCACGAGATTTTCCCCTCCTTTATTATGACCCCTATATCAATCATTCCATGTCAAACCGTACGTGAGGGAATACCGCATTACAATATCCTCATTTACCTCGCTTCAACTCTCCCCTAAACTAATTAATCTATTCCATCATTTTCTCAATTCTCGATTTTCTATACAAAACATGATTTTATTGATAGTATGAAATCTCACGATACGGTCATAACATAGTTAATGTTCTGTACCAAAAAAAACTAGAAACCTCCGTAAAAAACAAAAGTCTCCTGGTTCATTTTCATGGTAGCATAGCTACGAAGTTTTCCTAACTAAACTACCGTAAATCCTAACAGATGAACGACGGTGGGAGCCATTGTATCGCTAGCGATCAGTCGGTTTAGGGAGGATTCTTATCTTCCATCCATTAGCATATGTCGTATTACATTTATTATTTCTTTTAGACTCCCAAATTTTTTTAAAAACTAAAATAACACTTTAAATGGGCCGATACAACCATATAACCATTTTTTGAGGTTAGGATTTTCATGCATTAGTATTTGACAGATCACGTGGGATTTCAGACATGGTGTCAAAGAGAAAGATGCTCAGTATGCTTTGACATTTCATCATGAATAGACTTACTAACGAGCAACGCTTGCAAATCATTGAATTTTATTATCAAAATGCGTGCTCTGTTAAGAAAGTTCAGAAAGAAAGAAATTGTGTTCAGCGACGAAGCTCATTTTTGGCTCAATGGGTACGTAAATAGGCAGAATTGTCGATTTTGGAGTGAATATCAGCCAGAAGCATTGCAAGAGCTACCAATGCATCCAGAAAAAGTCACAGTTTGGTGCGGTTTATGGGCTGGTGGCATCATTGGACCGTACTTCTTCAAAGATGATGCGAATCGTAACGTAACTGTGAATGGTGAGCGCTACCGTGAGATGATATCCAACTTTTTTTTGCCCAAAATGGAAGAACTGAACTTGGTTGACATGTGGTTTCAACAAGATGGCGCTACATGCCACACAGCTCGCGATTCTATGGCCATTTTGAGGGAAAACTTCGGAGAACAATTCATCTCAAGAAATGGACCGGTAAGTTGGCCACCAAGATCATGCGATTTGACGCCTTTAGACTATTTTTTGTGGGGCTACGTCAAGTCTAAAGTCTATAGAAATAAGCCAGCAACTATTCCAGCTTTGGAAGACAACATTTCCGAAGAAATTCGGGCTATTCCGGCCGAAATGCTCGAAAAAGTTGCCCAAAATTGGACTTTCCGAATGGACCACCTAAGACGCAGCCGCGGTCAACATTTAAATGAAATTATCTTCAAAAAGTAAATGTCATGGACCAATCTAACGTTTCAAATAAAGAACCGATGAGATTTTGCAAATTTTATGCGTTTTTTTAAAAAAAAAAGTTATCAAGCTCTTAAAAAATCACCCTTTACAATAAAAATAAGCCCCTGTATGGCTGCAAATGAGAAGATTTTAATACAATGGCATTGTTCTAAATTACTTATAAATTGTTAATAAAGGAACTGTTAAGATGGTATACGATCCAGGCCTCTATACCCACACCTACCATTCCCTTGTGGCGCATTTTGATTTATAGGGACCCAAAATAATCAATAGGACCTAGCTCATTACTCCATACAAGAAAACATATCTATTGTTTTTTTAGAAATTCATATTAAAATTCACAATTTATTTTAACCCATTAGTATTCAGCTTAAAAATAGTAATTACGAAAAAAAACTTATTTTCTGTTAAATAAAGTATTTTAAAATATTTTAATGTTTCGAAGTATTCAACTCTAGGAATAATTATAATCAAATTTTTCGTGACGTTGCTGTCTTAAAATTAATAGTAACTACATGATTCCAAAAATACATATTTTTCGTAAAACAAGAGTTATACTGTTTTAACATGAACGGTATGCACTGTATATATGTAGATCAAAGAAAGAAAATAGTGCCAAAACGTTATAGTAAATGAGAGTTACGAAGGCATGAATGAAAGATCAGAATGAATAACGTAGTACAATAAAAAAAAACCGAGAATGGGAGATAAGCAAATAATTAGATTATAGTGTAGGAGCAAAAATCATGTGGAGACATTTTTTTAAACGAAAAAACAAAAATTTTTTGAGTTACTTTGCTTTAGTTGGGTACACAAACTGGCAGATCGAATATGACGTCATGATGTTCTCTCCCTTTCCAACCTTACTCAATGCAAAACTTTCTCTCTCTTCAGCAAATGAAAAATAATACTTATTATTATCACTCACCCACACATTTATATTGATGACAATGAGCTTCAAAATTGTGTTGATGGTACTTATGATGACGCTGTAACAAATTATGCTGTTGTTGTAATGGAAATAGAGAGATTAATTTTGCCTCTAATTATCTTCAACTTCAAATATTTAATACTTTTTTAAATTTAATCAATTTTTAATGTAGAATCAATTAGTTTTTCAGCTTTCGTTCTTCCTCCTTTGGAATTTGTTGCGAGGAGAAATAAAAAAGGAACACTGACCGTAGTTAAGGTTATTTTACTTTTGCAGGTCAAATCTGCTCCAATAACCAAATCTGGAAGATGTTCTGAAGCTATGATATTTTTTGGAGATGGGCAAAAATAATGTAACCTAAAGTGATCCAATTTGACTTAATATGTGATGGCGAATTGCGCTTTGGCGCAACTCCGTTCACAAGACTTTTGGAAATGAGAACGTATTTTTTTCTTTCAAAGAAAATGGAAATATCAAATGAAAGGGATCCTAAAGACAAAATTTACGGTACACAAATGGTTTAATTAGTCTTAGGATGAATAAATACCTTTACTGATCGCGTCAAAAGTAAATTTTATCACATTATGTGTGTTTTTTTTTGTAAAAAAAAACATATATCACGTTAGCTGTTACTAGGTCAAATATAACACGATCCTGAAAATGCTTCATAATCCCATGAAATACACATTTTATTCCATAGCAGTAATAGTGTAAATTTTAGGGATATTTGTATGGAGGCTATATCTAAATCTGAACCGATTTCCTCCAAATTCAACACCGATCGTACTTGGGTAGAAAAAAGTACTTCTGCCAAATTTAATGGCAATCGGACAACAATTGCGACAGCAGACGGACGATTCAGTTGGTGATTCTAAGCCCATCGGTATACTTAAAGGTGGTTGTTACAAACATTTGGCGTGAAGATAACTTATAATACCCTATTCCACGAAGTGGTGTAGAGTATAATGTGTAAATAGTGTTGGAACTAAAAAAATTTCGCTTTTGAAATAAATGTATCCCATCTTCCATGGGGTCAGTGCTTTTCCCCATTTGCAGTTTCTTGGTTCCAGCTACAGCCTATGTGTATGAAAAGTTCTAGTAAGTAATCATAATAATATGTACAGGGTGGCTGATGAATGATACTTCATTAAGAAACTAAAATAACTTTTTGTCTAATTCAGGTATATTACTTTTTCTTTGTTCATTTAACAACTGATACATTTTTATTAAACCTTTTTAACGGGTTTTAAAAATAATAGAATTTAAATGACATGACGATAGTCGGTGGCGTATGTGCAAAGTTCATTATTCATTACTTCCGGTAGAGTTGATGTAAGAATTGTCTCAATTGTTGTTCGAATGCATTGCTTTAAATCATCCATTTTGTTTTGATTTGTTTTTTGAACTTCCAGATGAAATAACCCCACAAGAAAAATATAGGTCAGTGAGGTCACGAGACTTTGGGGCTAACTAAATGTCGAGTTTCTAGAAATCAGCTTCTTAGGGAACTTTCGCAGCAATTCTCTCTCATAGCAGGACCTGGCTATGTGACAAAGTCGCATCATCCTTTTGAAACCACATAGTGTTGAAAGGGATTCACTTTCGATGCAGTTCTGCAAAGAAAAAGTACTTTAACAACAGCATTAAGTAGCATGGTGGCAGCATTCATCAGCCACCCAGATATATATCAGAATATAATATGCATACCTAATTTCATGGTCTTAGCTATAACCATTTGCTTGGTACCAGTTTCACTCCTTTTTCCATTTTGATCCTAGCCAGACAAGTCCAAATACTGACAAGTAAGGAAAGTCTAAAGTCGGACGGAGCCGACTATTGTTATTGTTATCTTATTATAATTCAATTCTGTAAAAAAGTGAAATCGGGAAGGATTTTTGTATCCTGTAAATGTATGTGTTTGACAACAAATTTTAAATCAAAAAGGACATCTGCATGGGGGTATATTGAAAAATGGAACGATGTGACCCGCATTCACTATGTATGTTTATAGATGAAATATAGTATGTAAAGTTTGGCCAAAATCTGTTTAACATTTAAGAGCAATATTTTTATATATAAAAAAATATACATCTAAATCTGAACCGATCATACCCATGTTTTTAGGTGAATTATAAGATGTTGTGCCAAATTTTAAGAAAATCGTGTACTATATGTGCTTTATAGAGCGGCAAAAGTCAAATCGGGAGCGACATTTGTGTGGGGGCTATATCTAAATCTGAACCGATCTAACCCGCTTTCGCCACATGTATTTCTAGTTAGATTATAAGGTGTTAAGCCAAATTTGAAGAAAATCGGGTACTATATGTGCTCTATAGAGCGGAAAAAGTCAAATCGGGAGTGACATTTGTATGGGGGTTATATCTAAATCTGAACCGATCTGACCGATTTTCACCGTCGCTGTTTCCACTTCAATTATAAGGTACTGTGCCAAATTTGAAGGAAATCGAGTTCAATATGTGGTTTCTAGAGCGGAAAAAGTCAAATCGGGAGCGACATTTGTATGATGGCTATATCTATATCTGAACCGATCTGACCGATTTTCACCGTCGCTGTTTTCACTTCAATTATAGGGCACTGTGACAAATTTGAAGCAAATCGAGTTTAATATGTGGTTTCTAGAGCGGAAAAAATCAAATCGGGAGCGACATTTGTATGGGGGCTATATATAAATCTGAACCGATCAGACCGATTTTCACCGTCGCTGTTTCCACTTCAATTATAAGGTACTGTGCCAAATTTGAAGGAAATCGAGTTCAATATGTGGTTTCTAGAGCGGAAAAAGTTAAATCGGGAGCGACATTTGTATGAGGGCTATATCTATATCTGAACCGATCTGACCGATTTTCACCGTCGCTGTTTTCACTTCAATTATAGGATACTGTGCCAAATTTGAAGCAAATCGAGTTTAATATGTGGTTTCTAGAGCGGAAAAAGACAAATCGGGAGCGACATTTGTATGGGGGCTATATCTAAATCTGAACCGATCTGACCGATTTTCACCGTCGCTGTTTCCACTTCAATTATAGGGTACTGTGCCAAATTTGAAGGAAATCGAGTTCAATATGTGGTTTCTAGAGCGGAAAAAGTCAAATCGGGAGCGACATCTGTATGGGGGCTATATCTAAATCTGAACCGATCGGACCGATTTTCACCGTCGCTGTTTTCACTTCAATTATAGGATACTGTGCCAAATTTGAAGCAAATCGAGTTTAATATGTGGTTTCTAGAGCGGAAAAAGTCAAATCGGGAGCGACATTTGTATGGGGGCTATATCTAAATCAGTACCGATTTGATTCAAATTAAATAGCGTTCGTCCTTGATCCACAAAACTGACTTGTGCCAATTTTTGTTAAGATCGGACTACAATTTCGACCTGTAATTTGATTACAACAATAGATGGACAGACAGACGGACAATGCTAAATCGACTCAGAGAGTGATTCTTAGCCGATCTGTAGAATAAACGGTGGGTCTAACTCGTTTCCTTTTGGGTGTTACAAACAAATGCACAAAGACATAATACTCTCGTGGAGTGTATAAATATCATAATACTAGCTTTAGCCGATTTATTGTTGCCAAATTTAACCCCATTTAGAATTTCATTGTTATACACTCCACGAGAGTATTATGGCTTTGTGCATTTGTTTGTAACACCCAAAAGGAAGTGGGATAGACCCATTGTTAAGTATACCGATCGACTTAGAATCACTTTCTGAGTCGATTTAGCAATGTCCGTCTGTCCGTCTGTCCGTCTGTCTGTCTGTCCGTCTGTCTGTCCATCTATTGTTGTAATCAAACTACAGGTCGCAATTATAGTCCGATCTTAACAAAAATTGGCATGAGTATGTTTTGTGGATCAAGGACGAACGCTATTTAATTTGGAGCAAATCGGTTCAGATTTAGATATAGCCCCCATACAAATGTCGCTCCCGATTTGACATTTTCCGCTCTAGAAACCACATATTGTACCCAATTTTCTTTAAATTTGGCACAACATCTTATAATCTAACTAGAGACACCTATGCAAAAATTGGATAAGATCGGTTCAGATTTAGATATAGCCCCCATACAAATGTCGCTCTCGATTTGACATTTTCTGCTCTAGAAACGACATATTGTACCCGATTTTCTTTAAATTTGACACAACATCTTATAATCCAACTAGAAACACCTATGCAGAAAGTGGGTAATATCGGTTCAGATTTAGATATAGCCCCCATACAAATGTCGCTCCCGATTTGACATTTTCCGCTCTAGAAACCACATATTGTACCCGATTTTCTTTAAATTTGGCACAACATCTTATAATCCAACTATAAACACCTATGCAAAAATTGGATAAGATCGGATCAGATTTAGATATAGCTCCCATACAAATGTCGCTCCCGATTTGACATTTTCTGCTCTAGAAACGACATATTGTACCCGATTTTCTTTAAATTTGACACAACATCTTATAATCCAACTATAAATACCTATGCAGAAAGTGGGTAAGATCGGTTCAGATTTAGATATAGCCCCCATACAAATGTCACTCCCGATTTGACATTTGCCGCTTTAGAAACCACATATTGTACTCGATTTTCTTTATATTTGGCACAACAGCTTATAATCCAAGTAAAAAACCTATAAGATCGGTTCAGATTTAGATATAGCGCAAATACAAATGTTACCCCCAAATGTTTAACCGATTTTGGCCAAACTATACATATTATATTTCACCTATATCGGTTCAGATTTCAATATACCCCCATACAAATGTCCTTTCCGATTTAACATTTTTTGTCAAACTTTTTCACCGAATTAAATTGTATTCGGATAGAAAGTGGAGTGTATCATAGAGTCGGCCCCGCCCGACTTTAGCCTTTCCTTACTTGTTATAACTGTAGCCGTTTGTTTGGTACCATTTTTATACCATTTACCGCCTAACAAATTTCAAAAAAAATCTTTTTGTATCGTATCTTCACAGTCAGATGAATGTATACACCGAATTTCGTGATTTTAACTTCGGCGGTTTGGTTGGTACCCATTTTTATCCCTCTTTTCCAATTGTTTCCCTTAAAAGTATGCATTTTTAAAAAATCCCCCCATTTTACGTATCTACGCAATCAGAGCGAATTTCATGTTTCTAGCGTTTGTAGTATCGTTGGCTGAATTCGCTAAATCTTTTATTTTTTGTGCGTTCGCGCTACAAAAAGAATTTACGCAATAAATTTCAAATGCATACAAAAAATTATTTTAAACTCTTAGCTCATTTCGTTCGGATGCTAGCGTGCTTTCAACAGACGGACATAGCTAGATCGTCTTAGATGTTTATATATTCTTCATGGAGACTCCGATGAATATTTCAAGGTGTTACAATCGGAATGACAAAATGAATGAATGAACCCACATCCAAAGGTGGAGGGTGTAAAATGATTTTAGCGTAATTCGATTTAATTCTGTCTAATTCGGTATCTTTTGCATTTAGTTGACAGAGACTCTACTCAACTCTTGAAACTCAACTTAACTCCTTCGAAACCTTTAACTTCTTCAGAAACTGCCACTTTATCTTGCATAACACCGTATCGCACCATGTAATCCAAAGCTATCTTCTTAATTGTTTTGCCAGTGCTAGCTTTTAGCAAAAGTGTCCCACTAACACACCACACCAAATACAAAATTCATTTGGTACGCAATCGATGACCTCAACGGATGTAACATCCACTTGGTTCAGCTGCGGCCAAATACATCACACTTCACGCTTCCGTTCAGACATCAATTAAATTTCACAGCAAATTGAATGACACGAAACTGAAATTTCTCTCCAACTCCATCCACATTCACAATTAAACACCGACACCAACATCAATGGCACGGCTCTCAATTGAATTGTGTGCAACAGCATTGCATAAACGGGCGCCAATGCAACAGACAGCAACAGAAGCGGGCTGAACTGGACTGGGCTGTTAGTGTCACAGAAAAATCAATGTCCTGCAGTTTTGCAAAAAAAAGTCTGGAAATTCTAGCCAGGCACAAATGTGCGGTTGCAGCTGAAATTCGTGATAATTGCTAACACAGAAGTTTTGTTTGGAGCGAATATTGATTTGAATTAAAAAAATAGTTGACATTTTCAATACTTCGCAGGCCGCCACAGTCGCTCTGATTGATTGCGTAGAACTTGTCGGATGGCGATTATGATGCCATCGGAAATATTTCAGAATTTGGCTGCGCTGACTGAGAAGTGATGCGGCGATACATTTTTTCGCGGTATTATTTGTACAATTTGCTTCCTGCAGTCGGCTATAATATCCCCCACGTCCATAAGTACCTGTTAACTCCTGGATTGAGTGTGCAATCACCAATAGGCGCCCAGTTGAAATTATAGCACCCATATCATGCAGATCACAGTTGGGCCAGTAACTTCCCCTGTCATTTGTTGTACAGTGAAACCTCCCAATGGTGGAACGGCGGACACCCCCTTGACTGGAATATTATCAGAGAACAAAGTTCAAATTTCCAAGAGTATATACCATCCACAAGTGGGCAAATGTAAGTCGACCGGGGATATCCACTTTTTGGACGCTTTTCACTGTATATGTTTTGAGAATTTCTACATTTGTATATTTATCCATAGATTTTATTTAACAATCATGATATTTAAACAAATATTTTGCGTCTACATAGCGCCATAACTTTTGCATTTATCCACCAATATTTTACCTATAACAAGGCGTTAATATCGATTATTTACCCTCCACCATGGATTGCATTCCACAGAGGTTATCGATTTTCTTAGAACTTCAGTAACATTACAGGAAAATGTTAATTTTTTTTTTAATATAGTCAAACCAAAACAAATACAACAAGTAAGGAAAGGCTAAAGTCGGGCGGGGCCGACTATATAATACCCTACACCACTCCCTGCGTATGTACCTCGCTTTGATTACTAAACCCAGGTATTTCATGGGAGCAATTTTATGTAGTTCATATAAATTATACAGTTTACCATAAATTCATCTGTAGTCAAATTGAACGAATATGGTAAATAAATTAATATTATTATTAAATTAATATGGCAATTGATCCAATTATCCAACAGACAAATACAAATTTTACAGTAGTAATAGGACCGACATTTCAAAAGGGGGCCTATAACAACATTCTGGGCCTGGTCTAAAACATGGGCCTATATATTTCTCATTCACGGTAGGTATTCCTAGTTGAAAAATATTATGATCTGCAAAATTTAATGAAGATCCGATGTAAGATGTAGTTTCTCGAGCTGTAATAGATCAGAATGGGCCCCATTTGGGTTAGACCAATGTATGGACATATGGGCATCACCCAAACAATTCTCATTGCGATTCAATTCGGTAAAAAAGTGAAATCGGGAAGGAATTTTGAATCCTGTAAATGTATGTGTTTGACAAAAAATTTTAAATCGGAAAGGACATTTGTTTTCGCCATGTATGTTTATTGGTGAAATATAATATGTAAAGTTTGGCCAAAATCGGTTAAACATTCGGGAGCAACATTTGTATGTGGGCTATATCAAAATCTGAACTGAACATCATAGTATTTTAGTTGGATTATAAGATGTTGTGCCAATTTTAAAGAAAATCGGGTACAATATGTCGTTTCTAGAGCGGAAAATGTCAAATCGGGAGCGACATTTGTATGGGGGCTATATCTAAATCTGAACCGATCTTACCCAATTTTTGCATAGGTATTTCTAGTTGGATTATAAGATGTTGTGGCAATTTTAAAGAAAATCGGGTACAATATGTGGTTTCTAAAGCGAAAAAACTGAAATAGGGAGCGACATTTGTATGGGGGCTATATCTAAAACTGAACCGATCATACCCACTATCAGCATAGATGTTTCTAGTTCGATTATAAAATGTTCTGCAAAATGTAAAGAAAATCGGGTACAATATGTCTTTTCTAGAGCGGAAAATGTCAAATCGGGAGCGACATTTGTATGGGGGCTATATCTAAATCTGAACCGATCTTACCCAATTTTTGCATACGTGTTTCTAGTTGGATTATAAGATGTTCTGCAAAATTTAAAGAAAACCGAGTACAATATGTCGTTTCTAGATCGGAAAATGTCAAATCGGGAGCGACATTTGTATGGGGGCTATATCTAAATCTGAACCGATCTTACCCAATTTTTGCAAACGTGTTTCTAGTTCGATTATAAGATGTTCTGCAAAATTTAAAGAACATCGGGTACAATATGTCGTTTCTAGAGCGGAAAATGTCATTTCGGGAGCGACATTTGTATGGGGGCTATATCTAAATCTGAACCGATCTTACCCAATTTTTGCATACGTGTTTCTAGTTGGATTATAAGAAGTTCTGCAAAATTTAAAGAAAACCGGGTACAATATGTCGTTTCTAGAACGGAAAATGTCAAATCGGGAGCGACATTTGTATGGGGCTATATCTAAATCTGAACCGATCTTGCCCAATTTTTGCATACGTGTTTCTAGTCGGATTATAAGATGTTGTGCCCATTTTAAAGAAAATCGGGTACAATATGTGGTTTCTAAAGCGGAAAAAGTGAAATAGGGAGCGACATTTGTATGGGGGCTATATCTAAATCTGAACCGATCTTACCCAATTTTGGCATAGGTGTTTCTAGTCAGATTAGAAGATGTTGTACCAAATTTAAAGAAAATCGGGTACAATATGTGGTTTCTAGAGCGGAAAATGTCAAATTGGGACCGACATTTGTATGGGGGCTATATCTAAATCTGAACCGATTTCCTCCAAATTCAATACCAATGGTCCTTGGCGAGAAAAAATAACTTCTGCCAAATTTCATGACAATCGGACAACAATTGCGACCTGTAGAGTGCGAACAAGCTTAGATGGACAGCAGACGGACGGACGGACGGACGGACGGACAGACGGACAGACGGACAGACGGACAGACAGACAGACATCGTTTAATCGACTCAGCTGGCGATTCTAAGCCGATCCGTATACTTAAAGGTGGGTCTAGCTCAATTATTTCTTGGTGTTACAAACTTTTGGCGGAAAACTAACTTATAATACCCTAGACCACGAAGTGGTGTAGGGTATAAATATTGGAAAAAATATTTTAAAAATAAATAAAAAAATAATTTATTTTAAACAACGCTTATAAGGCAAGGCTACCAATATATTTATACTATATATATCGCAATTATAATTCAAAAAGTAAATAAAAGGCAGCAATCTTCAAAAAATCTTAAGTATCCTAAATATTGAGGGATAGTGGTTGCATTTTCAGTTGGTTGTATTATTAATTTCAAAAGTACAAATTTTGAAAATTCATTATCTTATACTGCAAGATAACCTTACTTCATGATTTTACCCATTTTTGCCGTAAAAGTATAAACATACGAATGTGGAAAAATCTTTTTATATTGCGGGTCTATGCAGTCAGGTGAATGTATACACCGAATTCCATGATTGTAGCTGCGGCCATTTGGTTAGTACCATTTAAACCCCTTTTTCCATTTTACCCCATTAAAAGTACGATTTTCGAAAATGTAGAAGGATGTACACACCAAATTTCACCATTCACGCTCCAGCCGCTTAATTGGTACCATTTTTATACCTCTGTTCCCATTGTATCCCTTGAAAGAAAGAATTTGGAAAAAATCTTTTTATTTTTCGTGTCTACTCATTCATAGGAATTTACACTCCGAATTTCATGACTCTAGCTGCGGACATTTGGTTGACACCATTTTTATCCCCCTTTTCCTATTTTACCCCCTTAAGAGTACGATTTGCTAAAATCTCTTTATTGTACGCGTCTACGCAATAAGAGGGATGTACACACCGAATTTCCTTATTCTAGGTGTAGCCGTTTGATTGGTACCATTTTTATCCCTCTATTCCCATTTTACCCCTTAAAAGTACGAATTTGGAAAAAAATCTATATATATAAAAGAGTTGCGTTACTGACTTATCATTGACCAGCCCAAAGACCAAGCGGCTGAAGCCAGGCTCATGAAATTTTCAGGGTAGTTCCCAAATATGACGTAGACGTCGACTAAGAAAGTGTTTTATGAAATTCGTACTTTTACCCCCTAAAAGAAAAATGGGACAAAAAGACATAAACATCGAACCTTCGTCCTGACTAAACGGCAGTAGGTAGAAACATGAAATTCGGTGTGCCCATGCAGAAGAGCTACAAACAGGGATTTTTCGAAATTTGTACTTTTAAGGGAGGAAAGAGACAAAAAGGGATAAAAATGGTACCAATTTAAGAATCGTGAAAATCGGTATTTACATTCCTCTGACAACGTAGACTTGCAATATAAATAGATTTTTCGAAAAAGGGGTGAGCGGGACAAAAATGGTACCAACTAAAGTATTGTAGCTAGAATCGTGAAATTTGGTGTGTAAATTCCCCTCACCACATAGAAGGGGAATATAAATGCATTTTTGTGCTTTTAAGGGTTGCGCGGGACAAAAAGGGATAACAATGGTACCAACTAAAGTATTGCAGCTAGAATCTTGAAATTTGATATGTAAGTTCTTCTGACCATGTAGAAGCGCAGTAAAATTGAATTTTTAGAAATTTGTACTTATAAGAGGTGAGCAGTGCAAAAAAGGGATAAAAATAGTACCAACTAATTTATTATAGTAAGAATCGTAAAATTTGGTATGTTAATTCCTCTGATCCTCTGTATAAGCGCATTAAAATTGGATTTTTCAAAATTTGTACTTTTAATGGTTACGAGGGACAAAAAGGAATAATAATTGTACTAATTTAGGTATTGCAGCTATAGTCGTGAAATTTGGTGTGTCAATTCCTCTGGCCAAGTAGAAGAACGAATCCAAATTGATTTTTCGAAATTTTTACTTTTAAGGGTAGAGCGGGATAAAAATGGTACCAACTTTAGGATTACAGCTAGAATCATGAAATTTAGTCTGACCATGCCATCAAAGTGGATTTTTTTCGAATAAACTGGGTAGAAAATGATAAAAAATATAAACGGCCAAAAAACTTTCTTTTTTAAAATGCTATAAAAAAAACTACTGAATATTTTCTCAAATTTCTTTTTTTATTTGAAAGTACAATCCTTCCGGTTAATAATGGAAAATAATTTCATTCAAATGGCTGCCTCGGCTGGCCATGCAGCAGCATACACGATCGGTCCAATTTTTAAGCACCCCACAAATAATAGTCCAACGGTTGAATAGTTGAAAAAAACAAGTAAAAACGGCGTTAAGTTCGACCGGGCCGAACTCCACAGAGGTTGTCGGTTTTCGTAGAAGTGCAGTAATATTACAGGAAAATATAATTTTTTTAATATAGCCAAACCAAAACTAATACAAATATTGAAAAGTTAATTTTATAAATAAATATAATATTTTAATTATTTCAATGCTACCAATACGTCAATTCAAAAAATAAATATTCTTATATTTATATTTTCAAAGCCATAACTATTAGTAGATAGTGGGTGCTACAGTTGGTTGTATTTCCATTCTATTTGAATTCCAAAAGTACAAATTTTCAAAATCCATTATCAGACGTACATAGTGCAAAATAACCTAACTTCATGATTCAACCAATTTTTGCCGTAAAAGAAAAAGTACGAATTTGGAAAACACATTTTTACTAATTTCGAAAAATCAGTTTATTTTCCGTGTCTACACACTAAGAGGAATGTATACTCCGAATTTCATGACTCTAGCTGCGGTCATTAGATTGGTACTATTTTTATCCCCTTTTTTCATTTTAACCCCAAAAAGTACGAATTTTGAAAAATCGGTGTATTTTACTTATCTATGCAATCAGAGGAATGTGTACACCGAATTTCATTATTCTAGGTACAGCCGTTTGGTTGGTACCATTTTTATCCCTCTATTCCTATTTTACCCCTTAAAAGTATGATTTTGGAAAAAATACTTTTATATTATGTATCTACTCAATTAGAGGAATGTACACACCGAATTTCGTGTTTCTAGTTGTTGTCGTTTAATATGTACCATTTTTATCCCTTTTTTGCCCCATTTCACACCCTACAAATAATAATCACTTTATGGTGCACGTTTTTGCTATAAGGAGAATGCGCATTCCAAATATCAAGGAAATATAAACAGACATATTCAAAAAACATGCTTAAATACGCTAAAATATTAAGGATTTTTATGGGTATTTTTAGTCCTTGTGAGGGAAACATTTTTCCCTTTCGGCCGATTTCGCCCCATTTCAATCCCAACCGATCTACGACTATAATACGCATTTATGGAAAATTTGAACGTTAGCGTGCTTTCAACAGACGGACAGACGGACGGATGGACGATCAAGAATATATATACTTTATAGGGTCTCAGGTCAATATTTCAAGGTGTTACAAACGGAATGACAAAGTTAGTATACCCCCATCCTGGAGGTGGAGAGTATAAAAACGTTAGATGGCGGACCCTTTATATATGAAGGGAGTTCAGCTGAAACAGTGCACATCGACAAGCACATTCCTTTAACTGTATATGAGTGCTATGTTTCCAATTTTCTATTTTTGAAAAGAAAATCAAATAAATACTATCCTAAAACAGAGACGGATAAAACTAATAACCAATACTTGGCTTTTTCGCATGCGAAGCAGCGGGTACTGCTAGTAATTTCATATTATGTATCTACTCAATCAGAAGAATCTACACACCGAATTTCGTGTTTCTAGCTGTTTTCGTTTGATATGTACCATTTTTATCCCTTTTTGCCCCATTTCACCCCAACGAATAAAAATCACTTTATCGTGTACGCTTTTGTTATAGGAGGATCGGCATACTCAATAGCATGTAAGTACAAGCAGACGCATTGAAAAATAATGCTTAAATACTCTACAATATTAGGGATTATTATGGGTACTTTTAGTCCCTGTGAGGGAAATTGTTGCTCTGATTGATTGTGTCGAACTTGCCGAATGCCGATTATGATGCCATCGAAAATATTTCAGAATTTGGCTGTGCTGTTAACCCCTGGGTTGAGTGTGACATGCGACATGTTATTTGCTTCCCCATCAGACGATGTGCAATCACCATTAGGCGACCAGTACAAATTGTGGCACAGTCGGGCCAGTAACTTCCCCTGTCTTTTGGTGTGCAGTGAAACCTTCGAATAGCGGACGCTCTCTAATGTGGACACCTCACTGACAGACTGGTCAATTATCAGAGAACAAAGTTAAAATTTCCAAGAGTATATACCATCCACAAGTGGACAAATGTCGGCCGACCGTGGGTGTCCACTGTTGGGAGGTTTCACTGTCTATGAATTGAGTATTTCTACATTCATCCATAGATTTTATTGAACTATCATGATCAAATAAAATATATATGTCAACAGAATCCTACCGGCTTGGTGACCCTGAACAGAGTCTAGAGGAGACAATTTAAAAAACAAAACAAATAGCATTTTTTAATAATTTATTTCTTTGGCAGGGACTGTCTCCGTACAAGGTGAGCTGACAACTAAAGAAACCAGAAACCCAAAAATGGCAGTGATGGCGTTACCATCAACACCAGTGATGTGTTTTTATTTCGAGATCATATGATGGATCGTCAACAATATTGCTTCTACAAAGAGTATCATAACTTCTTCATTTATCAGACGATATTTTAGATATAAAACAAAATATTTTTTTTAAGTTTTTATATATATATATTTCGTGCCAACAAAAAAGGATTTGAATTTTTTCTTAATTTTTGAAAACTGTCCCTAAGTCACTATTTCTATGTAAAAGTAAAATTCTCGACATTTATAAAATTAGCCGATGCTCTTTCCCAAACTCTTTAAAACTCTGTTGGAATTTTGAGAATAGTCCCAACCCCTTGTCCTACTTCGATAAAATTGACAACCAACAGTTATGCTGCTTTTCCATTCGACATAATTTAATTCCTGATTGTTTTTATTTCTGCATATACCTGCCCCCTATACAACAGTTTTTTCCCTTTATTAAAGCCAATTTGTAAATAAATATGAAGTGGAATTATTTCAACAAAAACTCTTGAAATTCGCACGCGCACAAAAAACAATCGAGTTCAGTTTTATTATAGATTGAGTGGTTTGAAAACAAGCCACTGATGCTACGTTGTTACATCGATAGGTAAAAAACACGAACTAAATTGAAACACTAATAAATAAATTAAAAATATTCATACTTTGATGTACTGCAATTTGTTGTTTATTTTACGAATTTCAATTGAGCCAATCAATGCAGCTGGTGTGCAAAACAATTAAAGTTTTTTTTGGCTCCTGGTTATCGGACATAGTATTTTGTGCAATTTATTTTAAATATTTTGAGCAGTCAAAGGCAACAAGCGAAAAAGTTAGTTGAGGTATGTTAACTATACAACAGGGCTGATGTAATTACTGGTTTCGGATTTATACCGATGAACCTGACGTAAACTTCGGTCATGCCGAATTTTATATACCATCCGCCATAGATTATGAAAATCACGTAAATTCATACCATCAAACCCTTTCGAAGATGGCCGTCAGAAATCATGATAAATAAAGAAGATAAATAAAATGTGTACATATATTTGGATTCTAAAAAATATAGATGCTAAAAGGTCAAAATAAAACAAACGAAAAACATGTAAGGAAAGACTCCTTCAACCCTATTACAAATCGGGAGAAACATTTTTATTGTTATTTTATTTATTTCAAACAGTGAAAGGCGTGTCCGAACTTATTCAAAAGGATTTTTATACCAGCTAGTATCATTATGGTTTGTTTTCATAAACTGAAACAATAGGTGAAATAGAGTTAATTTGCGTTTTTAGTTTTTTATTTAAAAAAATATTTGTAATACTTATTCGTACCCTATAACACCGGTATATATGCCAAATCATAGAAGAGAATATGTGCTAAAAATACTTTAAATTTCAAGCTTCTATCTGTATTAGTTTAGTATTAAAAACCATTTAAAGATTTGTCTCTTAAAAGTATGATATGAATAAACTAGAAAAACTAAGAGGTAAACTTGAAATAGATGTTAATACTGAACTAATACAGATAGAAAGAAGCATGATATTTGAAGTATTTTTAAAAGATATTTTACTCTTTAATTTGACACTATATCTTTATCATAGGGTGCGAACATGTATATAAAATATTTTTGAAAAAATGTATCCTTCGGAACTTTGTAGTCATGTGAAGGGGCAACAGTATGAGGTAATGAAAAACTAAAAACGCCAAGTAACTCCGTAACGACTTTTTTAAGACTTGTCGTACGGTATTATTAATACATGTTTTAAATTAACCAATTGAACACGCAACATTGAAATATCAAAGTATTGATTATATTACTATTAATAATGTTAAATGTTCCCTTAAAACTAGAATAAAAATTTAGAATTAGAAACAAAATTTAGAAACAATTTTTAAGAGACAATTTTATATCGATGTTGTACTAAAAATGTTGTAAAACGAACAAGTAAGGAAAGGCTAAAGTCGGGCGGGGCCGACTATATAATACCCTATACCACTCCCTGCGTATATACCTCGCTTTGATTACTAAACCCAGGTATTTCATGGGAACAATTTTATGTAGTTCATATAAATTATACAGTTACTATAAATTCATCTTTAGTCAAATTTAATGAATATGGTAAATAATAAAGTAATTGATCCCATTTTCCAGCAGATATTCCGAGTAATATAAATATAACATGATCTGGAAAAATTGATCAAGATCTAAAGACAAATACAGATTATACAGCGGTAATAGGATGAATCGGACGGACATTTGAAGGGGGCCTATAACAACACTCGAAGCCTGTGCCAAAACATGCGACAATATATTTCTCATTCACGGTAGGTATTCCTAGTTGAAACAATGATCTGCAAAATTTGATGAAGATCCGATGTAAGATGTAGTTTCTAGAGCTGTAATAGAGCAGAATGGGCCTCATTTATGTTATACCAAAGTATGGACATTAGAGCGTACCAGGTTACAAGTAAAAAAAAAAAAGTTCGCCGTACACCTTCGAATATGAAGTATTATTGAAAGGTAGTTTCAAAAAATTTTTTTTATTTTTTTATGCCGAACGTAGGGGTCGCGCTTTTACATTTTTCTATATAACTTCTGCATTTATAAACGGATTTTAAAGTGTGATACATCGATGTTTTTGTCCGATTTTTTTGTCTTTGAAGTCATTGAGCTCAAACATGATTCATGATTTTATGCGAGCTTTAATTTTCGATTATTAGAGTGGTACATTAGGGTAGTAGCAACTGAGAAATGATGGGTAAGTACCAGAAGGGGGTGCTTGAGCTCAATGACTTCAAAGACAAAAAAATCGGCCTCGTCGAGACAAAAACATCGATGTATCACACTTTAAAATCCGTTTATAAATACAAGTTATATAGAAAAATGTAAAAGCGCGACCCCTACGTTCGGCATAAAAAAATAAAAATTTTTTTTTTGAAACTACCTTTCAATAATACTTCATATTCGAAGGTGTACGGCGAACTTTTTTTTTGAGGTACGCCCTAATGGACATATGGGCATCTCCCCAACAGTATGGAAAGGCTAAAGACGGACGGAGCCGACTATATATCTCACTACAATTCAATTCGGTAAAAAAGTGAAATCGGGAAGGATTTTTGAATCCTGTAAATGTATGTGTTTGACAAAAAATGTTAAATCGGAAAGGACATTCGTATGGGGGTATATTGAAACCTGGAACGATGTGACCCGCTTTCGCCATGTATGTTTATTGGTAAAATATAATACGTAAAGTTTGGTCAAAATCGGTTAAACATTCGGGAGCAACATTTGTATGAGGGCTATATCCAAATCTGAACTGATCTTACCCACTTTCAGCATAGATGTTTCTAGTCGGATTATAAGATGTTGTGCCAAATTTAAAGAAAATTGGGTAAAATATGTGGTTTCTAGAGCGGAAAAAGTGAAATCGGGAGCGACATTTGTATGGGGACTATATCTAAATCTGAACCGATCTTACCCAATTTTTTCACAGGTATTTCTAGTTGGATTATAAGATGTTGTACCAAATTTAAAGCAAATCGGGTACAATATGTGGTTTCTAGAGCGGAAAATGTCAAATCGGGAGCGACATTTGTATGGGGGCTATATCTAAATCTGAACCGATCTTACCCACTTTCAGCATAGACGGACGGACAGTCAGACATCGGTAAATCGATTCAGTTGGTGATTCTAAGCCGATCCGTATACTTAAAGGTGGGTCTAGCTCGATTATTTCTTGGTGTTACAAACATTTGGCGCGAAACTAACTTATAATACCCTATTCCACGAAGTGGTGTAGGGTATAAAAAGCGGGATAAAGCGAGACTTTTTGTAAGAAAGCGGGATTATACGGGATGGAAAATTTAAGCGGGACTGGACATCAAAAAGGGGGGTGGATGGTCACCTCTAAATCTAAATCTTAACCTATCGTACCAACTTTCATTATCGGTGTTTCTAGTTAGTTTATAAGATGTTGTGCACAATTTGAAGAAAATCAGACCTGTACTTTGACTACAAGAATAGATGGACGAACAAATAGACAGACAAACATTGCTAAATCGGCTCAAAAAGTGTTTCTAAGCTGATCTGTATAGTATATAGTATAATATCTGTATAATGGGTCTACCTTGTTTCATTTTGGGTGTTACACATAAATGTACAAATACATAATAAGCAATTCAATAAATACGCTAAATATTAGAGGACAATTTCAGTTCTTCTTAGGGAAAAAGATTTTCCCTCTGTACAGATTTCGTCTATTTCAATCCCAACCGATCTGCAACCATTAGACACAAATGTGGAAAAATTTAACCCCATCGGAAACCAGCGAGTTTTCAACAAACGTACTGACTCATTTACTTTATGGATGAGGTGTTGCAAACGGAATTCCAAAATGAATATACACTCCACCTTAAGGTGGAGGGTATATAAATTGGAAGTACTTCCGATTGAAGTACATTTAAGTCGCATCCCACAATCCTAATTTGTTTGTTTGTTCTTTATAGCATCCTAAACCACTGAACCGATCTTCTTGAAATTCAGTTCTATGACAACTAGAGTGCTGAAATTTTGTGTGAGTACATCCAGCATCATTGTGCGTGGTTGTGCCAAAAAATGGGCGGTATTGGGAAAGTGGGCGTAGCACCTCCCATACGAAGTTAAAACTCTTTTCGAATATATTCCGTTCCATGACAGATAGAATACTGAAATTTTGTGTGATTGCATCTAGCGTCAATATGCGTAGTTGTGCCAAATTGTGGCGATATTGGAAAAGTGGGCGTAACACTCCCCCTACGAAGTTAAAACTCAAATTATCGAATATCGTCAGTTCTGTGCTGAAATTTTGTGTGAGTAGATCCAGTGTAAATAGTTGTGCTAAGATGGGTGGAAAGTGCGCGTAACCCTTCTCATACGAAATTTAAACCTGGTTTAGAGTATATTCGACACCGAGACTCCTAAATTGTTGTATGAGTTAATTTAGGTTTAACCAGCTGAGACCATATACAAATGGGAGGGGTTTGAAATTTTGATTTGAATTTTGTAAAATAACACGTTTTCTTTGGAGTTTTTTAGCACAATAGTAAAGAAGTGTTGCGAGAAAAGAAATATCAAATATCTATTCGTCAAAAGCCTACATAAGTCAAGAAAACGGAAATTATATTAATACTTTAGTTTTTGTTTTGTTTAATTAGTGAACGATTTGATTGATTTTCTATGTGTTTTGAATGTAGTACATTCGAATTTCCACTATTCGAATAAGTAAGTAATTCGAATTTGAGAATAACACTCAACCAAAAATTGATTTGATTTTTGGCATTTGTTTCTTTATTCGCCGTAAACTAACGTTCTGTTCTTCAATGTTCTCCATGTAACATATCCATTTCTGTAGCATCTCAGGGACTTATCTTGATTATAATTGGTACATATATTACTGATCAGAAGAAAAATCAATATGAACACTTATTCAGCTAATTATTTCTATAAATAAAAAATGATTAATTTTGCTGAAAAGTCGCTGCGAAGCCACCTGACGAAGCCTTTCTCAGGCCAGAAATCATGATAGTGATAGTGTGCAACCAAATAATTAATTTCACCATGTAATTTGTAAATAAATTTGCATTCTATAAATTATTGACGCAAAATGGTCTTGAGCCAGGAGAATATCTCAGTTCAAATCAAAATTTGTAATCTTACAAATGTTATTTTTAATTAATTTTTATATCTTTAAATTTAAAATTGGTCATCGCAAAATCCGGTCAAATTTTATTTTCTTATTTTTACTATGATTCGGAGAAAATTTCTGAAAGCAGCCTTAGTTGAAAACAAAAAAAACCAGTAAGGAAAGGCTAGAGTCGGGCGGGGACGACTATACGATACACTCCACTTTCTATCCGAATACAATTCAACTCGGTAAAAAGTGAAAACGGGAAGAATTTTTGTATGTTTCCTTATCATAGGCTAATATGACCTGGTCCAATTTGTCAAATCGAAAAGAATATTTGTATCGGGGCTATATCCCAACATGGAATAAAGTGACTAACTTTCAAAATAAGTCCTTCCAGTTCAAATATAACGTTTGGTGGTCACTTCAAAGAAATTCGGAGAACATTTGTGGTTTCTGGGGCGGAAAAAGTCTATCCGGGAGCGAAATTTGTATTGGATCTATATGTAAATCTGAACCGATCTGACACATTTTTACCACAGGTGTTGCTAGTTGAAAAATAAGATATTTTGAAAGATCTGAAAGAAATCTGTTAAAATATGTACTTTATAGAGTGGAAAAAGTGAAATCGGGAGAGAAATTTGTGTGGCAGATATATATAAATCTGAACCGATCTGGCCCATTTTTACCACAGGTGTTTCTAGTTGAACTATAAGATGTTTTGCCAATTTTGAAAAATCTGAAAGAAAGAAAATCTGTTAAAATATGTGGTATCTAGAGCGGAAAAAGCCAAATTGGGAGCGAAATTTGTATGGGAGCTATATATAAATCTGAACCGATTTGACCCACTTTCATCATGGGCGTTTCTAGTTGAAATATAAGATAGTTTGCCAAATTTGAAGACAATCTGATACAATATGTGGTTTCTAGAGCGAAAAAAATCAAATCGGGAGGGAAATTTGTATGGGAGCTATATATAAATCTGAACCGATCTATCAAATTTTTACCACAGGTGTTGCTAGTTGAAAAATAAGATGTTTTGCCAAATCTGAAGACAATCTGATACAATTTGTGGTTTCTAGAGCGGAAAAAATCAAATCGGGAGCGAAATTTGTATGGGAGCTATATATAAATCTGAACCGATCTGACCACAGATGTTTCTAGTTCAACCATAAGATGTTTTGCCAATTTTGAAGAAAATCTGTTAAAATATGTGGTATCTAGAGTGAAAAGAGTCAAATCGGGAGTGAAATTCGTATGGGGGCTATATCTAAATCTGAACCGATTTTCTTCAAATTAAATAGCGTTCGTTCTTATCCCGAAAAACTTAGTTGTGCAAAGTTTCATTTGGTTCTGTGTACAATTGCGGCCTGTATCGTGATTACATAGATGGACAGACAGACAGACAGACGGACGGACATCGCTAAATCGATTCAAAAAGTGATTCTACGTCGATCGGTATAATTAACAATGGGTCTATCTCTCTTCCTTTTGGGTGTTACAAACAAATGCATAAAGACATAATACTCTCGTGGAGTGTATAAAAACGGTTAACAAGAGACCCGTAAATAAGTGAGTCCAAAAAATTTCGACACGGTCGCGGACCTGAGGTCGTATAAAATTGTTCCCAAATTTCCCAAATGCTACAAAAAACATATAATATTTTGAATTCAGTGCATCATAATACATTTAGAAATGAAGTTTCATGGTATACAGACAAATACTTTTAATTTTGTCCAGTCCTAGCATGAGGAGGGACAATCGACAGTGACATTTTCAAATAGCTTCCGTCCGACCGTTTATGTATAATGCTTGTACCATATACATACTTTACTGTACCATCCTAAAATTGAGCTACTATTTACATTTCCCCAAGCAGCTGTTTAATTGATTTTAATATATAGCTGAAAAATTTAATCCGGTTGAGATAGATTTTCCCGCGCACTAAATATCGTAATAAACGTCGAGTATGTTATTATGTCGAACTTGTCCAATCAACATGTTTCATATCATTTCCATTGGAATATAAAATATTAAATATTAAATGGTAATTGAAGTGAAATGGAAAAAATGTATATAAATGTTATGCTTGATTTGAATGAGCAACCTGTTTTATTTGTGTGCGAACAGGTGGTGTTTTAATTGAAATGTTGTTAAAGGATAATAAAACTGCAACGCATCAATCAATTAATAATTGCCGTACATTTTATGATAAAAACTAAAATTTCTTATTTTTCAATTTTCATTGAGTTTCAAGCGTAAATATTCACTCGTAGTTATTTAAACAATATTTGCACATAAAATATATATATATGTTTGTGTGTGTGTAACTGCGAGTAGTTTTATTGAAATGCCACAGAGTTTTAAATTAAAGGTGTGCCGAAAATTACACGGTATTTGAATTTAATAAAAATACAGTTTTTTTGAGATAGTGAAATGCATAGAATAATTTTATTTATTTGTATTTTATTCCAATGAGGACATGAGTCTAAAGCGACTCATCAAGTCCTCCAAATTGTCTTTTCCCCAAAGCAAGCTTCTCTAGTTCCTAAACGGAAATTTAGGGGGAAATATTGTTTGAATTCAAACATTATAAACGCCAAGAGTTTTCCTCCGAGTATTCATTCCACATTTCAAATAGTTTTCAGTTTAAAACGACGCCCAGCAATTACTTCAGCAGCACTGCAAAAGTGCAGTTCGAATTATTTAATCTGCATTTCGATGCGATTTGCTTGCTATGCGATGATAATAATTGGCAAAAAGAACGACAACGAACAGAGATTATTGGGAATTAAATTTCAAACAGCATAATTTCCAGATAAATGAATTTTGCATCTGTTTTGGAGTCTTGGAAGCAGCTGCTGCCATTAACCGACCAAATGCCATGCCATGCTAAGAGCAGCCAACAGCAAGTGCAACAACAACATGGCAAAATAAATAAATCTGTTCAATATTTTCATTGAGCTCATCTAGAGCGAACTGAAAAGAACATGGAATCATACCATTTTGATAACTGAAATCCCATTATGTTTTACTGCAGCAATCGATGGTTATTGATGTTGTTGCTGCTGGTTGTTGGTTGCTGGGTTGTTAAAACTAAAGAGTGCTGCTCGCTGTGGAAATGTGATGTGGTTGGGGTTCAGGGGGCAGAGGAGGAGGTGAAACCAATATGCTGCTTGCACTTTATGGCAGTGAACCATTCGACCGAAGCACCAAATGATTATGGCAAATCCATGAGGTTATCATGTCTATCCTACGTATCTTGGCAATTGTTAATATTGACATCGCACAGTGGCGCTAAACGCAAGTGAGTGTGATAATTATTTTGCGAATGTAGTGCAACACCTAATTCAAGTAAAAACGGAAAAAAACATTAATTTCGGCCTAATCTTACATACCCTCCACCATGGAGTGAATTATATAGAATTACCGGCGTGTTGGAGGCTGTCGACTTTGCGTAGAAGAGCAGTACGAGGTAGGAACATTGAATTTAAATTGAAGTGAAATTAAATAACAAAGGCTTATTTGAAAGGTAATTGCACGTCCTTGCAGCGATCTTTACACCTACTGATTTAAAATACTATTTATATCTACTACCTACTTTACACCAAATATTTATATTCTGGTGATTTTTTCATAGCCTTTTATAATTTCACAACAACTTTTGAACTAGGATATTGTCCTGTCTCAAGACCATTTTGCATCTATATTTAATAGAATGCAAATTTATTTACAAATGGCATGGTGACATTTATTACTTGGCTGCAGACTACCACTATCATGATTTCCACCCTGTCTAAAGGTTTCATTCAGGTGGCTTCGCAGCGACTTTTCAACATCAAACCCGGCCTCTATAAGGAGATGATTTTCACAAACGAACGAGAATCACAACTCACTTGCCGAATTTGCGTTTAAAAAATCGCACCAAGTAATAAAGTACACATGCCATCTTACAAGCATCTCATTGAGTTGCATATGTAAGTATGTGTATATGCAGGTATACACAACAACTTAAAAATTCACACAAAATATAGGCACATTCCCACATCGATTCTAAACTTTCTCTGGCAATTTTAATAAGTAAAAACGGCGTTAAGTTCGACCGGGCAGAACTTTTTATACCCTCTACCATGGATTGAAGCAAATCCATTTAATTTGAAGCAAATCGGTTTGCATTTAGATATAGCCCCCATACAAATGTCGCTTTTGATTTGATTTTTTCCTTCCAAAAATTTAAATAGGAGCGATTAGCTCACAGACGGTTTGACCCAACAAAGAAATATTTGGCAGATCATTTACCAATCCTGTATTCATTTCGGGAGGTGACCGCAGCATTTTACTTATATACGTAGTATAGGTCCTTGTAGGTAATGTGACGTTTAACTTAGGTCAAAGTTTTATGAGGTTCTAGTTCTACACCTGTTAAAACTTGGTACTTTTGGGCGTTTTTGTTAGGAGATTGCTTCGTTAATGGTCTTATAACTTTGAAATGCGCATTGATATCGTTGGTATCATCTGAAATGTTGATGAACTCCTCTTTGAGAGAAAAGTGAAAGCTCCTTGTATATCAAGTAGTCCAAAAATACACATAATACTTGAATTTCATATCAAACATATGATTTATTTTTATGAATTTTAGCTTACAAGGTATTAGAATTGCAGAATGGGGTAATTGGTTCAGAAATTATAGCTTATCTTCAAAATGATTACCTTTTTCAGCGAGACTTAATTTTTAGTGTTTACGGTGTCAATTCCAGAAAAAACGGATTTTTCATAAAAATAAAATTGAATTAAAAATGAATTTTTGAATTCACGGGTTTCAAAAAACCCAAAAACCGACATTCAAGAAAAACAGAGTTTTTTTGATCACTCTGTCTCGAAACCACATATTTCACCCGTTTTTCTTCAAATGTGGCACAACACCTTATAATCCAACTAGAAACACCTGTGGTGATCGGTTCAGATTTAGATATAACTCCCATACAAATTTTTGCTCTCGATTTGACTTTTCCGCTCTAGAGACCACGTTTTGTCATCTTTTACAAATTTGGCACAACGCCATACATTTCAACTGGATACAGCTATGGTGAAAGTGAGTAAGATTGGATCAGATATATAACAGTTTTTAAGTAGTTTGTAAGCATATAGTGTAAGTGTTAGTGTAAGTTTTAGTATAAGATATAAAATGTGTATAAGAAATTGTTTATATAATTCTAATTTTTAAAGAAAAAGCATGTTAACGTAAAAACAAGTAAGGAAAGGCTAAAGTCGGACGGGACCGACAATATAATACCCTACACCACTCCCTGCGTATATACCTCGCTTTGATTACTAGGCATTTCATGGGAGCAATTTTATGTAGTTCATATAAATTATACAGTTACTATAAATTCATCTTTAGTCAAATTTAATGACTATGGTAAATAATAAAGTAATTGATCCAATTTTCCAGCAGATATTCGCAGTAAAGCAAAAATATAACATGGAAAAATTGATCAAGATCCAATGATAAATACCAATTATACAGCCTATAACAACACTTAGGGCCTGTGCTAAAACATGGGCCTATATATTTCTCATTCACGGTAGGTATTCCTAGTTGAAACATATAAAAATCTGCAAAATTTGATGAAGATCCGATGTAAGATGTAGTTTCTAGAGCTGTAATAGAGCAGAATGGGACCCCATTTGGGTTATACCAAAGTATGGACATATGGGCATCTCCCCAACAAGTATGGACAGGCTAAAGAGGGACGGAGCCGACTATATGATACACCCCACTTTCTATCTCACTACAATTCAATTTGATAAAAAGTGAAGTCAAATATGTGTTTGACAAAAAGTGTTAAATCGGAAATGACATCTGTATGGGGGTATATTGAAACATGGAACCATGTATGTTTATTGGCCAAATATAATATGTAAAGTTTGGCCAAAATCGGTTAAAGATTCGGGAGCAACATTTGTATTGGGGCTATATCTAAATCTGAACCGATCTTACCCACTTTCAGCATAGGTGTTTCTAGTTCAATTATGTTGTGCCAATTTTAAAGAAAATGTTGTGCCAATTTTAAAGAAAAACAATGATTTTCTTCCGATTTCCCGATTTCTAAAGCGAAAAATTTGAAATCGGGAGCGATATTTGTATGGGGACTATATCTAAATCCGAACCGATCTTACCCACGAATTCTAAAGCGAAAAAAGTGAAATCGGGAGCGACATTTGTATGGGGACTATATATAAATCTGAACCGATCTTACCCACTTGCAACATAGGTGTTTTAAGTTCGATTATAAGATGTTGTGCCAATTTTAAAGAAAATCGGGTACAATATGTGGTTTCTAGAGCGGAAAAAATCAAATCGGGAGCGACATTTGTATGGGGGATATATCTAAATCTGAACCGATCTTACCCACTTTCGCCGTAGGTGTTTTTAGATAGATTATAAGATGTTGTGCCAATTTTAAAGAAATTCGGGTACAATATGTGGTTTCTAGAGCGGAAAAGTCAAATCGGGAGCGACATTTGTATGTCAAAATCAGAACCGATTTCCTCCAAATTCAATACCGACCGTCCTTGGTCAAAAAAAGTAACTTCTGCCAAATTTCATGACAATCGGTCATCAATTGGGACCTGTAGAGTGCGAACAAGCTTATATGGGCAGCAGACGGACAGACAGACGGACGGACAGACAGACATCGGTAAATCGATTCAGCTGGTGATTCTAAGCCGATCCGTATACTTAAAGGTGGCTCTAGCTCGATTATTTATTGGTGTTACAAACATTTGTCGGAATAATACCCTAGTCCACGAAGTGGTTTAGGGTATAATAAAAATAGCTGTCACATAACTTTAGTGTAAATGACATTCTACTTGAAAGATATAGTATGATATGTTGTAATTTACCATTGTTAGATTTAAGATATATTATACTAGCTGAACCCCGCCCGCTTCGCCAGGCAAAATAAAAAATGG
Source organism: Polietes domitor (assembly GCA_947397865.1). Lineage (NCBI taxonomy): Eukaryota > Metazoa > Arthropoda > Insecta > Diptera > Muscidae > Polietes > Polietes domitor. Next base: position 48,458,534 of record OX377619.1, read on the forward strand.
TAAAATTAAAATCAGGTTTCATATTGATCTTATCATATTGATATTATCGTGGTTTGAAAAAAAAATTTTAAACATTCGAAATATTATTTGGTTTTGTTAAACTCACAAAAAAACAGTAAAATTTTCGTTAAAATATTCCCGGATTTTATATTTTTCTGGAAATTGTCCTACATCCTATGTCCTTCCTTGGGCCAACACGAATTCATCAAGCCCAAAATCGTGAAAATCAGACGATCCGTTATAAAGTTTTGCGTGTTCACACGGACGGCATTCTCTTTTATAAATATAGATTGTGTAAGGCTGAAATGAATTCAATAAATTCCAAATCGTTTGCAAAAAATCGTTCCCGATTTGACTTTTTCTTATACCCCACATATATAGTGCCTATATAAAAATCGTCTCCGACATTACTTTACATTAAGATAAGAACAAAAATAATTAATCTGTAACTATTCTTAAACAAGCGAAAGTTTACGTTTGATGTAACGTTTAATATGTGCATCTTAAACCCTGGTTTATGATGCTACGTTTACAAAAGAGTACTTTAAGTAAGCGCTTTGCATGAACCTATTATAAACGAAGTACGGTGCGCTGTTCCTCTTTTAAGGGGTTAGCTCTTGAAATATTGTATTTTTATCAGAAATGCAAATAATCGCATTTGTTCATTCGCATGAAAAATTGCATTTTTTCTTCGTCCCGTTCATGAAAATTGTCTAAAGAAAATTGAACATACGATAAAAATGCAAAAAAAAAATAAACGAAGCAAATATTGGATAAAAAATGCATAATATTAAAAGGAGATGAGCACTGAACACAGACTACTGAGCTCTCAATGAGTGAAATCAATTTGACGTGAAATTGATGCAATATTGCTAAAATAAAGAACAAACAATAATATCATCATAGCATATCATTACATGAACAGACAGACAGTGACGAGAGTAGCAGCGGACGTGGTGGATAAAAGCTTCAAGAATGTGTAAGAATTTAAAGCAGTTTTCATCAGTTTCACCGAAATAAATGGCAGCAGTTTGAGTGGAGCTGATGACTTTTATGTTGAGTTCATATTGCAGCGTGGCAATAAGGCCTATTTAAAATGACCGCCAGATCGTATATCGCAGCGAGGTTTCAGATCGATTTTTATACACTCCACGAGAGTATTATGTCTTTGTGCCATTGTTTGTAACACCCAAAAGGAAGCGAGATAGGCCCATTGTTAAGTATACCGATCGACTTAGAATCACTTTTTGAATCGATCTAGCAATATCCGCCTGTCTGTCTGTCCATCTATTCTTGTAATCAAAGTACAGGTCGCAATTGTAGCCAGAACCAAATTAAACTTTGCACAACGAAGTTTTTCGGGAAAAGGACAAACGCTATTTAATTTGAAAAAAAAATCGCTGCAGATTTAGATATATCCCCCATACGAATTTCACTCCCGATTTGACTCTTTTCACGCTAGATACCACATATTTTAGCAGATTTTCTTCACACTCAGAAAAATAGCTTTAATAAATCTAAATAAAATCCGTACTACAATTTAGTTCAACAATTTTACTCCGGCTCAGTAAAAATTTGCTTAAAAGTAGGAATATTAACTAAGTATGAGTAAAGTTTCCTTCTTTCAAAGCCATAGTAAATAGTTCATTTACTAGAAATAGGGTAGTAAATTTACTTAAAAACATTTCCTTGGATATAATAAAAAATCTTACAATTGAATAAAATCATACTTATGTAGAAGAACATTTCCAATATTTAAGTAAGAAAAAAAAACAGGAATTTTTTGTATGGAAAAATTCAATTTAGGAAATATTTACTAAAAAATGTGTTTTTCCTAAAATCAAGTTAATATGTTTACTGAAATTTATGCCAAGATCTTCATACATTTAAGTATGATTGAACTTATAAAAAATCACTTGAAATTGTTTCGAAAAATTCTGGAATATTAATCTAAGAAGCAATTCTCGTTCGTTTGCAGAGACTTACTTCTTAATTACTTCAAGTATTAATCTAAACAACCACAGCGAAGGCGCCTTCCTACCTTCGCAGCAATCATGGAGTAATAGCTGAACTCTTTATGGCAGAGGTATCATGAAACTTTTGAGAAATATTTCATGTAGTCATTTTTTATTATGCATGTTTTGGTTAAACTGAACTTATTATAAGTTCAATTTTTCCTTGTATCAAGTAAAAATTTATTTGTTTTAAGGAAAAAAGTCAGATTTGAGTAAAAATTTACTTAGATTTAGGAAAATTTCAGCAAAATTTTACTTAAATTTTGTAAAAAATGTACTTGGTTTGAGTAAAAATTTAATTAGTTTCAGGAAAATTTTACTTAAATTTAGTAAAAATTTACTTGGTTTTAGGAAAGATTTACTTAGATTTAGGAAAACTTCAGCAAAATTTTACTTAGATTTAGTAAAAATGTACTTGGTTTGAGGAAAAACTTACTGGAATTTTTATCACTTTGAGTAAATATTAGCTTGGTTTGAGGAAAATTGAACTAGAATCAAGTTCAAAGCTTGTACTACTTTCAAGGAAAAGTTTGAACTTGATATGAGGAAATATTGCTTTAGCGCAATACGAAGTTCAATTTTCCTAAATTTTAGTTCATGTTAACTCATTATAGGGTTCACTTTTTTCTGGGTGCATATTTGGCAAAATAGCTTACGTTTCCACTAGAATAACCCATCATGAAAATGGGTCAGATCGGTTCAGATTTATATATAGCTCCAATACAAATTGCGCTCCCAATTTGACTTTTTCCGCTCTAGAAAACACATATTTCATCAGATTGTTCTCAAATTTGGCAAAACATCTTATATTTAAGCTAGGAAGGAAATGGGTCAGATCGGTTCAGATATATATATAGCTTCCATAAAAATTTCTGTCCTAGCTTGATTTTTTGTGCCCCAGAAACCACACATTTTCAGAGAATTTCTTAAAATTGAGCATAACACGTTATAATTGAACTGGAAGAACCTATTTTGTAAGTGGGTAACATCATTCCATGTTTGAATATAGCCCCGCTACAAATATTCTTCTCGATTTGATAAATTGGTCCAGGTCATATTAGCCTATTATTAGGAATCATACAAAAATCCTTCCCGTTTTCACTTTTTTACCGAATTGAATTGTATTCGGGTAAAAAGTGGAGTGTATCATATAGTCGGCCCCGCCCGACTTTAGCATTTCATTACTTGTTTTATTTAATTGTGTGACTTCTAGCGGAATCGTATACCGTGTCCCACTTTTATTTTGATTGAGTTCAATTATGTGCCAATAACAATAAATTAATTTAATTTCAAAGGTATTTAGAAAAAATCCTTCACTATTTTGCTTTTAGAAACCATCATTTTTGTGGCTTTTAAACTATGTACTAACAAAACTTATATTTCACCGAGCTATCTACAATATGTACAGTAATGTTTTGTAAAATGTATCGATCAATCACCACTTCTAAATTTAAATGATAAATTAATACTCAAATATTCCTCAAGCATGTCCTTTTTGACAAAATAGATCGGTGCTCATTGACATCTTTGGGATCACAATGTCAATAACTTGGGCGAATGGAATGGTCATCAGTGCGTATACTTAACGAACTTAAGATAACGAATATATGTGTTACACATACGCCATGGTAACCATTGATTATAGCCAGCAATGAAAGATGGAAGTACTTCCAAATGACATTTTCATTGCTATTATTTAATATATTTAAAATAAACATTATTTGTGGCATATATCATAGAAGCTCACAGTCACTTCTATTCATAAAAACGATAATAATTGAATCAAGTGCAAATAGCAGGTAAAAAATAAAGGGTTAATAGAAGAACAAGCATCGGTGTTTGTCCAAGCCAAGGTAAATTCGGATTTGTAAAATCAAGGTTATTAAAGTGTACTTTTTCGGCACCTTGTGTATATGCAGGTATAGTTACCCAGCAATCCTTCTGCCGTGCCAACGCTAATTTGTTTTAGTTTTTTCGTTTGCATTTTGTTTGGTCTGTAATCAATATTTGATTTGAACAGGGATATTGTTCTGGCTCAACACCATTTTGCTTCTATATTTAATAGAACGCAAATTTACTTACAAATGGCATGGTGACATTTATTACTTGGCTGCAGAGTACCACGATCATGATTTCGATCATATCAAACGTCTTTTCAAGTGGCTTCGCAGCGACTTTTCAACATCAAACCCGGCCTATATAAGGAGATGATAAGTAAGTAATAATTATTATTACTTGGTGCGATTTTTTAAACGCAAATTCGCCAAGTGAGTTGTGCTTCTCGTTCGTTTGTGAGAATAATCACATCATTGAACACAAAAAACATTAAACCATAAGAATTGAAATACTATAATGAAGGTTAGGTTAGGTTGAAAGGGTTGCCCGCTGGTAATATATACAACATCATGTGTATACGCAACCAAGCGAGTTCACTCGGAGACTATTTGTCCATTGTGCTACCCTTGACAGATGATTATAGAAGAAATGTATGGTTGATTTTCGGCCATAGGTTACGTGTTATTTTGCAGTTATGAACGGAGTCCCATCGCAACTTTGTTTCTCGGTCTGCTATTTCGTCTATTTGATTGAGTATTTCGATGAAAGGCGTGCGTATGTTCGTATTACATGGAACGTCCGTTTCCTTGGAGCCATTCCGTGTACATTCGTCTGCCATTTCGTTTCCAGGTACATCTGTGTGACCCGGTACTCATACAAGTGTCATGTATTTGGAGTCGGTCTAGAGACTCTAAACAGTCATGTACGCATCATGATCTGAAAGTCTTGGAGTGTAAGGCTTTAAGAGCTGCCATACTGTCCACATAAATTCTGAATTTTGATGGATCGATGTCCCGTTCCAGAATATTTCTCGCGGCTATGTGGATGGCATATACTTCTGCCTGAAAGACTGTGCAAGTGATTGGCAGTCGGATGGATATTTTAAGGTTTAAAGGTTCAAAAAAGACTCCCGATCCCGTACCTGTCTCCATTTTTGAGCCGTCAGTGAAGATTGAGTTTTCCTCGTCGGTCATGACCATGTTGGATGCCCATTCTTCTCTGGTGGGTATTACCAATTTGAAGTTCTTATGTAGGTGCATACTGGGCTTAAGAAAATCTGAATTTTTATCTAGCCTCCCGTATGGTTCAGTGGCTCCTAAAATGGAGCAGAACCAGCTCTGTTTTCCTTGGGTTAACTCCTAACCCATTTCTTGTCGCCCATCTTGAGAGCTTCCTTAGTGATCTTTCCATGACCTCACTAATCGTTGGTAAGAATTTACCTCGGACCAGCAGTACTAAGTCGTCGGCATATGCCGTCACCTTAATTCCGTCTCTGTTGAAGTCAAGTAGGATTTCATTTATCACCATACTACTACTATAATGAATACTTATTTAAAACTTTCTAATTTCATTCATATTTTAAATGAAAATTCTTTGAAATCGCCGATCTTGTTAATTTAAATTACAAAATTATTGTGAAGTTTGTTTTGTGCTTTCATTTGGACACTCAGAAATACGTTAGAGATGTTATGCCATCTTATCAGAAATGTTTCACAATTTTTCCCTGATAAAAAATTAGGAAATACTGATTGTAAGCTAGTAAGCTAGTAAGCCCATTCGAACAGGCATAATATGAGACAAATGTGCTTATAAATGTCATTTGCAAAGTCACATATTCGAAGTTTTTTTTTGATGGGAATATGAAGGAGGATTTCTAAAATTTCTGTTAATATTATTATTTTCGTACCTTTTCTGACTCCATCAATGCTTTTGAGTTTTTTCCTTTTTTCTGCCAGAGTGATATGTTTTAATTTAGCGCTCGCGATATTATTATACATGAATATAACGAAATTTAGATGGAATAAGACGAGTACCAAAGTAATTTAACTATTGAAATCTACTTGAAATTGATTGATTTCGCATGCAATTTGATTAGGCAATTAGTAATATTTTGAGATAATCCAATTTCATAATTTTTCATATTTCTATCTAACAAATCGTACAGGTGTTATACAAATTTTTACTAATAAATTAAACAAAAAACCTATCTATACAATCTAAACTATCAACTATGTATTACAAAAACACAAATATAAATTTAGCGCTTCGAAGCTACACGAAAAAGAAATGAGAATGTAAACACGGTATTGAATGTTTTATTAACTATTAATATTTCCTACAATAAAATTAGAAAACTACTATTATCTGATAATTCTACAAATTCATTGTCTGTTTTAAAAAGTTTTTATATTTCAAAAAAAAAAGAAATATGCAATATAAGTTTATTTTTTTTTTCATCCTGGGAAAAAAGTTTTGAAATTGAATTGATCTCATATTTTTTATAAATTCTTTAAAACTTAACTTCGAGTGTATATATATGTATATTAGGCTCGCGGTCCATATAAATGGAAAAATAATTTCCAGCCACGAAAATAAAGTTTGGATTGTTTAATGATGATTTGCAAAATATTTTGTTCCCAATCCTAAAATTAATTTTTCCCCGTGTAATTTTTTTGTGCTGCATTTTTGTAATTTTTTCTGGAATAATAGACCCTTGAATGCACTTTAAATATAAATTTTGATTCTTGTCTTAGAGTAACTTATTGGTCGAATTATTATTATTGGACCATTATAGCAATTCGTTGTGTTTTTTCATAGTGACAAATGAACTTTTTTTGTATTTGTCATAAATAGCGGTAGTTAATACCTTTCGAACGGTACCTAAATGTTGAACATAGGAAGGAAATTGACGCCGCAGCGCTCATTTTTGTAAAAAGAGTTTGAATATTTTGGCTCTCAAAATCCATCTCCTGTATTAAATTATTTTACAAACATGGAGTTAGTGACGTCATTTTTCGTGCGATATTCATCATTAAAGAATAACTCCTTTTATTTATTTTTCATAACACCTCTTATAAAATGTTTCCTAGAAGTATCAGTTTTTAGCCATGTCCGTATTTTTCTGCTCTAGAAACCACATATTTTAATAAATCTTCTTCAAATTTGACAAAATATCCTATGTTTCCACTAGAATCACCAATGGTGGAACTGCGTCAGATCGGTTCAGATTTATATATAGCTCCCATACAAATTTCGCTCCCAATTTAACTTTTTCCGAATATGTGATATATTTTATCAGATCGTTTTCAAAATTGGCAAAATATCTTATATTTCAACTAAAATCACCTGTGGTGAAAATGTGTTAGATCGGTTCAGATTTATATGAATCTCCAATTCAAATTTCGCTCCCTTTTTCGCTGACTTTTTCTGCTCTAGAAACAACATATTTTAACAAATCTTCTTCAAATTTGGCAAAATATCTTATATTTCCGCTAGAAACACCCATAGCAAGCATAACACGTTATACTTGAACTAGAAGAACCTATTGTGTATGTGGGTCACATCATTCCATGTTTGGATATAGCCCCGATACAAATATTCTACTCGATTTGACTAGTTGGGTTTAGTCATATTAGCCTATGATTAGGAATCCTTCCCGTTTTCAATTTTTTACCGAATTGAATTGTAATCGGATAGAAAGTGGAGTGTATCATATAGTCGGCCCGCCCGACTTTGGCCTTTCCGTACTTGTATTCATTCAATGTTTTTATTAGAACGATCTAATGTTCAAATCTTGCATGATTCACCCAAAATCAAAGTACTTTGTTCTCATCTTATTATCAATTCTACCCCTATACAAGCACTTTGCCGTGATGTCTTTTGTTTACTGGGTATTTGATCGAAAATGTCTCAATTGGAGGACACTTTGTCTAATTCCCATAGCTTGTTGAACCATCCTGACACACCACCATAACAGCCAATAATTTATTTGCAATAAATTTATAACATTTGTTTCCAGACGTATGCCAAAGAGGTAGGTACTCACATTTGATATTGCTTTCAATGGGCAAATTTATTTGCAAATTATAAAGCGATTTCTATTATTCCCCCTTGTCGAAACTTAACAAATCTGATGTGTGTGTGTGTTTTACCCCTTTTCGGATTTTAATGGTTTCGCTTTACTTTAAATGAGTGTAATATTTTATATAAGCTCCGTACGACGTTATTACGAATGTATAAAGTTTACATGCCGTCCTTCCGTCTTTGGCTTTTGTGTGTGTGTGTGCGTTTGTTTTTTGTTCTGAGTTTTTGTTAACACTTAATATGTTGACGTAGGGGAGAAGAGATTTACTTTGGCACAAACATACCCGGACTCGAGTGTGTACTCTGGCGCTGGAGGGCCATTTGGTAAGTGGGAGTGCGTGTGTTAGTTTTTGTGTTGAGTTAAAGTTTTTTTTTGTTATTTATGAAAGTGTGCGTGTGTGTGTGTGAGTGCGATTGTGTAAGTTGTTATGTGTAAACTGCGGGTGTTAACCACAAAAACGCACAAATTCAAGAACACGAATACTCTCCATGTATACAGTATTCCGAGGGGATATTAGAGAGGCACAAAATTCTAATCGTTAGTAAGTATATCGTCAGAGAAATTAGATTTTGTTCGAAAGAATACATCCTATTCGAAAAGAGTTTATACAAATAATAATTCTGTGTTTATCCTCCGATTTTCTCCTTACCTCAGCCTAAGGGACTTGAAGTTAGCTGCAGTCATTTTTATACCCTACACCACTTCGTGAACTAGGGTAAGTTAGTTAGTTAGTTTCGCGCCAAATGTTTGTAGCACCTAGAAATAATCGAGCTAGACCCACCTTTAAGTCGATTTAACGATGTCTGTCTATTTGTCCGTCCGTCCGTCTGCTGTCCATCTAAGCTTGTTCGCACTCTACAGGTCGCAATTGTTGTCCGATTGTGATGAAGAAGTAAAAAGAAGTGTTTTTTTCTGGCCAAGGACCATCGGTATTGAATTTGGAGGAAATCGGTTCAGATCCGCCCTATAAAGCACATATAGTACCCAATTTTCTTCAAATTTGGCTTGACACCTTATAATCAAACTAGAAATACCTGTGGCGAAAGTGGGTTAGATCGGTTCAGATTTAGATATAGCCCTCATACAAATGTTGCTCCCGAATGTTAAACCGATTTTGGCCAAACTTTACATATTATATTTCGTTCCAGTTTTCAAGTTAAAGTTTTTTGTCAAACACATACAGTTACAGGCTTCGAAAATCCTTCTCGATTTCACTTTTTTACCGAAATGAGTTGTAGTGGGATAGAAAGTGGGGTGTATCATATTGTCCGTCTGTAGCCTTTCCATACTTGTTTGGGAGATGCCCATATGCCCATGGGTCCCCATTTGGTATAACCCAAATGGGGCCCATTCTGCTCTACTAAAGCTCTAGAAACTACATCTTACATCGGATCTTCATCAAATTTTGCAGATCATTATAGGTTTCAACTAGGAATACCTACCGTGAATGAGAAATATATAGGCACATGTTTTGGCACAGGCAAGTGTTGTTATAGGCCCCCTTCAAATGTCCGGCCGATTCATCCGATTACCGCTGTATAATCTGTATTTATCATTGGATCTTGATCAATTTTTCCAGATCATGTTATATTTACTTTAATCGGAATATCTGCTGGAAAATTGGATCAATTACTTTATTAATTGTCATATTCATTAAATTTGACTAAAGATGAATTTATAGTAACTGTATAAATTATATGAACTACATAAAATTGCTCCCATGAAATACCTGGGTTTAGTAGTCAAAGCGAGGTATATACGCAGGGAGTGGTGTAGGGTATTATATAGTCGGCACCGCCCGACTTTAGCCTTTCCTTACTTGTTTTATTATTTATTGTTTATTATTATTATTATTTATATTTTGTAATTCAGGCCACTTCTATCGTTCTACAATATCTCACAACTATGAATTGTAAAAATATTGCTGACTTTACAAATTCATTCACAATGTTCTTATTACTCGTCCCCTCACTGTGTCCTCAGGCATCACAAAAACACAAACGTTGCTCATGAACTTTTACGCAGAGGCAGTGACTGACAGCAGCAGGAATGACTGAATAAACGAAAAAGTAAAATAACGCAAAGAAGCCAAGCGACACGCAGCAGCACACTAAATTGAACCATTAAACTGATTTATTTTTCTGTGCCTTTTCCTCCGATTGTCTGTGTCGGGCGTACAAATACAAAAGACGATTATATGTATGTCTGTTTTTTTGTGCGCCCAGGAAACTTGTAAAATTTTAATGGGAAACTATTGCCAAAGAATAAAAAACGAGAGTCGTTATTCATTTTGTTGCGAATGTGCAAATTTTACCTTAGGGACAACTTCAAGGATGCGTAAGACTGGCACAAGAAAGTTTGTGTGTGTGTAGTTCTCTTAAAATCCGCTGACCATTTAACGAATCATCAATAATGCGAAAGTTAAATTCTGCTGCTAACTATTTACGTTGGTAGAATGGGTAGATGGGATGAGTAGTAAGTCATTCCTTGTAAAGTCGGACATTAAATAAGAAAACTTTTCTTTGAAATTTCTTAGGAATATCTCACAGAATAGTTTTATTTACTCAAGCGATACTAATTGTTGGACCTTAGCTAGAACATATACACATGAAACTGGAGATTGTATGTAGAAAAACTGTGTACTCAGTTTTTCATTTGATAACCATACAATATGGAGAAGAATATCGTAAAAATTCATCAAAATTCATGCTTCTATCTGTAATAGTTTAGCTTTAGAAATTGGTCCAAAACAGTGGCATTCTACAGTGGGATTCTTTGGAAAAGAAAAAATATGTATCCAAAATATTTGCCAAAATTGTTGTACGGGTAATTCCAACAGAAAACGACCCAACATGGATTTCGACCCTCATCGAAATTTCATCAAATTTGGCACATACATTCTACTAGTGCACACTGGTCCCAAATCAATTTTTTATGGCATAAATTCGAAAAATAAAGATACAATCTCGAAATTTTGCACACTTGCTAGACATAACATACTTAAAAAATGAAAAATAAAATTGGGCCGATCGGACCACGCCCACTACCACCTCCCATATAAACTCAATATATAACCAACATAATTATCACCCTCTATTAGTACAGGGTGACCAAAAACAATATTTTATGAATGCTTAAAATAATTAAACTTATTTCGCTTTAACGAACAATGTTTTTCTGAACATTATTACAAATGCAAAATATAGCATACAAATATTCTACTTGACACTGCAATTTAAATAATTATTTCATTAAATAATATAAAATGTCTACATGTGTACACAAAAGTGAATGACTTTATATACCATTTTAAAGGTACTTGCAATATCATTAAAATGAGATGTTGATGGGTCTCATACACAAATCTGATTCAGAGATATAATCAAATATGTTTACTATGGCTATCGAAAATTGTGCTAAAATAAAGTGGCATTTGCAGGAGTTTGCCGAAAAATGATGGCGTGATATTAATTCCACCATAAACTACACACTCAGACGAACACTTTCACATTTACTCTTCGAGTCAAATTGAGTCATACATATAACTTTTGGTCCACGACATTTTTAGGTTATGCTCACTACGAATCACAAAATTACAACACATAAAAAAACTGACCAGACCACAGTTATCACAAAATGTTTAATATAAATGTTAAATGTTTAATATTTTTCAACTACTTACGCCGACCTTCAATTTCAATAATATAGTCACTTCCTTATTTTCTCTTTACGCCTTAATTTTAAGTATTTTGTACAACTGCTTTAGATCCGAATTAATCCCACTTGTTTCGACGGCAAACTTTAAATGCCTCTCAGCCTTGTGATGTTGCCACCTAGTTTTCTCCAATACATTTTCTTGATAGCTTGGAGTGTTTCCATTAAGAAAATATATACACATTTAAAAAATTTCCAATTTAATTTTTTTGAATTTCTGCCAAAAAATATGGATTTGGGACCATAGTGTAGTGGTTATCTCGGTGTTTTTTTTTTGAAGAGATGGCTTCCTTATCGATATCGTAACTTTCGATCGCGTCATCAGACTTAAACGATATTGATATCATCTGAAATATTTACACCTCCTTTTTTCGAATCAGTATTAAAAATAATTTTAATACTTGAATATCCTGAAAAACATATCTTTAATTTTATTTATTTCGTTTTGTATTTTAGCTTATGTTATTCTCTACAAAATATCAAAAATTCAGAGTGGGGTGGCTATAGGTTAAGAAATTACGGCTGTTTTTCCAAAGCATTTCGTTATTTCAGAAACCACAAAATTTTTCATTAGAGTGGCTTCGAAATAAAAGTTGTCGATGTTTACGACTAAAATGAAAGATTCCTTTGTGTCACGGGTTCTCCCAAAATATTTGCCCGAGCCTTATCAAAACTTACAAAAAACTAACATTTTGATGACTTTTCACTGAAATTCTGGTTAATTATGCACAAATAAAGTCGAATAAAAATAAAAGCCATCGTTCACCACTTCCAAACTCACACAGCCACTTAAAAAAAGAAACCTAAGAACACTACTTTATAATTTCAAAAAAATGGATTAATATAATAATTTCCAAAATCAAAATAAAAGAAGTAAAATTGTAAAAACTTTAAATAATCTAAACCGGCCATAACATACCATCATTTTAAAAGTGATTGAAATTTCCTCCAAAACAAGGTATAGCACATTAAAATTTCTCAGGAGTTACAAGGCGATTGAATGAACACACCTTTTTGAAAATATTACATTTTCCCTGTGAAATTGGTCATAACTCGTGAAATAATCTTCAAATGTTGTTTATGAGTAGATAATGCAAAACAATCGTAGCTATCGAGGTCAAAAACAGTACCGATTGACATGGGATGACTCATTTGAACATAAAGTATATGAGTGCGTTCGCCTTTGAAGAAAGTACAAAAAGTGTGCCTAAATATGTAGATTATCTGTCACAGCTTGGGAGAAAAATGGCTTCAGATTTTTTATTTTTTCCAGGTAACGCTATTTTTATAGGCGTTTTTATTTTTTAATTTCCTCATCCTGTTGCCCATTTTAGTGGTTAAAAAAGTTCCAAATGATACAATTTTTCAAAAATTGTTTTAAATATTTATATAAACACAACATGTAAAATCAAAGAAAAATCTTCATCTTCAGGGTCAAAATCCCAAATGTCGTCGAACAAATTTTATAGGCTGTAGTGTGTGTTGTACGTGCTCTTGAGTGATTAATATCACTCATACGCACTGTAGTCGGACTGACAATTAACAACAAAAGTCCAGCAAGATATATTTTTCCTACCTAAATGGTGTTAGGAATCATTCCAAGAAAGTTGTTTATTGAGATCTTAGGTACATTTTTGTAGTTGATTGTTTCCTTGAATTATAAATATCCATTTTTTTAATTTCTGTCATAAAAATGGATTTGGAACCAGTATGCAATGGCTGCAAACTAGATTTCTGTAAGCCTGTAATTACCATAGAACTCTTGTAAACACTTGTCTGTCGCAATAATGCAGGATTTAATAAAGTGAACGTATGTACATAAACATTTTCATCCTACCAGGCTCTAACATAGGTTTTTGTATGCAGAAAATAGTGCAATGTCAGGCAAAAATTAAAAAAATATTAAGCAAAAGTTGTGACACAGTCATGTTTATGTTTCTCGACAGATAACCGTACATCCGTATATACCTTCACCTGGATTTATGGTTGTTATCAAACACTTTCTGCTTACCTATATAATTACGAGCACACGAACATGTTGACGATGTGGATATCGTCATCTGAAATCCAAAAAGACGTAACAACAAAAAATCGAGTTTTATGTTGATTACGGCAGATTTGGCTAAAATAAATGAAGTTTTTATAATGAAAATCTACAGTTAATCTAAATTTATACCATTTACCATTGGATATATCCCATCCATTTATGATTGTCATACTATAAAGTGAATAATTTTGGATCGCCTCAAAATTCTAAAACTTTCGATTCGTGCGACATCCCCTTGTTTGCTATGAAAAGTAAACACATTGGACTACTTCTAGAACAAAAAATTAAATCGAAGGCGTATTAACTAATAACAAATTAAATATATTATTTTTATACCCTCCACCTCCAGGATGGGGGTATATTCACTTTGTCATTCCGTTTGTAACACCTTGAAATATTCATCGGAGACCCCATAAAGTATATATATTCTGGGTCGTGGTAAAATTCTAAAGCGATATAGCCATGTCCGTCTGTCTGTCTGTTGAAAGCACGATAGCGGCCGAACGAAATGAGATAGGAGGTTCAAATTTTTCCTAAATGTGTCTTATGGTTGTAGATCGGTTGGGATTGAAAGTGGACGAAATCGGCCCAGAGGGAAAAATTTTTCCCTCACAAGGACTGAAAATACCCCTAATATTTAGAGTATTTCAGCATGTTTTTTGAACATATTAGCTTGTATTTAGTTGATATTTGCAATGCGCATTCCCTCTATAGCATAAAAGGGCACCATAGAGTGATTTTTATTTGTTAGGGGGCGAAATGGGTCAAAAAGGGATAAAAATGGTACCTATCAAACGACAACAGATAGAAACACGAAATTTGGCGTGTACATTCCTCTAATAGAGTAGATACATAATATAAAAGTATTTTTTCTAAATTCGTACTATTCGTTTTAAGGGGTTAAATAGGGACAGAGGGATACAAATAGTACCAAACTAACGGCTGCACCTAGAATAATGAAAATCGATATATACATTCCTCTGATTGCGTAGACACGTAAAATAAAAGAACTTTCCAAAATTCGTACTTTTTGGGGTTCAAATGGAAAAAGGGGATAAAAATAGTACCTTCCAAATGACAGCAGCTAGAATCATGAAATTCGGAGTATACATTCCTCTGTCTGCGTAGACACGAAAAATAAAAAGTTTTTTCCAAATTCGTACTTTCAATGGATACAATGGCTACAGGGGATAAAAATAGTACCAACTAAACGAATACAGCTAGAATGATGAAATTCCCTATCTAAAGAGATTTTAGATAGTCGTACTCTTGAGGGGGCAAAATTGAAAAAAATGGGTTAAAAATGGTATCAACAAAATGGCCGCTGATAGAATCATGGAATTCCGTGTATACATTCCTCTGATTGCATATCCACGTAAAATATTTTTTCCCAAGTTCGTACTTTATTTTGTTGCTTTTACGACAACAAATGGTAGAGTCATGCTGCGTACGTGAGAGATAAGGTATTTTCAAAATGTATACTTTTGAATTTAAAATAGATGGAAATACAACCAACCAAAGGACTGCAGCTGAAAATACACTCTCTATCCCCCAATATTTAAGGTATTTATGATTGCTGCTTATATTTACTTTATGAATTGAAGTATTATTTCTATTATATATATACATAGTATAAAAATATTGGTAGCCTTGGCTAATTAATTAAATTTAATTAATTTAAATTTATACAAATGTTTGCTAATATGGCACAGAATTTCTACGAAAAGTCGACGTACTCTAATCTATCTATAATCTATGCACCCCTTGGCCGAATTTAACGCCTTTTTGTACAATAGATCCTTGAAAGCATTGTAAATATAAATTTTTATTCTTATCTTAGAATAACATATTTATCGATTTATATTGATTGATTGATAAATATGTAAATAAATTCTTTTATGGGGTTTATTTTAATTTCTCCTTAAAACATGGCTAAAAATGTGACTTTCATCATTTTGTTTTTCAGGTGGCGATAAATAAACGTGTAACACATGCATTGCACGTTTCTATCAGTAGACATGCATGTGAAAATACGAGCACATAATGTTGTGTATGTACGAATAATTTGAAATTACAAGCCTTTGGCTGACATTTGATACTTGATGCATGCAAGCGCATTCGTCCGAGTGCATGAAGCCACCGAGCACACGGTAGCTTTTTATTTGCGGCAACATCAAAATCAGATCTCACATGAAGTTTATTAACTTTTAATGGGTGTCAAGTACACTATTTGCTGATTGCTAACCGCGCTAACATGAAAAACAAAATTAAACGAAAGTTTTTTAATTGAATGTGAAGTGAACAGAAACGAAGAGGAAGGAAATTAAAGAAACTCCTAACATTGTATTTTGTGTACACTTATACCTCGATTTGTTTGTTTAATTTGCTGCGCAAAAATTAAATTGAGTGGATTCGAACTGCAGCGTCAGAGTTTCTATTTATGTCGTCACAAAATCCTGGTTGCTTCGAATTGTGTAGTTAATATTTCTCTTTGAGTCAGACCAAATATTTTCAATATCAAGAAATAATCGAGCTAGGCCCACTTTTAAATATGCCGATCGGCATAGAATGCAATGTAATCCAAGTTTTATAAATATAATTGTCCTCATCTTTTCCGAAACGGCCTAATAATCGAATGGGCACAGTCCTCTAAAGTAGAAACTAGCTTAGCTTTTATATTGGATGGCATCACTTAAAGGTGCTGACTTATCTACGAGTGACCATTATTATGATATTGCCAAAACGAAAGCCCTTCCAAAGTAAATTACATAAATAATTACTAATTCTGCTTTGAGTGTTTCTTTTTCTTAGTATTTTATTACGAAGTGAATACATTTCATTGCTATTCTATTCGAAACAAGAAACATAACAAAGAGCTTGAAAATACTTAAATTGTTAACACAATTTTTTACATAAAACAAATAAAGTTGTTTTTTTTTCAACTGAAGTCTTTTCTCTTTCGTCTTTGTTTTCGTAACCATACAAAGAGTTTTGCTTTGGGAATGCTAGAAATTCAGAACTAGGAGAGCTGTTAAATTCCGTCGCTTATTTGGTGTGATTTGGTGAACAGTCAATGAAACATGAGGTAACCATCCTTCCACTTTCCACGGGCCTAATCCGAAAATTCCCTATTTCTTAAGAAAGAAAATATTATACATTTTGAAAATAAAATGTAATTGTTTATATTATGTTTGTTATTATTATTTCTCTAGTGGAAAACAAGTAAAAAAAATAAAAATAAAAAAATAATTATAAAGGGTGTTTTTTTATTGAGGTATAGAACTTCGAATTGAAATAAAACACAAGAAAATCGTTTTAATGTCCATCAATTTGGCTTTATTGGAAGGATAATTTTATGCCATTAATGTTTAAATATGATTTCGGGCATGTGGCCGCCGCGGCTGGCTCGAATATAGCCAATTCTACAGGTCCAATTTTAAACCACTCCAATTGCTGTGCACGGTGGCGAATCGATTCATTCGGGTCCTCTTCAACACTTTGCTCTACAGCGGCAATTGTTTCTTCGGTGCGCACTGTTCGACGTCTCTGCGGATGCGTATTATCACATAGAGTAAACGTAGTGCGAAAACGATCCATGGTTAACCGAATTAATTGCTCTGATGGACGATTATGTCGACCATAAAATGAACGGAGCTTGCGGTGAACTTCGCGAACTGAACTCTTACTTTCGAAATAAATTTGCACGATTTGCAAGCGTTGTTCTTTTGTCAACCTGTTCATGATGAAATGGCAAACCAAACTAAGTATTAATCACTTGACAGCTGACAAAATGGCCGCCAGTTAAAAAAGTGATGCCAACTTAAAGTTCTATACCCCAATAAAAAACACCCTTTATGAATAAATATAAAATTTTATTTATTTAAAACCACGCTACGTAATTAGAGGGATGTACACACCATTATAGATATAGCCGTTTAGTTGGTACAATTTTTATCCCTCTGCTCGCATTGTATTCCTTGAAAATACGAATTTTGAAAAACCTTTTTAATTTTTGCGTCTACGCAGATATAGGAATGTATAGTCCGAATTTCATGACTCTAACTGCCGCCATTTTGTTTGTAAAATTGTTATCCATTTTTCAATTTTACCTCCCTAAATGTACGAATTTGGAAAAATCCCTTTATTTTACGTGTCGACGCAGACAGAGGAATGTACACTAGAGCGTACCAGGTTACAAGTAAAAAAAAAAAAGTTCGCCGTACACCTTCGAATATGAAGTATTATTGAAAGGTAGTTTCAAAAAAATTTTTTTTATTTTTTTATGCCGAACGTAGGGGTCGCGCTTTTACATTTTTCTATATAACTTCTGCATTTATAAACGGATTTTAAAGTGTGATACATCGATGTTTTTGTCTCGACGAGGCCGATTTTTTTGTCTTTGAAGTCATTGAGCTCAAGCACCCCGTTCTGGTACTTACCCATCATATCTCAGTTGCTACTACCCTAATGTACCACTCTAATATCAGAAAATTAAAGCTCGCATAAAATCATGAAACTCTTCCTAACGAAGTATGTCGATTTTCCCAGCAGAAAAAGTGTTAAACTATTTTTTTTCTTATTTTACCGAGAGCATTGCATGTATTTATAAGTTGTTCTTTGTATCTTCGATGTTTACAGTCGGTTGTCAAAGTGTAATACATATATTGGTGTTTTTGTCCCGCACATACCAGATTTTCAGTTTTTAAAGTCGTTGACCTCAACAACCCCCTTCTACTATTTATGCATCATATTTCAATTCTTAGAACAATAAATATAAAAATTAAGGTACAATTAAAATTTTAATCAACCATATTTCGACGCGATTCAAGTTGGGTGTATTTTTGGCGGCTCTCAAGTTTAGAAAAGATGTGGCCCATGCGTTGCTCATCGGTGACCGCCATAGCTGATTCATGCACAACATGAACAAAACGCTCGGTGTTTTGAGAATGGCATGGATAATCTGTGAAAATAAATGAGTTCAGCAAAGAAAGCAATCAAATTAAGTTTTTCTTGTGCTAACCTGGTAAATCGATAATTTCTTCTGAAAATTGGAATGCTTCTAACTGTTCTTGCGAAAAAAACTGCAAGCATGGCGGCTCAGTCAATTCAAATTGTTTCCAATCGATCATATTGAAATATGAGTCACTATCAAAATTGATAAAATTATGAACTGGTGGACCGAACATTTGTCGAATGCTTCCCGTGGCTTCATTGCGGGCTGATAAAATCTTATCATAGGCATCTGAACGCACTAGTTGATCTGGGTCTGTTATCATCGATAACAAAATATTTTCAGGATGAAAAAAATATCCGTTATTTTCAATGAACGGACGGATGACCTCTTGAATATCTTTTGGGAACTGACGAATACAACATATATAAAGGAAAACATTCTGACTTCCGTGAATTGCCAGTGGTTGGCTTTTTACAAGAAACCAGAATGGTGCATACACTTTCACAACGAACTGAGCCAGTTTTCTCAATACCATCGAGGGTTGCGTACACGTCATATAAAAGCGCAGAATTCGAGAGGCTGTTGTTAGCCAGCGCGCTTTGCAAATAGCGCCGGGCTTCTCGCTGGCTAATTTTTCATCGCATTCTCCGATATGAACGGCTCGAACCATACGATACAAGTAAAGCTGGTCGCCTCGAATATTCCACCCATCTATGTTCGCTGGCATTTCTCCCATTGTAATGCGTTCGAAATTTTGTTTGACCTGACCAAACGGAATAAGCAACAAAATATGCGAATTATTAATTAATAAAATGCTCACAAGTAAAGTATACGGAACACACGGACACGAAACACTATTAATATATTAAACTTACAGGGTAGTGTATGCAATTTTGAATGCCTTCTCCGATACTTCCGGGCCAGATTCCAGGTCCTTTCTGTTTTCCAAGCAATGATCTTAACAGCGCATTAAATGGTAACTCGTTGAAGTGGAAAAGGCACACGAACCACTGCAGCGGTCTCTGTAAATGGCGTTCCATTCTCACAATGACTCCACTTTTGTACCCAGTGTTGGTAGCAGTTCCATCGCAACTTATGGCAACTAAGTCATCCAAATTGAAGTTTTCACGACTCAAGTAATCCACGATGCTCCTCTGGATCCCCAAAGCAGAGCTATCAGTGGGCGTAGCATAACCAATGAATTTGGAATCAGGCTCTTTTACAATGGTGATGTGTTCTTCATTTAAAACAATATTTCGCGTCACATTTGCCTCGGTTACTTTTTTCAAAGTTGGCTCTTTCTTGCCATCGAAAGAGATACACTTTAATAATTGATGGCATTTGCCGCCGCTTTTGCTTCCTTACGGAACTGCACACGTTCTCGAAATATTTTTTTTTTATTGATGATAAGCCCTTCAAAGAACTGACATATATTTTCGGCTGTTTCTGCAGATAACTCTTCTTTGGCTTTTGCGGCAATAGACAATTTTAAATCTTTTATTAACATGGTCGCAAGCAAGGCACCGTAGCGAACTGAAGTATCGCTGCGATCCAAAGCCGAACTAAAATTACGCAAAGAAATGTCCGCCACCGTAAATGTTGTTTTAATCTTCTCTGAGGAATCGCCAACATTTTCTTCAAATTCTAGCTCTTCATCGCTGCCTGGTTGATACCCAATACTGTTGAACTCGGTATATACCGCTTTTGATGGTGCAACAATTGAGCACGTTTGAACACCGCAATTTTTCATCGACATCATATGATAAACATTATCCAAAGTCATCAGCCGTGGACCCCATTGATCGATGAAAAAGTCTTTCGCATCGTCTGGGATTTTATCAGAGGCGGTGCAACTGCATGGAACATTTCTTTCTATGCCACACTTACAACGCGAAATTGAGAACAATTTATTCCACTCATTTACATTGCATTTCAATGGACTTTTAACCAATTTATAGTAATCGTCTAGAAGTTTATCCAACCGTTTACGAACACCTGATACCGATATAATTGGAATGCCTGCCCGCTCCCATAAAAGGGTAATGCTTCTGAAAGCTTCTTGTTTAAAAGCACTCAATTTTCTATTGGGATTAGTGTTATGCCGCAGATACAAGAAATAATTAATAACATCGTACTTAGTCGGTAACATAGTGTTGTTTAATGCACTGATCGTAAAAGACATTTTTTTAGTTTTTTATCGTTGTATAATGGAAATTTAAATATTTAATAATGCTTTGTTGAGCCACCAACGCCTTATTACTGAACTAATTTCTTCTATTGTTACAATAAAATATAGACCGTTACTTCACAGGTAAAACGATTTGCAATAGGGAAACAATGTGACAAAGTAGTTTTGCTCATGTTGTGCATGAATCAGCTATGGCGGTCACCGATGAGCAACGCATGGGCCAAAAACACCAATATATGTATTACACTTTGACAACCGACTGTAAACATCGAAGATACAAAGAACAACTTATAAATACATGCAATGCTCTCGGTAAAATAAGAAAAAAACTAGTTTAACACTTTTTCTGCTGCGAAAATCGACATACTTCCTTAGGAAGAGTTTCATGATTTTATGTGAGCTTTAATTTTCTGATATTAGAGTGGTACATTAGGGTAGTAGCAACTGAGATATGATGGGCAAGTACCAGAAGGGGGTGCTTGAGCTCAATGACTTCAAAGACAAAAAAATCGGCCTCGTCGAGACAAAAACATCGATGTATCACACTTTAAAATCTGTTTATAAATGCAGAAGTTATATAGAAAAATGTAAAAGCGCGACCCCTACGTTCGGCATAAAAAAATAAAAAAATTTTTTTGAAACTACCTTTCAATAATACTTCATATTTGAAGGTGTACGGCGAACTTTTTTTTGAGGTACGCCCTAATGTACACATCCATTTTGCGCCATTTTACCCTGTAAGAATAAGAATAATTTTATGGTGCGCGTTCAATTTTGTTACAAAACCAAGAAAGAAAGTGGAGTCTTTCGGCTTGCTCATCGGAAGACGTCTGAATTACGTGCACAAGCCGAAAGAAGCCACTTCTTTCAAAACAACATATGGTTGGGTTAATATCAACGTTTTGTGCTAATTTACTGTCCGTGGCTGTAAATGTAAGATGTGGGTTCTAGAGCGATAATAGTGTAAACCGGGCGCCCATTTGTATCGGGGCTATGCCAAAACATTGACCTATATAGCTGGCTTTCAAAATACCTGTTTCTAGTATAAATGTAACATTGTGTGGAAAATTTGATCAAGATCCGGCTATATCAAAACATAGACCCATGTGGTCCACTTTTCCGTGAGCTGTTTCTAGTTCAAATATAACACGATCCTGAAAATTTGGTCATGATCCCATGTAAAATGTGTATTCTAGAGCAGTAATAGTGTAAATTATATGGATATTTATATGGGGGCTATATATAAATCTGAACCGATTTCCTCCAAATTCAATACCAATCGTCCATGGCCAAAAAAATAACTTCCTTCAAACTTCATAACAATTGGATAATAATTGCGACCTGTAGAGTGCGAACAAGCTTAGATGGACAACAGACGGACAGACGAACGGAAAGACAGACATGGTTAAATCGATTCAGCTGGTGATTCTTTCTTGGTGTTACAAACATTGGCGGAAAACTAACTTATAATACTCTAGTCCACCAAGTGGTGTAGGTTATAAAAACATCCTTAAATACTCTAAATATTAGGGTTATTAGGAGTATTTTTAGTCTTTGTGACATTTTCCGCTCTAGAAACGACATATTGTACCCGATTTTCTTTAAATTTTGCAGAACATCTTATAATCGAACTAGAAACAGGTATGCAAAAATTGGGTAAAATCGGTTCAGATTTAGATATAGCCCCCATACAAATGTCGCTCCCGATTTGACATTTTCCGCTCTAGAAACGACATATTGTACCCGATTTTCTTTAAATTTTGCACAACATCTTATAATCTAACTAGAAACACGTATGCAAAAATTGGGTAAGATCGGTTCAGATTTAGATATAGCCCTCATAAAAATGTCGCTTCCCGATTTGACATTTTCCGCTCTAGAAACGACATATTGTACCCGATTTTCTTTAAATTTTGCACAACATCTTATAATCCAACTAGAAACACGTATGCAAAAATTGGGTAAGAATTGGTAAGATTGATTGACTTTTTCCGCTCTAAAATCCACATATTGTACCCGTTTTTCTTTAAAATTTGCTCAACTTCTTATAATCCAACTAAAAAACCTATGGTGAAAGTGGGTAAGATAGGTTCAGATTTAGATATAGCCCTCATACAAATGTTGCTCCCGAATGTTTAACCGATTTTGGCCAAATTTTACATATTATATTTCACCAATAAAAACCCATGGTGAAAGCGGGTCACATCCAGGTTTCAATATACCCCCATACAAATGTCCTTTCCGATTTAACATTTTTTGTCAAACACATACATTTACAGGATGCAAAAATCCTTCCCGATTTCACTTTTTTTAACGAATTGAATTGCAATGAGAATTGTTTGAGTGATGCCCATATGTCCATACTTTGGTATGACTTTGGCATACTACTGTACAATTTGTATTTGTCTATCGGACAATTGGATCAATTAAGATATTATTTACCATATTCTTTAAATTTGACTAAAGATGAATTTATAGCATATAAATTATATGAATATAATTTATATAATTTGTATGAACTACATAAAATTGCTCCCATGAAAGACCTGAGTTTAGTAATCAAAGCGAGGTACATACGCAGGGAGTGGTGTAGGGTATTATATAGTCGGCCCCGCCCGACTTTAGCCTTTCCTTACTTGTTACTACTAAACTAAGATGTTTTATGGGGATTTTATGTAGTTCATATAAATTATACATAGTTAGTCAAATTTACCAAATATGGAAAAATTGGTGAAAATATAATACAAAAACAAAATCGGTGTGATCCTTTTTCATTGTAGCTGCTCCTAGGGAAAAATGTAACGAGTATTTTCATCATGATTGAATTTAGAATGTCATTTACAAAATCAGAAATTGAAAATGAGCGGTGACAATATCATTGTGTAATGCTCCACTTTTGCTGTAAGAAATGTAACGTAATATAGAAAATGCGTCTAAGATCGTATCTGAGGCCTATTGGGTCAAAACAGGGACATTTGGTTTAATGATCTGCAAAATTTGATCCGGATCCGATGTCGTATGAAGGTTTTCAGGCGATAATAATGAAAAACTGTGGGGTAGTTGTATTTGAAAACATTGACCCATATGGTCGAATTTTCCGGTAGGAAAACATAAGATTTTACAGTGGTAACAAGGTAAATCGGATGGACATTTTTAGGGGCCTATAACAACACTTGGGGTTATACCATAGCATGGGCCTATATAGTTCTCATTCTCGGTAGGTATTCCTAGTTCCTAGTTGATCTGCAAAATTGTATCAAGATCCGATGTAAGATGTAAGTGCAAACTGGGTGCCCCATTTCTATGGGGGTTATACCAAAATATGGAACCATATATTTGACAATCGTAGTAGGTATTCTTAGTTAAAATATAACATGATCTGCATAAATTGATTAGCTTTCCATGTAAAAGGGAGTCCATTTGTAAGGGTGCTGCATTAAAAAGTTGACCCATGTACATACATTTCAAAGTAGTTGTTCTTTGTTGAAATATAACATGATAAGCAACATTTTGTCAAGATCCAATATAAGATGTGGGTTAGGGGCTATACCAAAACATGAACTTATATAGCTGGCTTTCAAAGTTGATGTTTCTCGTGGAGTGAGAAATTTGATCAAGATCCGATGTAAAATGAGCATTTTAGAGTAGTAAAAGTGTAAATCGGAGGTACATTTGTATGGGTGCCATAACAAAAAATGGACCCATGTAGTCCACATTTACGTTAGCTGTTTCTAGTTCGAATATAACATGATGCTGAGAATTGTATCAAGATCAAATGTAAACTGTGTATTCTACAGCAGTAATAGGGTAAATTGGAGTGATATTTGTATGGAGGCTATATCTAAATCTGAACCGATTTCGTCCAAATTCAATACCGATCTTCGTTGGGCTAAAATTTCATGACAATCCGTCTACTATTGCGACCTGTAGAGTGCGATCAAGCTTTAGATGGACAGCATGTGGACAGACGGACGGACAGACAGACATCGTTAAATCGACTCAGATCGTGATTCTAAGTCGATCGGTTTACTTTAAGGTGGGTCTAGCTCTATTATTTCTTGGTGTTACAAACATTTGGCTTGATACTATCTTATAATACCCCTTTCCACGAAGCGGTGTAGGGTATACATTTCCTAAAAAAAAGTAATATATTTTCCGAGTTCAGAAAGCAAAAGTATTATTCATAGTCCGGAAATATGGAAATAGATGTGTAGACAGATTGCGTCATATAAACGGAACAGAAGAAATGGTGAACAGACGAGCATAAATCGATTCGAAAATTAGATTAGATTTTAAATAACATAGGTGGACATATATACAAATCTCGGTCGAACGATAAATACTGATGGCCGATACGTCGAAAAAAAAATTTGACTAGCCACAGGTATTTTTAGTCCCAGTGTCATATTTGCGACATAATTCCAACATCTGTAATCGTGTTTCGCAATTTTTGTCCAACCAACCACTTTTCAGAACATACCCACTCTCTATCATTCCAATAGGAAGACAGTGTGATGAACACTCAAACGAAGAAGAGCCGGCCAAGAGCAGACAATTTCGGACCACTGTGATGAAAATACAAGAGTGGTTTTGTAGTATTTTTCCATATACTTCAAGTTAATTGTTTATGAAACAAATCCACTTTTCTGCACAAAAAACAACCACAACAAAAATTAAGTATCCTCAAGCTTCAAGACACCACCAACTACAGCACAAGTAGCAGCGGTGGCAGCAGCAGGAAACCCCATAACAAAAGTGAATCTTTGAGGAACTTGAACAAAACTGATTTGTTGCTGTTGCAGTTGGTGTTGTTGGTGCGAGTGTTTTAGTGCGCCAGCCTTTCCACTCCTTCCGTTCCCATTTCCGTTACGTTTGGCGGGCGGTTTGAAAATAAATTTCTGGTAGCTTTTCTCTTTAACGATCGCCATTAATTTGTGCTGAAGTTTTATTTGGTTGCGGGTGAGTTCTTCAGTTCTTCATGCTTTGCTGTGGAGACCTCTGTCCCCCACTCCCCGTTCTGCTCCCGCTCACCACTGAAATGCTGAAAGTCATTGTATTGTTTGACTTTTGTGCAACAAAAGATTAATGATGGTAAAAATTGTTGCACACTCAAAACCGAGGAAAACCAACACAACACAGCACAGTAGTGGCAGTGGCAGTAGCAGCGGCATCAACAGCAAGAAAACTACAACACGACCGCAAACAAAATGTTAGTGGCATAGAAGCAAGTTGTGAACTTGTTGTCCTCCGCTCTAAACCCCAGCGGAATACAACAACACGACCTCCTACGTTCAATGAATTCCTTCCGTTCACTTGTTGTTGTTGAAGGAAAAACAGCAGCAGCGGCAAAATGTTTATGGGTTTACAAGCCAATGGTCAATATCAACCATAACATTTGAGAATATAAATTGAGTTCAAGCTTTTTGTTTATTAATGAAATAATGTGTTGATGGTTGGTTCTTTGTTTCTCAAGTGGAAGTCGTAGCTCGTTCTGGGGTTCGTAGTTAAATTCAGCACAAAACTTAAGGTTTGTTGTGGAAATGTATGTGGAACAGTAGCTTGAGGAGGTTTCGTTCGGAGGTCTAGTTTCCGCGCGTAGATTTACCATATCGTGGACAAGCTATGCCAATAAACTTTTGACGGCTTCTACCTACAGCAAAGAATGAAATCTAACACTATCTTCAAGGTTTGTTCTAGAGCGGTAATGGTGTAAATTAATTAAATATAAACAAGTAAGGGAAGGCTAAAGACGGGCGGGGCCGACTATATAATACCCTACACCACTCCCTGTGTATGTACCTCGCTTTGATTACTAAACCCATTTATTTCATGGGAGCAATTTTATGTAGTTCATATAAATTATACAGTATGAATTATACTATAAATTCATCTTTAGTCATATTTAACGAACATGGGCCTATATATTTCTCATTCACGGTAGGTATTGCTGGTTGATAAATACCATGATCTGCAAAATTTGATGAAGATCTGATGTAAGATGTAGTTTCTAGAGCTGTAATAGATCAGAATGGGACCCCATTTGCGTTATATCAAAGTATGGACATATGGGCATTTCCCAAACAAGTAAGGAAATGCTACAGACGGACGGACTTTCTATCTCATTACAATTGAATTCGGTAAAAAAGTGAAATCGGGAAGGATTTTTGCATCCTGTAAATGTATGTGTTTGACAAAATCGGGAAGGACTTTTGTATGGGGGTATATTGAAACCTGTAATGATGTGACCCCCTTTCACCATGTATGTTTATTGGTGAAATATAATATGTAAAGTTTGGCCAAATTCGGTTAAACATTCGGGAGCAACATTTGTATGAGGGCGATATCTAAATCTGAACCGATCTTACCCACTTTCACCATAGGTTGGATTATAAGATGTTGTGCCAATTTTAAAGAAAAACGGGTACAATATGTGGATTTTAGAGCGAAAAAAGTCAAATCGGGAGTGACAGTTGTATGTGGGCTATATCTAAATCTGTACCGATCATACCCAGTTTCAGCATAGGTGTTTCCAGTTTGATTATAAAATGTTGTCCCAATTTTAAAAAAATCAGGTACAATATGTGGTTTCTAAAGCGGAAAAAGTGAAATCGGGAGCGACATTTGTATTGGGGCTATATCTAAATCTGAACCGATCGTACCCAATTTTTGGCATACGTGTTTCTAGTTGGGTTATAAGATGCTCTGCAAAATTTAAAGAAAATCGGGTACAGTATGTCTTTTCTAGAGCGGAAAATGTCAAATCGGGAGTGACATTTGTATGAGGGCTATATCTAAATCTGAACCGATCTTACCCAATTTTTACATACGTGTTTCTAGTTCGATTATAAGATGTTCTGCAAAATTTAAAGAAAATCGGGTACAATATGTCGTTTCTAGAGAGGAAAATGTCAAATCGGGAGCGACATTTGTATGGGGGCTATATCTAAATCTGAACCGATCTCACCCAATTTTTGCATATGTGTTTCTAGTTCGATTATAAGATGTTCTGCAAAATTTAAGGAAAATCGGGTACAATATGTCGTTTCTAGAACGGAGCGACATTTCTATGGGGGCTGTATCTAAATCTGAACCGATCTTACCCGTTTCTTACGTGTTTCTAGTTGGATTATAAGATGTTCTGCAAAATTTAAAGAAAATCGGGTACAATATGTCGTTTCTAGAGCGGAAAATGTCAAATGGGGAGCGACATTTGTATGGAGACTATATCTTAATCTGAACCGATCTTACCCAACCGATCTTACCCAATTTTTGCATAGGTGTTTCTAGTTGGATTATAAGATGATGTGACAATTTTAAAGAAAATCGGGTACAATATGTGGTTTCTAAAGCGGAAAATGTCAAATCGGGAGCGACATTTGTATGGGAGCTATATCTAAATCTGAACCGATCTTACCCAATTTTTGCATAGGTGTTTGTAGTTGGATTATAAGATGTCGTACCAAATGTAAAGAAAATCGGGTACAATATGTGGTTTCTAAAGAGGAAAATGTCAAATCGGGAGCGACATTTGTATGGGGGCTATATCTAAATCTGAACCGATCTTACCCAATTTTTGCATACGTGTTTCTAGTTCGATTATAAGATGTTGTGCCAATTTTAAAGAAAATTGGGTACAATATGTGGTTTCTAAAGCGGAAAAAGTGAAATAGGGAGCGACATTTGTATGGGGGCTATATCTAAATCTGAACCGATTTCCCCCAAATTCAATACCGATGGTCGTTGGCCAGAAAAAATAACTTCTGCCAAGTTTCATGACAATCGGACAACAATTGCGACCAGTAGAGTGCGAACAAGCTTAGATGGACAGCAGACGGATGGACGGACGGACAGACAGACATGGTGACTGCATCTACTTCAGTATAAATAAGTAAACACTGTGTTAAGTTCAGCCGGGGCGAACATTATAAACCCTCCACCATGGAGGGTTTTTTCGTAGAAGTGCAGTAACATTACAGGAAAATGTAAATTTGTATACCCTCACTCTACAGAGTAGGAGGGACATTTGGGACAGAAAAAAAGTGTAACGCATTGAAGGAGTGACTTAAGACCCTAAGTATGTTTGGACCAAATCCGTTTCACGACATTTTAAGGTGTTTGAGACATGTTCGTCCGTCCGTCTAGCTGGCTGGTGTACACGATAACTCTCGAAAGGAGTACAGGATTCCAACTTTGAACATCGTAATATTTTTCCCAAACTTAGTTTAAGTTGGAAGATTGCTGAAATTGCCAAGCCCCACTATGGGCGGGAATGGGAAAATGTGGCCAAAAGTCTGTAAAATCCACAAAAATACTTGGATCTGGGTGAAAATTTGGAATGAATACAAATAACATGTCCGTGATTCATATCCCGTTATAAAAACTATGCAGCGTTTTTTCAATAAAAAGTTGTTGGGTTCAAATCTCACATAATTGAATTTTGGTTGACAAAAATAGTTCTTCCCTAGATAATTTAGTACTTTTATATGCATGTAATGTAAGCAGGCCCGTGCGCAGGATTTTCCCCTGGGGGGGTTTTCATATATACTCATAAAAAACCCTATAATGAGTTAAAATTAACTAAAATTTAAGAAACCAAGTACATTTTTACTAAATATAAGTAGAATTTTGCTGAAATTTTCATAAATCTAAATAAATTTTTACTAAAACCAAGCAATTTTTTACTAAATTAAAGCAAAATTTTCCTAAAACTAAGTAAATGTTTACTAAATCTTAGTAAAAATTTGCTGAAAATTTCCTAAAACTAAGTAAATGTTGACTCAAATCAAGTAAATATTTACTCAAACTGAGGACAATTTTGCTGATTTTTTTCCTCAAAACGAGTAAATTTTTACTTAAACTGAGGAAAATTTTATTTTATACAAGGAAAAAGGGTGAAATTAAAATAAGTTCTATTTAACTAAAAAAATCAAACAAATAGTTTTGCGTCAGAGTATGCAAAACTGATTCAAAAAATGACAACATGAAATATTTCTTAAAAGTTTCATGATACCTTTGCCATAAGGAGTTGAGCTATTACTCCATGAATGTTGCGAAGTCAAGATAGGCGCCTTCGCAGTGGTCGTTCAGAATAATTCTTAAAGTATTTAAGAAACAAGTCACTGCAAACGAACGAGATTTGTTTCTTAATTTAATATTCAATAATTTTTTTAACAAATTCAAATGTTTTTTATAAGTTCATTAATACTTAAATGTATGAAGAACTCGGCATAAATTTTAGGAAACATTTTAACTTCATTTTAGGATAAAACACATCTTTAAGTTAAAATTTCCTAAATGGAATTTTTTCCATACAACAAATTTCAGATTTTTTTCTCGCTTTAAACCTGGGATATATTCTTCCACATAAGTACGAAATTACTCAATTGTTAGAATTTTTTATTATATCCAAAGAAATGTTTTTAAGTAAATCTACTACCCTTTTTCTAGTAAATGAACTATTTACTATGGCTTTGAAAGAAGGATACTTTACTCATACTTAGTTAATTTTCCAGCTTTTTAGGAAATTTTTATTGGAGCGTTTGGAAACCACTCATATGTTATTGCCAGGATCTTCGAGAAATATTTTGATACATTCGTCCGACAGACATTGTCGGCAAAATTGCATTTCGGTAATCCATCATCAGTACACACAAAAGAATAAGTCAGTAAAAGAAACAAGAAAGACTACTGAAAGAGCAGATTTTCTGCTGTTAAAAAAGACACAGCAGATTTGTATCTGCTGAGATGGTAAACAGCTGTTTGCTGTTTTTAGCAATATATATGATACGCAGATTGTCTCAAGCTAATATAAAAGAAAATTTGAGCTAAACTCGCTTATGAACGCTTATATTTTAATTAACAACAGACAATTTTAGCAGACTGCAAACTCTTTAGCAGTGTGAATGGTGATGTAAGATTGTAGAAAACTGCTGTTATGTCAAAAAACAGCTGTAATAGCAGAAAAGTGTCTGTTGATAGGCAGTAGACTATCGCTGTTTTTATTGACAGACTTGTTCTCTAAGTGTAGAACTTTTTTTAAATAGTTGCTTGAAATTACATACATACATATCGAGGGCTGTGAACAAAAACATAACTTTTCAGGAGAGCGAAAAACTTATTTTCAATTATAAATTATTAATCGTTCTTCTCCAGTTTAATCTAAAAAGGATTACTAATTGCTACGATTAAAAAGTTTTCGAATTTCTTACTATTCGCGGTTTCATGGTTCATAGCCACTTTTGTATGTTTAAAATTGAGCACTATGAATGTTGAAATAAGAATAAGATTTATTGTAAACTCTTAACTTTTTTCATGAAATCTTGACAATGTTGTACAGAAAACGCATTTTCTGTGATGTATATAGCGAATTTAAACATTCCAGCTTCTTTCAGATTGGTCGCTTGTAACATATATTTAGCCAGTCGCGAAAATCGCTGCAAATGATGAAAAATCCAAAATTTAATCCAATCGTTGCAATTCCTTATATTTTAACTTTCTTCGTTCATAATTCTGAAACTTTTCATACACAAATATTCCCCATGAAGTCAGCAATCACATGCCAAAGAAATATTTCGGTATTCTCAATATAATAAAAAGTTACGCCGGTTTTTTTCTAAATATACTTTTCAAAATTTTTGACTGATAACTGGGGAATCAAAATGTTATTAACGCGAAATGATGGAATTTTGATAGTACTGCTCCATTGTTGAATTATTTTATTTCTGTTATTTTTATGTTCATAGCCACTTATGCCAAATCAGAAAATTAAAAAAAATTGCTTTAGAAAAAAATCTTTTCAAAATTTATATGACAGATGACATCCAAATCTGAGAATAGTTTGGCATTTCGAGAAAATGGTTCATAGCAAATATAAGCCCTCGATATATATTTTGAAGAAATATTACACAAAAAAACGGTCAAATTCCTCTAAAAAAACCCTTCAGTCCCGCATTTTTCTGTGATAAATGCAGAAAATTGCAAATGCTTTTTGACAAAGTATGGGTCTAAATAGGATGTCTAAAGAGTTTTGGGGTTTTTAATTTATATAGGACATGAGTAACAGGATGTTTACTCAAAATCTTTATACTCATATTCCGATTAAATAAAAAAATTGGAAATGTTTCTTCATTATTATAATCTTAAATATGTATAAATTCAAATAACAAATACAGTTTTTTTGTATTCGATGAAATGCAAGAAGAAACAACTATAAATTTTAATTCCAAAAAACCAAATAATTGGTATTTTAGAGTTTCGTTTTCCTACGTAGATCCAAGTTGCTGAATTTGTTGTTTCTCTTTTGAATTGTACTTGTTACATATATACAAAAAATACTAACTCTGAAAAATATTTGACAAGTAAAAATATTTGAAGTGATAAATATAACAAACATTTTAGTGAGTTAAAACTCATTTATTACTGTTTCGCAACTTTAAAGTAGATTTTAAAATAGAGACCTATACGCAGAGAAAAAATGCATTTCGTAGAAACGAAATTTTAAACACGTTAACATCGTTTTTGAGTTTCTTTTGTGGGAAAAATTAGTTTGTTTGCGGTAAACATGCCATCAGTTATTGTAAATGAACAAAGAGAAATGAGTTTATGTATATCAAACAGTTTTCTTCGTTTGTCGAAATGGATTTGTATTATAATTGCAAACTCCCAAAACATTGGAAGTAACAGAAACCGTTGTTGTTGCATCTGTTATGAAAATAGGACACATCGGTTCAGATTTAGATACAGCTCCATAAAAATGTCCAATCGCAAATGTTACATATTATCGCTCTACAAACATCAAGCAAATTACTTGCTTTTATTAAGAATATTTTAGATTTCATTATGATATCATAGTGATTCTTATCTACACTTTTTTTAAATTACTAAACGATTTGTTATTAAATTTCCAAACTTTTATTGCAGTACACAATTAAAAGTTCAAAAGATATAGTCGAATGTCAAGAAGTGGTCTCGATTAATAAAAATGAAGATTTTCCGAACAATTTGGTGGCTATTAGCGAAATTAGCACTACACAATCTTGAAATTGGCACATTTCGTTTAGTTTGTTTGTATTTTTCATAACCTTTGTCCGAAATTCAAGAAAGTGTCCACGATTTTTTATGTAATTTACATGATTTTACTGCAAAATTACCATTTCAGACAAGTTATTTTAAAAATACTTTAAAAATTCTATACTTTATTGCTTCAGAAAGTCTAGAAGGTTTTAAAAAGTATATGTTCGAAACCTCTCTGGGGGGGGGTTTGAACCCCCAAACCCCCCCCCCCCTGCGCACGGCCCTGAAGTTTGTCATTCCGTTTGTAACACCTTGAAATATCGACCTGAGGCATATAAAGCATAATATATACTCTTGATCGTCCGTCCGTCTGTTGAAAGCACGCTATCATCTAAGCAAAAGGAACTAGGACGTCCATATTTTCCATAAATACGTCTTATAGTCGTAAATCGTAAAATTTAAACTGGGCGAAATCGGCCCAAGGGAAAAAAATTTCCTTCACAAGGACTGGTTATTAATAGCCCCTAATATTTTAGAGTATTTAAGTATGTTCTTATAAAAAGGTCTACTTGTACTTACTTGATATTGGGTATGTGCAAGGGATACAATGGGAACAGATGGATAAAAATGGTACCAACTAAACGGCTACAGCTAGAATGATGAAATTCGGTGTGTACATCCCTCTTATTGCGTAGACACATAAAATAAAGTGATTTTAGAAAGTCATATTTTAAGGGGGTACAGTGAAAAAAAAAAAGATAAAATTGGTACCAACCAAATAACCGCAGCAAGAATAATGGAATTCGGTTTATTCATTCTTCTCACGGTATAGTGCATAACAAAAGAATTTTCCATTTTTTTATTTTAGTTTTTTTCGTTTGTATTTTTTTTAGTCTGTAACCAATATGTGATTTGAACTGGGATATTGTCCTGGCTCAAGACCATTTTGCATCTATCTGCAGACTACCACGATCATGATTTCGACCATGTCAAAAGTCTTTTCATTTTCCAAATTAGTACTTTTTGTTCTATCTATCAATATTTATGGTATTTAAGCTTTTTTAAAGATTGTTATCTTATATTTACTTTTTGAATTGACTTGAAATATTATTTTGATAGCCTTGCCTAAAAAGTGTGATTTCAAATAATAAAAATTTTATATTTATTTGTAAAATTATTTTTTCAACATTTTTGTGCGGTTTGATTATAATAAAACAAGTAAGTAAACTTCAGTCGGCTAAACTAACTTAAATATACCGTCACTCTCAAAAAACATATATACGGAAGTTATAAGGAATAAAATTGTATATAGGGCAGGATAATTTGTGTGGAAGGATGTTCGTGTCACATGATCAGCTGCCACAAAACCTGATCAAATAGCAAGTCATAGTGGATTCCATGTACCAGTCTATAAGTTATAAAGGATTTAATATTTCCTAGCTTAGAGACAATTGTGTGGAGGTACAAGAATGGGCGTGGCTAAAGCGTAGATATTTATTAGGTTTAAAGTGTTTATAAAAACATTTATAAATATCAAATTACAAATGATTTTGACTACCCGTATGGATGCTATATAGGTTTTATTGTAACCACAGTTTATGCCACTTTGTGTGAGAGGTACCATAAGGGGTGTGGAAATTTCGCCCATATTCCATGGGAATGTAACCACTAAAAAGCATTGCTAAATATCAAATTTCACAGTATTCCGATCATCAGTATAGAAGTTATAACAACATTTATTTTACGTAGCTTTGTATGATTTATATGGGAGGTACTGGAAGGGGCGTGTCAAAACCCATCATATTTAGTAGACTTAAAGTGATTATAAAAACATTATCAAATACCAAAATATAGTCAAAGTTATGACAGTTATAAAGTCAAATTTTATGACACATGTAATATTGCAAGAATAATTATGCCTATCTGTTCAACACATATCCAGCATTTTATATCCAAACTATAAACACTAAATATGAATATTTAGGCGACCATATGCCTGTCCAAAGTTAAGCATATATTTTAACCTATATTTAGAGAACAATTTGATAACTTTTAAAATGTTGTATGGATAGAATGGTGAAAAAAAGTACGTACAATAATTTAATTTTTAAATAAAATATCCTGTTACTCATGTAACTCCTGTATAAATTAAAACCCCCCAAAACTCATTAGACATCATATTTAGACCCATACTTTGTCAACAAGCATATTTTCTGCATTTATCATAGAAAAAATGCGGGCCTGAAGAGGGGTCAAGCGCCGAGAAATTCGATCGTTTTTTGTGTAATATTTCTTCAAGATATGTATGTATGTACTTGCAAGCAACTATTTGAAAAAAAGTTCTACACTTAGAGAAGAAGTTGGTTAATAAAAGCAGCGATTTTCTGCTATTACAGCAGTTTTTTTACATAACAGCAATTTTTCTGCAATCTTACATCACCATTCACACTGCTAAAGAGTTTGCAGTCTGTTAAGAATGGCTGCTGTCAATTAAAATATAAAAATAGATAAGCGTTCATAAGCCAGTTTAGCTCGAATTTTCCTTTTATATTAGCTTGGGACAATATGCGTATCATTAAAAAGACAATCACAATATCTTTCCGTTGTAATAAATTGCTTTATAATAACTTCTTCAAAAAAGTGTTGTTAACATGTATATTTAAGTGGTCGTACTGTTCTGTACATATGCTTACAGTTTTTTCTATATTGCTAAAAACAGCAAACAGCTGTTTACCATCTCAGCAGATCAACAAATCTGCTGTCTCTTTTTCAGCAAAAAATCTGATCTTTCAGTAGATTTTCTGCTCTCTTTTACTGACAAATTCCTTTGAGTGTACTGATAGATGGATTGCTGAAATGCAATTTTGCCGATGAATGTATCAAAATATTTCTCGAAGATCCTGGTAATAATATATGAATGGTTGCCAAACGCTCACGTAATTGCACATAATCTCATAATTAACGTCATTTGTCATTGCGCCATAGACTGACTAGACTTCACGAGAATGTTCAGGTGAATCTTTATTCTTGGTGAATGTTCAGCTTTATTTTTTTGTAAAACTAGATGAAAACCCCTCCCAGGGGAAAATCCTACGCACGGCCCTGACAAACTTAGTATACCCCCAACCTGGAGGTGGAAGGTAGAAAAATGAGTTGGCTTCTTAAGAAGACATAGAGTGACAGTGGGGGTTACCAGTACCAATTCACAGTGGTAACTTACCGCCAAAAGCCTATAACTTTTTTGTTTACCATCAGAAAATTCTGAAATTTGCCATTTTGATATCTGACATAATTTCTGATTTTTGCAAAAATGGGCAGGTAACGCCCACATGTTTACTAATTAGGAAATTTTCATTTCTTATAATATGGGTCACTTAAATTTGCTTAAATGAAAATATTGCAAAAACTGTAACTTAAGATTAATAACACTGTGTGTAATTGTTTAAGTCTCCCAGTATTGCCCAAAGTCATGCGCTTTATGGGCCCCAAAGAGTTGGGGCCTCGGTGTCATATAAAATCAAAAAAAAAACTTCATCATCAAGGTCAAAATGTCGTCGAACAAATCTTATTGGCCGTAGTGTGTATAGGTTGCGTATACGTACTGTTGATTAAGGATAATATCACTCATACGCACTGTAGTCGGACTGACCATTAACAGAAACAGTCCTGCAAGATGTATTTTTCCTACCTAAAGAATCATACCTAGGAAGTTTATATGTTCTAGACAAATGTTTGCTGGAATCTTTGCTACATTATTGCAGTTGATTGTTTCTTTGAATTTTGAACGGTTTGACACCTATGGACCTGAACAGGCGAAAAAGGTTAACAAATTGGTTTTTTAATTTTTTTTGATTTTATAAGTTCACAGTTTTTGTTCTTTTTAACAAGAGCTACAACGTTGTCTCAGAAAATAAATCAAAATTCCAAACGGTTTGCAAGCCTGAGAAAATAATCACTTTTTGCAAAAATGGCACAGAGGTCCCAAATCTTTGAGGGCCCATAAAAAAGTGCATGATTTTGGGCACGTAGTGGTGTCCGTATATGGTTATATTTTTTCGTGCTGCACTGTGTAATGCTTATTTATGATCCCTCACACTACTAAATGGTTTATAGTCACAAGCTCTTCTCCCTCCTGTTCTTATAGCTTTACTCCAATCAATGTTTGATGTTTTTATTTTTTATATTTTAAAAGGTTGTTTTTAGGAACACCTAAAACACAAGTAAATACGTACGCGAATTTCACAAACAGTATACACATATGAAGATTACAACTCAAATATTCAGAGAATGACTAATTTCGCATCAGAAATCATGGCCTACTACTTTATCGAAGTTTAAATAAAATTTTTTGTTTGAATATATGCAAACTACCACTGTAAAAACTATATTAAAAATATATTTTTTTAAATGTGAAATGGTGTTATTTCAATGGTTATCATTTGACAACAAAATTTATTTAAAAACATATTTTTTTTTTAATTTTTGGCCATTTGTTACCTCTCTGCAATAATATTATTATTCTGAATTTTAGATGTACATATATATATGAAACTCATGTTATATTGGAATATAAGAACTTCTTCGATATGTCCTCTCGATTTGATTATTTTTTGTTATTGTTCGCATAATCTTTTTGTCAACATCATGTAGAAAAATGTAGACACTGTAATATTCACAAACGTCACCAGTGACATTTTAATCATTTTTAAAATGTCACATTCCTTCAAGAGTTGGTTAACGCCCAAACCACAATTAAAAAGTAACAACGCTGAGAAGGAAAGAAACAGAAATCAATTAGACCGGTGCTAAATACCAATTAGAACGGAGGCAAGGTCATAGAAAGCAACGCCGTATTTTTGTTTTTTCTTTCGTTTTTGGTTGTTGTCATAATTCGAACAATACAAATAAATTTTCCGTACTCGGGAAAATAAATGAAGGCACGAATGAATGAATGGACGAATATACCGACGACTATGAATGAATGTGTATTTTCGTTTTAGCAAACGTAAGGACAAAGTGTTTGCTATTACAACAGCCAAGACGATTAAATAAGATTTATCTAGACGGTCTGAATAATGACCACCTCCCCACTCTACACGGCAGCCGCATAATAGTGGCACTCAATAAATATTGGTTTTGACCGTGGCGTTGTACAGTGGGGTCCAAGACTAAAGTAGTTATTGTATTGAAGTAATAATTAAACCATAATAAAGGGTGATTTTTTAAGAGCTTGATAACTTTTTTAAAAAAAAAAACGCATAAAATTTGCAAAATCTAATCGGTTCTTTATTTGAAACGTTAGATTGGTCCATGACATTTACTTTTTGAAGATAATTTCATTTAAATGTTGACCGCGGCTGCGTCTTAGGTGGTCCATCCGCTTAGTCCAATTTTGGCATTTCCACGTTTTTGAGTAACAGAGACCCAATTGG
This sequence comes from Polietes domitor, assembly GCA_947397865.1. Lineage (NCBI taxonomy): Eukaryota > Metazoa > Arthropoda > Insecta > Diptera > Muscidae > Polietes > Polietes domitor. The sequence continues at coordinate 48,496,816 of OX377619.1, forward strand.
TGCGAACGGCGACGAATCGAAAATTGGTGGTCATCATTAACACTGGCCGATACAGCTGCGATATTTTCTTCAGTTCGCACTCTACGTAAGCGTGTTGGTGGTTTAATGTCCAACAATGTAAATTTGGTGCGAAATTTAGTCACAATAGCCCGAATAGCCGCTTCAGTGGGTCGATTAAACTGACCATAAAATGGAAGCGCGCAATGAACTTTCTTAACAGAGCACGCATTTTGATAATAAAATTCAATAATTTGCAAGCGTTGTTCGTTTGTAAGACGATTCATGATGAAATGTCAAAGCATACTGAGCATCTTTCTCTTTGACACCATGTCTGAAATCCCACGTGATCTGTCAAATACTAATGCATGAAAATCCTAACCTCAAAAAAATCACTCTTTATAAGTGGAATTTGCACAAGGACTCTGTTTGTAATAAAAAAGTGAAATATCACACAAACCGGATGAAAACTTTCTCGTTGTGCCAAGTGTTTCACATACTTAAATAAAAAAGTTTTCCTGAACTGAACTCCATACTCGAATTTAGTCCAAACAAACTAAAAGGTGTAAAGTTCGTAAACATATTCTAGTCTTATGCAAAGCATATTTTTTGGCATTTTGAACATTCAAATTTTATGAGGATCAATTTTGTGGAAGATCTTAAGCCTCTACATCCGTTCTTAATTTTAATTCAATTCTACCCAATTTTATGGAAAATCAAAAAAAGGAATTTAAAGTATTATAATATTTTACGAAAAAATGTGTCGGAAAGACCAATGTTGTAAATGAAGCTCTTCACGCTTAAATATTTTAACTTTTTCTATATGGGTTTCTGAAAAAAATTTGTCAAAAATATTCCCTACTTTGTCAGCAATCATATGCCACAAATATCGATGTTTTGTTCCATTCAAGAAGTCTTAATTTGTTGGAAGAGTATTTTTGTTTTAATTATCCAAGACATGATACAAAGCAAACTATCTTTAATAATCGAATAAATCTGTTTCTATTAATCATCATCTTAGCGAGCCACTAAACAGCAAATTTGGATAGAAAATAATCAGGACATTCTTTATAAAGATACATCATTTTATAAAGTACATCGGAAAAGATAACAATTTTTTAAATTTCTCTCCATTCAATTTAACCACTAAAGAACAAAATGTCACAATTTTTACTAAATATTAGTTTTGCATAGGTCTAGAATACGTTTACGTTGCGTGTAACCACATATTCCAGTTTTTACTTCACAAATAACATACCCAGCACCAACTGTTTGTGAAAAAATCGTCTTTTAATGGGCTAAGAACTTCTAAAAATCGCTATTCCAAGGATTTTATAAAAATGCATCAACAATAACATTAAAATCATCAAGATTTTACTTTTATTCTAGGTTATATATGGATTGATAGGGCCCGAAGCGGATTTTATTCTCTAGCAATTTTCTTCTCAATGTCATTAATACAGTGAATTCTTTTCACGAAAAACCGGAGGTTATTTTGAAAATGTCCAGCTCCAGGACAATGTTTTTATACACTCCACGAGAGTATTATATCTTTGTGCATTTGTTTGTAACACCCAAAAGAACACGAGACCATTGTTAATTATACCGATCGTCTTATAATCACTTTCTGAGTTGATTTAGCAATGTCCGTCTGCCTGTCCGTCCGTCCGTCCGTCCGTCCGTCCATCTATTCTTGTAATCACGATACAGGTCGCAATTGTACACAGAACCAAATGAAACTTTGCACAACGATGTTTTTCGGGATAAGGACGAACGCTATTTAATTTGAAAAAAATCGGTTCAGATTTAGATATAGCCCCCATACGAATTTCACTCCCGATTTGAATCTTTTCACTCTAGATACCACATATTACAACAGATTTTCTTTAAAATTGGCAAACCATCTTATATTGTAACTAGAAACACCTGTGGTAAAAATGTGTTAGATCGGTTTAGATTTATATATAGCTCCCATACAAATTTCTCTCCCAATTTTACTTTTTCCGCTCTAGAGACCACATAATGTATCAGATTGTCTTCAGATTTGGTAAAACATCTTATATTTCCACTAGAAACACCCATGGTGAATATCGGTCAGATCGGTTCAGATTTATATATAGCTCCCATACAAATTTCTCTCCCGATTTGACTTTTTCCGCTCTAGAGACCACATAATGTATCAGATTGTCTTCAGATTTGGTAAAACATCTTATATTTCCACTAGAAACACCCATGGTGAATATCGGTCAGATCGGTTCAGATTTATATAAAGCTCCCATACAAATTTCGCTCCCGATTTGACTTTTTCCGCTCTAGAGACCACATAATGTATCAGATTGTCTTCAGATTTGGTAAAACATCTTATATTTCCACTAGAAACACCCACGGTGAATATCGGTCAGATCGGTTCAGATTTATATATAGCTCCCATACAAATTTCTCTCCCGATTTGAATTTTTCCGCTCTAGAGACCACATAATGTATCAGATTGTCTTCAGATTTGGTAAAACATCTTATATTTCCACTAGAAACACCCATTGTGAATATCGGTCAGATCGGTTCAGATTTATATAAAGCTCCCATACAAATTTCGCTCCCGATTTGACTTTTTCCGCTCTAGAAACCACATATTGTATCAGATTGTCTTCAGATTTGGCAAAACATCTTATATTTAAACTAAGAACATCTATGGTGAAAATAGGTCAAATCGGTTCAGATTTAGATATAGCCCCCATACAAATGTCGTTCCCGATTTGAATTTTGCGCTCTAAAAACCATATATTGTACCCGATTTTCTTTAAATTTGGGACAACATCTTATAATCCAACTAAACAAAACTATGGTGAAAGTGGGTAAGATCAGTTCAGATTTAAATATAGCCCAAATTCAAATGTTACTCCCATAAGTTTAACCTATTTTGGCCAAACTATACATTTTATATATCACCTATTTCGTTCCAGGTTTCAATATATCCTCATACAAATGTCCTTTCCGATATAAACTTTTTTGTCAAACACATACATTTACAGGATACAAAAAACCTTCCCGTTTTCACTTTTTACCGAATTGAATTGTATTCGGATTGAAAGTGGAGTGTATCATAGAGTCGGCCCCGCCCGACTTTAGCCTTTCCTTACTGGTTTTTTGTTGAGAACGCAGAAAACATAGGAAACTTTTTTAATTGGAAACATTTTGTTCTCCCTCAAAAATATAGCTACTCTAATATACATATGTGGAAAATTTGAACCGCCTAGCTCATTTCCTCCGATAGCTAGCGTGTTTTCAACCGCCATGAGACTGATATGGCTAGATAATACAATTTCACATATTTTTTATGCAATTCAAATTTTGAAATATTATAGCAAAAATTATGTACTTTGACATAACACAACAATTCATAATAGGCCAAGAATAATTTCCTGAAAAATCTAAAATAGGTGAATTATAAAATTTCGCTAACAAAATTTAAAGGTAAATTATATATATACACACACAATCAGCAACAAGTTGTAAAATCTTAATAAATTTTAATAAATATGCACTTCAAAACATATCCTTTGAACTTGATTTGAGGAAAAAATAAATATCAGATAAATGTTCAAAACTATTTCTTTCCTGTCGTTATTTTTGGAATTACCTAATCAATATTTATTTTGTTCTGTGTTTAAATTTTATATCGATTTTATTATTTTTTCACATACAGCGCTCCAAATATTACAATGAAGATGAGGATTCATAAGGTGTCTTAATGTAAACATTATTGTAAATAATTGATACGTCAAAATCACAACTTCCAAAAAATTAGAAACATTTGTTGGTAAAATCGACCATCTCTCCAATATATATCTCACTGACGTGCCCAGATTAGTCCAGAAGCCAGCTAAGTTTTTATTACGTTACTTTTAACAAGACTGGGAATTTTAGTCAAAGTGAATGGAAGTAGAATTCCTTGCATACTATGATTAAATGTGTTATACAATAATCGTGTAGGCTGGAAACCACGAAAGAGCGTATTGAATACATCGGCTGCTCTGGGTACAATCACATACCTTAAACTCTTAAAAGTATATACAGATTTTCCGAATTTAAATCTAATTTAAAATCACATCTACTCTAAAGTGTAGAAATGCTTCTATGGTCATTTTTCTTTTATATCTATCATAAATGTATTCTAAAAATTCAAATTTGATGTATTTCCATCATAATTTTATGACATTAAAACTATTGCTCTCTGGGGGATATCTACAACTAAAGGGTGACTTTTTAAAAGCTATAGGAATGTTTTTCAAAAAGAAAAACATAAAATTCAGATAAATGCATGAAATCTTTATTTGAGTCGATAGTACGGTCCATATAATTTAATGTTTGACGATTATTTCATGCAAATGTTGACATTGACTGCGCCTCAAATGGTCCACCCGCTTAGTCCAATATTGGCATTCATTCTACGTTTTTGAGTAACAGAGGCCCAATTGCTGCGAACGGCGACGAATCAATAATTGATGGTCATCATTAACACTGGCCGATACAGCTGCGATATTTTATTCAGTAGGCACTCTACGTAAGCGTATTGGTGGTTTAATGTCCAACATAGCCGCTTCAGTGGGTCGATTAAATTCAATAATTTGCAAGCGTTGTTTGTAAGACGATTCTTGGTTAAATTATAGACCAAACTGAAGATGTTTGACAGTGAAAAAAAAACGAAACGTGCGTCAGCTGTTTACACCAGTGTTGCCAAAAAGATAATAGCAAAAAACAAGTAAGGAAAGGCTAAAGTCGGGCGGGGCCGACTATATAATACCCTACACCACTCCCTGCATATGTACATCGCTTTGATTACTAAACCCGGGTATTTAATGTGAGCAATTTTATGTAGTTCATACAAATTATATAAATTATACTCATATAATTTATATGCTATAAATTCATCTTTAGTCAAATTTAACGAATATGGTAAATAATATGGTAATTGATCCAATTGTCCGACAGACAAATACAAATTATACAGTAGTATACCAAAGTCATACCAAAGTATGGACATATGGACATCACCCAAACAATTCTCATTGCAATTCAATTCGGTAAAAAAGTGAAATCGGGAAGGATTTTTGCATCCTGTAAATGTATGTGTTTGACAAAAAATGTTAAATCGGAAAGGACATTTGTATGGGGGTATATTGAAACCTGGAACGATGTGACCCGCATTCACCATGTCTGCTTATTAGTGAAATATAATATGTGAAATTTTGGCAAAATCGGTTAAACATTCGGGAGCAACATTTGTATGAGGGCTATATCTAAATCTGAACCGATCTTACTCACTTTCACCATAGGTTTTTTAGTTGGATTATAAGATGCTGTGCCAATTTTAAAGAAAAAACGGGTACAATATGTGGATTTTAGAGCGGAAAATGTCAAATCGGGAGCGACATTTGTATGGGGGCTATATCTAAATCTGAACCGATCACCCAATTTTTGCATACGTGTTTCTAATTGGATTATAAGATGTTCTGCCAAATTTAAAGAAAATCGGGTACAATATGTCGTTTCTAGAGCGGAAAATGTCAAATCGGGAGCGACATTTATATGGGGGCTATATCTAAATCTGAACCGATCATACCCACTTTCAGCATAGGTGTTTCTAGTTCGATTATAAAATGTTGTGCCAATTTTAAAGACAATCGGGTACAATATGTGGTTTCTAAAGCGGAAAAGTGAAACATTTATATGGGGGCTATATCTAAATCTGAACCGATCTTACCCAATTTTTGCATACGTGTTTCTAGTTGGATTATAAGATGTTGTACCAAATGCAAAGAAAATCGGGTACAATATGTAGTTTCTAAAGTGGAAAATGTCATATCGGGAGCGACATTTGTATGGGGGCTATATCTAAATCTGAACCGATTTCCCCCAAATTCAATACCGATGGTCGTTGGCCAGAAAAAATAACTTCTGCCAAGTTTCATGACAATCGGACAACAATTGCGACCTGTAGAGTGCGAACAAGCTTAGATGGACAGCAGACGGACAGACGGACGGACGGACGGACAGACAGACATCGTTAAATCGACTCAGCTGGTGATTCTAAGCCGATCGGTATACTTAAAGGTGGGTCTAGCTCGATAATTTCTTGGTGTTACAAACATTTGACGCGAAACTAACTTATAATACAGTTCAGATTTAGATATAGCCCCATATAAATATCCATATAATTTATGCTATTACTGCTCTAGATGCACATTTTACATCGGATATTGATCCACAAAATGTTACATTTGTACTAGAAACACGTATTTTGAAAGCCAGCTAAATAGGTCAATGTTTTGGAATAGCCCCCCTACAAATGAGCCCCCAGTTTACACTGTTATCGCTCTAGAACCCACATCTAACATTGGATCTTGATAAAATTTATCAGATCATGTTATATTTCATTAAAGAATACATACTTTGAAAGTGATCTATAAAGGCCCACTTTTTAATGTAGATCCCTTCTATTATTACCTCTCTAGGACCCACATTTTACATCGGAAGTTTTTCAAATTTTGCAGCTTATATTATATTCATATTTCATTCTAAGAATACCTACTATGAAAGTGATCTATATGGGTCCACTTTTTAAATGGCCCCCATTTTTATTATTACTCCTCTTGGACCCTCAATTTACATCGGAAGTTTATCCTATTTTGCATTTTGTATTATATTTTATCTAAGAAGACATATTATGAAAGTCAAATATATGGGTCCATATTTTGGTATAACCCCCATACAAATTGGGCCCCCATACTACTACTCTACTACTCTACTCTATTACAGCTCTCGAAACCACATCGTGCATTAGATCTCGATATAATTTTGCATATCATGTCATATTTCAACTAAGAATACCTACTTTGAAAGTGATCTATATGGAACCACTTCGTAATGTAGAGCCCTTACACATGGCCCCATTTTAATTTTTACGCCTCAAGAACACTAATTATACCCTAAACCACTTCGTGGTCTAGGGTATTATAAGTTAGTTTCGCACCAAATGTTTGTAACACCAAGAAATAATCGAGCTAGACCCACCTTTATGTATACCGATCGGCTTAGAATCACCAGCTGAGTCGATTTAACGATGTCTGTCTGTCCGTCCGTCCGTCCGTCTGTCCGTCCGTCTGCTGTCCATCTAAGCTTGTTCGCACTCTACAGGTCGCAATTGTTGTCCGATTGTCATGAAACTTGGCAGAAGTTATTTTTCCTGGCCAACGACCATCGGTATTGAATTTGGGGGAAATCGGTTCAGATTTAGATATAGCCCCCATACAAATGTCGCTCCCTATGTCACTTTTTCCGCTTTAGAAACCACATATTGTACCCGATTTTCTTTAAAATTGGCACAACATCTTATAATCGAACTAGAAACACGTATGCAAAAATTGGGTAAGATCGGTTCAGATTTAGATATAGCCGCCATACAAATGTCGCTCCCGATTTGACATTTTCCGCTCTAGAAACGACATATTGTACCCGATTTTCTTTAAATTTTGCAGAACATCTTATAAGCGAACTAGAAACACGTATGCAAAAATTGGGTAAGATCTGTTCAGATTTAGATATAGCCCCCATACAAATGTCGCTCCCGATTTGACATTTTCCAACCTAGAAACGACATATTGTACCCGATTTTCTTTAAACTTTGCAGAACATCTTATAATCCACCTAGAAGTACGTATGCAAAAATTGGGTAAGATCGGTTCAGATTTAGATATAGCCCCCATACAAATATCGGTCCCGATTTGACATTTTCCGCTCTTGAAAAGACATATTGTTCCCGATTTTCTTTAAATTTGTCACAACATTTTATAATCGAACTAGAAACACCTATGTTGAAAGTGGGTATCATCGGTACAGATTTAGATATAGCCCACATACAAATGTCGCTCCCGATTTGAATTTTTCCGCTCTAAAATCCACATATTGTACCCGTTTTTCTTTAAAATTGGCACAACATCTTATAACCCAACCTACGGTGCAAGTGTCCATACTTTGGTATAACCCAAATGGTGTCCCATTCTGATCTATTACAGCTCTAGAAACTACATCTTACATCGTTTCTTCATCAAATTTTGCAGATCATAATATTTTTCAACTAGGAAAACCTACCGTGAATGAGAAATATATAGGTCCATTTTTTGGACCGGGCCCAAAATGTAGTTATAGGCCCCCTTTTGAAATGTCGGTCCGATTCATCCTATTACTACTGTATAATTTGTATTTGTCTGCCGGATAATTGGATCAATTACCATATTATTAACCATATTCGTTAAATATGACTAAAGATTAATTTATAGTATAATTTATATTGTATAATTTATATGAACTACATAAAATTGCTCCCATGAAATAAATGGGTTTAGTAATCAAAGCGAGGTACATACGCAGGGAGTGGTGTAGGGTATTATATAGTCGGCCCCGCCCGACTTTAGCCTTTCCTTACTTGTTTTACATCGATTTTTTTTTTAATTTTGCAGATTTTATCATATAAGAATACAAAGCCAAGTATGTGTGTTCGTACTTTGGAATAACCCAAATGGGGCCCCCATTCTACAGCTCTAGAAACTATGTCTTACATCGGATCATGATATATTTCATATATAGGCAGGGAGTGGTATAGGGTATTATATAGTCGGCCCCGACCGACTTTAGCCTTTCCTTACTTGTTCTTTTTGAAAATTGAAAAACGTAATTTCTTTTTTCGACTTTTTCGAACCGTTTCTTTCACATTTTAAGATATTTCGCACTCGAATTTGTTTATTAGAAATTATGGTTTCACTGTGCGAATGCTGTATTGGTTTTTACTATGATGTCGTAGACGTCACAACTATGACATCTTATATAATATTTGTTGAGATCGCAACCTCCGCTTCAGAACAAAAAATCGTTAGAAAGATCTGGATAGTCAGCGGTAAATGTATTAAATCGAAACTAGAATTGAAAACCGATTGTTACGCTGTAACCATTACATTCGATGTGCGATAGAAGCGGTTTTTGGACGAAAGCATCAAAAGAAACGCATGCT